>BSBK01002242.1:815000-1497500 GCA_027943335.1 Chamaecyparis obtusa
GAAAATAATTAGTAAACCATGTCAATTTGTAAGGCACAATAGACATTTGGGAGTAAACAGGGTATGGTGGAGGATTCATCTGGACATCCTCAACAATTCTTTCTTGTGCTACATTAGGGCTTTGTGCAGGTATACCTAGATCATCATGTGATATGTTACCACAAGGTTCTTGTGGATTTTGGGGTTCTTGCATATTTTTAGGAGATGAAGGCACTTATGTTTTCTTAAGGGAATTATCATAAATATACTCAATAGAAGGCTCTGTGGTGGACTTTTCTAGTGGAACATTTGGGTTTTTTGGGGAAATTGGAGATACATGTCCTCGCATTCGGGGACTTCTACGCACATTTGTTTTCACAACATCTGCAGTCTTCTTTTTTAGAGTTCTTTTTATTAGGAATAGTCCCAAGAGATAACTTAGAGGGGGGGGGTGAATCAGTTATCTACAAGTTTAAATTCTTTATCCAATTAAGTATACTTAAACATAAAGCATAAAGATAATGAAAGAACACTTCAACACAACACCAAAATTTTGGTTACGGGGAAACCCAAATAGGTAAAAACCCCAGTGGGAATTGACACCCACTAATATTCTATACTGGTGTATTATGATCCTTGTTAGAAGATCCTTAACCCGGTTAAGAGTTTCTTTATAATATATTTAGTACATTAGACCTGGTCAAGGGTCAAACCCTGTTAGGAGTCTTTTACAATAAACCCTATTAGGGGTGTGGATGCACTGTCCTAGAGCTCACTGCTCAAATGGGTGAAGGATACAACCTTCTAAATAATAGATACACACTATATCTAGATCTTGGTGAACTACGCTTTGACCTACAGTCTGGATCAATTCCAATGTATAGCAAAAATACTTTACTTGGTCACATAGACCTTCTTTTGATGGCTCAGCACTTCGCACACTCTACTCTACTCTTCACAATCAACTATGAACCACACTCTAGCAATCACGAATGACTGCCTATAAATATCTTTCCTCTAAATGATATAATCAAGTCAGCCTATTATAACTACCTTGAAATCATATTAGATAAGCCATAATAAACTTTAATAATAATTCAGTCGGCTCTACTAAGCACACAACTCATTCTGGGACTTGTCCAATAAGATAATTGTAGACGCACGCTACACACTATTAGCTCTACAAAAATAATTGGATCTTTCTCCTCAAGCTCAATTACTTCATGCACTCTTAACTGACCATTACTAACTCTTCTCCAAGATCTAATCTAAGGGTGCATACCGAAATGATAGGCACAACTCTAGAACCAATATATCCTCTGTCGGCTCTTTTGAACAAACACAGGAAACTGCTACAGGTGAATAGCGACTGCATAACTTCACTTCTACTGATCATCAAACTCTATGTCCTAGAATGTAACATCACTAACATGTCTCAATCTCATATCCAAATGTGCAAGGCTCCATGATAACTGTACGGATAATCACACACAGAACACTGACTATAACTCTGTCAAGAACATTGCTAACACAAGCTACTATATAACTGTCTATACTAATAGTTAACCTTTGTGCCCATGATATCATGTTGATAACATGTCCATGTTGCATATACTAAAATCTTACTATATAAGTCCTCCATACATGCTACTTACCATATGTTGTCATCAATGACAAACATACAATCAGCATGGGCTTGCTAAAAAATCTCCAACAATCTCCCCCGTTAGCATTGATGGCAACATATGGAGTGAAAAACACCACCAACCCAAATGAACATTTATTTTATAAAATTCTTCATTTCCTCATCAAAATTCCCCCAAAGATGAATCCTTCATCTGCTGCAATATTCTTTAATATTCTCCATTTCCTCAACTGAAGTGCTTCCATAACTAAATACTACTCCCCCTTAGTATATTACTTCTTCTTTTACTTTTATTTTTCATGACTATATATTACTCCCCCTTTGACATCAATGGAAAAGGGTGCCAAATAGTTTTAGCACTGGTATTACTCCTGAGGTAGAGTAGTCAACCATCCATCAGTCCCTGAGGACTGATGCTCTATCTTCTTTCTTTTAAGCAAAATTAGGGAAGGGAATTACTCCCAACTTCTCCCTGAGATACTCAAAAGTATCCTTAGGCAATGGCTTTGTGAATATGTCTGTTAACTATTCTTTAGTACTCACATAATCTACCTTAACTTCTTTCTCTACCACTTTCTCTCTTAGGAAGTGATACTTGATCTCAATGTGTTTTGTCTTTGCATGCATCACAGGGTTCTTTGACATATTTATAGTGTTGGTGTTATCATGGTGAATTACAATAGGATAATCAATCTAAATTCCAAAATCCTTTATCATCTGCTTGATCCAAATAATTGTAAAATAATTCAGGGCTATTGCAACATACTCTACTTCTGCTGTTGACTAAGAGATACAATTTTGCTTCTTGTTTGTCCAAGTGACAAGTCTATCACCAAATAACATTGCTCCTCCTGATGTACTCTTTCTATCATCAACGCATCCTTCCCAATCTGCATCAATATACACATGAAGTTCAACATTTTCTGAATTAGGATACCTTAAACCATAGTCTATAATGTCTTGCAAGTATCTAAATATTCTTTTTACTGCCATGAGGTGACTTTGTCTAGGCGCTGCTGCAAATCTTACAACTATGCCAACTGCATTGGATATATCAGGTCTAGTTTGAGTAAGATAAATGATTTTTCCAATCATAGACTTGTATAATGTTATATCTACTGTTGTTGAGTCATCTTCTTTTGTAAGCTTGCATCCAATTATCATAGGTGTTCCTAATTTCTTGCAATCATCCATCTTGAATTTCTTTAATATCTCTTTCACATACTTGGACTGATTAATGAAAATTCCTTTCTTTGTCTGCTGCACATTTAATCCCAAAAAGTATTTGATGGGACCAATCATGCTCATCTCAAATTCTCTCTGCATCTCCTTAGAAAATTCAGCACTTAGTTTGTCATTACCTCCAAAGATAATGTCACCAACAAATATAGCTACAAGTAGTAGACCTTTAGATATTTCTCTTATGAATAGATTACATTATGTTGCTCCTTTCTTGAATCCATTTTTTGTTAGATATCCATCAAGTCTCTCATACCAAGCTCTAGGGGCTTACTTACATCTATAGAGGGCTTTCTTCAATCTGTATACCATATCAAGTCTGTCTGATAGGGTGAATCCTTCTGGCTGCTCAATGTATACTTCTTCTTTTAGCTCTCCATTCAAGAATGTTGACTTAACATCCATCTGATAAACTTTTAAGTTTTTTAATGTAGCATAAGCTAAAAACAACATAATGGATTTTAATATTCTCACTGGTACAAATGTATATGAATAATCAGTACCTTATCTTTGTGTGTATCCCTTACATACTAATATTGCTTTATTTCTTACTATTGTACCATCTTCATTCATTTTGTTTCTAAATATCCATTTTTTTCCAATCACATTCTTATCACTAAGTATTGGGACCAGTTCCCAAGTATCATTCTTGACAATTTTATCTAGTTCTTCTTTCATAGCATCATGCCAATCTGAATTATTGCATGCATCTTCAACACTTAAAGGTTCAATCTAAGAAAGTAAACATACTGCCTCATTACTTGCAGAACTCTTTGCTTTTAATCTTGTTGTGAATTTTCCACTCTGATCTCCAATGATGTCATCCTTGGAATGATATCTAGTTGTGAACTTTGGAGCTTTAGCTGATACTATCTCATCTTCCTTAGGAGATTCTTCTTGACTTGTTTCAGGGTCATTGAATAACACATCAATACTGACAAATATTTCTTCAATAATTGTCTCACTAGTGGAGGGTCTGGGTTCTTCTTCAATCATGGGTGAGTAATCATGATATTTTTCTTGAATCATAAATTTTTCATCAATCCTAACATGAGCACTTTCAATGATCTTCTTCAATCTTAAATTGAAACATCTATAAGCTTTTCTTTTAGTAGAGTAACAAAGGCAAATACCTTCATTGCTTCTTGCATCAAACTTGCCTACTACTTCATCCCTTTTGATGTAGCACTTGCTTCCAAAGATTCTAAAGTATTTTACTATGGGAACATTACCAAACCATAGCTCATAAGGTGTCTTGTCTGTGCCAGGCCTTAATTGAATTCTATTGATGGTATAGACTTTCTATATTGAATGCATCTCTCCAATAGGTGTGTGCAACTTTTCCTTCAATCATGATGGTGCGTGTTGTATCAAGGATGATCCTATTCCTCCTTTCTACAATCTCATTATGTTGAGGGGTTCTAGGTGCACTTAACTATCTTTTTATGCCATGTTCTTCCCAGTATTCATAGAATCTATCAGAGGTGAATTCTCCTCTATCCAATCTTAGACACTTTATCTTTAGTCCAGATTCATTTTCAACCTTAGCTTTGAATATTTCTAACTTCTCAAAGGCTTCTGACTTATGTTTTAAGAACGTAACCCACATCATTCTAGAATAATCATCTACAAACAAAATGAAATACCTTTCACCATAGTATGATCTTGTTTGACTTGGTCCACATAGGTCTATATGAATTAGATCCAACTTGGTCTCAACTGAGTTATGCTTTCTCCTGAATGAATTCCTCACATGCTTTCCCATTACAGATTCCCTACATATAGTGTCAACCGGATTTGTTGTGCTAGGTAGGTCTCTTACTGCCTTAACATTACCGATCTTTACTATGTTATCAAAATTGATATGACATAGTCTTCTGTGTCATAACCAATTGTCATCTACTTTAGCAATAAAACAACTTGCTTATGGATTAAGTTGAAAAACATTACCTTTAGTTTTTTATCCTAATGCAATCATTTCTCCTTCTTCATTTTTAATTATGCACTTGTTTCCATTGAACTCCAATCTATAGCCTTTGTCAAGTAACTACCCAACACTTAGTAGGTTATGTTTCAAACCATCAACATAAAGAACATCATCAATACTATTCTTTCCATCCAAGGTGATGGTTCCTCTACCAACTATGGGTTTAGGAGTGTTATCTCCAAATCTAACCATGCCACCATTGTACTTGTCTAAATGAATAAACCTTTCTTTATCACCTATCATGTGATGTGAACATCCACTATCTATGATCTAATCTGTCCTTATGTCTACTTGTGATATCAATGCTAACTTTTCTTCCTCTTTCTTATCTTCATGTTTCATTTTCTCTATGACAACAATGAACCTAATTTCATCTTCAGCTGAATCGTCATCAGATACTCCATCTCTAGCACAGTAGCATTCCTTTGAATACTTAGGCTTGTAGTCATTTTTGAACTTTCTAGCTCCTATAGGACATTTAGATGCAAAGTGACCAATCTTATTACATGAAAAGCATTTAAATGGAAATTAACCTTCACATTTCCCTTTTCCTTTCTTTTCTCTTTTAGAAATCATAGCAATGAAATCATCTAGTGCTTTCTCTTCATCATCATCATCAAAATTACTAGAAGTGCTTGCAGATTTCTTACCATGGACTGATGCTTTGAAGGTTGTTTCACTTTTAGGTTCTGTCTTCAATCTTGAAATCTCAAAGGCTGAAATTTTGCTGATCAAGGTCTCTCTCTTGAAATTTGATGTAAGCTACATAGTCTCATCAAGGATGTTGATCTTGTTTTCATACTCTACTGTGAGAGTGGTCATCAACTTATCCATAATGTCTTCTTCTGAGATCTCTCCACCATTGTTCATGATTCCTACAACTGCTTCATTAATCCTTTGGTTGTAAGCTCTAATGTTTTCTTCAGGAAGCATCTCTAATGCATTGTATCTTTTCTTCCAAGTTTTTATGTGTGCATCCTTTGCTTGTTTGTCTCCTTCAAATATGTCTTCTAGATACTTCCATATCTTTTGGGTTGTATCTACCTCTTTTATTTCAAAAAACTCACCATCAGATAGGGCACTGATAAGGGCTTCTTTGGATATTTCATTCTGATGAAATAATTCCTTTTTCTTTTTAGTAGCATCATCTTTTGCAAGGTTTTCTAAGGTAGGGATCTTGATTTCTTTGATAGTTACATCAAAAACTTCAAAAGCAACGCATTGCAAATGTGTCACCATCTTGTTCTTCCAATCAAGATAATTCTCTCCATCAAACTTAGGACTTTCTTTTGTTAGGAATAGTCCCAAGAGATAACTGGGAGGGGGGGTGAATAAGTTATCTACAAGTTTCAATTATTTATCCAATTAAGTATACTTAAACATAAAGCATAAACATAATGAAAGAACACTTGAACACAACACCAAAATTTTGGTTACGAGGAAACCCAAATAGGTAAAAACCCCGGTGGGAATTAACACCCACTAATATTATGTACTAATGTATTATGATCCTTGTTAGAAGATCCTTAACCCTGTTAAGAGTTGCTTTACAATATATTTAGCACAGTAGACTTGGTCAAGGGTCAAACCCTGTTAGGATTCTTTTACAATAAACCTATAGATCTCTATAGTTTTGTTGACTATTAGTGACCCACACTTAGTCATATATCTAGGCAATGATGGGAGGTCATCACTATGATCGAGTCATTATGTAAAGGCTAAGTTATGTAATGTATACTTACCAAGCAGTAGTACTACCGAGTAAACTTATGGTCACTATGTATCTTTTTGTATTATGTCGAGTCTATTTTTTGATGAGCCACATATGCAATGATTACCAAGTGACTGAGATATCTACATATGCCGAGTATAGTGAATGTTGAGCATCAAAAACTGCATTTGCCGAGATAGCCAAGAATGACATATGAGTTTGTTATGGCACATTGATCGAGGTAAATCATTTTGGGTGATATTCATATTTTGTATTTTGTTTGTTGAGATAATTACGGAGGTAATTACACATCCATTTTGTAATCATTGATCCCTATGTAATACCTAGATCCAACCATAAAATTTTAAGGCTTAAGTGGCAAAAGGAATCAATCTGAACCATAGATCTTGAATCATGAAGATATTTTTTTTGTTATATAAGGTTAAGATCTAAACCCTAAATGAGAAAATGAGAGAGTGATAGCATAAAGGAATGAGTAGAGGAGCACATTCAGAATAGTGAAGCATTCAGACAGAGTTCAATGACTGAGTTAAGTGGTGAAAGGATAGAACAGAGATAAATCTGATAGAAGAGATCAATATAATATAGTAAAGAGGAGATCTGTAATCTGCATATAGTGCAAATTGAAAGATTAGGTACTGAGACATTCTAACCAGTGTATCAGGGTAAATCTCTTAACTGAGTAGTCCCAATAGACTTTTTGTAATCTCTTAACTGAGTGCTTACTTTGTTGTAAGTTTCAAATCCTTTAGCAAGGTAGACTGTATAAGTCTTTTAGCTCTTAACAGGGTAGACCCCTCACAGGGTAGATCATGTTTTGATCACATTTTGTAAAGCCCTAACAGGAAAAACTTATTACTGCAATAGTGAAGATTTGTGGGTGTCATCCCCACCCTAGTTTTACCTTTCAAGGGTTTATGGGTTACCAAAATCATTATGTTATGAGTACTTTCATGTATGCTGCTTAATATGTTAGTTACTTAGTTTGATCAAGTATTGTTGATGCTATGCAAATGTTTTATAAGTATAAATATGGCATAGGAGGTGATATATGATTCACCCACCCCCCCCCCCCCCCTCTCAGTATTACTTTTCCCAATTATATTTCTTACAATTGGTATCAGAGCTACAAGGTTTCTCATAGAAAGTCTAACCACTTGAAGAAAAATATCTTGAGATGGAAGTTTATAAGCTAGGAAAGATGATAGAGAATCAGAAGATTGATGTACAGGTGGCATTACAACAACTGGAAGCAGCCAGAGGTGAACTGAAGAAATCCTTGAGTAGAAGGAGAGAAATTGCTATTCAACAAGGTGACTCACAGTATCATGAAGAAGATATCACTGGACTATTTGATAATGGGAACTCTATAGAAAGTGACAAAGCCATAAAAGAACTTCTGGAGAAAAATACCATACTAAATGATGATATCAAAAATCTAAAGAGAGAACAAGTAATTCAATCTATTAGAATTTGTGAAGTAGTTGAACAGAAAAAGAAAGTTGAAGATGATAAAGCAATGGCTGAAGAAGACAAATTGCAATAAGACTAGATGAAAGGATAGGTGACATGCAAAGGCTGACTAATAATCAACTAGACATGGTAAATCAACTATTGCTAGTTAATCAAGAGTTGGGCAGGAAAGATATGGAAATCAACCAACTGAGGTCTAAAAATGATCAATTGAGGAATGAATTAAGATCTGAAAAGGAAATCAATGAAAGGATGAACAAACCCAATGAAGCTGCAAAATATTTTGAAGAATTGTTAAAGACACCTAGAAGATCTGGTGATAGATCTAGACTTGGGATAAATGAACATGCATCATCTACTAAAGAAGGAGAATTGTCAAAGAATAGAGAATAGAAGAATGCTAAACCTAAGAACACCAAGCCCACATGCCATCACTATGGAAAGCCAGGACATATAGCCAACATATGTAGAAGCAAACATGGTAAGCCTAATCCTAAACATAAGTTCAATGGACATTGTTTTAACTATAAGAAACATGGAGATCAAGAACATGAATGTAGATTTAAGGTCAGTAATCCATCCACCTCACCTAAGTTTCAAGGAAGGTGTTTCAACTGTCATAAATATGGGCATAAAGCATTTGAATGCAGATCCAAACCTAGATGGTCATCTAATGAATAGACTAAGCCACCTATGAAGTATAACTCATACAATTGGGATTATAATACTTGGTACAATTGTCATTACTATGGAAAATATGGACACATTGGAGAAAATTGTATGAAGACTCATTTCAAAGGCAAATCCAAAAGCTGGATGAATGGAAGCATGGTATGCTACAAGTTTAATAAGGTCAGTGACCTAAAGAAAGATTGTAGATCACCTATGCTAAGCAATGATTAGAATATGAATGAAGATATCCATGAGAAATTGAAAAATCAAATGAACAAGACATGGAAGAAGAAAGAAGAAGAAAGCACAAGTGAAGCTATCACATCTGAGGTCACCCAATCCGATGGATCAGGTGATCACACTTCTTCTAAGTAAGCATAGTAGGTATTTTTAGAACTAAATCTTAAAAAGCTTTATTTTTCATCAGTTCCTAACATAAAATTCAGTAAAGGTCCATATTTGCATTGATAAAGATGCATTAGGACATGTCTGTGCAAAATAGAGAATTTCATTTTTAATGTTGAGCGTCAGTGTCTTGACCGAGTTATTAATGTATGCCGAGCACCTATTATGGTCGAGATGCTATATACACCAAGTTGTATCATAACGGTTATATTGACCAAGCCTGTGTTAGCCGAGGTTAACATAAGTTTGTCGAGACAGTTGTATTCCACTTAAAACTTTGTATGGAGCATTTATGTGGCCCTAATTCTACTTTTTGGAATCTATAAAGTAGAAAATTGCCACTCATTTTATTTCACCAAGTGAATTGATATTTCTT
Organism: Chamaecyparis obtusa; assembly: GCA_027943335.1. Lineage (NCBI taxonomy): Eukaryota > Viridiplantae > Streptophyta > Pinopsida > Cupressales > Cupressaceae > Chamaecyparis > Chamaecyparis obtusa. Next base: position 824,509 of record BSBK01002242.1, read on the forward strand.
TGAGTGATTTAGAGTGCGAGCAACTAGTTTGATAAAGGTGATTCTGAATATTTTTAGTGTGTTGTCGGAAAAAATCATCTACAGGACATTTATGAGAAAGGTACATTACCGAGTAGACATTTCTCTTCAAATTTTTAATTTATAATGGCATCATCATCATCTACAACCATGAAGAGACAAGGAATGGAAGTTTTCAACATGCAATTGGTAAGAAATGAAGTTTTCAAACCAAAGACATTTAGGGCAATATCAGAAAGCACAATTAAAGGAGATTTAAACAGAGCCCTATCCTCTATTTCGGAGAATGTGTTGATAATGAATGATATTAGGTCTTGTTACATGTGAAAAATCAAAGAAATCAGAGATTATGAGATCAGGGAAGCATATGACAAATTGTGTATTAATGGAGTGTTGAAGTCAGAGCATAAAGCAGTTTTCGAACAAGGGTTAGTGCATGCCCTAGATTTCCCACAAAATTTCAAAGTTGAATGGATAAAAATAGCTTTGAGTCAAGTACATGAAATGCAACTATGACTGGAAGATGGACCTATGAAGATAACAAAGGAAATGATCCACTGAGTTGCTGGATACCCTACAATTCAAGGGAAAAAGATAATGAAATGTTCAAGCAAAGAAGATATTCAAGAAAACACACAGGTAGTTTGGAACAAGCATGGAATGACTATCTCCACCATCATAGATCCAGAAATTGACTTTGTTGTTAGGGTTATTTTGCACAAATTTTATCAATCTAGTTAGTTGGACAATATCCCTTGTATGGCAATGGACCAAGCATGGAAAATCATTAAGAAGGGCCACACGTATGATCTTTTCAAGCTCCAGGTAACTTAGCTTGTTGAGAACCTTAACTCCATCCAAACCACAAAGAATTCAATGTGTAAGTTTGGTTCCTTGTTAATATGTCTATTCTTTTACATAAAGAAGTGTTTTCCTACACATGGAGGTGTGATATGGGACAAGAAAAGACCCATTACTATTCAAATAAATGAATTCATAATTTAGATAGGAGATAGTTTTAATGGTGTAATGGATAATTATTTTGTTGAGTTCAAGAAGAAAATGAGAAAGAGGACTAGAGTCCCTGTGTCATTAGTTGAAAGGTACATCAAAGATATATGTTTTCTAGTTGACACAAATTTCACTTATGCACAAGTAGTCTTGCCTAGGGTTTCATGGTTAATGCCATTACCCTATGAAGTAAACATAGATGAAGCTACTACTGCTATTACAACTCTCTTAGCTAAAGAAATTGATATTAAGGCACCCTACTTTGGAACCTACTATGAAGAAAAATCTAAAATCACTAGGGGATTAATGGCTACCACTACAGAAAGAAAGAGAAAGAAGATAGTGAAGAATTTGGAGAAATATGTAAAAGAGTCTGAGAAGGATGCACCACTAGAATTGACCCAAGGATTGGGAGAGGATGAGAAAAGTGACTCTAGTGATAGTGAGGAAGAAGTAAAGGAAGCTCCTATAGAAAAGAAGAAAGGAAAGAAGCCAATAATTGTCGTGCCCCCAACCAAGAAAAGAATTCTAAAACCTAAAGTTTCATCGACACCTATTTTAAGGCCTAGGAAAAGGGGAGCAATTGTCGAGACTCTGAAGAAGTCACCTGCATCTAGTAAACAAAAACTTGTACAACCTAAGGCAGTGCCAAGCAAGGTTAACAAAAGGCCTAGAAGAAAACTTGTTTTGGAACAAGAAGATGATGATGAAACTAAAAGTAATGAAGAGGTAAAGAAGAAGGTTGCATTGTAGGATGTTCAATCTACTGTGGATGAAATATGTTACAAGATCACTAGCTCTGTAGGAGTGGAAGACTTGAAAGGATTGAAGTTTGGAAGTATGAGCATTGGAGATAAAGAAAAGGTTGAAGATGCTATTCTTGAAATGTTGTGTACTTTCAAGATGTTACCAATTCAATTAGAAAATCATATTCATAAGGAGTTAAGCCACAGTGTAGCACAAAAATGGGAGTTTTCTCTTCTTATGGAGAAAGAAATAAGAGAAAACACCTTAGCACAAGTTGAGTCAAGTCTCACCCCTACCAACATCAAATAGATAGTAGAACAATATCAAGCAAAATTTTATCCTAAGCTTAGAGCTTATCTAATCCTTCAACATAAGGTTGAGGATGTTGTGCAAAAAGTATCAAAATCTGGAAGACAATGTTTGGTTTGTTGATTGACAAAGATGGAGATAAAGGTGCCAGTACTTCTAAGGTTGTTGAGCCTGCAAAAACACTTAATGCAATGGAATCACCCATTCTGGAGACTAAAGCTCCTAAGGAAGTGAAAATTCAAAAAGAATCAGAGGTACACATTGTTGATATAACAAAGGAGAGTCCAATAAAGAATCAGGTGTTGACTGAGGAAGATTTATAGGCTGAGGTAGAAAAAGACACATCTTTGCCAGTCAATATTCTTGTACTTTTGTAAGTAAAAGAGAATCCTACAATTGTTGAGTCATTAACTATTAACATTACCCTCACCAAACCTGCAGTTGTTATAGTTGAACAGTTAGTCGGTACTAGCACTACCAAGGAACACACTGAGTCGGCACCAGCAACTGAACCCACATCTATTGAGGAGTTACAACATGATAAAGGAGAGAAGTTTGAGGAAAAAGCTAGTAGTCCTCATGTGGAATATAAAAGAAAAGAGGAAAAAGAAGTAAAAGACAAATCTATTGAGGTGCAAGAGCCTACAGAATAAGAGGCAATACAAGCTCTTGTATAGATGTCAAGTGGAAGGACACTGAAGAAGGCACTAAAGAAGAGAATGGAAGTATTTTCTCCTGAGGTAACCATTGATGAAGTTATTGTTATTCCTAAATGGGATTTTGATAACTTATCTTATGAATAGATGCAAATATTGAAAGATTTGTTGACTAGGAAAAGAAGACAGGAAGAACTGAGAAGAGAACATTAGTAGAAATAGGTTCTGTATGAAATTAAGGACATATATAATGATGTTTTTGACTTGTTAGATGTAAACAGTTCCGCTCCTATTTTAGAACAACTTGTACATATTGTTCAGAAAGTAAATAATGATGCTAGTTGTGCCAGTGATAAACTATTTGAATGGTCGGAGAGGAAGTTCAAGACCAAACTGTTGAACAAAGTATTTGCTGAGATTGTAGTGAAACAAGTTGAACTTTCCACCTTGGTAAAAGAGACTGAAGACGTAGTTTTGAATGCACAATCTTTTCTGGCCAAGTTTTGCAATGTAGAACTATTTACTAAGGAGAATCAATGACTGGTTGATAACTTAAAGCAAGAACTTAAATCCACCAGTCAGTCCTTAAGCTTGGATGTAGAAACCAGTTCTAAACATTATGCCAAGATTCTACATACCCAAGGTAAGTTAGCTAAGCTAATGGCTAATGATGGAAAGACTAGATCTCGACTACTTTCTATGCAAACAATTTTGACACCTCATTTGGAGGCCATACAGAGAAACTTAGTCAAGGCTAAGGAATTAACTCAAAGGGACCCAAATCTATCCACAGCTGAGAGCCTAATCAGTCTAGTTGTTGAGCTAGAAGTGCAGATAGAAGTTTTAAAAATTGCTTCAATAGGATGGGAGATTGCACTACACATGGTTATGATGCTGCATAGACCATTTCTAGAGAAATTATCGCAACTCCCTGCCCCAGAAGAGATTCATCATGTCAAAAACAAGGGGAAACCAAATCATCATGACATGATAAAGGGAAGGTAACACAATTTTGATTGTATATATATCTTAGGGGGAGTATTAGGCTAATACAAAAAATAATATATATATACTTTTGTAATTACAAGTATAATGTCATGACAAAGTGTTTTTGCCACTAATGTCAAAGGAGGAGATTGTAGATCTCTATAGTTTTGTTGACTATTAGTGACCCACACTTAATCATATATCTAGGAAATGATGGTCGGTCATCACTATGACCAAGTCATTATGTAAAGGCTGAGTTATGTAATGTATACTTATCGAGTAGTAGTACTGCCGAGTAAACTTATGGTCACTATGTATCTTTTTGTATTATGCCGAGTCTAGTTTTTACTGAGCCACATATGCAATGATTACCGAGTGACAAAGATATCAACATATGCTGAGTACAGTGAATGTTGAGTATCAAAAATTACATTTGCTGAGATAGTTGGGAATGACATGTGAGTTTGTTATGGCACATTGATTGAGGTAAATCATTTTGGGTGATATTCATATTTTGTATTTTGTTTGTTGAGATAATTATGGAGGTAATTATGCATCCATTTTGTAATCATTGATCCCTATGTAATACCTAGAGCCAATCATAAAATTGTAAGGCTTAAGCGGCAAAAGGAATCAATCTGAACCATAGATCTTGAATCATGAAGATGTTTTGTTTGTTATATAAGGTTAAGATCTAAACCCTAAATGAGAGAATGAGAGAGTGATAGCATGAAGTAATGAATGCTATGGGCATGAAGGAATGAGTAGAGAAGCACATTCAAAATAGTGAAGCATTCAGATAGAGTTCAATGACCGAGTTAAGTGGTGAAAGGACAAAACAAAGATAAATCTAATAGAAGAGATCAATATAATACAGTAAAGAGGAGATTTGTAATCTGGATACTATGCAAACTGAAATATTAGATACTGAGACATTCTAACCAGTGTATCAGGATAAATCTCTTAACTGAGTAGTCCTAATAGACTTTTTTTAATCTCTTAACCGAGTGCTTACTTTGTTGTAAGTTTCAGATCCTTTAGCAAGGTAGACTGTATAAGTCTTTTAGCTCTTAACAGGGCAGACCCCTCACAGGGTAGATCATGTTTTGATCACATTTTTTAAAGCCCTAATAGACAAAACTTATTACTACAGTAGTGAAGATTTGTCAGTGTCATCCCCACCCCAGTTTTACCTTTCAAGGGTTTTGGGGTTACCAAAATCATTGTGTTATGAGTATTTTCATGTATGTTGCTTAATATATTAGTTACTTAGTTTGATCAAGTATTGTTGATGCTATGAAATTTTTTTATAAGTATAAATATGGCATAGGAGGTGATATTTGATTCACCCCCCCCACCTCTTAGTATTACTTTTCCCAATTATATTTCCAACAAAACTCTGTTAGGGGTGTGGACGCACTATCCTAGAGCTGACTGCTCAAATGGGTGAAGGCTACAACCTTCTGAATAATAGATACACACTATATCTGGATCTTGGTGAACTACACTTTGACCTTCTATCTAGCTCAATTCCAATGTATAGCACAAATACTTTACTTGGTCACATAGACCTTCTTCTGACAGCTCAACACTTCACACACTCTGCTCTGCTCTTCACAATCAACTATGAACCACACTCTAGCAATCACAAATGACTGCCTATAAATATCTTTCATCTAAATGATATAATAAATTTGGCCTATTAGAACCACCTTGAAATCATATTAGAGAATCCATAATAAACTTCAATAATAATTCAGTCGGCTCTACTAAGAAAGCAACTCATTCTGGGACCTATCCAATAAGATAATCATTGACGCATGCTACACACTGTTGGCTCTACCAAAATAACTAGATCTTTCTCCTCAAGCTCAATTACTTCATGTTCTCTTAACCAACCATTACTAACTCTTCTCCAAGCTCTAATCCAAGAGCACATACCAAAATGATAGGTGCAACTCCATAACCAATATATTCTATGTCGACTCTTCTGAACAAATATAGGAAACTGCTACAGGTGAATAGCGACTGCATAACTTCACTTATACTGATCATCAGACTCTGCATCCAATAATGTAACATCACTAACATGTCTTCATCTCATATCCAAATGTGCAAGGCTCCATGATAACTATACGAACAATCACACACAAAACACTGACTGTAACTCTGTCAGGAACATTGCTGACACAAGCTGCTATATAACTCTTTGTACTAACAGTTAACCTCTGCACCCATGATATCATGTTGATAGCATTTCCATGCTACATATACTGAAAGCTTACTATATAAGTCCTCCATGAATGCTACTTACCATATGTTGTCATCAATGACAAACATACAGTCAACATTGGCTTGCTGGCAAATCTCCAACACTTTTTGGTCTTTTTGCAACAAAAATAGATCATGCATGATGCGACCTTTTTCTTTTACTTTTTGGAATTTTAGGGTTTTAAATTTCACTCTCAAGGTTAGGGGTTTCTTCTCCAATTTTTTTGTCTTCCTTCCCTTAAGGAAGAAGTAGGAACATTGTTTTCTGGAACGGGTGCAAGTATATTTTCTTGAAATAATTCTGGTTCTTTTTCTTGTGTAGTTGTTTCCACAATAGGCTCAGAAGGTTCTGCATCATTTTCAAGGGGTTTCTTGGCAGGGTTAACCTAGGGTTGTAGTGCTTTATGCTGAACAAATTCTGACCATGCTAAGGGAGATGCATCCCTAAGGGATTTTTCAACGAGAAATTTTATTAGGGAATGGTGGGTAACATAATTTGCATTCCCCTTTTGAGTCTCCTCAGCACCAATACTTAGCATATTGTACAAGAAATTGGGGACATTTACTAGGAGATTATGCCTTATGCAGGTAAGTAGCTTAAAATGATGAGCATGCAAATTTGAAAATCTTCCCTCATAGGTGAGGTACCTGATAATATGTTTCCAACTCATTGTATGGTGGAGGAAGAGACATTATTTTGCACCCTTGCTTGGTAATCTATAGAGGATGATCACTTGGAAGGGAGAATTGGGCTTGAGATGACCTAGTGTCATGTTCATTAGGGTAATGTGTCATGTCCCCTTTTTAAAAAAATTAAAATTAATAAATCTTGCTAAGGCTGGCAGGGTCAAAAAGTAAAGTTTCAAGAAAAGGGGATAATCTTTAGAAACCAATGGATTAATAAATGTTAAATATTATTAAAATATGACTTATTCACCCCTCTTGGTCATGAGTTAGGGTTATGCCATCTTTTAAAGGGGTTTGGAGGCATTTAGGGCTCATGCGTGAACTTAATTTTTGCTCATTGCTTTGTTGTTCTTCAGAGGCTGCCAAACTTGTGGAGAAGGAGACCCAAACATGGGATTTTTTAGGTTTCTAGGAAGGCTAAGGATAGAATTTTGAGGCCATTCCATGTGCAAGATCATGCAGAGTTTTCCCTTGTGCTGAACAGTGCAGATTTGTGAGTTTTCAGGTGTGTTTTTCATAAGATTTTGGTGTTTCTGGTTGAGTTTTTCATATCAATTTGGGTTGTGTTAGGGTCAGTTAGAGTCACCATATATTTTTGAAGTATATAAGACCCTTACAAGTTCATTACCTAAAATTTCATTAGCACATTCCCTTGAAAGTCTTTCCTTGCAACAATCCTTCAAACGTCAGTGTTCTTTAGAGTTCTCAAGCGTAGCCTTCATGTCTGTCAAGTTTCATTTTTGATCTTCTTTGGATGAACCATTTCCAACACTCTTTCCCCACTTGAATCACTTCAAACTACTTTGAACTCCAGTTCAAATCAGTTCAAAGTAGTTCAATGATGTTTTGTTTTCTAACGATTATTTTCTGCAGGTGGGCCTCGGCCTATGTCACCTTTGAGCGGTGAACCACTTCGAATCACTTTGAACCACTTTGAACTCCGGTTCAAAGTAGTTCAAAGAGTTTCAAATATAGATTATGATAGAGTAATTAATGAAAGGACATTTGATGGGACACATGTCATAAGCTAATGGCAGAAGGATGATTAATATTAAAGAAGGATAGTTTGATTAAACAGAGGCCATGAAGCAAAGATTGAATTAAGTTTTGTATAGAGATTAATGAAATCATTGGCACGAGCGGGGGATATCCTTTAGGGGATGGTTATTAATGATATTAAAGATGGTGTATTTATGGGATGTCCTTTTGATGAGTCATCACTACCCACATCATTTAAGATTAATGCCTCTGACTTATGCTCATTAAAGTTGAGTTTTTCAGATGTTAATCTTTTCGAGTATAAATACCCTTGTAAGTTTTTCTTCCCTCTTGTTTGTCAATGGAGTCTCGGCTATGGGAGAAGAATTTGTTTTTGATCTACGCAAAATAGGTAGCTTCTAAAAGCTTTCTCTTATTTCCTGTTGTTGTTAGATATTTTGATTCAAGAGGGGGGTGCCTATGATTTTATTCCTAAGAAAAAGATGAGGTCCAGCTTACATTTCTTTGGAAATGTCAAAAATTTGCAATGTGAAGCCCCTATTATCTTGGATACAGACCTGTTAGGAATACAAGTAGAGAAAATGGTGGTAGACCTCACAAACCATGCAGGGGAAGACCATAGTTTAGAGTTTATGTCAAATGGGTTATTAGAAGCCGCCACTTTTCCGCCATCGGCCATATGCCCAAAATTAATCCAAGAATGTATAAATAGATATGATGTGAAATCTAAGTGCATTTTGAATGCGGATAGACAAACTCTTGTGCCACTTAATAGAGAAACTATTATGGTTGTCTTCAAAATTCAAGAGGACTCCCTTGTTAGTTTTACTCCCACACAATCCCCAGCTCAATACAAAGAAAATGCAGATAAAAATCGGAGTCATGTGGCCAGCAAATGGACCTGAACTAATTACAAAGGAGGGTCATGATTGCCTAAGGTTCTTAAAAAGGATCACATGAAACCTCACATTCATGATGCGATTGTGTTGCTCCATCAAATTAAAGGTTCAGAACAGGTTCTTCTTTATGAAGAATGGATGTTTCATTTCATAGAGATAGTTTTGGAGGGAAGGCAACACATTGATTGGGCAAAAATTATTGCAAGTTCACTGAGGGATCAACTCAAAAAAACTTAGTGTACTAGGCAGAGTTTCTATACGTCTTCATATCTGATATATTGTTTAGCATGCACACAAGATTTGTCTGTTATACAACATGTTCCCTAGAATGAAGATCTCTTTATTTATGAATATTGCCCATTGTTGAGGAAGGATAAAATTGTAGAAAATTATAGGAAATTTCATGATGTTTTCTTGGAAAAATTGTGTCAGCAATTGGTAGGCCTTCCAAATCAGAGAGTTTCGTTGGAAGTGTGAAAGTTGATTCAAACCTATGGGAGTTTCTATACTCAGTTCCCTTGTTTTACTTACATCCGGGTTGGAGGTTTCAATGATGAACCTATCAAGCTCCCAAGGTTCACCTTTGACTGCTTTATTTTGGCAAAAATTTGTAGGCAGTTGTTTGTGGTTGTTAAAAATGTCATGCCATAAGAAAAATGGCTTTCTATGTTTCCAGTGAAGATTGGTAATTTAACCTGCAATAATATGATGGATGCTTCAGTAATTGGAAACAACCTACTGAGTTTCCATTTATAGTTCTACAAGTTGAGGAGAGGTTTCGACAATAAGGGTTTTGCCAGGAAAGTCCTGAGCTTAAGTAATTACCCCTCACCTAGTTCGCACCTGGAAGACCTATGGGAGGATCTCAATGATGAGGAGGCAATATGGAAATGTGATCATTCCAAACTTGTGATGTCACAAATCAAAATGTTGAAGTTAAATTTGGATATTGAAGGTGTGAAAGAGGATAGTTCTAAAGCTATAGATTTAGAAAATAGCAATGTGCAAGCAGGAAGCTTTCCAGACATAGATTGGAACAGGGTAGAGGAAGATGACATAAAATTGAGGGCCTGAACTATTTTAGGAGTTACAGAAAGCTAGTTATCAGGAAAGAAAAAGAAGGGAGTTGTGGACCCCCCTCTTGTAAAGAATAGCACAAAGCCAATCTTCAAAAATGTGAAACATGCTTCGTCTAACGTATCTCATGTGGTTTGAAATGTAGGAAAGGTTACATCTCCTAGGAAAAAGGTAGTATCCAACAGACATTCGACTGCACCAAGGTCAAGGTCGAGAACTAGGTCGGAAAGGCATTTTGAGATGGCTTCATTACGACTTGATTACTTGGATGTGGAGATTAATGATGAAGATATCTCTTTCCCCTCAGATGAACAAGAGAAGGTTTAGGAAGTGTTTACTGTCAATACAGAGGTACCTTAGGCTGAAAGTACCCCCATCAAAATGCCCGATAACGGAATGGTGACTAGTTCAGTTCCTCCCTGGCTAACTGAATATGTGAACAAAAGAAAGAGTTTCAAGCTTGTGTCACTTCCTATGAAGGAAATAGTCACGAAATATGCTACTCAGACCCCTAAGGCGAAGAGAATGAAAAGTGATGCCAAGTTATCTACCGACCCATCTACTAGGAAGGTGACTACAGAGATTGCCACCTTCAAGCCTAAAGAGGGAGTTCAAGAACCAGAAGCCAAAGATTTTGAAGTCACAAAGATGGAACTCAGAGTTTTGAGCAGGGATTCTATAGATCACTTATTCAAATTCTCAGCTAATCATATGCTCGGGCAATCACAAAAAGATGGAAGGGAGAAGCATGAGTTGAAGCAGCTGGTCTCCACCATGGTCGAGTTTCTTTCTTTGCTTGCTGATGATGGAGTGCTACCACTGGCTCAATCTTCATGAGATTTTGATCTGAATTCAATTGAGAACTAGAAGCTGGTGAAACAAATGCAACGGGGAAGGGTTCTGACAGAGGTAGTGAGGTCTTGGATAAACAATATTATAACTGAAGGGAGTGCTTTTATCTGTGAATTCATATCCACTAGCCTTGATGGGGAAGGATTACTTGGCGAGGTTCAGACCCTGATTCCAAGCAGGGAAATGGAGGAACGAAAATGCACAACAATTATAATCCAGGTTTAGAAGATAAAAACCTATGGTGTGGCTCAATTCTTGGCTGAGAACCCGATGAAACTAATGGATCCTTGTATGTTATTTATCCTAAAATAGAACTTTGGGTGGAAGAGCACATTGTTTAAAACTACAATCTCTCAAGCTAAGGCAATAGAGAAAGAAGTGTTGGGCATGCATGTAGATGCCCTCAAAGATATCAAAATAGTTAATCCTTCTAGTCTTCTACAGATTGATGAAGGTAGCAAGGATGCGGATGCTATGGTCAAGGTCTTCGCAGATACCATGAATTCTCTTAAAGAGAGTGAAGCACCTGCAGTCTAGGATTTCACAAGGATTGCAAATGTTGAGTCCATGTTGCTACTAAATTAAGGTCAATTTCCAAAGCAGGCAGAGCGGATTAAGGAATTGAGGTGGGAGAAGAATGTGACCCCAGCAAAGCTAATAGGTCTAAAGAACCTACACATCTAGCCAGCCTAGGAATTAGTGAATGTGTTTCGATCTTGGAAACTCGTAAAGGTTGCCATGTCAGAAGGCCTAGCAAAAAGTTAGTTGTTTAAAGGACAGCATTTCCCTTTTCTTATGCTTTTAATGACGCATGCTTTGAAACTTTGTTAGTTATGTAACTGGTTTAATCAATTTTTCTGGTGTCTGAGAGGCCATTTTTTTCTGGAGGCTCTCTCAGACTTGGAACTTTAAATTCTGGGGCATTAAATAGTAAAAGGGTTCAAAATTAGATATAGAAAGTAGATAGTGGCTGTTTTGAGTAAATAGATAGCATAGTCTTTTAATTTTTTGAAACAGTTGGTGACTGATCTTTTTTATTAGACTTTGTTCCGACCTTTATGAATACATGGATGTCTAGTAAGGTTTATGATCTTTGAATCAAATCTGGAATATATTGATTGCTTTAGAAATCTATATATTTGAATCTGTGCATGTATTATTCATATTCAGTTGCTTCAAATTTCTTTCTAGTTTATTCTTCCTAAGTTATTTCATAGGCTATTTATTTTAGGAGCATTTAGTTTATTTCAGAAGCATTAAGTAGATCTCAAGTATCCTCATAGTTAGTTCAGTTAGCTGTTAATTTCATAAATTACCTCCATACCCAAGAGTATGTGAGTGGTCCTTTTATGCTTTGAGGTTAAAAGTGTATGACTTTATTTTATTGTTAATAATTCCTCGAATATCCTACAAGTGTGTTGTACCTTAAGAATTCAGAGTGAAACAATTTCTTGTGCTTACCCAACTATTGAGGAATCGTTTGTCTTTAAAATTATAGAGTCTATATTCATTTTCATTTAAAAAGAGGAAGACAAATCTGTTCACCAACAAATTTTTGGCAACTCTACTGGGGAGAGTCCAGTATTAAAAAAAAAGTAGGTTCTCCATTTATTATAATGCTACAAAATGGTGTTGCCACACAATGATGTGTTTCCTATGCTTCAACCAAATCTAGAATTCAGAGACACACAAGAAGACATAATCTCAAGCCTTGCTAAAGTAGCATGGAGATTTAGATGCAGTAATCAATAGTTTCATCAAGTTTGAGAAGTGCTTGAGAAAGAAGAATAAATAGCTGAGCGGCTGAGGGGTATACCGGTTGCTCGTGAAGCAGTTATAGTGAATAGACTTGCACAAGCCCTAGCAAGAAATTAAGGTTCTTTCTGACATTGAAGCTGGAAGAAAAGAGATACACAAGAGGTGATAGGAGTAGGGGATTGGTTGACGAAGACTTTGAAGCTTTGAGGAATCTTAGTTTTGAACCTGATCTCAATACCCGTAAGAAGAAGAAGACCAGAACATTTAGTAGACCTTCTTCACCTCCACCTGGCCTATTTGTTCCACCCCTTTTTTGAGCCATTATAATGCTAGGTACTGTTGCACCTACTATCCATAATATCCAACCTTTGAATTTCCAATTACCTAATATGGCAGCCAATCAATTGTGGGGTCAAAATATTGGCCCATTAAACCTAGGAGTGAATCAACCTACAGACTTTCCTAAAGGTGCTAATCAGGTCCTACCCAAGTTCAATGGAGATGGGAAAGTGACCTCTGATGATCATTTAAGTGCTTTTCATACTTCTTGTGGTGTTATAAGTGTTCCCACTAAAGAAGTTGCAGTAAGACTTTTTGTCAGAACTTTGGTTGACACAGCGGCCGACTAGTTCAATCATTTACCCAATGGCTCAATTAGAAACTGGAATGACATGAAAATTGCTTTCAAAAGGAGATTCAAGACCCCTGATAATGAGATTTCTTTATTTCTCTAGCTTAGCTAAATGAAGAAAGAGATACATGAACCTATGCGGGAGTTTGTAGCTAAGTTTAATAGAATCTTGCAAAGGATACCAGCAAATTCTGCACCCAGCGATGAAAATAAGAAGATTTTCTTCTAAAATGTTGTTCCACCTGACATAAGCTTTCACTTGTTAAAAGATGGTGTAGCCAACTTATTATCTACCCAGACACAGGCTATTCAACTAGAAGATACTTTTATAATAGCTGGGAAGTGGAAGAGAGAGGTTCAGGCTCCAGGAAATACCTCTTCTTCTATGACAACAAATCCTCTAATGTAGAGGGTAATGAACAACATGGCTATGCTCAAGAGACAGCAAAATAAGGTGAGTTCTCCATATCAATCCCCTTATCAAGATGTTAGTCGAAGACAATATAATCAACCTTTAGGAAAGACTCCTCTCTTGCTGAGTTTACAACCTAGGTTGCAGATTGAACCCACACCCAGAGAAACAATGTGTTCCTTTCATCTAACAACTGATCACGATGGTGAATCTTGTCCGGATTGGTTAAGGTGTCTTCAAATCAATTCCATGAAGGATACCATCAAAATAGAAGAGGTTCGAGAGGAGAAGGATTCACCTGATATTGGTTTATCTAGTTCCTTTTATTTGGAGTATGAGTCGGGCTTTGATAGAGGGGGAAGTGTCCTGGCCACCTTGCAAGATCTTGCTTGTGCGATCTTGACAAGAAATCAGAGAACACAAAAGTTTGTCCCGGGTTTGATTGTTGCTAATGTTGATGCTAGGTGCAAAGAAGCTAGAAGTGGGGAGGCTCCTGCAGTTCCAAAGGACCCTGAAGTAAATATTTTACCGAGAGTTAGTTCATCTTCTTCTTCTTCATTTGATTTTGGTGAATTCTGTAAAACAAGCACAATCCCCATTTCCCCTACAGAATACCTTAAAATGAACCCTAAAGAACTAGACAAACTAGTCCAATATGTTAAAGGAGAGTCAAGTTCAGACCCCAAAATAGATAAACCCCTTGTATGTGAGGTGACTACAATTGAAGAACCCCTAGTTTTCAAACCCTAGGATACTCCACAGACTCTTGAAGAATGTCCTTTGGTTAATTCAATTGAGAGTGAAATAGAAGAAAGAAAGCCAAATCCCTTCTATATCTCCTTACTGCTAAATGGTCAAAAACTTAGTAATTGCATTATTGACTCTAGTGCATCAGATAATATCATGTCAACCTCGGTAGCTAGAGCCCTTGGTCTTACCTTGACTAAAACTTATGTTCATTGTTATTCTATGGATGGGAAACAAGTACCGTTAATGGGTCAGGTCAAAGATGCCCAAGCCATTCTTGCTGCTTACCCTGACAAGGGTCTGAAATTAACTATTCTAGTAGCAGATATCCTAGCTAGCTATGGCATGCTACTTAGTAGAACATTTTGCAAAGATTTAGGAGGCGACATTAAGATGGACTGTTTAGAGGCCATGATTCTAGTTGGTAAAAAGAAAGTAAAACTTGAACCTAAGCCTAAAAATAAGTATACTGTGGTGCCCTCAGACAACCCAAAAGCTCAAATCCTATATGAGGAGTGCCATTTTGGTAATTATGTTATTCTGGCTGATCTCGGAGAAGATGGTGAAATTTCTCCTCAGAAAGAAGAAGATATATGGGAGATGGAGTTCGACGGTAGCTATTCTAATTCAGGTTCTGGTGTAGGGGTAGTTCTTTTTCCTCCTAATAGAGAGTGTATCCCTCTTTCCTTCAAGTTAGATTTCAAAAATACTAATAATACTGCAGAGTATGAAGCCTTACTTTTGGGATTGGAGGAGGCAAAACTGAGGGGAGTCAAGAAGTTGATAGTGAGGGGTGATGCGGAGTTAATTGTGAAGCAAGTGAAAGGAGAATTTGCTATCAAGAATGAGAGGTTAAAACATTATAGAAATTTGGTATGGGATGAGCTGGACTTTTTCGATGCCTTTTCCATAGAATTTATACCAAGAAATCAAAACACCAGAGCAGATGCCTTGGCAATATCCGCTTCATTATTGTTGCCACATCCTGACTTTAAAACTCAAAAGTATCAAATTGAGATGATCTACAAGCTGAAAGTGCCTAATAATGTGGAGTATTCACAAGTTTTTGATAATGATTCTCAGCTTAAGGATTTCTTGTAGTGTGCTGCAGGTTTTTCTGATGTATATTTTGAAGGATCTAATAATGTTTGCAAAGAAATCTATGAAGATGTTGTAGGTAGAGATGGAGTGATCCAACTGAAGGGTAATAAGATCCCCAAGGGCCTTGTATCTCTAGAACATTTGTTTAGAAGAAAAGATGATAGTACTGTTAAGGAGAAGATATCCCATGTACATAATGCCAAAGAGTATGACAAGATCTACCTAGGAGAGCAAGATAATCCAAGATGGATTTCTATTGGTCCGACTTGTACTGTGTCTAAGAAAGAATACTTGAAGAGGTTGCTCATGGAGTACAAAGATGTTTTTTCCTGGGGGTATGAAGACTTAAAGAATTTTAGAGGAGGCTTGTTTGAGCATCAGATCCCTTTGAAACCTAGTGTTACTCCTTTTCACCAGAAACTAAGGAACTACAATCTGAAAGTGTCGGAGGCCATATTAAAGGAAGTTGAAAAAATGCTACAGGCAAGAATTATCTATCCTATCCACCATTTGACTTGGATCACCAACATAGTTCTAGTGAGGAAAAAGAATGGTGAAATAAGGATTTGTGTAGATTTCTGTAATCTGAATCAAGCAAGTCTGAAAGATAACTATGCCCTACCTGTGATGGAGCATGTCCTTCAAGCTGTCTCAAGATCAGAAGCCATGTCTATGCTTGATGGCTACTCTGGATACAATCAAATCAGTGTGGTGAAGGGTGACCAACACAAAACAACTTTCATTACCCCATGGGGAACCTATGCATATAGTCGCATGCCATTTGGGTTGATCAATGCGGGCGCAACCTTCCAGAAGGCAATGAATTCTTCCTTTGAAGATCTTTAGAATAAAATTATAGTGGGGTACTTAGATGATCTCACTATTTTCTCTAAGAAGAGAGATCAACATTTGAAAGATCTTGAGATAGTGCTCTTAAGATGTAGAAGTCATGGCATCTCTTTGAACCCCAAAAAGTCAACATTCTTTGTGGAGGAAGGAAAACTACTGGGTCATGTAGTCTTAAAGGATGGTATCTGGATTGATCCTAAAAGGGTTAAAGTGATTCAATAGCTCAGCTTGCCATTAAGTAGAAGTGGATTGAAGTCCTTTTTCAGCCAGGTGAATTTCCTGCATGCTTTTGTTCCTGAATTCTCAGAAATTACTAAACATATGATTGATATGATGAGTGAGAAAATTCCTTTTAAGTGGAATGATAATGGGTGCAAAGCTTTCAAAGACATTAAGGATGTGATATCTCAAGCACCTATGTTGAAGAGTCCTAATTTCAAAAAGAATTTTATCATATATTGTTATGCTTCCGAGCACACTCTGTCTAGTATATTAACACAGAAAGATGAGAAAGGACAAGAAGCATCCATAGCTTTCATGAGCACACCTCTAAAAAGGCATGAGCTCAAGTACTCCCAGATGGAAAAACATGCCTTCACCATGGTAAAAGTGGTGAAATAGTTCAGGTATTATATTCTGCATTCCCATTGTACAATCCTCATACCCGATACCGTGATGAAGAGTATTTTGACTCAGAAGGAGATTGGTATGAATAACAGAGCTATTTGGATAGTGAAAATTCAAGAATATGATTTAATGATAAAGCCCACCAATTTGGTAAGGGGGAAAGGTTTATGCAAGCTGATAGCAGAAAATGGTCACCCGTCTAAGAAAATTGATGAAGTACCCATGGTATTACTTGTTAGTCTAACTGACTCCTAGTTTTTAGACATGGCCTATTTTCTTTCTTATGGTGAGTGTCCTGGTCATTTAAACCCTAAGGAGAGGCGTAACCTAAAGTTAAAAGCAAGTAAATATGTGATATCCCAGGGGAAGTTATACAAAAGGGGCATTGATGGAACCTTTCTAAGATGCGTGGATAAGGAACAACAGAAAGAACTTTTGAAGGTGTTTCATGATGAGGCTTGTGGAGGCCACTATTCTTCAATTATGACTGCATTTAAGATTCTTCAAATTTGGTTTTATTGGCCCGGCATGTTCAAGGATGCGTACCAGTATGTTCACAATTGTGAGAAATGTTAGCTTTTTACTAGGAGACCTCATCTTGTAGCTTTACCTCTTAAACCAGTGATTGTTGATGAACCCTTCAAATAGTGGGGAATAGACTTTGTTGGCCCTTTGAATCCACCATCTAGTGCTGGACATGTATATATTCTTACAGCTACTGATTATTTTACTAAGTGGGTGGAAGCAGTCCCCACTAAGAAAGCAAACTCTCAAGTTGTTTGTGAGTTTCTGTTAAATTACATTTTTTGTCAGATTTGGTGTGCCTATTAAGATAGTAGCAGACAATGCTACATACTTTTCCTCTAAGGAAATCTTGGCTTTCTATTATGAGCATGGTATCTCTCTAGCACATTCTTCTAATTAATTCCTGCAAGGGAATGATCAAGCTAAATCTAGTAATAAGAACCTGGTAACAATCATGAAGAAGTTGATGGATGATAATCCCAAGGAGTGGCATAAGAAGCTGTTTGAAGCCTTATGGGAAAATTGAACCACTTTGAAAAGAGCAATCAAAATGGCCCCCTTTGAATTGGTATACAGGATAGGAGCACATGTCTCTTTACCTTTAGAACTCTCCTCAGCTAAGCTTCAAGTTGTCATTGAAGATCAATACTTTAAAGATCCTCTAGAGAAACGGGTTATGCATTTGAGTAGACTGGAAGAAGAAAGGGAGGAATTAGTAGATCATATCACAAAGCATCAGCTAAAGGTGAAACAAATTTTTGATATGCGGACATGGCCTCATAACTTTATGGAGGGAGATGAAGTACTTTTATGGGACAAAAGATGAGCACCTAAAGGAGCTCACGAAAAATTTGAATCTTTATGGAAGGGCCCATTTATCATCTCTGAAACACTAGGTTCAAATGCTTTCCGATTGTCATATCCTGATGGTGTGAATCTGCCTTTTACCTACAATGGGCAAGACCTTAAATTATGCAAGATTCAATGAGGTGCCCAGTCAGTATCTTTGTACATATTAGGTAGTGTTTCCCTGTTTTCCTTTTTGGTGTGTCATCATGGTTTGTTTCTTTCCCTTTTGTTGGCATTTTTTGTGAAACCAGTTCTTCAGAGTTCTCTGCACATTGGGAAATATGTAGTCCCCAGCTAGAGCCGATGTTAGGGTCAGTTAGAGTCACCATATATTTTTGAAGTATCTAAGACCCTTACGAGTTCATTACTTGAAAGTTCAGTAGCGCATTCCCTTGAAAGTCTTTCCTCACAGTAATCCTTCAAACGTCAGTGTTCTTTAGAGTTCTCAAGCGTAGCCTTCATGTCTGTCAAGTTTCATTTTTGGTCTTCTTTGGATGAACCTTTTCCAACACTCTTGCCCTACTTGAATCACTTCGAACTACTTTGAACTCTAGTTCAAAGAAGTTTGAAGTAGTTCAATGATGTTTTGTTTTCTAATTATTGTTTTCTGTAGGTGGGCCACAGCCTATGTTGCCTTTGAGTGGTGAACCACTTCAAACCGCTTTGAACTCCAATTCAAAGTAGTTTGAAGAGGTTCAAATATAGATTACGATGGAGTAATTAATGAAAGGACATTTGATGGGACACATGTCATAAGCTGACGACGGAATGATGATTAATATTAAAGAAGGATAGTTTGATTAGACAGAGGCCATGAAGAAAAGATTGAATTAAGTTTTGTATAGAGATTAATGAAATCATTGGCACGAGCGGGGGATATCCTTTCAGGGATGGTTATTAAAGATATTAAAGATGGCATATTTATGGGATGTCCTTTTGATGGGTCATCACTGCCTGCATCATTTAAGATTAATGCCTCTGACTTATACTCATTAAAGTCAAGTTTTTTGGATGTTAATCTTTTCAAGTATAAACGGCCTTGTAAGTTTTTCTTCCCTGTCATTTGTCTATGGAGTCTCGGCTATGGGAGAAGAATTTGTTTCTAGTCTACGCAAAATAGGTAGCTTCTAAAAGCTTTCTCTTATTTCCTATTGTTGTTAGATATTTTGATTCAAGAGGTGGGTGCCTGTGATTTTATTCCTAAGAAAAAGATGAGGTCCAACTTACATTTCTTCAAAAATGTCAAAAATTTGCAATGTCAAGCCGCTATTATCTTGAATACGAACCTGTTAGGAATACAAGTAGAAAAAATGGTGGTAGACCTCACAAACCATGCAGGGGAAGACCATAGTTTAGAGTTTATGTCAAGTGGGTTATTAGAAGCCACCACTTTTCCACCATCAGCCGTATGCTCAGAATTAATCCAGCAATGTATAAATAGATATGATGTGAAATATAAGTGCATTTTGAATGCGGATGGACAAACTCTCATGCTAGTTAATAGAGAAACTATTATGGTTGTCTTCAAAATTCAAGAGGAGTCCCTTGTTAGTTTTACTCCCACACAATCCCTGGCTCAATATAGAGAAAATACAGATAAAAACCGGAGTCATGTGGCCAGGAAATGGACCTGAACTAATTACAAAGGAGGGTCACAATTGACTAAGGTTCTTACAAAGGATCACATGAAACCTCACATTCATGATGTGATTGTGTTGCTCCATTGAATTAAAGGTTCAAAACAGGTTCTTCTTTATGAAGAATGGATGTTTCATTTCATAGAGATAGTTTTGGAGGGAAGGCAACACATTGATTGGGCAGAAATTATTGGGAGTTCGCTGAGGGATCAACTCAAACAAACTCAGGGTACTAGGTAGAGTTTCTATATGTCTTCATATCTGATATATTGTTTATCATACACACAAGATTTGTCTGCTATACAACATGTTCCCTGGAATGAAGATCTCTTTATTTATGAATATTCCCCATTCTTGAGGAAGGATAAAATTCTGGAAAATTACAGGAAATTTCATGACATTTTCTTGGGCAAATTGTGTCAACAATTGGCAGGCGTTCCAAATCAGAGAGTTTGGTTGGAAGCACGAAAGTTGATTCAGACCTATGGGAGTTTCTATACTCAATTCCCCCATTTTACTTACATCTAGGTTGGATGTTTTGATGATGAACCTATCAAGCTCCCAAGGTTCACCTTTGACTGCTTTATTTTGGCAAAAATTTGTAGGCAGTTGTTTGTGGTTATTAAAAATGTCATGCCAGAAGAAAAATGGCTTTCTATGTTTCCAGTGAAGATTGGTAATGTAACCTGCAATAATATGATGGATGCTTCAGTAATTGGAAACAACTTGTTGAGTTTCCATTTACAGTTCTACAAGTTGAGGAGAGGTTTCGACAATAAGGGTTTTGCCAGGCAGGTCCTGAGCTTAAGTAATTACCCCTCACCTATTTCGCACCTGGAAGACCTATGGGAGGATCTCAATGATGAGGAGGCAATATGGAAATGAGATCATTCCAAACTTGTGATCTCACAAATCAAAATGTTGAAGTTAAATTTGGATATTGAAGGTGTGGAAGAGGACAGTTCTAAAGCTATAGATTCAAAAAATAGCAATGTGCAAGTGGGAAGCTTTCCAGACATAGATTGGAATAGGGTAGAGGAAGATGACTTAAAATTGAGGGCCTGGACTATTTTAGGAGTTACAAAAAGCTGGTTATTAGGAAAGAAAGAGAAGGGAGCTATGGACCCCCCTCTTGAAAAGCATAGCGCAAAACCAATCTTCAAAAATGTGAAACATGCTTTGTCTAACGTATCTCATGTGGTTTCAAATGCAGGATAGGTTACATCTCCTAGGAAAAAGGCAGTATCCAGTGGACATCCGACTGCACCAAGGTCGAGGCCGAGAACTAGGTCAGAAAGGCATTCTGAGATGGCTTCATTAGGACTTGATTACTTGGATGTAGAGATTAATGATGAAAATATCTTTCCCCTCAGATGAACAAGAGAAGGTTCAGGAAGTGTTTACCATCAATACAAAGGTACCTTGGGCTGAAAGTACCCCCATCAAAATGCCTGATAACCGAATGGTGACTAGTTCAGTTCCTCCCTGGCTAACTGAATATGTGAACAAAAGAAAGAGTTTCAAGCCTGTGTCACTTCCTATGAAGGAAATAGTCACGAAATATGCTACTCAGACCCCTAAGGTGAAGAGAATGAAAAGTGATGCCAGGTTATCTACTGACCCATCTACTAGGAAGGTGACTACAGAGATTGCCACCTTCAAGCCTAAAGAGGGAGTTCAAGAACCAGAAGCTAAAGATTTTGAAGTCACAAAGATGGAACTCAGAGTTCTGAAAAGGGATTCTAGAGATCACTTATTCAAATTTTTAGCTGATCATATGCTCGGGAAATCACAAAAAGATGGAAGGGAGAAGCGTGAGTTGAAGCAGCTAGTCTCCACCATGGTCGAGTTTCTTTCTTTGCTTGCTAATGATGGAGTGCTACCACTAGCTCAATCTTCATGAGATTTTGATCCAAATTCAATTGAGAACCAGAAGCTGGTGAAACAAATGCAGCAGGGAAGGGTTCTGACAGAGGTAGTGAGGTCTTGGATAAACAATATTATAACTATAGGGAGTGCTTTTATCCATGAATTCATATCCACTAGCCTTGATGGGGAAGGATTACTTGGTGAGGTTCAAACCCTAATTCCAAGCTAGGAAATGGAGGAAGGAAAATGCATAGCAATTATAATACAAGTTCAGGAGATAGAAACCTATGGTGTGGCTCAATTCTTGGCTGAGAACCCAATGAAACTGGTGGATCCTTGTATGTTATTTATCCTGAAATAGAACTTTGGGTGGAAGAGCACATTGTTTAAAATTGCAATCTCTCAAGCTAAGGAAATAGAGAAAGAAGTGTTGGGCATGCATGCAGATGCCCTCAAAGATATCAAAATAGTTAATCCTTCTAGTCTTCTACAGATTGATGAAGGTAGCAAGGATGTGGATGCTATGGTCAAGGTCTTCATAGATACCATGAATTCTCTTAAAGAGAGTGAAGCACCTACAGTCCAGGATTTCACAAGGATTGCAAATGTTGAGTCCATGCTACTGTTGAATCGAGGTCAATTGCCAAAGAAAGCAGAGAGGATTAAGGAATTGAGGTGGGAGAAGAATGCGACCCAAGAAAAGCTAATAGGTCTGAATAACCTACACATCCATTCAGCCCAAGAATTAGTGAATGTGTTTTGATCTTGGAAACTCATAAAGGTTGCCACATCAAAAGGCCCAGCAAAAAGTTAGTTGTTTAAAGGATAGCATTTCCCTTTTCTTATGCTTTTAATGACGCGTGCTTTGAAACTTTGTTAGTTATGTAACTGGTTTAATCAGTTTTTCTGGTGTTCAAGAGGCTGGGTTTTTCTGGAGGCTCTCTTGGACTTGGAACTATAAATGTTGGGGCATTAAATAGTAAAAGGGTTAGAAATTAGATATAGAAAGTAGATAGTGGCTATTTTGAGTAAATAGATAGCATAGTCTTTTAATTTTTTGAAATAGTTGGTGACTGATCTTTTTTATTAGACTTTGTTCCGATCTTTATGAATACATGGATGTATAGTAAGGTTTATGATCTTTGAATCAAATCTGGAATATATTGATTGCTTTAGAAATCTGTATATTTGAATCTGTGCATGTATTATTCATATTCAGTTGCTTCCAGTTTCTTTCTAGTTTATTCTTCCTAAGTTATTTCATAGGCTATTTATTTTAGGAGCATTTAGTTTATTTCAGAAGCATTAAGTAGATCTCAAGTATCCTCATAGTTAGTTTAGTTAGCTGTTAATTCTGTAAATTACCTCCATACCCAAGAGTATGTGAGTGTTCCTTTTGTGCTTTCAGGTTAAAAGTGTATGAGTTTATTTTATTGTTAATAATTCCCCAAATATCCTACAAGGGAGTTTTACCTTAAGAATTTAGAGGGAAGCAATTTCTTGTGCTTACCCAACTATTGAGGAATCGTTTGTCTTCAAAATTATAGAGTTTGTATTCATTTTCATTTAAAAAGAGGAAGACAAATCTATTCACCAATAGGTTGCTATTGTATTGCAGCCATTTTTATGTTAAAATAGAGCTAAATATATGTCTTGGGTTGTGATTCTACTTCTGTGATAGATTTTTAGTGCTTTATGGTGTTTCCGAGCTATTTTGTTGTTTTTTTTAAGCCCAATGAGCATTGTATTTGAACTCGATTTTGGAGCTGTTGTGTAAACTATTTGCAGATTTGAAAGTGCCATTTTGTAAGATTTTATGCTGGAAAAATTCCAATAAAAATTTATATTATCAAATTTATCAATAATATGTGAAGTTGTGAAGTTTTTGGCTTTATTTCGGGCATACCCGATTTGGGTATTATTGAGAAATTGCATAATCTCTTGAAGTATCAATTGTTTGGTTTAAAAATATGATCAGAGGCTTTAAATATGATATTAAATCAGAAATGGGATATTACAGTGGTATGAGAGCTATGATCTTTCTAGCCTGAGGGTTTGTAGAAGTTTGCATGCAACCGAGTGAAAGAGAAAAGAGATATTTGCAACGAGAAAAGAATAAAGAAATTTTGATCAAACCTCCAGTTTGAAATAAAAGTAAAAAATCCAAGGAAGAAAAAAGAATGGTTGACTTGAATGAGATGGAAAAAATCCTCTTCTAGGACATCCAGAATACTCAAAAGCAAACAGTGGATAGTTTGGCAGAAACTAGAGAGGTTTTGCAGTTATTGACAGAAAAACTTCAAGGAGTTGTATCTACTAATGAGAGAGGGAGCACTTCAGAGAAGCCAAGAAATTTGAAACCCACACCCTCTAAATAAACAAAAACTATTTTCTTGCCTACAAATGAGTCACTGATACCAAATCCATCCCTTAATCCTATGGAAGAGGTTACATGTAACTTGATTGCATTGAGAGATACTTACAATGGCTTAGATTATGACTTTTGCAGTTCAGTGCATTTCAGAGAATATGTGGATATGATGAACACTTTGATGCCCAAGAAAGAGTATAGGAGGGAGTAGGACATAAGTGAAAGAGAACTCAAAAATAAAATAAGCAAGTTTACAGCACCTACTTTTGATGGAACAAACAAAATTTCTGCTAGAATATGGCTACAAAAATTACAGACCTTCTTCACACTTAACCCCATGAAGGAGAGTGATGTCATTCAATTTGAAAGTCTACAATTGGAAGATGCAGCCTATGATTGGTGGTATCATAGAATGACTACTCAAGGTCATGATTAGGTAACTACATTTGATGATTTTAGCCAAAGAGTGATAGATAGATTTGATCTCAAGGATGATGAAGAGCATTTTAAAGAATTGTCAAAGTTGAGACAAACCAAATTAGTTAATGAGTATGTAGAAGAATTTCAAAAAGTGGTTGTTATGGTACCCGATATGAGTGAAAAGAGGATTATTTATCTTTTTCTTGATGGTTTGGAAGATTCAGTTAAGGGCTTGGTTAAGGCTTTCTCACCCTCAACCTTATAGGAAGCTATCAAAAGAAGTTTGTAGCTTGAAACTTGTGTGCCTATGAAATGAGTCACTAATCAAAAACCCCCAAATCTTTGGAACATAAGGGAAATTTTTAGAAAAATACTTTTCCAGCACCAACACAAACACCAAAGAATGTAACAAATGCAGCAAAAAAGAAGGTAGATGAAGAGACTACGAGTGAACTTCAAAGGAAAAAGCTTTGTTTCACTTGTAGAGAGCCATGGGTTCCAGGACACAAATGTTTAGGGAAAGGTCAAGTGCACTATATTGAGGTTGCTTCAGAATCTGATTCAGATGAGCATGAGGAATTTCATGACACTAAGGAGAAAGAAGAAAAGAAAGAAAAATAAATCAGCAAGGATGGCACTTTGGCAACTTTATCAGGAGTCCCAAGATACCATCCCTTTTGAATTAGAGGGGTACTAGTAGGGAAAAGGTTGACAGTTCTTCTTGATAGTGGAGAAAATTACAACTTTATTGATGAGGGATTTGTCATGAAAAGAGGGCTTAAAGCATAATATTTTGAGAGATTCAATGTTACTGTAGCTAATGGATTCACTATACCTTGCACACGGGTGGCGAAACAACTCAAGATGACTTTAGGAGATTATGAGCTATGTGATGAATTTTATGTTGTTGGCATTGGGGAAATAGATCTTGTATTGGGTGTTCAATGGTTGCACTCTATTGGAGGCTATTACATGAACCATCAAACTATGGAGTTCAAATTTCATTCCAATGGGAAATAAGTCTTATTGAGAGGCTTATCAAATGGATCACCTAGGGTGGTCACTACAAAGATGATGGAGAGGTCTTTTTGAAGAGGACAAGTAGCATGGGCAGCAAGAGTCATAATCCACCCAACAAGCTCTTCAAAGAATCAAGGTAATTTCCATTTTGAAATGCAAAATATTCTTGATAAGCATAGTATAGTTTTCAATGATTTTCCTCTGGGATTACCACCAGATAGAGGTTCTGTGCATGTTATAGAGTTAGAATAGGGTTCCAAATGAGTTATAACCACTCCATACCACCATCCAAGAGGTTACAAGGATGAAATAGAACAAACTATTAAGGAACTCATGGACATGGGATTCATAAGGCCTAGCTCTAGTCCATTTGCATCATCTATGGTACTTGTCAAGAAAAAGGATGGTACAATGAGAATGTGTATAGACTACAGGGCTCTAAACAAGAAGACCATCAAAAATAGGTATCCCATACCATGCATATATTCACTCATTGATGAGTTACATGGTGTTGTATACTTCTCAAAAATTGACTTAAGACCATCAAATCTATATGAGGAGGGAAGATGTGGAAAAGACTGCTTTCAGATGTCACTATGGGCACTTTGAATTTCTTGTTATGCCATTTGGCCTCACTAATGCACTAGAAACATTCCAAACTTGTATGAATAAGGTATTCAACAACCATATTCAAAAAAATAAAATTGGTGTTCTTTGATGATATCTTGATTTACAATAAAATGTGGAAAGAGCATCTAGAGCACATAGACACTGTTTTGGGAATCTTGGAGCAGCAATCCTTCTATGCTAAGTTATTTAAATGTGAGTTTTTTTTGAGTGAGATCCTATATTTGGGACATATTATAAGTTCTAAAGGAGTAAAAGTTGATCAACAAAAAATTTAGGCAATTTTGGATTGGTCTCCACCTACTAATCTTACATAGTTGAGAGGTTTCTTTAGATTGTGTAGCTACTATAGGAGGTTTGTCAAGGGATTTTCTCATCTTTTTTCCCCCTTAACTGATTTGACAAAGAAAGGAGCCTTTATTTGGATAGAAGAGGCACAAAAAACATTTGATAAGCTTAAGGAGGTAATGAGTTCATGCCCTGTGCTTGCAATTCCATATTTCTCTTTACCTTTTGTTGTTGAATGTGATACTTCTGGAAAAGGTATAGGGGCTGTCCTAACTCAAAGGGGACATCCAATAGAATTTGAGAGCAAAAAATTAAATCAATCAGAGAAAGGTTATTCCATCTATGATAAGGAACTATTGGCAATCATGCATGCACTTTATAAGTTTAGACAATATTTGGTATGTGGGAGATTCATTGTAAAGACAGACCGTAATAGCCTCAAGTTATTCTTGAACCAAAGGGATTTGAATGATCGTCAACAAAAATGGGTAAGCAAATTGCAAGCTTATGATTTTGATTTTGTATATGTGAAAGGAAAGAATAATGTGGTTGTTGATGCTCTCTCAAGGAAGCCCACCTTGTGTTCCTTAACATCTATCTCTGTGGATTGGAAAGTATCCATAATCTTAGAATATGCTAAAGATTCCTTTGCCACAAATATTTTGGATAAGTTAGTGGATGATAATAGGTACAAGGTTGTTGATGAGATGATTTATTACAAGAATAGAATGTTCTTAGTACCAGGATCAAAGACCAAGGAAAGGATATTGAGGGCCTTTCATGAAACACCTTTGGTTGATCATCAAGGATACTTCAAGACATATAGGAAACTTCAAGAGAAGTTTTCATGGAAGGGCATGAAGGAGGATGTCCTTAAACACATTAAGGAATGCATGGTATGCCAACAAAACAAGAGTGAGAAAATTTTTCCCGCAGTGTTGTTGCAGCCACTTCCTATTCCTAAACAAAAATGGGAAAGCATTTCCATGGAATTCATCACTGGCTTGCCCAAGGTTCAAGGTAAGGATTGCATATATGTGGTGGTAGATAGACTAACTAAGTATGCATATTTCTTTCCCATTGCATCTGATTTCAAGGCATCATAAGTGGCAAAATTATTCTTCAAGGAAATTTTCAAGTTACATGGCTTGCCTAGAAACATTGTCAGTGATCAAGATAGTAGATTCCTTATCTCTTTTTGGAAGGAGCTCTTTCATTTGGAAGGAACTAAACTCACTCCTAGTACTAGCTATCACCCTCAAACAGATGGACAAATAGAGATAGTTAATAAATGGATAGAGGGATATTTGAGGAACTATGTTTCAAATCAATAACATGCTTAGGTGAAATGGTTGCACCTAGGGGAGCATTGTTATAATACATCTCATCACATGTCTATTGGTATGCCTCCTTTTTGTGATCTCTATGGTTATGATGCTCTTTCCTTTATTGATCTGGTACTTTAAGATAGCAGAGTACCTGCAGCAAGTGATTTCATTAAGCAAAGCCAAGACATATTAAGGTCCCTCGAGGATAATCTACAACATGTACAAAACCAACAGAAGTTGTACCCTGATAGGAAAAGGACTGAAATATCTTTTGAGGTAGGAGACTTAGTATTTGTTAGATTGCATCCATATAAGAAAAGCACCTTGAAGAGGAGTGGGATAGAGAAGCTCAAGCCAAGGTTCTATGGGCCTTATAAGATCATCAGGAAGATAGGAGAGGTAGCTTATGAATTGGAGCTCCCACCAAACAGAAAAATACATAATGTTTTCCATGTCTCTTTCCTAAAGAAGGTTCTAGGCCAAAAAACCATAGTATGTATAGAATTACTACCTCTTGATGATAAAGGGAAATTAGTCTTAATACTAGGAGAGGTTTTGGATACAAGAGAAAAAAATTAAGAAATAGGAGCATCACGAAGCATTTGGTCAAATGGAAAGGATTACCATTGGAGGATGAAACTTGGGAAGGAACACATATTCTTGAGCATCCCAACCTTCATTTCTTGAGGACAAGCAATATTTGGGAGGGAGGACTTGTCATGTCCCCTTTTCAAAACAATTAAAATTAATAAATTTTGCTAAGGCTGGTGGGGTCAAAAAGTAAAGTTTTGGGAAAAGGGGCTAATCTTTGGAAACCAATGGATTAATAAATGTTAAATATTATTAAAATAAGATTTATTCACCCCTCTTGGTCGTGAGTTAGGGTTATGTCATCTTTTAAAGGGGTTTGGAGGCGTTTCGAGCTCATGCTTGAACTTAATTTTTGCTCATTGCTTTGTTGTTCTTCAGAGGCTACCAAACCTGTGGAGAAGGAGACCCAAAGATAGGAGTTTGAAGATTTATAGGAAGGCTAAGGATGGGATTTTGAAGCCATTCCATGTGCAAGCTCATGCAGATCTTTCCCTTGTACTGAACAGTGCAGATTTGTGAGTTTTCAAGTGTGTTTTTCGTAAGATTTTGGTGTTTCTGGTTGAATTTTTCATATCAGTTTGGGTTGCTGCTGTATTGAATCCATTTTTATGTTAAAATAGAGCTGAATATATGTCTTGGGTCATGATTCTACTTCTTTGATAGATTGTTAGTGTTTTATGGTGTTTCCGGGCTATTTTGTGTTGTTTTTGAAGCTCGATGAGCATTGTATTTGAAATCCATTTTGGAGCTATTGTGTAAACTATTTGCAGATCTGAAAGTGCCATTTTTTAGGCTTTTATGTTGGAAAAATTTCAATAAAAATGTCTATTATCATATTTATCAATAATATGTGAATTTGTGAAGTTTTTGGCTATATTTCAAGCATACCTGATTTGGGTATTATTGAGAAATTGCATAATCTCTTAAAGTATCAATTGTTTGATTTAAAAATATGATTAGAGGATTTAAATATGATTTTAAATAAAAAAGGGGACATTACATAATGCTCCCCAATTGCTGGTAACCTAGTGACCTTTGCTATTCTTTCTTCTATCGCGACAACTGTTAAACCCCATACGGTTGTTTTCCCTTCCTCGAAAGTATTCATAAACTCATCTGCTACTCTATCATTAAAATTTGATAATTGAAGAAATAACCCAACCAACCACATGCATTAAATCTCCTGAGTGCTTCAATGTTTGCAAGTAAAAGGCCATGGTGGACTGGGTCATGTCTCTGTAGTTGTCCACCCATTTGTTTTCAATATTCGGTCTCCAAATTGTTGCTCACCAATTCCTCTGTTAATCTTTCAATCTCACTTGTTGTGCAAATACCTGCAAACCTTGTTTCCTTCTTGAAATTCAAATGCTCTTCTTGAAAATACTGAGTTTTCTCTCTTAATTCCATTGTTATTTTTAGCATGAAACAATAATAATGGAGTTTTAACAAAGGACATCATAACTTTAACTGCAAGTTGCCACATAGTTTAATTATCATCTTTTCAGGTCACATCAACTTCAAGAAATCCGGCATTATTTAGAATTTGTAGTATGGAAAATGTGTGAGAATAAAGGAAATTAATGAAACAAGACCTAAGTACAGCTTTCAAATGACAAGGATAGCTTAGTAATGACATTAGAACTTAATACACTTCTCATGCCCCCTACAAAACAATTACAAGTGTCCTCACTTGGCACATTCGACACGGGATGGGGAACTAATGTAACGCTTTAATTATATATTTATTGTAGTACTAGATATAATTACCAAAATATTTGTGCTAAAAGTGAGTAGAGATTTAAAACGTTATACCTGGAAGGTGTTTACCGTACGTGCAAAGAAAAGGTGGTGAGAGTGAAATGATGCTAGCGGCTGCATGTGTCAGCTGACATGGCTCTTATTGAAAACATTAAAGTAGAAAAAGTGGATGACGTGGATGGTGAGTGAATGGAAAAGAGAGAAATGGAATGGGTGGGAAAGAAGATTAAATAAAAATGAATGGAGAAGTGGACTTCATGTGGAATGAAGTTTTATTATGGTCGAACTTTGAAGGCATGTTATTTTGAAGTTGTAGGAAGAATTTTTTCACCTTCTGCTATAGGAAGTGTTACCTATTGCATTGTTGAAGTTTTATTGTGTAATTCCTACAGGAAGTCCTTTATTTTGGGCTTATGATACAAGCACAACTGATGTTTTTTGACAAGTAGTTTGAATTGCACTGGATCTATTATGGTCAACTGGATTGCTTTGTTTTCAAAGATGTATTCAATTGCATAAGGGCCCAACCATCTGGTTTGTAGCTTTCCTGGAATTTCTTTGAATCTTGAATCATACAATAATGCCCAATCACCCTCATGAAATTATTTTCTCTTAATATGGGAGTCATGCCACCTCTTCCATTGTTTTTGTACTAGATTTGTATGCTCCAATGCAGATTTACACATTTCATCTAAGGAATTGAGGTGTAGAAGGAATTATGCTTGCGCTGCAGGAAGATTGATGTTTAATTCTAGTGTTGTATGTAATGTTTTGTGCTTGAATTCAATTGGTAACATTGTTTCCTTCCCATATACTAATTCAAATGAGATCAATCATGTGGTTGTCTTTCAGGTTGTGTGGTAGGCCCAGACTACTTCTGTGAGTTGGCTGCTCCAATCTAGTCGGTGCAGTTGAACTATTTTGTTAAGATGGCTTCTATTTATCTATTTATGACCTCTGCCTACCCATTTTCTCAAGGATGGTAAGGTCTAGACTTTTGGTGCCTGATATTGTATTCCTTCATTATTTCATTGATCAAATTCAATGTGAACTATGATACCTAGTCAGTTACAAGTTCTCTTGGTACTCCATAATAGGTGAAGATATGCTCATACAAAAACTTTGCTACCTTTTGATCTCTTGCATGTTGCATGGCTTTTACTTCCACCCATTTGGTCAAATAATTTGTGTATACCAAGATGTAGGATTTCCCATTTGAAGGAGGATCTATTGGACCAATGAAGTTCATGCCCCATTTGTCAAATGGTGTTACCACCACTTGTGGATTTAATGGAATTTCATCTGATTTGGTTGGATGACCCATTCTCTGGCATTTGTCACATTTTCTTGTATAGCTAGTTGCATCCTTGTGAAGTGTTGGCTAGTAGTATCCTAGTGTTAGGATCTTTAGAGTTGTCCTTTTGGTTGCACAGTGGCCTCCACATGGCTCATCATGACAAGCATGGAGTATATCATATATCTCATCCTCTCACACACACCTTCTCATGATTTGGTCTAGACCAATATAAAATAAGGTGTTGTCAATCCAGGAGAATTGGAAACTTTTCTCAACAAGCATTTGTCTATCCTTTGGAGAGAAATGTGGGGGCATTTTACTAGCTGCAAGGTAATTAGCTATGTTAACATACCATGGATTTTTTATAGAAATATGAAACAAGTGTTCATCAAGGAATGTATCATCAACCAAAGTAGTGTCTACACCAGCATTATGAATTTTGGATAAATAGTCAACCACTACGTTTGCCTTCCCTGGCTTGTCAATAATTTTTATATCAAATTCTTGCAAAACAAGAAGCCATCTTGCTAACCAGCCTGTGATGGCAGGTTTGTTCATTAGACAATTAACTTTTGCATGGTCAGTGTGAACAAAGATGGTGTAACCTGTTACATAATGGCAGAATTTGTTTAAAGCATAAACTACAGCCAATAGTTCTTTTCCAGTTACTGTGTAATGTAATTATGGTAGGCTTTTACTGATATAGTAAATGGCATTTTCAAGGTTACTAGGCTTTTTTCCTAACACAACACCTATTGCATAGTCTAAAGCATTTTTATGTATGTGAAATGGGAGAGACCAATCAAGTCTTTTAAGGACTAGTGCAGTTTTTAGAAGTGACTTGAGTTGCAAGAAGGATTCATCACAAGCTGATGTCCATATAAACTCAGCCTCTTTGGTAAGCAATGTGTATAGAGGACTAGCTATTTGATTGAAATTCTAAATAAAATGTATGTAGTAGCCAACGTTTCCTAAGAAAGATCTTACATCTTTTTCTTAGTAGGTGTGGGTAATGTGAGAATTACCTCAATTTTGGTTGGGTCTACTTGGATTCCTATTGCTGAAATGAAATGCCCAAGTACAATTCCTTCCTGCATCAGCATAAAACATTTCTCATTTTTGAGAGAGAGATTATGTTCTTTGCATCTAATCAGCACCTTCTCTAGATTCTACAGAGCTTCTTCAAAAGTTACCCCAAATGCAGTGAAATCATCCATGTATATCTCCATGCAATCATGTGAAATGTCAACAAAAATACTAAATATTACAGCTCTCTAGAATGTTGCTAGAGCATTACACAATCCAAATGGTAGGATATAATATGCATAAGTTCCCTAGGGACATGTGAATGTCATATTTTCATGTTCCTCTTGAGCAATACTAATTTGATTGTATCCACTATATCCATCAAGAAAAGAAAAATACTTTTTACTAGCTAAAGTATCAAGTACTTGATTAATGAAAGATAAAGGGAAGTGATCTTTCTTTGTGTCTCTGTTTAATTCCCTATAATCTACACAAATTCTCCATTTACCCCCCTTTTTGGGCACTATGACCAAAGGTGATACCCATTTATTGTCAGAGATTGGATATATAAAGCCAACATCTAGTAGCTTTTGTAACTTTGTTTTGACTATCTCCCTTAATGTTGGGTTAATCCTTCTCTGAGGCTGGTGGAGTGATAGACTTCCTTTATTGATATAAATCATGTGAGTACAAAGTATGGGGCTCAGTCTCTTCATATCCCATAGTCCCATGAAAAGGCTTTTTTATGTGTTTTTAGGAGTTTGGTTAATTGCTCCAACTGTTGTGAGGACAACTTACTATTAACACGAAGGTTGTGGCCCTTAGAAAGCTCAACTATAGTGGTAAGGTTCAACATGGATATTTAAAAGATAGGACTTGTATTTACTTCACAGGGTAGTAACTGATGGATAATATTTGGTTATGTTGGAAAAACACAGCCCTCAACATGGTCCTCATAGGTAGTTAACTCCAACATAGAGATTTCAAATATGTCTTTGATCATAACACGGTCATTATTAAGAATACTCCTAATCACTGCATCTTCCTCTTGCAACTTTAGAAAAGACTATCTATGTAACATCATGATCTGAGCCACAAAATTCAACTCTTCTTCCTCAACTCCTAAATCTGGCCATATTAAGGTGCTTAAATCTGGCTGGGGTTGAGCTAGAGGATATAATGCTAGTTTCTTAGTTTCTTGCCCATTTGATATTGTCATGCTTCCTGATCTACAACTAATGTTGATATTAGCTATTGCTAACCATGGACTTCCTAGAATAACAGGGTAACCAGAAAGATTGACCTTAGGTGATAAAATCATGAAATCAGTAGGATATTCCCAAGAGTCTTAGGAAACTATTATGTCTTCTATCATCCCATCAGGGGTGACAGTAGAACTATCTGCAATTTGCAAGATTGTTGGAGTAGATCGCAATCCTTCTATACTCATCTTGTTCATAGTATCCTTAGTCATTATTGTTCAAGCTTAGAATTACCATCCCAACTTAGGCAATGGGGCTACATAGTATCTCTATCCTAACAATGGAAACCTCCTCTAGTTGTGGGTGGACTCTGAATGAGGAGGAGTCTTTGAATTCTAGGTCGGTTCCTATTACATATGGAATATCACCACCTGATTTGCAACTTAGTGGGAAAAGGGAAGAAAGGAATTTCAAACTAAAAATAGATAGGGGTGATACACCAAAGATGGATCCAGATTTTGATTGGAATTTATACTTGAAATCTTTAACACCTTAAATCATTTTCCAACATATAGGCTAAAAGATCTTGCTATTAGGATTGAATCACAAGTAACTTAACCAATTAACAGACATAGATATTCCTCACTAGGTTTGAATAAATGATCACCTTGAGAAGGAATAAGGATACACTCACTTCTCTTGGATAACAATAGAAGAAGCACTAGCAAGAAAAGATGAAAACAAGATCTTGACAAATCAAACTCAAATTATAGAGGAAAATAAATCATAAGCTTTATTCCTCACCAAAATCTGACAAAATGTGGTTACAAAATGGTCTCCAAAACATCTAGGAACAATAAGTTCACTATATGCCCTCTCTCCAAAATCTACAACCCCCAAAACTGATCATAAAAATTAGTCTTATACTAAGCCCTAGCCTCAAATCCAAAAATGAAAGCCTTTGCAAATTGCCCTAATTTGGCCAAAATATGTGCCAAGAATTTAGCCTATGAAGACTCCATAACAAGTGCCTTTAAATATTGGTTTTAAAATAAGGATTAAAAACCCTTTTACAATGTTTAACCAATATTTATTTTATTTTATTTTGAATAAAATTCCAAATTTAATAATAACCTACACTATTTCAAAACCTCTAACCTAGAAATAAATCTCTAGGTGTATGAAATGCAACATGGGGAAAGTCGACATGACTATTTGACCCACTTGTAGCATGATGTGAAAAAGAAGGAGATGAAATAGTGAGGTGGTTGTTGCTCTTCTTGAGACCTATAGATTTTGACACTAGCATTGATGGCATTGAATGAAACTTGCTTGGCGGACTCCAAATAACTCAAAAGCATTTTTATTCTTGAACTTGGCATTTATTGTAACTTATCTTCACGGAGAAGAAACTGGAAGCAAAGAAACCCTAAGGAAACTCTGCTAAAAAAAATTTAATGGAGCTCAAGTTCTCTTGAATGGAGCCTCCTATTCTTGGTCATTTAATCACTGGCATCAGACTTGGACTGATAATTTGAAGGCTAGTGTTCCTATATGATCTAGAGATTCATTTATTTTGTCCTTTCTCATAACTATGTATTCATCTTCAAGCTCAGCTTGAATGATGTCGTGACTGGTGATCTTGAGGTGTGAGTTTGAATAACTCTTGGCCTCAATTGGTAAGTGGTTGTGTTTCCTATTTGTAGAATGATTGATGCTATCTTTATTTTAAGCACTTGTGACTGATACTCCTTCCTCATTCCCTTTTGGCTTGCAGCTACGAATGTATCAACTCATGGCTTGTCATTTCAAGACTTGAGCTTGAAGTTTTACCACTACCGAGACTCGACTTTGAACTCTTTTGTCATCATCAGTCATGGATTTTTTTACTTTAGCTTTCTGCTACCATTGAATATGTAAAGCTGAGACTGATGGATCATTTCTAGCTTGTGGTTCTTAGGCTGAAGCTCGCATTCAGTTCATGGCTTGTGACTGTAAATGCATATTGACTTTTGTTATGTAGCCTAAATTGATATTTAAGCTCGACTTGTGGGTTTTTCTGTGACTTTCCTTCATGATTTTTAACTTCTTTTCATTATAAGTGATGGCTTGACTATGCCTATGGCTTCAACATAACTATATGTATAAAGTCGTGACTTATCTTTGAGTTTCGGCTTGTGAGCTTTGACCTGTGAGATCACATTTGGCTATAGCTCAGTTTTCAATTGGTAAGCCTTTGATTCTTTTGACTAGAAAATTCATGCAACTAATGTTTATTTACACCACTTTTGACTTGGGTTTTCTACAACTTTGACAGTGCCATAACTGAGACTCAACTTTGAGCTCTTTTGTGGGTTCACTTCAGTTATCTCGGCAAGGCTCCAACTATGACTGAGATATGGGATTTGGCATCAATTAAGACATCTCCCAGTCATAGTTTGAGACTCTTACCGAGTAAACTAGACTTGATGTCAAACTTCCACCATTTGCAAATTCACTATAGTCCACTCGGCAAAGCCGAAACTATGACTGAAAGATGAGAAAGATGTATTCAAATTTCAAACCATGACATCTTTTAGTCATAAGCTTCAGCCCTCTTCAGTTTGACTGGTACTTGATCTTTGAGCACCAACTATGAGTGATAGACGTGAGTTTTAAGCACATGTTCAAATAAGTTCAAATTCTCTCTTCATTTGCCTTATATGTTGTTGGCAGCTTGTGTACATCTTTTGTATCTTTGTTTTTTTCTTACTGTCAACACATGCACACATAGCTTGAATTACTATTGTAATACCCAGTCGCTTTTCTTTGCTTTAAAACATACACATGGTTATCACAAGGCCAAAAACTGATGCTTCACTACTTGTGAAAATACTCCTACAACTTACTCACTTGTTAAATTTGTTACTTCCATAGTTTGGATGTAGATGTATATTAGACTTTGAAAATCTATAGAGAATTATTATACTTACAGCTTGATTAATGAATGCATAGTACAACTTGATTATATTGCATATGTTTTCTCATTGTATAGTATTAAACTCACAACATAAAGCTCATTCTTCCTTAGTCTGTAATACCAATTTTATTTTTTCTCTGTTCAGTGAACCCATAAACGCAAAGAATCAATAGCTCTGTAGATAAATTTAAAGTTTTATAGCTCGGCTTTGAATGCACTTTAAACCTCACTATTTCAACCATATTGAAAATATTTACTCACTATTGTCATGCTTATTTAGAAAAACTAGTCATTCTTTCTTTTTAGTCATTTCTTCATGCTTTCACTTATATTCATCTGATGGCATAGTCACTTTGGTGCTTGAATCCTATACTTGAAAATAGAGAACATTCTAAGACTTACTGGCACAAATTACTATGCTTAAATATAATTCTCTTTTGATGCTGAAACAGAATTCTTGAAAGAAATGCAATAAGATGTCAAAATGTTTTTTATTATCAATGAAGTTCGAGCACAAGCTCGTGACACTCAAAGATATATTTTGTAAAAAATTTATGATACTTTTTAGCACAATTCTGTAGCATTCTTTCTATAATCAGCAACAACAGTGATATTTTTTGAATTTGTACCTTGAAATTAGAAAAGAAAATGTTTAACTAGTGATTATATAACTGCAACTTGGCATTCAATCATGACTGTTCTGAAACACCTTAGCACTTTGTAAAATTTTAGCTTGTTCTGCATCTCTTTTCTTTGACTGAATGTGAAAACCAGTCATCTTGAAACACTGCAAAATATTATGTTAAGCTCTCAAACAACAACATTATGAACTTGTTAGATTAGTGAACATAATAAACAATTTAGTTTATGAAAATTCCAAAATGACACTTGTGAATCAACATTCAAACCATTATGTTCACTAATCTATCAATGTACTGCAACTTCTGAAAAAGGTTTCTCAGTTGGAAACACTAAGTCCCTTTAATTCAGATACCCGGTTAATAAAAAGAACAACATACACCAGAATGATCATTAATAGTAAAAGGTTTGATGTTTAGAAAAACAAGTCCCTTTAATACTAACTTTCAGTGAGTGTGGATGTACATTTCCTTATTGCATTGAATTTACCAAATTGGTATGCAACATTTAAAATTTGATTGTTACTGTATGTTGTTTGTGTTTCATGCATTGCTTAGATCCAACAGGATCTAACAACATTTTTCTCTCTCATGTAGGTGGAAACCCTAAACCCTAAATGCAGATGAAGACTTGGACCTGAGGACCTAGGACCTGGCAGACAACTAGTTGACAACACACTGACAACAAGGAAATGCATGTGACCCCTATTCCATACTTCTATCATACTTTCAATTCTGTATATGTACTCAAATGTTGACAAGAAATATGAAATATGAAAAGACACTTGTATACTACATTCATTTTGAATGCATAATGTAATGATCAGTTATGACTTTTGAAATTTGAAATGTGATCAATACTTTGAGTACAATAATGAAATCTAAAAATGAATGCAATAATGAAATGTCAATTAACAAAACTTGGAAGGTAGTATTAATTGGACCTATAAATGTGCAATCTTTTCCTATTTGTGCTTATTGTGATGCATGTTGTTATTTTGAGTAATATTTTTTGGCAACTTCTGTTGGATGTCTACATGCTAGACATGACCTATAGACTTAATCATTGGGCAACAGAGTTAGGAAATCAGAAACCATGAATGCAACCATTATTGAAATGAAAATGCATCTAAACTAGACTCAATGCAACCTAGAGACCTAGTGCTTGGACAACACTTATTGAAATGAAAACTAGACCTAACTTATCCCTCAAATCAAAGCTTGAGGTGTATTCCATTGATTGGAATCTATAAAACTTCTCCTTTAGTTGTGGACAACTAAAAAACATTATTATCCTTGTAGGCTATTATAACAAAAGGGCTTGACCAAAAATTATCAAATTTATCATGTTGCCCTAGCTTGCTCTTTAGCACATCCCACTTGAGTACTAGATCACCTTCCTTGAAATCCCTAGGTGTAGCTTTCCTATCAAAAGACCTTTTAGTCTGTGCTTGTCTCAAATCCATAGTTTCCAATGCTTTTCTCCTTTCTTCTTCAAGCTAAATCAACTCAACATACCTCAACTTAAGAGGATCTTCCTCTTCAAACGACAACATTTGATCAGATAGCTGTAAAGTTGGAAATTTTGTAGAAATTGGTAATCTGGCCTCTTTACCATAAACCAGGACATAGGGTGAAGTCCCAATAACCTATTTAAGTGTAATTTTGTCCAGCCATAAGGCTACCTTTAGTTTAGAATGCTAATTTCTTTTATTTTCCTGCAAAGTCTTTTTAATCATCTTGATTAGGTTTTTATTAGTAGACTCTACAAGACCATTACCCTAAGGATAATAGTTAGAAGAAGTATTTAGATAGATGCCATTTTTAACAGCCCACACTGTTATAGCCAAACCAACAAAAGCTAAAGCATTATTTGAGATAATTGACTGAAGAACTCCAAACCTAGTTATAATATCATCATAGAACTTCAACACAGCAAATCCAGTAGATTCCTTTAGTGCAATGGCCTCAGTTCATCTTGTAAAATAATTTGTAGCATTCAAAATCCATTTATGACCTACACTAGAATTAGGATTTATTGGACCTATAAAGTCCATTCCCCACTTGTTAAATGGTTGATCCACAATAATTGGTTTTAATGGCAATGCTGCCATCTTTTTCTTTCTTGCAAACAAAGCACACTTTTGACACTTTCTTACCCAAGAATGAGCATCTTTGAATAAATCTGACCAGTAATAGCTAGCTCTTAAAATTTTCCATGCTATAGTTTTAGGACTAAAATATCCTCCACAAGATCCATTATGAAATTTAGATAAAATTT
Source organism: Chamaecyparis obtusa (assembly GCA_027943335.1). Taxonomy (NCBI): domain Eukaryota; kingdom Viridiplantae; phylum Streptophyta; class Pinopsida; order Cupressales; family Cupressaceae; genus Chamaecyparis; species Chamaecyparis obtusa. Next base: position 863,833 of record BSBK01002242.1, read on the forward strand.
TGCCTTGATCAACTGAATCAATGCACTTAAGAAGCATACCATAAAAATCCTTCCTATAAAGAATATCATCAATGAGAACAGAAGTAATAGATTGTAACCTGTAGTACCTTCTCTTAGCTTTATCAAGATTTACTGGAAATTGTCCAGTTTGCATAAATCTAGTCATATCTGATAACCAGGATGGTAAATCATTAAACAATATAGTACCTTGGAGTAAGATAGCCTCTTTGGTGGATTCAACTTGATCATCCCCTTCTACCATCTAAGCACAAAGGCCTTTGCCTCTAACCAGCTTGGTTACATGAATTTTTATATCATATTCCATAACCCTTATTATCCAACCTGCTCTCTTTCCATTAACATCTTTGTTCAGCAAGAATTCTTTAATACTAGGATGTGCAACCATTAGATGTACTTTATTTTTGGCAACCAAATTCTTAAACTTCTTTAAAGCTTTAATAATAGCTAGCACATGTTTTTCAACAAAATTGTACCTTTTCTCATAATCATCCATACCTTTGCTGAAAAATGCAACTGGCTGCTCCTATTTTTCTTCATTCTTTTGAACCAGCATTACTGAAATAGTGTTAGAACCACCATAAGAATATAAAATAAAGTCTTTAGTAAAATTAGGATTAACTAGAGTAGGGGCTGATGACAAAGCCTATTTAATCTTTTCAAAACTCTTATTTCCTTCGTCAGTCTAGCTGAAAGGTACATCCTTCTTTAGCATAGTAGTGAAGGGTTTTAATAAACTTGCAATATCAGGGATAAAGCATCTAATAAAATTTATTCTCCCAATAAAACTCTGCAATCCTTTCTTGTGTTTTGGCAATGAAAGTTCCAGAATCGCATGAGTCTTCTCAAGGTCAATAGTTGTACCTTCTTTAGACACTTGGTATCCTAAAATTTTACCCTCATGAACTCCAAAAATAGACTTCTTTGGGTTAAGAGAGATTCCAAACTCTCTACATCTTTGCAAAATTTGTCCCAAATGTTCTATGTGCTGGTTTGCAACCTTGTTGTAAATTGTAACATCATCTAGGTATACTAGAACAAATTTATACATTAGATTCTTCAAAGCCATGTCCATTGATTTATGAAAAGTAGCCCCTACATTTGACAACCCAAATGGAATTCTTCTGTAAGCCATTGTACCCCATTTAGTTGTAAAGGTTTTTTTAAACTGATCAATTTCTTTAACTAAAATCTAGTTGTAACCAGAATATCCATCTAGGAGTGAGAATCTCTCAGAACCTGAAACATACTGTAAAATTTGTTCCATGGAAGGAAGAGGGTGTATATCTTTTAGAGATGTCCTATTAAGGTCTCTAAAGTCTACACAAAGTCTTATCTCTCCATTCTTCTTCCTTACTGGAACTAAGTTATAAACCCAATATGTGTGCTTCATAGGAAATATAATACAACCATCTAAGAGTTTTCTCAGCTCTTTCAACATTAAAGTCTCTAACTTGGGGTTTATGGGCCTTTGCCTTTGTCTGATTGGCCTAGCATTTGGCTCTAATTCTATGGTATGATGGGTTAATTGAGGATCAAATCCTTTCAAATCAGCATAATCCCATGCAAAAACATCACTATATTCTCTGAAAAGATCAATAAACAATTCTTTTTCTTTAGAAGAATTTATTTTACCAACCTTCAAGTACTTGTCTCTGAATATCTTCACTTATTCATAGTGATCTTCTTTGATCAGTGGGTTGGTTTTACCCTTCCTGTATTGGTCATCAGAATTAAAAGTTGATTCTAGGCTGACCAATCCCTTTGGAAGCTTATTGGTCTTCAGCTGAATGATTTGATCTTCCATTTGTTGATTATGTTTTTCATTTTTGGAGGCTATGAAACCATATTTTTATGTCATAAAACTTAAGATATGTTCATCAGTCTTAAAAACCTACCAATTAATATCATTATCGGGGATAGATGGCCTAACAACTACCTTGACATGTGACTGGTCCGAAATCAGTCCTTTATTTTCTATAATTGAGACATGTGCACCAATACCATCCAACCTATCAGCATGCTAATTTCTCTTTCTAGGAATTGAAATGAGGTTAAATGCATCAAAATCTTCCAGAATATCAAACACTTTGGACTTATACATCTTTAAAAGATCATTTTTTACAGCATTAATACCTCTCACCTATTTTACTATCAACTCACTATCCCCAAATGCCCTGAAACATTTGATTCCTCTTTTCCTTGCCCACTCTAATCCCTAAATCAGACTTTCATATTCAGCCACATTGTTAGAACATGGAAAAGATAACTTGTATGCAGCATAAAATATATCACCATCAGGTGAAACTAACATAACCTCTACACCAATTCCATCTTTATTCCTTGATCCATCAAAATACAAATCCCGTAACTGGTTAGATAAATCAGATTCAGATTTTGGATCTTTTATCAAATTAGGCACAACTACATCAAACTCTAGAATCATGTAGTTTCCAAAACCAACATCAAACATATCATCATTTAGGTCATTTCTAGTGGCCCATTCATCCAAAACAATATCATGGTATTCTTCAATTTGTGTGTTATAGGTTGAATAATCTTGAACTTCATCTGGATCCATAATCACACAACTTGCATTAATGGGGTTGGGATTGTAAGGCTCTATGTGATCCTTGGCCAATAACTCTAATTTTATGGTTATTTTAGTACCATATCTGGTTCTAAAATATAAGTGAGCCCAGTCTGATGAGAAATAACCATCTATTTTGGTTGTAAAGTCTCTTGACAGACACAACAAAATATGCTAGCAAATCTATGACATAAATATCCTAAGGTATTGAGAAATTTGGATAGAAGTGTAAGGTCAAACTTTCATTCTTAATGACCCCTAAGGTCTTAACTGAAGTTCCATCAAGCTGGACCACAACTTTCTCAATAGGTTCATACTTTAAATTCAACAAATCTACTATTTTCTTAGGCATGACAGTACTGGTTGCACCACTGTCTACCATGAAATTGTGCACTAACTTGTTTCCAATAATCAATGAGACATAAAAAGGAGGAGGCTTATTATTTTTAGGTTTCTTACCTTCCTTTTTAGTTTTCTTTTGAACATTTGCTACTTTTTTGTCAACTATCACTACTGATTGCTTCAAATCTGCAGTCTTTTTAACTTCTTGTACTGATGGTTGTTGAACCTTAGCAAGCTTTTCCTCTTCTTTAGGTGACTTTTCCTAAACTTTAGGAGGCTCACAATTAGTCATAACCACTCTAGGAGGTTTTTGTACTGCTTGCTATGAACTGGCTGCCAACTTGGACAGCCCTTCTTGTAAAATTTCAATATGTCCTGGAATAGCTAAAGTTTCCCATGCAGACAAGGTTACACTCATTTTTTTCATAGTATCAATAATATTAAAGGGAACAAAAAATTATACCTTTTATGAAGATCTAGGAGAACTCTAATCAACACTCTTTTAATTGTGATCCTTACTAAATGAAGTAGATGGATTCCTTAAAATTGAAATTGGTGAAGAGGGAACATTACCAATTGATTGATCTACCTCAAGAACTCTCTTTTTGGCTTTGGTGTTTGTTGAATTTGATGAATCATCATTCAGTCCACAAAACTCCTCCTCTTGCCAATTTAAGAAACCAATATCCATATTATTCTGATCTAATTGTTGTTGTACCTCCTCAATAGGCATATTTTATTTTGAAACCATTGCATTTTGGGCCATAAGAGCTTGGTTAAGAACCCCATTAGAATCGTGACCTTGATTGCATGGAAAACACTAGTCAGTAGCAATGTTATTCTGACTAGGAAAGATATCCCTAATAGTATTGAGAGGTGTAGGATTATATGGCTTATTAGGCCTCTAATTCCAATTTTGTTTGTTTGCATTATTGTTACCTTGGAATTTCTATCTATTTGCATGATAATTGGGTTGATTAGGATATTGGGATGAGGAATCAACAAATTGATTTTGAGCAACAAGTATTGTCTCTGCTTGATTCCTCTTAAGGGTCACTAAATCATTACCAAAAGACTGCAGTAAACTCTCTATCTTTTGTTGAATGCCCTTAATACTCTACAATTCATTCAGAGGGGCTATAGGGGCTATCTTTGTGGCTTTATATGATGGGACAGCAGATAGAGGTGGGACAACCAATGGCATATTAGATTGAATATTAGGAAAGAAGGGTATAGGTGGCCTAGGAGCTATCTTTCCTACCTAGATAAGACTATTTTATGCCCTAATAGCAATATCAAAAGCTTGGGGTAAAGAAACTCCCCCTATAGATTGAATCATAACAGAGATATCACTATTCAAGCTCTTCAAATAATGCAAGAAATAATATTTAGCTAAAGGCCTTACTGTAGCAGGAATCCTATTCCAAGTCTTCTAGAAATGGATATTGAAATCACTCATTTCCTCTTGTGGGGCCCTCTTGATAGTAGTTAATTGCTCCACCAAAGACAAGTTATCAGACTTGTCTTCAAAAACTTTAGAAAGCATTTCTCCCAAAAGATCCTAGGTATCAATAGAATCCACTGGAAGGGTCCTGTACCAATCAAGAGCTTTACCCTTCAGAGATGCAGCTAATAGCTTCAAAGCCACATCCTCTTCCATGACATGATGAACATTGCAAAGAGATGCAACATCTCTGATGTGTTCTATGGTTGTTACTTGGCCTTCTCCAGTGAATGATGGCAAGCCTTTCAAAGCATCCAATGGAATATTATTGCAGTTTGTAATCCTCAGAGGACTGCCTTGATTGAATGGTACAAATGGTAGATTTCTTGCCATTTCTTGAATTAGTGGTACTTGTTGCTAAATTGCAAGTGTAACAGAAGGCTAGGTAGGATGAATTACCTTCCTTTGATATTTTTTCAAACTTTGAGGAGTTACTATAGTACCACTTGTAGATGCTCCAAAAATAGAATTATCTCTTGGTAAGTTTTCAAAACTTGGTAATTCTGATCCAGAATTATCAGGAGCACTTAAATATTCAGGGAAACTGATATCCTCAACAATTACCTTAGGTTTTTCTGAATTTGCATCCTCTTCTTTGAAAATGAGATTATCAAATGATGAAAAATTAGAATTAAATGGAGAAGATCTACCTCTTGGATCTTGTGGTATCCTTCCTCTTCTAGCTAATCTACCTCCCCTTCTACCTAGCTGCAATTCATGGTACACAAAACCCTCCTTGTTTGATCTTGTTGGAGTTCTTCTCATTAAAATAAACACTCAAATCTACAATTGAATCTGCAATAAACCTTCTGAAATATAGAGTCACCAGGTGCTAGAAAATGCCTTCAAAAAGGTTAGATACTGCTATTCACACCAAAACAACAATAAAAGTTTTGTAACTCAACAAACTGAGAAGCAGTTTGTGTCCCACTAGGCATGCCAAAAACTATTCAAGCTTAGAATTACCACCCCAACTCAAAAAATGGGGCTACACAATATCTCTATCCTAATAATGGAAACCTCCTTGAGTTGTGGGTGGACTCTGAATGAGGAGGAGTCTCCAGATTCTAGGCCAGTTCCTATTAAATATGGAATATCACCACCTGATTTGTAACTTAGTGAGAAAAGTGAAGAAGGAAACTTTAAACTGAAAATAGATATGGGTGATACACCAAAGATGGATTCAGATTTTGATTGGAAGTTATACTTGAAAGCTTTAACACCTTAAATCACTATCCAACATATAGGCTAAAAGATCTTGCTATTAGGATTGAATCACAAATAACTTAACCAATTAACAGACATACATATTCCTCACCAGGTTTGAATAATTGATCACCTTGAGAAGGAAAAGGATACATTCACTTCTCTTGGATAACAATAGAATAAGCACTAGCAAGAAAAGATGAAAATAGGATCTTGACAAATCAAACTCAAAATATAGAGGCAAATGAATCATAAGCTTTATTCCTCACCAAAATTTGACAAAATGTGGTTACAAAGTGGTCTCCAAAACATCTAGGAACAATAAGTTCACTATATGCCCTCTCTCCAAAATCTACAACCCCCAAAACTGATCATAAAAATTAGTCTTATACTAAGCCCTAGCCTCAAATCTGAAAATGAAAGCCTTTGCAAATTTCCCTAATTTGGCCAAAATATGTGCCAAGAATTTAGCCTATGAAGACTCCCTAACAAGTGCCTTTAAATATTGGTTTTAAAATAAGGATTAAAAACCCTTTTACAATGTTTAACCAATATTTATTTTATTTTATTTTGAATAAAATTCAAAATTAAATAATAACCTACACTATTTCAAAACCTCTAACCTAGAAATAAATCTCTAAGTGTATGAAATGCAACATGGGGAAAGTCGACATGACTATTTGACCCAATTGCAGCTTGATGTGAAAAAGAAGGAGATGAAATAGTGAGGTGGTTGTTGCTCTTCTCGAGACCTATAGATGTTGACACTAGCATTGATGACATTGAATGAAACTTTCTTGGTAGACTCCAAATAACTCAAAAGCATTTTTATTCTTGAACTTGGCGTTTATTGTAACTTATCTTCACAGAGAAGAAACAGGAAGCAAAGAAACCCTAAGGAAACTCTACTAATAAAATTTAATGAAGCTTGAGTTCTCTACAATGGAGCCTCCTATTCTCGGTTGTTTACTCACTGGCATCAGACTTGGACTGAGATTTTGAAGGCTCAAGTTCCTATCTGATCTAGAGATTTATTTATTTTGTCCTTGCTCATAACTATGTATCCATCTTCAAGCTTGGCCTAAATGATGTCATGATTGGTGATCTCGAGGTGTGAGTTTGAATAACTCTCAGACTCAACTAGAAAGTGGATGTGTTTCCTGTTTGTAGAATGACTGATACTATCTTTATTTTAAGCACTTGTGACTGATAATCCTTCCTCAGTTCCCTTTTGGCTTACAACTGTGAATATATTAGCTCACGGCTTGTCATCTTGAGACTTGAGATTGAAGTTTTACCACTACTGAGACTCAATTTCAAACTCTTTTGTCATCATCAATCATGACTTTGTTGAATGTATCTTTCTACTACCATTGAATATGTAAAGCCGATACTAATGCATCATTTCTACCTTGTGGATCTTTAGCTGAAGCTCACATTCAGTTCATGGCTTGTGACTGTAAATGCATCTTGACTTTTGTTATGTAGTTGAAACTGATGTTTAAGCTCATCTTGTGGGTTTTTACTATGACTCTCCTTCATGATTTTGAACTTCTTTTCATTATAATTCACAGCTTGACTATGACTGTGGCTTCAACATAACTATATGTATAAAGTCATGACTTATCTTTGAGTTTCAGCTTGTGAGATTTGAACTGTGAGCTCACATTCAGCTATAGCTAGGCCTTCAATTGGTAAGCCTTTGATTCTTTTGACTGGAAAATTCATGAAACTTATGTTTATTTATACCACTTTTGATGTGGGTTTTCTACAACTTTGGTAGTGCCATAATCGAGACTCGGCTTCGAGCTCTTTTGTGGGTTCACTTTAGTTATCTCAGTAAGGCTCCAACTATGACTGAGATATGTGATTTGGCATTAGTTAAGACATCTCCCAGTCATAGTTTGAGACTCTTACTGAGTCAACTAAACCTAATGTCGAGCTTCCACCATTTTCAGATTCACTATAGTCCACTCGGCAAAGCCGAAATTGTGACTGAAAGATGAAAAAGATGTATTCAAATTTCAAACCATGACATCTTTCAGTCATAAGCTTCCTCCCTCTTTAATTTGATTGGTACTTGATCTTTGACCACCAACTATGAGCAACAAACACAAGTTTTAAGCACATATTCAAATAAGTTCAAATTCTCTCTTCATTTGTCTTATATGTTGTCGGTAGCTTGTGTACATCTTTTGTATCTTTGTTTTTTTTTTTTACTATTAACACATGCACACATAGCTTGAATTCTATTATAATGCCCAGTCACTTTTCTTTTCTTTCAAACATGCACATTTTTATCACAAGGCCAAAAATTGATGCTTCACTACTTGTGAAAATACTCCTATAACTTACTCACTTGTTAAATTTGTTACTTCCATAGTTCAGTTGTAGATGTATATTAGACTTTAAAAATCTGTAGAGAAGTATTATACTTACAGCTTGTTAAATGAATGCATAGTACAGCTTGATTATATTGCATATGTTTTCTCATTATACACTATTGAACTCACAACATAAAGCTCATTCTTCCTTAGTCTATAATACTAGTTTTATTTTTTCTCTGTTCATTGAACCCATAAACACAAAGAATCAACAACTCTGTAGATAAATTTAAACTTTTATAGCTCGGCTATGAATGCACTTTAAACCTCACTATTTCAACCATATTGAAAATATTTACTCACTGTTGTCATGCTTATTTAGAAAAACATGTCATTCTTTCTTTTTAGTCATTTCTTCATGCTTCCATTTATATTCATCTAATGGCATAGTCACTTTGGCACTTGAATCCAATACTTGAAATAGAGAACATTCTAAGACTTACTGGCACAAATTACCAGGCTTAAATATAATTCTCTTTTGATGCTGAAATAGAATTCTTAAAAGAAATGCTATAAGATATAAAAAAATTTGTTTATTATCAATGAAGTTTGAGCACGGGCTCATGACACTCAAAGATATATTTTGTAAACATTTTATGATACTTTTTAGCACAATTATGTAGCATTCTTTCTGTAATCAGCAACAACAGTGATGTTATTTGAATTTGTACCTTGAAATTGGCAAAGGAAATGTTTAACTAGTGATTATATAACTACAACTTGGCATTCAATCATGACTATTTTGTAACACTTTAGCACTTTGTAAAATTTTAGCTTGTTCTGCATCTCTTTTCTTTGACTGAATGTGAAAACCAATCAGCTTTAAGCACTTCAAAATATTATGTTAAGCTCTCAAACAACAACATTATAAACTTGTTAGTTTAGTGAACCTAATAAACAATTTAGTTTATGAATATGCCAAAATGACACTTGTGAATCAACATTCAGACCATTATGTTCACTAATCTATCAAGGTAGTACAACTTTTGAAAAAGGCTTCTCAGCTAGAAACACTAAGTCCCTTTAATTCAGATACCTAGTTAATAAAAGGAACAATATACACCATAACGATCATTAATAGTAAAAGGTTTCATGTTTAGAAAAATAAGTCCCTTTAATACTACCTTTTAGTGAGTGTGGATGTACATTTCCTTATTGCATTGAATTTACCAAATTGGTATGCAGCATTGAAAATTTGATTGTTACTGTATGTTTTTTGTGTTTCATGCATTGCTTAGATCCAACGGGATCAAACAATATTTTTCTCTCTCATGAAAGTGGAAACCCTAGACCCTAAATGCAGATGAAGACTTGGACCTGAGGACCTAGGACCTCGCAGACAACTAGATGACAACACACTAACAATAAGGCAATGCATGGGACCCTTATTCCATACTTCTATCATACTTTCAATTCTTCATATGTACTCAAATGTTGACAAGAAATATGAAATATGAAAAGACACTTGTATACTACATTCAGTTTGAATGCACAATGTAATGATCAGTTATGAAATTTGTGTTAGGAATAGTCCCAAGAGATAACTGAGAGCAGGGGGGTGAATCAGTTATCTACAAGTTTCAATTCTTTATCCAATTAAGTATACTTAAACATAAATCATAAACACAATGAAAGAACACTTGAACACAACAACAATATTTTGGTTATGGGGAAACCCAAATAGGTAAAAACCCCGATGGGAATTTCCACCCACTAATATGTTGCACTAGTGTATTATGATCCTTGTTAGAAGATATGTAACCTTGTTAGGAGTTGTCTTTACAATGCATTTAGTAAAGTGACATGGTCAAGGGTTAGACCCTATTATGATTCTTTTACAATTAACCATGTTATGGGTGAGGACGCACTGTCTGAGAGCACACTGCTCAAAGGGGTGAAGGATACAACCTTCTGAATAAAAAATACACACTATATCTAGATCTTGGTGAACTACGCTTTGACCTGCTATCTATATTAGTTCCAATGTATAGCACAAAATCTTTACTTGGTCACATAGACCTTCTTCTAATGGCTCAACACTTCACACACTCTTCTATGTTCTTCACATTCAACTATGAACCATACCTTAGCAATCACAAATGACTGCCTATAAATATCTTTCCTCTAAATGAAATAATCAAGTCAGCCTATTAGAACCACCTTGAAATCATAATAGAGAAACAATAACAATCTTCTACAACATCTCAGTCGGCTCTACTAAGCATGCAACATGAGCTGGGACCTGTCTAAATCAATAAGTGTAGGTGTATGCTACACACTGTCGGCTCTACCAAATTAACGGATACTTTCTCCTCAAGATGAATTACATCATGCACTCTTAACCAAACATTACTAACTCTTCTTTGATCACTAATCCAAGGGCACATACCAAAATGATAGGTGCAACTCTTGTACTAATAAATTCTCTCTCAGCTCTTCTGGATAAACACAAGAAACTATAACAAGTGAATAGTGACTTCATAACCTCACTTCTACTGATAATAAAACTCTTCATCCATGACTAAAACATCACTAACATGTCTTCATCACCTCTCCAAGTGCGTAAGTCTTCATGATAGCTATACAAACAATCACTCACAGAACACTTTTTGTAACTCTGTCAAGAACACTGCTGACACAAGTTGCTACACAACTGTATGTACTAATAGTTAACCTCTTCATCCATGATATCATGATGATAACATGTCCATGCTTCATATACTCAAGGCTTACTACATAAGTCTTTAACACATGCAACTTACTATATGTTTTCATCAATGACAAACATACATTCAGCACTGGCTTGCTGGCAAATCTCCAACAATCTCCCCCTTTGGCATTGATGGCAACATATGGAATGAATAACCACCACCAATCCAATGAGAAATTATTTTATAACATTCTTCATTTCTTGATCAAAACTCACCCAACGATGGATCCTCCATCTGTTGCAATATTCTTCAATATTCTCCATTTCCTCAACTGAACTGCTTCCATGAATGAATACTACTCCCCCTTAGTACATAACTCATTTTCTTTTATTTTTGATGACTCTATATATTACTCCCCCTTTGACATTAATGGCAAAGGGCACCATTTATTTTAAGCACTGGTACTACTCCTGAGGTAGAGTAGTCAACCTTCCATCAGTCCCTGAGGACTGATTCCTTTTCTTCTTTCTTCTAAGTAGAATCAGGAAAGGGAATTACTCCCAACTTCTCCCTGAGATACTCAAAAGTATCCTTTGGCAAGGGCTTTGTGAATATTTCTGCTAACTAATCTTTAGTAGTCACATAGTCCAACTTAACTTCTTTCTCTTCCACTTTCTCTCTTAGGAAGTGATACTTGATCTCAATGTGTTTTGTCTTTGCATGCATCATGGGGTTCTTTGACATATTGATAGTGCTAGTGTTATCACAATGAATAACAATAGGATAATCAATCTAAATTCCAAATTCCTTTATCATTTGCTTGATCCAAAAAAATTTAGAACAATTCATGGCTGCTGCAACATACTCTGCTTCTACTGTTGACTAAGAAATGCAATTTTGTTTCTTACTTGTCCAAGTGACAAGTCTATCACCAAGAAACACTGCTCCACCTAATGTACTCTTTCTATCATCAATGCATCCTTCCCAATCAGCATCTGTATAGACATGAAGCTCAAACATTTTCTGAATTGGGATACCATAGACCATAATTTATAGTGCCTTGCAAGTATCTAAATATTCTTTTTACTTCCATGAGGTGACTTTTTTTAGGCTCTACTGCAAATCTTTGAAAAATGCCAATTGCATTGGGAATATCAAGTCTAGTTTGAGTAAGATAAATGATTTTGCCAGTCATAGACTTGTACAATGTTATATCTACTACTGTTGAATCATCTTATTTTGTAAGCTTGCATCCATTTATCATAGGTGTACCTACTGGCTTGCAATCATCCATCTTGAATTTCTTCAATATCTCTTTCACATATTTAGACTGATTAATAAATATACCTTTCTCTGTTTGCTACACATTTAATCCCAAAAAGTATTTGATAGGTCCAATCATACTCTTCTCAAATTCACTCTGCATCTCCTTAGCAAATCTAGTACTAAGTTTTTCATTACCTCCAAAGATAATGTCATCAACAAATATAGCTACAAGTAGTAGTCCTTCAGATGTTTCTCTTATGAATAGATTACAATCTACTTCTCCTTTCTTGAATCCAATTTTAGGTAGATATCCATCAAGTCTCTCATACCATGCTCTAGGGGCTTGCTTAAGTCCATAGAGGGCCTTCTTTAGTCTGCATACCATATCAGGTCTGTCTAATAGGGTGAATCCTTTTGGTTGTTCAATGTAAATCTCTTCCTTTAGTTCTCCATTCAAGAATGTTGACTTAACATCCATCTCATAAACTTTGAAGTTTTGACTATTGCATAGGCTAAGAATAACTTAATAGCTTCTAATCTACTTGTTACCCAAAATTCAAATCAAACAACACAATAGGCACTAGAAGAGAAATTTTCACATTCATGTTATCTAATTAACACTATCTAGTACATTTTGTTAATTTGCATCTACTTACTACATTTGTTATCAGATTTTATTTTTGTACTCTAAGTATTGATCAGATTATTACAAATTCTAGAATTCATCATTGATCATTACATTGTGCATCCATAAGAATGTAGTACAAATGTCATTTGATTCATGTTACATGATTCAATAATCAAAGTACATTTGCAAATTAGTAACAGAAATCTAAAATGTGTAAAAGGTTCCCATGCATTGCCTCATTTTGTTCGTGTTGGTTCTACTGGTCTCTGTCAGGTCCCTGCATCTAAGTCATTCCCAGGTCACCATCTGCATTTCGGTCCTTAAGGCAGCATCACTTGGAAAATGAAAAGAAATAACTATTAGATCTTGATGGATCTAAGCAATACAAAGAAAATAGTTACATACATCAGCTATCTGATACTATTTGCATATTAATCTAAGAACAAATGTAGCAAGTAAATGAAAACTATCACTCACTACGAGAAAGTGTTAAAGGGATATGTTCTAGAATGTGAAACCTTTCACTTTTAGTACCTATTGTGGTGTGTGATTTCATTTTGGACAACTAAAGAATCTAAATGAAAGGGACTTAATTGTGTTCCTGAATTAAGAAACCTTTTTCAGAATATGTTTCTTATTGATATTGCATGTAACTAACAAGTGTTTTGCAGATAAACAGTGGACTGATTCACTTTTCAATCATTTTGAAGATGTAGAGAAAGCTAGTTTCCCGTGCTATAGGAAGTTCCAGGTTGCTGATCTCCAGAGGAATCAAATTGTTTCACCAAAAGATGTTGATTTCATCACAAACAGAGTACATTTTCAGAACTTTCAATGATTTTAATACTGAATATTTTCAAGTGCTTCAAGATTGAATCATAATATGAATGTTAACAAAATTTTATGACTGAGAGTCATGAACCTGTGTTCAAACCTCAGTCATAAGCATTTTGTTCTTGATGAGTGTCACAAGCCTGTGCTCAAACTTCATTGACAGAATATAAAACATTTACATCTTGCTGAACTTTATATCATAAAATGACAAATTCAGTATCAGAAAGAAAGTGTACAAAATTTTGCTATAGGAGCTTCAATATTGCTGGTGTTATTAATTTCAGAATGCCAATAGGTCACATTTTTTAGTACTTGTCAGAAATCAGAGAAGTAATTCATATGTACAATTTCTGACAAGTGTCATATCAAATTTCAAATGCTGGAATGTAGATCATATTCTAAAAATTTGAAATTAAAGATCAAAAGATGGTGTTCTCTTGTTGGAGAAATCATATTGTGTTCATATTTACAAATAAGTACTAGTGAAGTGGAATAGAGAATGTAAATAAAAGGTGCACATTTTCAGATATTCTTTGTTTGCAAAGGTATAGTGAGATCACTTGAAGAATGATATCTTTGGCACAATCACAGTTCATGACAAAAGTACAGGTTCATCAAATTGCCCAAAATATCTCTTCAGAAAATAGTGAGTATGTGTTTCAAGTTGCAGTGCATGTTCTTTTATAAGTTCTTAAGCATTCAATGCATAATGGAGTAGAGAGTTACAATTTCAAACTGAGAGAACACATTTTTCTTGCAAATGGTTTTAAGTGGTGAGCTTTCAAATTGCAAAGATATGATTGTTTCAGTTTTAAAACTAAGCTTCATAATCAACAGAGAATTCATATCAAGTGAACAAAACATGGTGAGAAGACAAATGTTTTTGTTATAGTAATAAGATATCATTTCTAGATATTCAAAACTTGCCAATTTTATGCAATGAAAGCTATAGAATGTTGTTCATATGAAGTTTAGTGCCGAGACTTCATTTATTAGTGTTGGTAGACTTAACAAATAAGGGTTTGAACCCTATTTTTATGCTAAAAAGAGAGCATGTTTGTAACAACACATTTTGTGCTTTATTCAGACAAAATGAAAAAGAGGGTTTCAAACTCAGAATGTCTTTCTTACATTACAAGTACCACATCTTTTTGCAACAGATAGTTTGAAATCAGATGAAGATGGAGATACATTTTTTGGGACAAAGTCTATTTGCAAATCTAGAAGTGCATCATGAAAACTATATAGTGTCTTTTGTGAATCAACAAATGAAGTACCAGTTACAAAAGCAATGCACATCTTTATACAGAACAGTAAAGTGGAGCGACAAGTTCAGCATTGTATACCCACAAACAGCATATTATTTTGGGATAAGATAGTGAACATAAATATGTTGGTAAATCTTGTTTGCTAAGCTGGTATGTAAAACACCAACTAAAGATGGCAAAGCAACAAGCACAATAGTATATCAAAGTGGTTGTTATAAGCAAGTAAAGATAAAAGAGGGTTTTGACCTTTCTATTGCACTAGATCTTTCAACAAGTTGACCAGTAGTGCATATGCACTTTAAGATGTGGATTTCCATCAAATGAAGGCACATTTTATTATTCAAAAATCATGCCATGTTTTATCAAAATGTTAACAGAAAGTTAAATCTTTCAATTCAAAATGCCAAATGAAGTTTACTTTCTAGCATTCGAAAATAGCATGCAAAACATTAACAAAGATTGCTAGTTCAAAGCAATAAAAGGGCCTTACATTTTTTATAAGGACATATTTTTAGCAGGAAAGAATCCATATATCATGCAAGTAATGGCATGTTTTTGAAGTAAAAATGTAATAGAGACTTCAAGGGAAAAAATGCACAGTTCATCAGTATGTTTCCAGCAGTAAATGAAGCCATTTTTCATGCAAAAACTGAGCTACATTTTTTAAAAGAGTATTAACAGAGAGCAAAAATGGGAAGAACTTACAGTTTCAACATCATAGCCGAGTTCTTCCTAATTTGAAGGTGCAGTTTTCCTCATTTTTGCAAAAATCTTCAATAGAGTTGCCAAGTTTCTAGCTTCAACAAGCAGTCGGCTAGGGTTTCAAACCCTTATTATTGCAAAATGACAATCAAAAAATGCCAAGTTCGAACAAACAATCAAAAATGCCCAAATTGAAACATAATGTCATTTGGAGTCTGCAAGGGACTATCAGAGATTAATGTCACAACCATAGACAGAGTGCCAGCAAAACATCTCAAGAACCAAAGATGCCACCTTCTTATCTCAACACGTTCACATTTGTGAATTGCAAGTAGGTCATAGTTGGCTTGACTCCCCACTTTGTTAATTTTCACTTAATTCTGCTAAGTTATAAAATATGTTGGGAAAGTAGGATAGGATAGACTAATTATTATTTAGTTTTGATATTAGAAACTTTTTAATAATAGTTTTTGGCATTAATAGATATTAAAATCTTTTTAATATTTATGATCTTTTAAATAAAATTGGCATAATATATTGTAATAAGGATTTATTCCTTAATTCTTAGCCATTTTATTTAAAAGATAGATTAAAATTTTGGCATTATCACTTTGTAAAGGGAATTTTAATTCCTTATTTTTTGCCAAAATTTAGGGATGACGATTTGTCTTTTTCTAGATGACATATAGGCTAAATTTTTGGCAGAATTATGGCAAAAAATAGAGCATTTTTGTAGGGTTTTGGCATTCCCAGATTAGGATTTTTGAGCT
This sequence comes from Chamaecyparis obtusa, assembly GCA_027943335.1. Lineage (NCBI taxonomy): Eukaryota > Viridiplantae > Streptophyta > Pinopsida > Cupressales > Cupressaceae > Chamaecyparis > Chamaecyparis obtusa. Next base: position 879,996 of record BSBK01002242.1, read on the forward strand.
CTCTTAAGGAAGGGAGATTGAATTTTTTCAAGATCGCATGTGTGGGAAAGAGAGCCTATAGTGAACTATTTTGTTCCTAGAAGCTCAAGAGCTCATTTTGTAACCATTTTGCAGAGATTTTTGAAGAAAATATACCATATTGTTCAACTCATTTTGTGTTCAAATTATCAATTCCTTTTCTTCTTCTTTAGTAAGTGTTTTCAATTCTAATTTTGAATTTGGAAGTGAATGTTTCATTGTTCCTTCCAGATTGATAAATCTGATCTATCAAACCTTATTTGAGAAATGTATGTTGTTAAGAGTTTAGTAATTTGTGGTTAATCCCTAATTATCAAATTCATTAATCTATATGTTGAAAAGTGTACCAATCATCTGAATTTCATTGTGAACTAGGTCTGGAGTTGTTATTCTCTTTGCTGATTTCTGATTCAATCATTGGTGTATCACCTTATTTTCTAAAATTTTAAGTTCCCTTTACCCTTTTCCCATCAAGTTTTTTAGGTTAGTAAAGTGATAGCCAATATTTTATAGGAACCGGCCTAGAATCCGAAGATTCCTCTCATCAACTACTGTCTCACTAGTGGAAGGTTTGGGTTCTTCTTCAATCATAGGTGAATAATCATGATATCTTTCTTGAACCATAAACTTTTCATCAATCTTAACATGAGCACTTTCAATGATCTTTTTCAATCTAAAATTGAAACATCTATAAGCTTTTCTTTTAGTAGAGTAACCAAGGAAAATACCTTCATCGCTTCTTGCATCAAACTTGCCTACTGCTTCATCTCTCTTGATGTAGCACTTGCTTCCAAATATTTTGAAGTATTTTACTATGGGAACATTACCAAACCATAGCTCATATGGTGTTTTGTCTGTGCCAGGCCTTAATTGTAATCTATTGATGGTATAGACTATTGTATTGACTACATCTCTCCAATAGGTGTGTGAAACTTTTCCTTTAATCATGATGGTACGTGTTGTATCAAGGATGATCATATTCCTTCTTTTTGCAATTCCATTCTGATTAAGGGTTCTAGGTGCACTCAACTACCTTTTTATGCCATGTTCTTCACAGTACTCATAGAATCTATAAAAAGTATTCATTCTCAACCTTAGCCTTGAATATTTTGAACTTCTCAAATGCTTCTGACTTATCTTTCAAGAACCCACCCCACATCATTCTAGTATAATCATAAAAAAAAAATGAAATACCTTTCACCATAGTATGATCTTGTTTGTGTTGGTCCACATAGGTCTGTATGAATCAGATCTAGCTTGTTCTCTGTCGAATTATGCTTTCTCCTAAATGAGTTCATCACATTCTTTCCCATTACACATTCCCTACAAATAGTATCAACTGGCTTTGCTATGCTAGGTGGGTCTCTTACTGACTTTACATTGCTTATCTTTAATATGTTATCAAAATTGATATGACATAGTCTTTTATGCCATAGCCAAATGTCATCAACTTTAGCAACAAAACAACTTGCTTTTGAATTGAGTTGGAAAACATTACCTTTAGTCTTTGAACCTAATGCAATCATAACACCATCCTTGTTGTTAATGATGCATTTGTTGTCTTTGAACTCCAACTGATAACCTTTTTCAAGTAACTGCCCAACACTAAGAAGGTTATGTTTCAAACCATCTACATAGAGAACATCATCAGTGTTGTTCTTTCCGTCCAATGTGATAGCTCCTCTACCAATGATAGGTTTAGGAGTGTTATCTACAAATCTAACCATGCCACCATTTTATTTTTCTAGATGAACAAATCTATCTTTATCACTTGTCATGTGATGTGAACAACCACTATCTATAATCCAATATGTCCTTATGTCAGCTTGTGAAATCAATGCTAGCTCTTGTTCCTTTTTTTCATGAACTATCTCATTATTCATTTTATCTATAATAGCAATGAATCCAATTTCTTCTTCTACTGAATCATCATCTGATACTCCATCTCCAGCATAGTAACATTCCTTTGAGTATTTAGGCTTGTAGTTATTTTTGAACTTTTTAGCTCTTGTAGGACACTTAGATGCAAAGTGACCAATCTTATTACATGAAAAGAATTTAAATGGAAATTGACCTTCATATTTTCATTTTCCTTTCTTTTCTCTTTTAGCAATCATAGCAATGAAATCATCTAGTGCTTTCTCTTCATCATCATCATCAAAATTACCAGAAGTGTTTGCAGATTTCTTACCATGGACTGATGCTTTGAAGGTTATCTCACTTTTAGGTTCTGCCTTCAATCTTCAAATCTCAAAAGCTGAGATTTTGTTGATCAAGGTTTCTCTCTTGAAATTTTATGTAAGCTGCATGGTTTCATCAAGGATGTTAATCTTGTTTTCATACTCTGTGGTGAGATTAGTCATCAATTTATCCATAATGTCTTCCTCTGAGATCTCTCCACCATTGTTCCTGATTCTAGCAACTTCTTCATTGATCCTTTTATTGTAAGCTCTGATGTTTTCTTTGAGTAGAATCTCTAATGTATTGTATCTTTTCTTCCATGTTTTTCTATGTGCATCATTTTCTTGTTTATTTCCTTTAAACATGTATTCTAGGTGCTTCCATATCTTGTAGGTTGTGTCTACTTTCTTTATCTCTAAGAACTCACTATCAGATAGGGCGCTGATAAGGGCTTCTTTGGCTATTGCATTCTAATGGAATAAATCCTTCTACTTACCAATAGCATCTTCCTTTGCAAGATCTGCTAGAGAGGGGATCTAAACTTCTTTGATAGATACTTCAAAAACTTCAAAGGCAATGCACTGCAAATGTGTCATCATCTTGTTCTTCCAATCAAGATAATTATCTCCATCAAACTTAGGACTGTCTTTTCTAAAGAATTCCATCTGATCAACCTCAAGTTTTTGAAATTCTCCTTGAGGCACTTGGCTCTGATACCAATTGTTAGGAATAGTCCCAAGAGATAACTAAGATGGGGGGGGTGAATCAGTTATCTACAAGTTTCATTTCTTTATCCAATTAAGTATACTTAAACATAAAGCATAAACACAATGAAAGAAAACTTGAACACAACAACAATATTTTGGTTACAGGGAAACCCAAATAGGTAAAAACCTCGGTAGGAATTGACACCCACTAATAATTTGCACCAGTGTATTATGATCCTTGTTAGAAGATCCTTAACCCTATTAGGAGTTATCTTTACAATGCATTTAGTACAGTGACCTGGTCAAGGGTCAAACCCTGTTAGGAGTCTTTTATAATTAACCCTGTTAGGGGTGAGGATGCATTGTTTGAGAGCACATCGCTCAAAGGGGTGAAGGCTACAACCTTCTAAATAATAGATACACACTATATCTGGATCTTGGTGAACTACACTTTGACCTGCTATTTGGACCAGTTCCAATGTATAGCACAAAATCTTTACTTGGTCACATAGACCTTTTTCTAATAGCTCAACACTTCACACACTCTACTCTTTTCTTCGCATTCAACTATGAACCACACCTTAGCAATCACAAATGATTGCCTCTAAATATCTTTCCTCTAAATGAAATAATCAAGTCATCCTATTAGAACCACCTTGAAATCATAATAAATAAATAATAACAATCTTCTACAACATCTCAATCAGCTCTACTAAGCACACAACATGAGTTGGGTCCTGTCTAAATCAATAAGTGTAGGCGTACACTACACACTATCATCTCTACCAAATTAATTGATACTTTCTCCTCAAGATGAATTACATCATGTGCTCTTAACCAAACATTGCTAACTCTTCTGTGATCACTAATCCAAGGGTGCATACCAAAATGATAGGCACAACTCTTGTACTAATAAATTCTCTGTCAGCTCTTCTAGATAAACACAAGAAACTATAACTGGTGAATAGAAAATTCATAACTTCACTTCTACTGATAATCAAATTCTATGTCCATGACTAAAACATCACTAACATGTCTTCATCACATATCCAAGTGTGCAAGGCTTCATGATAACTGTACGGACAATCACTCACATAACACTGCTGACACAAGTTTCTACATAACTATCTGTACTAATAGTTAACCTTTGCATCCATGATATCATGCTAATAACATGTCCATGCTTCAAATACTCAAGGATTACTACATAATTCTTTCACGCATGTAACTTACCATATGTTGTCATCAATGAAAAACATACAGTCAGGACTGGCTTGCTAGCAAATATCCAACAATTTGAAATTTGAAATGTGATCAATACCTAAAGTACAATAATGAAATCTAAAAATGAATGCAATAATGAAATCTCAATTAACAAAACCTGGAAGGTTGTATTAATTGGACCTATAAATGTGCAATCTTTTCCTATTTGTGCTTATTGTGATACATGTTATTTTGAGTAAAAATTACATTAATGGTGGCACCTAAGTTTATTAAAGCATTTTTTATAGACTGACCATTAATGATGACATTAACAATCGGGCTCCCAAGATCAGAATATTTTGGAATTACAATATTTCCCAACATAATAGTAACTAGTTGTCCTATAACATGAACTCTTTTGGGATCCATTTTCTCTCATCCAGGATTTTTGAGACAAGCTTCTTTGATTGCTTTTCCATAGATAGGGACATCCTTTATGGCTTGAAACAAAGGAATCTAGACATGTATGATTTTTAGTTGATCAAGGATATCAAACGGTTGGTCTTCTTTTGGTATAGGTTTGTCCAGGATGAGCCTCTAAGGAAAAGGAGGTTTTACTAAGGTTTGAATATTAGCTGGATTAGAGACATTAGATGGGGGAACTATATTTGGAAAAGCATTCTCTAGAAGTGGTACTGATACTATTGGAAGGTCTAGCACTTTCGTAATAAGAGGTGGTTCAAGTGCAAGCAACATAGTACCTGATCTTAGGTGTATATTGGCTATGTTGAGTGCATAAGTAGGGTACTGTTGAGCATCAATAGCATACATTTTCTACTATTGTTGTTGACTATTTCGATTCAGTTGTGACTGAGCAGGTAATTGTGTCTTCTTTTGAGAACTTGTATTTGTAGGAGGTGGCATAATTGTAGGTGGATTTATTGGAGGTGGCATAGGTGAACACCCAGAATTAGGATTAGGCCATTGTTGAGGTCCTCTCCATTGGTTAGTGGGTTTCCAATTTCCTTTTGGAGATTTCCATTGGTTTGGAGGTTTTAGCCATTGGGTTTGTTTTGGATTAAACCATTGATTCTGTTGATTATTGGGCCATGCATTATTCCAAGTAGATTGAGTAAACTGAGGAGGGTTTTGGACATTCTAGTTTTGACACTGATTATTATAAGGATTTGAAATTTGCAATGGGTCTTGAGGCATACCTTGTCTCGTGGCCCATGGCTGACATTGAGAAACAAAAAACACTTGCTCATTTCTCCTTCTATCTTTAAGTACTCAGTTGGAAGGTGTTGATTCTCTAGATTCACGGCCAGCTTGCAGTGACAATCCTTCTTTTGCTTGTAGTAATGGGGATAGTATTCAGTGAGTTGTGCCTCTGCATCTGCATGCTTCTTCTTAGCATTCATCATTTCTAGGTGTGTGGTGACATCATTAATGATGTCTTTCTTGAATTTTGACAATAGGTTTGAGATTTCTATCTTTGAAATGTCGGAGCCACTTCCTTTTGCAAGTGTTGGAAGGAACCCTCTGCCCTTCTTTACTATTTCTATAGAATATTTCAAGAAAATCTTCTTGAGATCATCCCAAGAAGACTGAGATATATCTCATCCAGCCATAAGGTCCAATGCTTCTAGATAGTTATCATTCACTCCTCTTATAAAGATTAAATTTTGTGAATCCTCCTGCAGTGCATATTGAGGATTCTTTTGTAGATTGTATAAGAAGCATGATATGCAGTCCTCTAAGGTCTCATCTTCTTTCTGTGACATTCGAAAGATGTCATATCCTTTTGAATCACCTCCTTTGCAGTATTCCTTATATTTCTATAGAAATAAATCTCTCATCCCATTCCAATCAGTTACTACATTCTCTCCTAAGCCCATGAACCATCTGAGAGATGACTCCTTCAATGTTGTTGGGAATAGATTGATCTTATGAATATCAGTATTGTAGTCAAAACTTCGACACAAAATGTCAAATTCAAACAAAACAGTGTCAGGGTCCTCTATAATAAGGCCATAGAACTTTGGAAGGGCTGAAGCAGGTATGTTCTTGAGGTTAGGATTGTTGATAAGACTTGGAATAGGAAATGGAAAGGTAGGAGTTGCCATTACTGGAGGTTTTGGGTAATAAAATTGTGGTTGGTAGGTATTATTAAACAAAATACATTAGTCAATAGATGGTCGTAGATTGGAGCTATCAAGGAAACTAGCTAATATCTCTGCAAAAGGGTGAAGTTCAAATGGATCAAGAGGATCTCCTTCCATTGAAGATGATGCAAAAAACTCAAGACTTGAGTCAAGAAACAATAACTCAAGTTCTTCATATTCTAATTTTAGTTTAACAGGTTCTTTTTGGAGAAATCTGTCATGAACATCTCACCTTCTTCGATGCATGCAAGTGAGTTGATGAACTTATGAAGCAAGTCACAACTACTAACTATTGAATAAGAACATAAAACTATCTTAAAAATGAATGACTCATTAAGGTTCTTAGTTTGACACCATCCCTGGCAACGATGCCAAAAATGAATAGTCTCACAATAGGTAATGATAATCATGCCATTGTCTCTCTTAGGAATAATATATTCATACTAAGGATTACTTTTCCCATCATGAAATACATTTAGATTGTCAACCCAGGGATGTAGACTTGAAATGTGACAACACAGTTTGTGCTCTAAGTCCCTCAAAGAGTCATACTACGTATGTTGTAGGAAGATAAAATACATGAAAGAAACTTATGATATTACTGGAGGAAAGTAAGCACACTTAAATACTTAATGAAATTACTTCTAAAATCTTATAAACTTATCCTAAGCATGTTTAACAACTCAAAGCATTCACTATGTCTATCTCTGTAAGTGCTATAGGAACATTCAAAATAATAATGTTGCAGGAGTAAAATAATAACTTCTACTTAAAACATAGGAAAGTGCAGAAAGAAATTCTACTCTATCCTAATCTACTCCACCTCCCAAGTGGGCCCCCTTGGTTGTCTTCTTCTAACTACTAACATAAAAGATACTTCAAAATCACTCTTTCATTATATTCTCATAAACTGATTACATAGCAATGGAACAATACATGAAACATAGAAAGAGTAGTTTTGTTATACTGAACACAACAAATGTGTATATTTTCTCTTCACACAACTAAACCAATCAAATCCATTTATATAAAGGGTTGACACTTATTGAAAGCATGAAAAGTAAGTTCTAACTAAATCTCACCATAGAAGAAGGAGATATAACAACCATGACAGAGTACAATAAAGTGCAAATAACAGAATAATGAGCACTGAGGAAATATACCAGAGTTGTTTCCTATATTCTCTAGAATGATGGCTCATTTCCAGTAGCAGCATGATCCTCGGTATTGTGTTGGCTTTCTCTTTCATGGCTAGAACTCCAACGCCTCTTCTTTAATGTGGTTGATCCACTCTCTAGCTGCTCCTTATTTTCCTCGCAGGTTAGTAGCATGCAGTATGTATACAAGTCAACATTTCAATTCTTACCCAAATATTAGAACATAGATTAAAGTATCTATATGAAGTACTACAATTTATATATAATGTTCAGCAAAATATGTCATATCTAACTACCCATAATCTTTGTGGTTCTAATTGTACATATCATTATTTCATGTAGTTATAGGTTCATGAATGTATTGGAAATGTTTCAATAGAGCATAAAGATTAGAACAAAATAGAGACAATAAATTATCTCGTCAGTTAGCTTTATTTTAAGCATTCTAAATAGGGTGATTACCCAATCTTTCTATCTTAATTTTCATAAAAAGAAGGGAATGTCCCTATCTTTCTAGTCATGTAAATAGGGGAATGCCCCTATTTCAATAGAATTGTAAATAGAGTAATGCCCTATCTTTAATATGTTGGAAATTTGTCCTGGGAAAGACTAGAGATTTTCTTCTCCATTCTTTCCTACCAGTTCCCACATTGAATGGAGACTCTTGTATCATATTTTAAAATTATTAATAAAATAATCTTGGCTTGGGGCTTTTACCGATCAAAAAAAAATGTAGTACCACCCTGACCTCGTCTCCATATGGAGGTAATGTAACTGTTATCACTCAAAACTTACACCCTAATCAAGTTGCTAAAACTACTTGACTAATTTTGAGGAACATGGAAACAAACAAAGGTTGTGGGTAACCTATAGCTGGAATGAATCTTCGGATGAAGGTCATCTTCCTATCTGGTACCTCACCTAAACTAAGCTTGTTGAGGAAAAGAGGTAGAAGGATAACAAGAAAACTAAAATCTAACTCTAAAGGGTGATGCACAAAAGTGTATATTTGAGACTTAACAGATAATCAACACACAACATAATTAGTAACAAAAAGATTCCCTACACAACTCAATAACTCACAATCCTTGCATCAGCAATTGGTAAGAAGGTTAAAATAATAGTTTCTAATAGGAGAATAAATTTCTCACAATCTAAAACTGATTCTCAACACAACTTTCAACTTGCAAAAGACTAGATACTTCTGTAGAAGGCATCAATATATGACACAAACATAGAAAAAGAGAAGGCACAAGCTGAATTCACTCTCAAAAGGTGTTACAAATCTGTATAATCTCTCTAAAAATGGGTTACAAAAATACTTTGCCTCTGTCAAGAACTCAGAAAAAGTTACAAAACAGCAAGCCAAAGGGAAAAAGAACTCCTTACAAATAAGCCTTCAACTCATATTTATCCTTTTTACAACCAACTACATCATAAATGTAGGCAATAACTTCTGGGTCATATTTTGGTTACCAGGACATTTTTTGGCCCTTTAAAGGACTTCAAAAAGTCATAAATATGGTCCAAAAGTCATGCCTCATAAACTCTATTATAAATACCCCTCATTAATGTAGACTTATGTTAGAAATAGGGAATACTGAGAGGGGGGGGTGAATTAGTATTCCACAAACTTTTATTTTTGCCCACTTATGGATATAACAGATTACTTTAATACATACAAAACATAAGAAGCTAAATAACATGCATAATAGTAAAGAACTCATAACACATGATATGTTCTCGAAGAAACCCTGGCCAAGGGAAAACCCCAATGGGGATGGTACCCACAAAGATCCACTAATCAAAAGATATCCTATTAAGGATGTTGACCTTGTTAGGATCCTATTACAATCATATAGTGTATCAGTCCTGGTTAAGGGACTATAGGCCTTGTTAGAAGCCTCAACCCTGTTAGGAGTTGTCAACACATAACCTGATTACCAGATGAGCCCACTGCCCAAACAATTAATACAAAATGTGTTGGCAATTTGGCTAATGTGGATGCATAGATGTTGTCATTATGGAAACATATGATCTCTACTAAGAGCGTAGAATCTGGAATGCAAGTATGGCAAGTTGAAGGAAGAAATTGTCTAAGTATGGATACAGTGATCCTGACAGAGCACCTGATGAAGATTTCGTTGGCAACGTCCACTAGAGCAATATTTTTGTTTATGCAGTTAACTAAAGTTTCTAAAGAGTATGAGGATACCCCATCTCAGTGCGCATAAATTTTGGAGCAGTACGGACGAAGTTATTCGAAGTTTACCGAAGACAATTTTGTAGACAAAATAGTTTTGAAGACAGTATTAGCAAAAGAGTTAAGGGATTATTTTGCTTGTCAAATAATGACTTAACATTATGAAGGGATGACATCCTAGATGTTTACCCTTGGATAAATATTTTGGAAGCCGACCATATGAAGTTATTAGCTCTAATAACTCATATATTAGGCATACTTGAAATGTAATGAGTATGATGTTTTTTTGTGAAAAGAAAGAAAAGGATAACTTGTGAAAGTTGTATATTGTGATAGCAGCAAAGGCTATTGATGCGAAGTTGTAAGAAATACCATATTATAGTCAGAAACATTTTGTATTACCTGTTTGGGTAGTGAGCTCATCTGGTGATCAGGTTTTGTAATCTAACTCCTAACAGGGTTAAGGCTTCTAACAAGGCCTAAAGTCCTTTAACCAGGATAGATCTACTATACATTGTAAACAGACTCTTAACAGGGTCCAATATCCCTAACAGGATACTTTTGATTAGTGATCTTTGTGGGTACCATCCCCACCGGGTTTTTCCCTTGGCCAGGGTTTCCTCGAGAAGATATCATGTGTTATGAGTTCTTTCTATTTACTACTATGTCTGTTAATTAGCTTGATAATCTTTGTATGCACTAAAGTAATCTGTTATATCCATAAGTGGGCAAAAGTAAAAGTTTGTGAAATACTGATTCACCCCCCGCCTCTCAGTATTTCCTATTTCTAACAAAATGTATACTAATTACAGTATGGTGCTGATTACAACTTCGCATCAATATCTTTCATCGCTATCACAATATACTACTATCACTCTTCGGTTCTCCAATGTATTACAATTCGGTACATTACATCTTTATACAAGACTCAAACATAATAACTCTTCCAGTCGGCTTGCATAACTTTATCCAAGAGTAAACATCTAGGATGTCATCTCTTTATAATGTTAAGTCATTATTTTGACAAGCAAAATAATCCCTTAACTCATTTACTAGTTCTATCTTCAAAACTGCTTTGTCGGCTTAACTCTGTCATCGGTAAAATGATCATAACTATCTCCGTACAATTCGTATTGTCGTACGCACTGAGATGGGGTATCCTCAGACATCATAAAGTCTATGTTTAACTGCGCAAACTCTGAACATACTCCAGTCAACATCGCCAACACAAATTGTATCAGGTGCTCTGTTAAAAACTTTGTCTAACACTTAGACAAAACTTGTCTACGATCTTCCACACTTACTGCTTTGTGTGATCTTCATGAGGGACATATGTTGCCATAATGACAACATCTAAGTACTCACTTCAGCCAAATTTCCAACAACTTATCACTCCAAACAACCCATAAAGGCCTCAAAAATGCAATAACTCCCCTCGAACTTCAACACCTACATAAAAGACTTTTGCACTTGCCATAACTTTGCAAAAAATATCCCTTCTTACTTCAAAATGTAAAAAATAAATATCCATCTTGCACTTTTAATAGTTATTAAATTATTTATAATTTATTTACTTAATAAATATCAAAAAATATTTATTTAAGTGATAAATTATAAAGTATTTAATAATTAGTAAATAAATAATTATTATTATTTAAGTTATTTATACTTTAGAATTTTCATAAATATTCATTATTCTAATAATGTATTAAGCTATAATCAAATCACTTAATAATATCATTAATATAATTAATATTTATTAAAATAAAAAATTATAAATAACTTAATAATATTATTAAGTTTTGCAAAATAAAATATTTATTATTATATTTTGAAGGTCAATTCCATATTTATTTATTTTTTAAACAAAATTAATAGAATGATCAATAAATTGATCATTTATTAACATTATCTAAAAAAAAAAACTATTAATAAAATGATCAATTTATAGATCATTCTATTAAAATTATTTTAAAACAAATACAAAGCAAGTGATCATTTTTTTAATGTTTTGAGCTCTCAGCGTATACCCGTGGGGGTATCTAGAAGATAAAAGAGAAATCAATAAGGCCAAATTGCCTTTTGGCATGTGGCGATGATACTTAGGGTATACAACCCTAAAAGAGCTTTATTTTTTACATTTGCTTTCTCCTTGCGGCTAGAGCTTTGCCTAGGATTGAGGGTTTGAAGAGATTTTGAGCTCTTTGTTTTGCGTCTGTTTGTTGCGCTGCCATAGACATTGAGGGCTCAAAGAAGATATTGTTGGATTTTTAAGGCCTAAGTCTACAACTTTTATACCGCCATTAGGTGAGGCTTTTGTTAAGAATGGCTTGAATTTTTCTTGCAAGTGTCACTTCATCTCTTTGTGCATGTTGTGCTCTACTCTTATTTGGGAATTTCTTTAAAAATGTTGATCTCTATGTAATTTTTATATTGAAGCCTTAACTGTAAAAAAATGTTAATCTCATTGATGGTATATATCAAATTTATTTGGGTTTCCCACAAATGGATTAGAAAAAAATGCAAGCTCTTAAAATTTTGCAACCTCCTCCCTTTGTTTGTGTGCTCTGATAGCTCTAATCGTGATTCACTTTTGCAAAACCTCTTCTTATTTTACTACATCGTAATGTATGCAGATAAGCTACAACATTGTACATGAAACATTCTTTACACTTGAAGTAATTTTGAAATCCACCCCCTGAAAGATGTATTTGTAAAAATAATGGATCTATGTATATTTCTAGCAATTTTGATCCCTGGAATGTGGATTTCTCATCTCTTTGTATTTATCAAAATATGATAAATAAGGGTTTTATGGATTTGAAAGAAGATCATTGCAGATTTATAGGTAAGATTGAACCTCATTGTTCATACCTTATCTTCTTGACCTAACATGGCTAAGTCCATCGTGTATTTATAGCAATTTTCAAATTCCTGCTCAAACTTTTCACAATAAATGCTTGACCTAACACAGCTCGATAACAACAGTCACACTCGGTGTATACTTCAAAATATCAATATCTCGATTAACACATAAAATATTACTTAGTCAATAATACAACTTAGTTAACCTTTCCAATAGTTATCGACTAGCAAATACCGAATGTAAACACTTAAAGCTCAAATCATATGAAACCAAAGTGCATCTTAATTCATGTAGATTTGGTATGTGAACACTTGATATAAGGAACTGTATGATAGATATAACTAATTAGAATTAGCAGTTCCATACATACCTTTCCAACTTAGGTGGAGGTGGTGATGTCACCCAATCCAATGGATGAGGTGTCACCGACTGCATTTCTTGACTCAACATTATCGCTTGATGCTTTTCTCCACATAGTTTTTATTATCCTCATGATATCTTCAATTATATTGACATTCTCATAAGTTTTTGTATCTGGTGCTCAATCTCTACAATCTTTACTTAAGTGACTGACCTTGTGACAATGTAAACATGTCATACCATTATTTTTCTAGTTGTGAGATCTTCCTCTCCAGTTCTTCCTCATGTAGTTAATTGCAATATTTCCATATCTTCTACATGTTGTACAACTAACCTATGTGTTGTAATTCCAAGTATAAGAATTACCTTTTCTTCTCGGTTGATAGGTATGGTTTTTTCCTTTTGGTGTCCAAACTTGCTTCATCTTAGTTCTACATTCTTGTGCAATGTGTCCATGCATGTTGCAAGTGTGATAGTGTTTCTCCATGTATGGTTTGTTAAGATTCCTATTCAACTTAGATCTACACACATATGTCTGATGTCCAAACTTGTTACAACTATAATAATAACCATTAAAATTAGGAGTGGATTTAGGAATACCTTTAGCTTTGCTCCTGCAAAAATTTATTGTGTGGCTCGGTTTACCACAATGATAACATGATAATTTCTTTGGTCTTTGACTTGTGTAGGCATTCATATGTTCAGCTTGTTTTGATGATTCTCCTTGCTCAGTGTATCCTATTCCAATAGTACTTCCAAGTCCTATTGATGAACTACAATTGATTTGAATGAACTGTATAACTTGAAGATCTGTGATTCAAGATCACTGAGTTGCTGATTAGATATGTAAGATGATTAAATCAATAATATGTTGTCATTGATGTCAACTAGTTTTTGACAGTACTTATCTTGTAAGTTACTATACTCAAACATCTGTAGAAAGGAGAAGAAAATAGATGAAGAATAGATATATCTACATTGAGGAAGATGGATATGACAAATAAGGATAAGGAATACATTGAGTAACTTATTGATGAGTCTATGACCTTATGTTATTGACTTGATTATGTTGCATTCATCTATGATGAAGGATAGAGCCAAAATGCACAAAGCAGTGTGGTCGGTTAAAGATGCATTCCAATATACACCGACGGAGTGTAGTGTATACTGAGCATAGTATAAATCAAGCTTGTGTTCACCGACGCATTTCTTTGTTAACCAAGTAGGAGAAAAGAACTAAATCATCATTTTTAGCCGATAAGGATTGATGAGCTAAAAAGTGTATAAGTTTGAGGCAAGAGATAATTTTTGTTACAAAGATCGACGGCTAACATAATTAAAAGAAGATAAAATGGATTGAAATGAGACATGTTATTGACACATCAGCCAAGGAAGGTTAAAGCGGCAAAATCAATGAAGGTGATTAAGCGACAAAATCTGATGGATGGAATTAAAATAGTTTACTTGTCTATTTAAGAGACTAGAGTTTCATAATGAAACATATGCCAGAAGAAGGAGACTGTAGAGATATCATGTGAACAAGTTTCATGCATGCTTGATCAAACAGGTTAAGAAAGAACTGAACTGTAGAGATAATCGAGTGTCAGAAAGCTATTACCAAGCGAGAGTAAGTTACAGAATAGTGATTGATACATAATTGATATAATGATTAGAGGATTTGAATGAGCTTAAAATAGATCTAATAATCTACAATTAAAGTTGTGTTATATTTAGATCAAAATTGTTGTTACATTTTAACCATTGTAATCAAATAAATCTCTTAACAAAGTGGACTTGAAAGTCTTGTACTGTCATTCATAGAGTTTACATTTGTTATCTTGTCAACCACATAGTGAATGCTGGTTGAGTGATAACTGTTGGTCTAAAATCCTCTAACAAGGTCACACCTAACAGTGTGTTTGTAACCTTTAATAGGGTTGGGTCTTCACCAACCTCACTTCAGAAGAGTGAACAATTTTTGGGTTGCTGGTCCCAGGTGGTTTTTCCCTTAATAGGGTTTCCATGTTAAATCTCTTGTGTTATGTGTTTACTGTGATGATTTTTTGTTGTCATACTTTACATATTGCATATTGGATTTGGTCGGTAATCTCTACTTGTTATTAACTAGTGATCGTTAAAAGCATAGACAAAATACTATTTTAAGTTACCGAGCTGCATAAGTTTAAGTTATTTGTTTTTGGTTATACATTTTGTATTGGGACTGTGGATAACTTATTCAAGCTGAAAGCTTAAGGAGAAGATTTGATGACATGAAGATGAAGGAAGGTGAAAATATGCAGTACACAAATAGACTAAAAGAAGTAGTCCATGCTATTAGAGCATCTAATGGTGTTATTAAAGAAGAAACAGTGGTAAGAAAAGTTCTTAGAACCTTATTGTCGGCTTATGCAATCAGAATATATGCAATTCATGAAACAAGGTCTACATCTGGTAAAAACCTTACTCTTGATAGTCTGATCGGTAAGCTAACAACCTTTGAATTGAACAACTTTGATAATAGTGTTGTACTATCTATTGAATCTTCTTTTATGTCTTCTTTGAAGATTGGTAAGTCTAGTAGCAAAAATAAGAATGATGATAGTGATAGCAATACTGATGATGAGCTTGATGAACTTGAATCTCTTATGGCCATAAGGTTACCTAAAGGTAAAGGTAGATATAGAGGTAAATTACCTTTAGCATGTTTTAACTATAAAGAGGTTGGTCATATTGTTGCTAGATGTCCACACAGGAAAGATGATGATAGAAACAAGGACCGATCTGGTGAAGGAAGCTATGGAAGAAGAGGAAATAGAAGTTATCGACACTACAACTGAGACAATAAAGATAAAGGAAAGAAGGTGTGCTACATTGCATAAGAAGATGTCACTGATACCGACACTGATGAAGATGTGGAGGTAGTATTTGTTGCAATGAAGGATGAATCAGAAGAAGATGAAAGGTATGTAGAGATAGCACTTATCTCTAAGATTAATAAAAATGATACATGGATCATAGATAGTGGTTGTACGCATCACATGACTGGTGATGAAGAAAAATTTGATCATCTTGAAGAATACAATGGAGGATCTATGAGAATGGGTAATGATGCACCTTGTATGGTTAAAGGAAAAGGATCCCTGATGATAAATGATAGAATAAAATGTGAAAATGCTTATTGGGTAAAAGGACTAAACTATAACTTACTAAGTGTGGCATAGCTAACCAATTCAGGCCACTGAGTTTCTTTTGAGAGCAAGAAAGTGAAGATATATGATGATGGAGGAAGACTTGTTAGAAGTGGAACACAATCGAGAGGTAATCTATTTTATCTTGATAATGATTAGTCTTCTTGTTTAATGATGAAAGATGAAGATGCATGGCTGTGGCATAAAAGGTTATGTCATGTGAATTTTGATAACATGGTTAAAATCAGTAAAAAGAAAAAGGTTAGAGGTCTACCTAACTTATCTAAGCCTGATCATGTTATGTGTCATGAATGTCAGAAGGGTAAAATGATTAAATCTAGTTTCAAAAGAAAAGATTATTCAACAAATAAATTACTTGAGTTAGTGCATATCGACCTATGTGGTCCTATGAGAACTCAAAGTTACTATGGAGATAGATATTTCATTATTTTTGTTGATGATTATAATAGATTAATGATAGTGATGTTCTTGAAGGAAAAGTCTGAGGCATTTAAGATTTTCAAATGGTATAAAGCAAAAGCAGAGAAAGAGACTGGTAAAGAGTTGAAATGTTTAAGATCTGATAGAGGTGGTGAATTTATCTCTGATGAATTTACTAACTTTTGTAATGAGCATGGTATTAAAAGATAGGTCTCTATACCGAGGACACCTCAACAAAATGGAATAGCTAAAAGGAGGAATAGGTCAATTGTTGATTGTGCAAGGACACTAATGTTACAAAAGAATGTTGCTCAAACATACTGGAGAGAAGCAGTTAGCACAGTTGTTTATGTTCTGAACTGAGTACAACTGAAGAAGGACACTAATAAGACACCCTATGAGTTATGGTTTGGCCACAAACCCACTGTAAGTTATTTCAAAAATTTTGGAAGTAAATAATTTATTCTGAAGGATGAAAGAAATGGAAAGTTTGACTCAAAAGGTGATGAAGGGATATTTCTAGGATATTCCACTAAAAGTAAAGCATATAAGTGTCTTAACAAAGTAACTGATAAAATGATTGAAAGTGCTAATGTTTGAGTTGATGAGTTTGATGATAAGAATGTAGAGGAAAGCACAAAGGAACCTAAAGACTATGATAGATTCACTTAAATTGAACAACCAGAGGTTCTACTGACGTAGCAGACAGTGATAACCGGTCAACAGGAAAACAATACCGATGGACTGGAAAGAGAAATCAATGAGCAAGAAGGACCTACCAAACAAGAAAATGAACCAACACAGGATGAAAAATAGAGAAGAGATCAAGTACTAGAAATATTTGTCAGAAGATATCATCCTGAGACACAAATCATTGGAGATAGACAAGCAGGCATGATGACAAGTAGCAAAGCAAGATAAGGTACATGTCTAGTTTGTGAATATGAACTGAAGAATGTAAAAGTTGCATTAGAAAATGATGAATGAGTTAATGCAATGAAAGAAGAAATAGAATAGATAGAAAAGAACAAAACCTAGAGTTTAGTACCCATACCTAAAGACAAGAATGTTATCGGTACTAAGTGGATATTTAGAAATAAGCTTAATGAGAATGGAGAGGTAACAAGAAACAAAGCTAGGTTAGTGTGCAAGGGATATGCACAAGAGGAAGGAATAGATTATGGTGAAACATCTTCACCTATTGCTAGATTAGAAGGAGTCAGAATGCTACTTGCATATGCTGCACACAAGAAGTTCAAAGCTTACCAAATGGATGTAAAATCAGCTTTTCTGAATGGGATACTTGAAGAGGAAGTCTACATAGAACAACCTGAAGGGTTCATTGATCCAGATAATAGAGACATGGTATGTAGATTACACAAGGCTTTATATGGTTTAAAGAAAGCACCGAGAGCCTGGTATGAGAGGCTTCATAACTATTTGCTAAGTATTGAATTTGTTAGAACAAGTGAGAATAGCAATCTGTACATGAAAGGTAATTTTGATCATACTATCCTGATTGCTGAGATATTTGTGGACGACATAATATTTGGAGGACAAGATCAAATATATACATCATTTGATGATGAAATGAGAAGTGAATTTGAAATGTCTATGTTTGGAGAGATTAAGTTCTTTCTAGGCTTACAATTGATTCAGTGAAATGATGGTATATTCATCACACAATCTAAATATATAAAGGAAGTATTGAAGACATTTGGCATGGAAGATGATAAACCTGTGGGAACATTTATATCTAATGGATGTAAATTGACTAAAGAAGATGGAACTACTGAGGTAAATTAGACACTGTATCGATCCATGATTGGTAAGTTAATGTATGTAGTTCATAGTAGGCCTGATATAGCACATGTTGTTGGAATAGTTGCTAGATTTTCTACAAACCCTATAGAATAACACATGGTTGCTACAAAGAGAGTCTTAAGATACATGAAGAAAATTGAAGATTATGGCCTATGGTATCCTAAGATAGGCAAGTTTGAACTTAAGGTATACACCGATGCTGATTGGGCTGGAAATGTGGATGATAGGAAAAGTACCACCAGAGGAGCTTTCTTCTTTGGTGAAAGACTTGTTATATGGACAAGTAATAAATAGGCTTGCATTTCTCAGTCTACAGCTAAAGTAGAGTACATTGTTGTTGCTACTAATGGTTCAAATATTGTATATATCAAGCAGGTGCTAGAAGGTATGAATGAGATAATCATTGAGCCAGTGATTATATATTGTGACAACACTAGTGCCATTAATATTTCAAAGAATCTGGTGATGCACTCTAAAAAAAAGCATATATCTATTAAGTATCACTACTTAAGGGAATAAGTGCAGGAGAAGAAAGTTAAGCTAGAATGTGTTACATCAAAAGAACAACTTACTGACATATTTATAAAGCCTCTACCGAAGGATACATATGAATACTTGAGGACTAGACTTGGGGTCTGTCCCTTGTCTACTGGTCACTAAGGTGATCTAGAGGTTGCATCAACCTAATCTTATCAAAAGATCACACATGTTGATGTAGCAGAGTTCACACTTTGGATTTCTATCTAAGGTCGTGAAAGTTGAAGAACTAAAATAGATTTGCACAATAGTATGCAAAGATACAGTAAGTACACCAAACAATAGTGAGTCATTTAGCTACTAAAGAGATGTATCTTTCTATTGATCTTTGGCATTATTGTCAAAGGGAGAGAGATTTAAATATGAAAGAAGGGAGAGAGATATGAAAGTAGGGAGAGAAATATGGAAACAGTGAAACATAGTCACAAGGAGAGAGATCAGAATGAAAGGGAGAGATCTAAGAGAAGAAGCTGGAAAAGATTATATCTGCAAAAGATAGTCTGTATTTTGCAAATGCTATGTAACGTAGTGATTAAAAATATTAAGCATAGGGAGAGAATTTGTTTACAGAGTTGTAGAATACATGTTTGGTATGTGTTTGGCATATTTCATATCGCTTGTCTTGCCATCAATGCCAAAGGGAGAGATTGATGAACTACAACTAATTTGAATGAACTGTATAACTTGAAGATCTTTGATTTAAGATCACTGAGTTGCTGATTAGATATGTAAGATGATTAAATCAATAATATATTGTCATTGATGTCAACTAGTTTTTGACAGTACTTATCTTGTAAGTTACTATACTCAAATACATGTAGAAAGGAGAAGAAAAGAGATGAAGAATAGATATATCTACATTGAGGAAGATGGATATGATAGATAAGGATAAGAAATACATTGAGTAACTTATTGATGATTCTATGACCTTATGTTATTGAATTGATTATGTTGCATTCATCTATGAAGAAGGATAGAGCCAAAATGCACAAAGCAGTGTGGTCGGTTAAAGAAGCATTCCAATATACACCAACAAAGTGTAGTGTATACTGAGCATAGTATAAATTGAGCTTGTGTTCACTGACGCATTTATTTATTAACTGAGTAGGAGAAAAGAACTAAATGATTAGTTTTAGCCGATAAGGATTGATGAGCTAGAAAGTGTATAAGTTTGAGGTAAGAGATAATGTTTGTTACAAAGATCGACGACTAACATAATTCAAAGAAGATCAAATGGATTGAAATGAGACATGTTATTGACACATCAGCCGAGGAAGGTTAAAGCGGAAAAATCAACAAAGGTGATTAAGTGAAAAAATCTGATGGATGGAATTAAAATGGTTTACTTGTCTAATTAAGAGACTAGAGATTCATAATGAAACATATGCCGGAAGGAAACTACAAAGATATCATGTGAACAAGTTTCATGCATGCCTGATCAAACTGGTTAAGAAAGAACCAAACTGCAGAGATAACTGAGTGTCAGAAAGCTATTACCGAGCGACAGTAAGTTACAAAATAGTGATTGATACAGAATTGATATAATGATTAGAGGATTTAAATGAGCTTAAAATAGATCTGATAATCTACAATTGAAGTTGTGTTATATTCAGATCAAAATTGATGTTACAGTTTAACCATTGTAATTAGATAAATCTCTTAACAGAGTGGACTTGAAAGTCTTGTAATGTCATTCATAGAATGTACATTTATTATCCTGTCAACCCCATAGTGAATGATAGTTGAGTGATAACTGTTGGTCTAAAATCTTCTAAGAAGGTTACACCTAACAGTGTGTTTGTAACCTTTAACAGGGTTGGGTCTTCACCGACCTCACTTTAGAAGAGTGAACAATTTTTGGGTTGCTGGTCCCATATGGTTTTTCCCTTAATAGGGTTTCCACGTTAAATCTCTTGTGTTATGTTTTTACTATGATGATTGTTTGTTGTCATACTTTACATATGGCATATTGGATTTGGTCAGTAATCTCTACTTTTTATTAACTGGTAATCGGTAAAAGCACATACAGAATACTATTTTAAGTTATCGAGATGCAGAAGTTTAAGTTATTTATTTTTTGTTATACATTTTGTATTGGGACTATGGATAACTAATTCTTCCCCCCTCTCAATTATTCTAACACTTTGACCAATTAGAAATTCATCAATTTTCTTGGAACTGTCTTCATCTTTCTTCATCATTTCATTATGTTGTTGCTGCAATTTGACTTCATTTTTCCATCTCTCATTTTCTTCTCTGAGTTCAATGATGTCTTCTAATTTCCTTGTAAGCTCACTATTCACTTGGTTGACTTCCTAACTTATAACAACCATTTGATTAGAGATTTCAAAGTGATGCTTGGTAAGTCTCATTATCTCAAATTCTTTTTCTTGTAGTTTACTAGTCATTTGTCTTATGTCTTCAACAACCAAGTTTCTCTCTTGTTCAGCTTACCTAGCATTGTTCATGATATCAATCATTCTCACCATTGGTGCTTCTTATCCAATTTTCAAGGCTTAGACTTGTTCAGTAAGATGTAGATTCTCCCTAGATAAGTCAAAAATTTCTCCTTCAGATTTGCTAGATATACTCCTAGACCCAAATCCAGAATTCTCAAATGAGTCATCAATATCTTCTTCATGATAATCAGTTTCACTATACCGAATAGCCATGTCCTTTCTCTGAATCAATAAATTCTTCAATTCATCTTTGTTTTGTTTGAATTTTTCAATGAAGATTTGCATTTGAATCCTCTGATTCTCAATAGTCTTTTCCAACCTATATCTTTTCATCCTGAGATCTTTCCTCTTCAGTGGTTAAACTTCCTTAATAAGAGATCTAGCTCGGATACCAATTGTTTGGATAGGAAAGATATAGTACTGAGAGGGGAGGATGAATTAGTACCCTCAAAAACTTTCAACAATAAACAATTTGCAATACTAGTTCTTAACTAACTGACTAAGTCCATTATTGGTAACATACATTTAGATAACTTGGAAATGTAAAATGCATGTAAGCAAAACAATAAAACATACATGAAATTTTTAACTCATGACTCAAGTATTTTGGTTATGCAGAAACCCTTGTTAGAAGGTAAAAACTACAGTGGGGATGACACCCATAAATTCTTCACTACTACAGTAAATAAAGTGTGCCAATTAAGGCTACAATTGTGATCACTTCTGATGATCTTACCCTATTAGGAGTAACATAAGATGTACTAGATCTACCTTGTAAAAGGATTTTAGTAACACAATTTATGTGTGCACTCGGTTAAGAGATTTACATAAGATGATTAAGTCTACTCTATTAAGAGATTTACAATCTGCTACAATGGTTAAATTGATAATAGTAGAATATCTATAAATGACAACTTATTCTTGTCTAAATCAAATCTATGAAATATCAAATAGATATCACCTCAAAGTGTAGATTAATATCTTTTGTCTTGCTTAGTAGCCCTTGTATGTTTCTGATAAACTAATATTGTCTTTGGTATAACTCTATCATGTAAACCCTTGTCTGATCTTTGATGTTCAGTGTGCAGCTACTACTTCATGATCATATATCATGCCTTACTAAAAATGACATATTTTACAAATATATAGAAAACTACTTTGACCTAATTAGGGTTACAACATCTTAGAAAACCTAAGATCAACAGTATACAAAAATAACCTAGATTTAACTGTTACATAGGAATCATCACAAAATTAAATGATTACATCCACATTAAATATGTTCTCAATCTTGGTAAAATGTTTATAGATCCGTGTAAAATGTTTGCATAGAGATATGTGACATTATTGATTACTATGTCATTTCCTGAATAACTCGGTAAATACTTCATTCACTTGTCAGTGATTAAACTGATGCTCGGTGTGTAGAATGCTTGGTGTTCACTAGCTCGGTACTAAGTAATTCCTGACACTCAGTACACATGCTCGGTTAAACCTGTATTCTGATACGTTGATGTTCTGCCCTATAATTTCTCGGTGTGAAGGCTTTGTAAGTTGAATCGAATGACTTGTATAACTCCTTATTCCAACCGTTATCGAATAAATAACTTAGATTACCATTTGAACTTGTTTGATACTAATGGAAATACTTAATGCTCAAATAGAGATAAGAACACATTCATGAGATATCATATTTTCAAGTGCCCATTACAATGAGACATTAAAAAAGGAACATCAAATGCAAGGCAAATTAATAGATGTAATTAGTATATACAATGTTGTGACTGTTAAAAGAGCAGCATTTGAGTCTCTATTATCCAAATTCCTAGCCTTGAGATGATATAAATCTAAAGATGATGACAAAACATTATTACTAATACCCAGATATAAAACATAGAGATTGTGTAGGGGTGGCCAAAAGAAATGAAAGTTACAGTCATAGTGGGTATACAAATGAAAAGATGCAATGACATTTACAATGTTGGCCATGAACTAATAGCAGACACCAAATCATTTTTAATTAGTTGTTTATTCAAGGAAAATTGTGCATAAAATTTCAATGAAGATATTGACCATAGATCGTGGACCATCATTTGAAAGCATATCATGTAATAGCATCTTTTCCTTGAGAATGGCTCGAATAAATGAGCATCAGATTTGTTTTCTTGGTCGTGGAATTAAAAGAAGTTGGTAGATCATTTATTAGGCTATGTTTTGGAGCTTGGTATGACAAATGTGTGTTTAATACAACAGAGAGCTTGCATGTGTCTGTGGCTAAATGTTGACCTCTTATTCAGCCATAGACTTCAACATGGTCATTACTCATTAGCCACATACAAAAATGAATATGGAATTACTCATTTCGCACATTTGTATGATTCGACCTGTTGCCTCCTATCTAGGTGGGGTTTTGAGTAACTCTTAGAATTGAGAGCCCAACAACCATAGACCAAGCCCTGTGATCGAGGATTTAATGCTAAAAAAGGAATGCAATTGAAATTAAGCTAGAATGATAGTGCAAGATTGATCAAGAAAATGAGATATTGAGCATTAATCTAAGAACATTGTAAGAAAACTAAATTAAGAATGAAATGCATCATTAATCTAAGAATGGAAACTATTCTAATATGCAAGATTATTATAGCTTGAGAATGTAAAAAAAGGTGAGACAATAATTTGCCAGTGATTTGATACTCAAAAATTGCCTCCTCCAAATGAGAAATGAGAGGGTTCTATTATAGAAAAGCCCAGTGGAGATTGAAAAGTTTCTTGCAAAGAAACAGTCGACCATTTGTCTTCTTGGGGAGAGGTGAAGCATTTGGAGAGAATATTTAATTAAATAAATGAAATATTACCTCATGAGTGACTTTTCCAATTATTTGAATAATTAAATTCAAATGAGGATATTCATTTAAAGAAATAAATATTATTTAATTCCTCTTGATGTGTTTTAGCTAAAAGGGGTGGATGTAATTTAATTAAAGTGCTAGGACTTTATAATTAAATTAATCAATCATAGGGTTTATTTAGCCAATTATGGTCAATATTTAAGAATTAAACATAGCATGTGATTAATGCAAATTTAAGGTTTTCGGCATTCGACACTAAGTTGAGTAAAGTCAATTAGAGGACAGAATTGCCTAATACAATAGGACTTTGATGATGTAGAAATTTGAAAGAATGGGACTAAATGCAACAAAATTGGTTAGGATTACAAGATTCCAATTTTGGGGTATTACATTTTGCCCCTCTTTGAATTGATGTGAGAATAGTGTGT
Source organism: Chamaecyparis obtusa (assembly GCA_027943335.1). Taxonomy (NCBI): domain Eukaryota; kingdom Viridiplantae; phylum Streptophyta; class Pinopsida; order Cupressales; family Cupressaceae; genus Chamaecyparis; species Chamaecyparis obtusa. The sequence goes on from BSBK01002242.1 coordinate 904,582, forward strand.
TGATTCAAAGAATAGTCTAATGTGACAAATGATGAGGTTTTCAGGATTATCTCCAGAATGAAGCTTAATCCTTGGAAGTCGAGGTTAGATTGCCAAGACACTGATCAGATCGAGTTGCAGAATCATCTCTAGAATGAAGCTTGATTCTCCAAAGTCTAGGTTAGATTGCGAAGACATCGGTCAGATTACCACTTTTAGTAAGATTGTCCCCTAAACAAGGCTCAATCTTTAGGAGTCAAGGTTAGATTGCCCCAATACCCGTCGATTAAATGATAACTAATGCATATTTTTAGGACTATCTCCAGAATGAAGCTTAGTCCTCTGAGACCTAGGTTAGATTGTCCAGATACTGGTTAGAAAGAGCTTTTGAGAGCCATCTCCAGAATGAAGCTTGACTTTCAAGGATCAAGGTTAGATTTCCCCAAATACCTAATGAGATTTTGAGAACCATCTCCAAAATGGAGCTTGATCCTCGAGGATCCGAGTTAGATTGCTCAGATACCTAATAGATAGATGACAAGATGTGAGGCACAAAGATGCCCCTAGTGATGAGATTTCATGAACAATGAGGACTTTTGATTTAGATCAAATTGATTCAATAAGGTTTAATGATCCAATCATCCTGCCCCCTCGGGAGCGAAATTCAAAGATGACACATCATAGAGATGATTGACAGCAATAGGTTGCAGATAGAGATAAAATCAAAGATCTAGAAGAACTTAGAACAGAGTATGAAAGGATCAAGAAAATTCAAAAGTGATCTGGAGTGATCTAGAGGTCTGGTTGACCAAGTTTGACCAAGGTTGACTAGATTCTAATAGAGTTGACTTTTGATGAAAAAGATGAAGAAGTCAAGAAAATGATGATGAGATGTGATTATGTCAAGGATAACAACATCAGAAGGTCAATTGCACAAACATCCGATCACAACGGACCCAGAAATTTAAAACACAATTTTGAGCTATATAGGGTTGTCAGATTTTGATTTTGATCCTGAATGGATTCAGAGCGGTCGATTTAGCCAAGGGTGAAGTTTTCATGCAAAACAAAGTATTTTTTAAAATTAGGTCAAAACCTATATAAGGCCCAGAAGGGTCATTTTCAATTCATTTGCACCCTTTGACTTTGAGTGATTTAGAGAGCTCTGAGAAAAATGGAGAGTGTGTCATTCAGATTGCATAGATTCAAGTGCTCCTGATGACATAGCTAGCTGCTGGAGTATGACCCACCTATGAGTAGTCAAAAACTTAGCTTGCATTTTAATTTTTCAACATTTTTTAGTAGATTTAGATAGATTTAGGGTAATTTAAGAACACTCCTGCAAGATCTCGCATGAGGAAACGATTTCCTCGCATGGGCCAGGGAGGGGTCTCATGCAAGGAAATACTAAAAGAGGGCTTCCTCGCCTGGGGCCTCTCCACAAGCTCACGCAAAGAGCCCGTTGAAGCCGCGTGAGAAACCCTCTTTGGGGAAGATTGCTCACATGAACTGGCATGAAGCCTCACGCGAGAATCCCACTCCCTCACATGGGAAACTACAGCAAAATTCCCAAATTAGTACCTAAAATTGCATAAGATTAGCCAAGTAGAGGGTCTGAGAGGCATGTTTAGGATAGGTGTGCATACTTTCAATTGTTGTTTTGCTTTGAGAACCATTGTGATTGAGATATTGATCGAGTGTCGTCACTTGCATTGTAGGTTGACCTCCCTGACATTGTATTTTAATCTCACCACCTGGTCATTGGTGAGCTAGTATGGTGGCTAGATGATGCAGAGGGTGCGCATATAGATGGATTAGGATTGTCATACTTGCGTGATATACCTGACATCTAGGTAAATCATGGATTACTAGGTGCACTTGTCAAGTGTTTCCATTTGGAAATGAACACGTTTCACTTGCCATAGGCAGAGATGAAAATGACCCCAGAGGATATTTATAGGATCTTGAGAGTATCATTCCATGGAATATAATACACAGCCAAGAGCAGGTACTCTGGCGCTTAGAGAGATCCTCCCAGATGATTTAGTGATGGGTCAAGCCATCACCTGGGATTATTTGATTAGAGACTATGGTGTGGGGCACAGATTAGCATTTGTGTTAGCAACATTCCTAGGATGCTACTTGATGCCAGATAGAGGACAGCACAGATTGGAGTGCGGCTAGGGTTGGATGCTGCAAAGGATGCTAGAGAAGCCACCCATGAGATTTGGATGGGGCCAGTGCATGCTAGCACAGATATATCATGAGATGCACAAGCTCATATATCAAGGTGCATAGAGCATGGAAGATGGTGTTTTGATATTGCAAATATGGGCTTGGGAGCATCTTCCCATGTGCAGGCCAGTTTTCCATGATACCAAACAGCCTTTGAAGCTAAACATTTATAGGTATGGTAGACTGATGACTCATCCAATGTTGGGTAAGATTGAGCAATGGAGGGCTCAGCTAGATGACATGGTTGTAGTGGTATGGTGACCATGGGTAGTTATAGAGGTCTGGTATGATGCTAGGTATGAGCTTCCACACGTGTTTTGTTCACGTCCTTTGATTGACCGCACCATCACTATCATTGAGTGATTCCCACTATCACGGGTCTTGAGGCAATTTGGTAGGCCACAAGACATATCTCAGGAGTAATGTGCATATGCTCACTTCACTAATGAGGTGAAGAAGGGTTGGCAGGTGAGGTTAGATCGGGGCAAGTTCATGATAGAGGCATGGGTAGCTCTAGCCCGATGGGATTACATGGTGGTAGTCGCTAATGCAAGGATGACACTAGCATACCAGATTATCTATTGGCACATTCATTCCCATGGTTCATGGATCCAGTCGGTATGGGTCATCAGGCATAATAGGTAGTACAACTGCCATCATAGTAGTAGTAGATAGCTTAGGCCCCGCAACATCAACAGCAAGTAGTGCAATAGCAGGTACCCCGACACAGGACTAGGAAGACCCCCATTCCTCCTAGGTAGATGGGTATAGATCCTAGTGTGGGTAGTAGTGGAGGTCAGGAGAGATGCATGAGATATAGGATAGGGGATACAGCATAGTATCAGCCTCCTGACAAGAAGGCACAAGTTGAGGATAAAGTAATGCAAGATCACACTGCACAGGGACCACCCCTAGGAGATGTAGTCACATAGCTACAAGATGCACTATGGAGGAGCTGAGATAGAGTGGGGTAGGTACAAAGGGAGTTGGTGGATCATGACATATAGGTCACCATTTGGGATACCCAAATAGCAAAGAGAGATCAAGAGATCAAAGAGCTATGGGATGAGTTGGTGAGAGCGCAGGTAGAGACCCAATACGAGAAGACACAAGAAACCTATTATTATGCAACCTATGTTGGTGTAGTGTTAGAGTTAGTGGACCAGGTTCCATAATTTTTAGAGTATGTTAGGGCACCAGACATACCACTGGGACCACCACCATAGGAAGATATGCCACCTCCTCCAGGCGGTGATGGCGAGGGCTAGATTAGGATATAGCGTGATGTATTGTAGCCCCATTTTTTATAGACTGTGCTCGAGTAACACCATTTTGTCTACTGACATTTGGATCAATATATATGAGCTCATCTTTTGGTATCATTGTACGTGTTATATATTGTTTTGGATTTTTTATGCTTTATGAGATGTATCCTAGATGAGTAGATATGAGATGTACATGGTTCCTTAATGAATATGCAAATGAATGTGCACATGTTTTATTGGTATATTTGTTTGCAATGTGAAATGCAATGATAGATAAATGTAATGTATAATTTGATTCATGCTTATGATGGATGCACATGTATATGAATATGTAGGTGTAGAGTGTATGCGTATGAGTTTATGGTAATGTAATTTGTGAATACAAATGGAAATGCAATGATATGGTACTAATCATCTCCTGCAGGAGATTGTGATACATGACAGGTACTAACCAAAAGAATTTTTTTGAAGATCGAGAGTGAGGATCAGACACTTGTGCAGTCAAGATGAACCCAGGACATAAGATGAGAACCCTCGGCAAATAATTCCAAGAGAAAACCATGAAGTGAGAATCAAAATACTATCGCTATGCAAGTCTAGAATGAAAATGCAAGCCTAAGCTATATGCAATTCCTAGGACTTGGTTGTTGGACCCGTTAGATAATTATCATCATAGAGTTTTTAGTATCAGATGACCGTAGGATGTCATACAACCCTCACTGACATTGCAATCATGAGAATATGAATATGACATTAGTCTTATATTTATCAGGATGAGGTGTAAGCATTAAGGCACAAGAAGCCAGAATGACCTGAATGTTTCTTGCATACAGACACGCCAGACATGAAAGAGTTCCTCCTTTTGCTAAGTGATTGATAAGAATTTTAAGAATGCTTATAGTGACCCTTACATTCACATGGCAGGATGAGCATTTGCAATTTCACTTGTAGCAAAGAGAAGTCACTCAAACAAACAAAGAGAAAAACTGACCTCACCAAATTTTCCATATAAAAGGAGTCAAGGTACACATGGCCATCCAACATGAGATGAAGGCTCTCATAGTGGACACCCCTCTTATATGGATCCTTTGGATCATTGGAACTAAACTAGCAAACAAAAAGCAAAGAAAATATCATGCCCCTAGTCTTCCCATCTCTCGATCAAGATAGACGTCTTAGATTTTCTCAGGGGGGAATGATAAAGAGAAAAGATAAGCACATAAAAGAAAAGCTCAGCATGCCTCAGAGAGTTACAAATCTAGTTTTAGTTTATAGTTTAAACATATTGATGTTGAATCAGAAGCATATAGCATGAGAAGTCTCAATAGGATAGTGATAGTAGATAGACACAATGAGAACCACTGGTGACTGACACAAGGAAAAGTCTCAAGGAGTGATCATAGTGCTAACTAAGTATCAGTAGGAAGACGCAGTGAGAACCACTAGTGACTGATACACGAGAGATCCTCAAGGAGAGAAATCTCAATAATAGCTAGGCATCAGAAGATAGATACAGTGAGAACCACTGGTGACTGATGCAAGGAAGATCCTCTGAAAATGATATTATAGTACTCCCTAGACCAAGAAGGTGCCCCCAAGTGTGACCAGTTTCAATCCATGTAGAGTTCAGAAAAATCTCGAAGGTAACTGAGAGAGAGTACATGAGCTAGCAAACTAAAGCAGGAAAAACATAAAAACAAACTAAAGCAGGAAAGCAAGGAGTAGTTGTACAAGGCCAAGTGGTGTTGTAATAGGTATAGCCTTGTGGAACAAGAGGCGCCTGTTTACCAGATTTTCACCATCTTGGAAAAAATTCTATTTTTGCTACCATGACGCCTATTTGCCAGGTTTTCATCAATGACACATTTTTCTCTTTTTCAATTTTTTTGTATTTTAATTTTTTTGTATTTTTTATTTTTTCAATTTTTTTGTATTATCAAGGTGCTTGTTTACCAAGTTTACCAGGATAATAGATGCATCGAAGTGCCTGTTTACCAAATTTTCACTAAGATGAGCATTTTTTCAGGACATTTTGTAATTTTTAGGATTTTTTCAGAATTGAGTATGTACAAGGAGCATGCAGAAGATGTCTTAGATGTTGAATCACTTTAGGTGCAGAGTGTTGATCAGCTCTTTGAGTTTTTCTCCTTCAGTGGTAGAAATTTTATAAGTACTAGATCCAAACGTTGTAGTAACAATGTACAGGTCAAGCCAATTTGGTTCAAACTTTCCTTTTTGGATTCATTGTTGTTGATTCTTAGGGTTTTCTCTCAGAACAAGATCACCCACTTATAAGTCCCTTGGTTTGACTTTCTTATTGTAACTCTTGGACATTCATTTCTGATATGCTCTGATATGATGGAATGCCACTTATCGACATTCATCTAGTAATTCTAGCTCTTGCAACTAAGATATTCTAATATCATCATCAGTAATAAGGCCCTTCAAAGAGACTTGCAAAGTAGGAATCTCAACCTCAATTGGTAGCATGGCATCTACTCCATAAACCAAAGCAAAGGGTGTGGCCCCTGTTGGTGTACATATACTTGTGTGGTAAGCCCATAGAGCCAGATTAATCTAGAGGTGCCAGTCTCATCTAGATTTGTGAACTGTGTGATGTAGGATCTTGAGAATCATCTTGTTTGATGCTTCTTGTCCATTACCCTAGGGATAATAGATGGAAGACCAGTGTTGAATGATTTTCAACTTAGTGCATAACTCATTTAGATCCTTGTTCTTGAATTGCCCCCCATTGTCAATGATTATTAAGGAGGGTACACCATACCTGTAGGTGATGTAATTCAGTATAAACCTGGCTATAGATTTGACATCAGCTATGGTCAGAGGCACTCCCTCGACCCATTTAGTAAAATAATCTGTAGCAGTGATAATAAACTTGTGTCCTTTCGAAGAAGAAGGATGAATCTGACCCATCAAATCAAAGGCCCATTGCTGAAATGGCTAGAAACTGATGAAGGGAATGAGCTCCTTGGCAGGATCGTGAATCAAATTTCTATGTAGTTGACACTATTTTCAAGATTTGGCATACTATGTAGCTTCCTTTTCCATATCTGGCCAATAGTAACTAGCTCTATTAAGCTTATGAGCCAATGTTAGGTCACTCAAATAAGAACCATAGATGCCTTCATGCACCTTAGATAATGCACATTTAGACTTGTCAGGCTCTAAACACCTAAGGAGGGTACCATCTAGACCTCACCTATTCAATTCATTAGCTACAATGACATAGTGTGAAGCACTATAGATTAGGTGACATTTCTCATTTTGGGTGTAAGTGTCTAGAACAATCTGGTCATGGAGGTAGGAGTAGATATGATGGTAGTGAGATGAATCATGTCCAATGACTAAACAAATCATCCTAGATTCAAGGGCATTGTAGGATGGGTAGAGTAATGTTTCCACTAGGAATTCATGTTGAAAGTCATTTTCTAGAATTTGTAGCATAGAGACAAGAGTATCCATTGCATCAGTTGCTTTGTTATCTTCTCTTGGAATTTGCTGAAAAGTGATATGTGCAAAGGACTTCCTTAGATCATTGACCATCCATTTATAAGGCACCAACTTATCATCCTTTGTCTAATAGATGTCATTGACCTAATTGATGACCAATTGTGACTCTCCAAAGACTTTAAGTTCATCCACATGCCATTCAATAGCTATCTTCATGTTGTTGATCAGAACTTCATACTCAGCGATGTTGTTTGTGCAAGGAAACAACATCTTGTATGCTTTGGGTAAAGAATATGTTTGTGGTGTGATGAACAGTATCCTGACACCTGGCCCATGCTTGGTGAACGATCCATCAAAGAACATAGTCCATGTCTAATGTGTGAGAAGCATTATATATGGACTCATCTAGAAACTTAATGATCAATGGTTGATAATCTATTATAGGTGCATCAGCCAGTTGATCTGCAATTGCTTTCCCTTTAATGGCTTTTCTCTCTTCATACTCAATGTCAAACTCACTAAGTATCATGACCCATTTTGGTAATCTACCCATAAGGGCATCCTTACTAAGTAAGTACTTTAATGGATCAATTTTAGCAATAAGACATGTAGTGTGAGCAATCATGTAGTGTCATGGTTTTTGTGAAGTGAACACCACTTCTAGGCAAGGCTTCTCTATGATAGAGTAATTTGAAACCAGTGTTCTACTGATGTAATAAATGGCTCATTCTCTCTTATTCTGATCTTCTTGAGCTAGTAAGACACCCAATGACATGTATGTAGTAGAGATATAGAGAATGAGTGGCTTTTTGTGAATAGGAGGCATCAATATTGGTGGATTTGCAAGGTATTTTTTGATCTGTGTGAGCCCTTTGTCACAGTCTTCATTCCACTCATAAGTCACACCTTTATGTAAAGTCTTGGTGAAGGGTTGTGACTTATTGGCTAGTTGTGAAATGAAGCATCGGATAGACTATAACTGGCCTTGGAGCCCTCTCATTTGACTAATGTTGCACAGTGGAGGCATTTCCATGATGGCTTGAACTTTTTCTGGATCAACTTCTATGCCTTTCAAAAAAATGATGTAACCTAATAGCTTGCTAGAAGTGACACCAAATGCACACTTTTTTGGGTTGAGCCTCAGACTGAATTGTTCCATTTGATCTAGTATAGGACCTAGATCTTCAAGATGTGCCTTCAATTGCATGCTCTTAGCCAAAGTTTCATCCACATAGTCCTCCATTGTTTTGTGCATCATGTCATGAAAGATAGTGATGACAACCCTTTGATATGTAGCTCTAGCATTTTTAAGTCCAAAGGGCATGACATTCCAATAGAAAGTTCCCCAAGCACATGTGAAGGCAGTCTTCTCTTGATCTTCTGGTGCGATCTTTATCTGATTGTAACAAGAAAAATTGTCCATTAGAGATTACATTTCATAGCCAACCATCATATCCACAATCATGTCAATATTGGGTAATGGAAAGTCATCTTTAGGACATGCTTTATTCAGGTCCTAGAAATTTGTGTAGACTCGGATGGATTTATCATGCTTAGAAACTGGAACAATATTGGAAATCAATTCCGCCTAGTCAATGGCTCTAATGAAACCAACTTTGAGAAGTTTTTCTAGCTCCGCCTTGACTAAGAGTGTCACATGTGGATGCATCCTATGAAGCTTTTGTTTAATAGGCTTAACACCTAGTGCAATAGACAGGTGATGCATGATTAGATTAGGATCCAATCCAGACATATCAGAATAGGTCCATGCAAGATTGACTTTCTTACTTTGAAAGAAACTGGTGAATTCTTCTTTCTCTTCTGTAGATAGTGACTGTGCCAAATGAATGATCTAAGGTGTAGATTTCAAGCCCAAGTTCACCAGTTGGGTTGGTTCAATCAGCACTAATGATCTTTCTTGAAAATGAATTGGAAGCATATCAAGTATCCCATCCTCGAGCACCTCGGAGAAGTTTTCACCCTCATATACATCTTTTATTTTTACTTTTTCTGGATCTGACACTACCATGATGTGGTTTTCACCATCAAAGTGCCTATTATTTTTTCTTTTAATTTTGTGATTGAGATACTTGATATCGGCTTCAGTCATGTTGATACTATCTTCACTAGTGGAGAACGTTACAAGTTTGATAGCATTAAGGTAACAAGCAAGAGTATAGTCATTCTAGAATGTAAGGACTTCACTAGATGGGGAGGAGGAGTTTGAGTTGATGAGCTCAGGATGGTGGAGTGAAAGAGAAGTGGCGAGTTCAAGTGTGTTCATGGTATAGTCATTGAAAGTGCAGACAATCAAGTTGAGACCTGAAGCAATCTCATCTAGAGGTGTGTTCGAGTCCCTTCGAGACCTCACGTCGAAAGTAGAGGGTATGTTAACGTTAGTGAAATCACACTTGGTTGTCCTAACACTAAACCCTTCACCTACTTTGAGAAGGTTTTCAAATGTGTGTACAGTGTCTATATCCTTGTTGGAAGTTGCATCAGATAAAGAGTCAAACTCATACTCATGTGAATCAGTTATGCTTGATGTAGGAACCCCATCAATACTAGTTGTACCATCTAACTCATTATCATCGCTTGTAGCATTGATGGTTTGTTGAAGTTGATCTTGCTCAAACCACTTTTGAAAATGCAATGGCATGTACAACTCACCCGAATATTTAGGATCATTGATTTGCATATCTATCAACTATTCGTATGCTAGTGGGGTGATTAAGGTGGTATCATCAGAATCACTATCAGCTTCTGATCTACTAACACATGATATAGGATCATCTGGCTCTGCAAAGAATGCAGCAAGATCTAGAGGAATAGGATAGGGAAAGGTATCCTTGTCAGAGTTGTTCTCTGATTTATCAGCTGAAGCAGTGCCTTCAAGTTCTGGTTGGTATTCTGGTTCTGGTACAAATTTTTTAATCCCTAAATGAAAGGGGATCTTCTTAAAGCTTAGACCAGTAGTGTCTCTTGTTTGACAAATTATGGCTTCAATTGGCTCGAGTAATCCATTGTCATTTACCCCTATAGGTCCACTCCCTTTATAGGCATTGTGCTTCATGATTTTGAAGGCTTCACTATATGGTTCTTGTTCTAAGTCATGAGCTAGAGTGATTATTTCAGATGTGTCCTTCCCTTTATAAACCCAAGTTGTAATAGCCCTATCCTCATCCTCATCTTCTAGTGGCATTATGGCTCGTACAAAGGAAACATCATAGACTATCTGAGGAGAAATGATAGAAGGTTTATTTCTCTCAAAGGGTCTCTTGTAGGAATGCAGAGATGGAGGCAGAGCTACTAATGACAACACATGTTCAATCTGATACCCCCCCCATGCCTGTATCTTTGAGCTTCAAAGTCTATTCCATTTCTTTGATTTTGGCATCAAAGAATTCAGTAGATTCTCTATTGGTTGGGACAAAGCTCTCAATAGATTATGTGAGTCTATTGCAAGAATAGCCCATATTGGCAGGTACTGTTACTTCTACTCTGTGGAATAGGAACTTGATACATTGATGATATGTGGATGGAACCGCTTGCATTTCATGAATCTATGGTCTTTTGAATAGTATATCATATGCAAGGGGAATGTCTAGAACTTGATAGATGACATCCCTCCCAATAGGTCCAACTCGGATTGGTAGCACAATCAGACCTTTGGATTTTCATTCCTCTTCATCATATGCCTTGATGGTGATCTTATTGTGGGCATCTATGTAGTCTTCATTATAGCCTAATTGGGTGACCAGGTTAGCAAAGCAAATATTAAGGCCAGCACCATTATCGATGAGGACATGGTAGACATGCTTTGGGCCTATCATGACTTCAATATGCAAAAGGGCATTGTGCATATGGCTCAGTGAATGGTCACCTTCCTCAGAGAAAGATAGATAATTGGTCAGGTTAGGTGACCCACCATGGATTGAAATCAATCAAGATCAAGATCTTTTGGGACATTTTCCTCAGTGAGGGCTTTATCAAGAATTTGCCTATGAGCAAGTGAGATCTTCAATAGCTCAAAGATAGTGATCTGAGTGTTGGTACATTGCACCTAGTCTAAGATGTTGTAATTAGTAGTGTTAGGTGTGGGGACCAATTTTGAGTTCTTTTTGGCAGGGCCAAGAATAGGTTTATCCACAAGTTGTTTCAGTGTGGATGTAGAAGGCTCGAGACCTTTAAGAACAATCTTCGTACGAGATCAGGTAACAACGTTCACACAAGCCTGAGGTTATTCTAGTTTGGAAGAGTGAGACATAGGGCCTCATAGGACAAATGGAGTCTTCTACCTAGGAGCATCCTCACTCCCCTTGATGGTTTTCACATCACAGTATTTGACCCCAACAGGTTCAACCATATTAATGACATTGTCATTGGTACTGTATATGTAGTTGACCTTAGTGTTGGCATTCTTAGTCTTAGAAGATTCTCCCTTCTCATGATGAGGAAAGAGGTCTTTTAATGCTTGATGATCTGAGTTCTTGTTATGACCACTCACAACAATATCACCATTTTCAATAAAATCTTAGATCTTATATAAAAGTTGAATGCAGCTGGAAGTTTTATGACCCTTGTTTTGATGGTAATCACAGTATGCGGCTTCATTCCACCAAGAAATTCATGATTGTGGATCATAAGGACACAAATTTTCTAGAGGAGTGGGTATTTGGTTTTGCAAGAGAGTCATGTAAACCACGTCAATGGGTTCTCCCAGGGAAGTGAACTCACATTTGGGTCGAGAGGCCCAAGGTTTGTTTCTAGAAAATCTCAAAGGTGGCTGACTATCTATCATAGCCTTTTCAGTGGCTTTGGCCACTTGCATACAGGAGGTAAGGTTGAAAATATCCCTTGAAGGTTTTGGGGTCACATTGTCAACGACTCCATTCACAACATCCCAGTTTTTGTTGACAAACATAGCTTTGTCTTTTCTTGAGGAGGAAGACCCCTATTTTTTATCCTTGTGAAAATTTAGCTCTCCTTTCTTGACCATGAATGCTTCTATTCTCATATCTTGTTTGATCGTATTATCAAAAGCTAGGGGGCCTTGCAATTGTACTTGATACCCAAAATTAAGGACAAGATTGTCTAAAAAGATGTCGAGCTTTTTGAACTCAGGTATTTTATGAGGATATTTTGTACAGAGTTGTCTCCATCTCTAGAGAAATGCTAAGAAAGGTTCCCCTTGTCATTGTTTCAGATTGCAAAGATCTCGGATATTAACCAGATGTTGTAATACCTCAAAAATGGGCTATAGGTTCATTAACCTCCTACATCATCAAAATCAAACAAAATCAACATCAAAGTCCTAACCTAAGGCACATCTACACATCATCAAAATCCTAATTGATTTTATCCTAATTCTGCATCAGGGAATATTCTTTGAACTATTCCTAAGTATCTCAATTATCTTCAATTTAATGATTATTTGGTGATAAATCACATTTATCCTAAAGTTTGATTAATTGAATATTCTGAATATTTAATTAATTAGATTAAATTCTACCACTTAATTATTTATTTGAATTTAATTCTATATTATTCCTAAATTGTATTATTTAATTTTTGACAATAAATCAACAATCATATGACTAATTGATTAAATTATTATTTAATTAATCAATATCAATTGTCAAATTTAATGATATAGTTTTTGAATAAAAATTTGATTAAAATAATTGATTAACCCATAAATTAATTATTCTCAAGTTTAAAATCAGTTAAGTTGAGAATAAATCACTTTATTTATTTAATTAATTCATAATTAATTGTGCACATTCAAAGAGAAGTTAAACTTTGAATCAGAAAATCAATTTAATTTTTTATAAATTTAAACTCAACTCTCTTTTGAGTTGAAAGTTGATCTCAACTTCTGATTCGAGTTAAAAAGTTGTTCTTGCATGATTTTGCATGATTATATGAGTTGATCTGATTCTAATTCCTTGTTGACTCAAAAATCAACCTGAGTTCATCAAGAGTGATTTATGACTTTTCTTCATGCACCCTCAAGCCCTAGATTTCTATAAAATCAAGGCTTTAGCTCTTCTAAAAGGATCCATCCATCCACGAAATTGCATCCTCACGTTGGCAAATTAGCGATTGAAGAATCCATCTTTTGCGAATCCAGGCTATTATGAGGTTTTCATTTGTTTTGAGCATTCATATCATTTAGCATATCATTCTTAGATCAATTGCATATCATATCAATTTCATCTAGAATAGATTCATATCAAGTTTTTCATTTTATTGCATAGAAAATCCAAAAATATAGATTAATCTGCATTCATTTCATATCCGAATTCTACATTCAAATCCTTCATTTAGGTGTTGCATTGTCACCGATCTTGGTCTAGTCTAAGAATATCATACTCACATATACTAGAAGGTAGTAAATCGTTTGGTTAGCTTAGTTTCAATTACTTGCAAGATTTTGATTTTTGCTAACCTCTAATGTTTTATTGAAGTGTTGTGTCCATAGCTAGGTATAATTTTCACACACACATTTCTAGCACCCACCATGGGGCCCTGAAATGTGTTTCCATTTCATTTCTATTCATTTCTATCAATTTCTCATCATTTTCTGATTAAAACTATGATCTTTTACTTTTTGTCCGTACATTTTTCATATGACTTTTGTCAGAAAGTCATACCAGGAATACCCCACTATCGTATGAGAGTTGATAATTTTGAGGCTCTTTCAGAGCTCTATTATCGTATGGGAGGTAACCCACTGTCGTACAAGTTTCTTGATTGTCGTATGGGAGGTAACCCACTATCGTACGAGTTTTGACATCAGGATTCAATTGTCATTTCAAATTTTTAGGCAGTTTGTCAAATTTGATTTTTAGATTTGGACTAACAACTAACCCTAACAATTGAACTCTGTTGTTTCTAATTGATATCTACTAATTATGATTGGGAAAATGCAACTAAATTGCTAAAAATAGGTAAAACCTACTAAGCATGTTGCGAGGAACTCAGGTATTCTTCTCAATCTGATAACACTTCAATTTGGGCATAAAATGAACTCTCATGTGTCAAGCTTGTGTGACTTTTCTGCTTTCATATCACAGACTTCGATTTGGGCTATAAAAATGAACATAGATTTGCTTTCTACATCTTTGTTACACATAGTAAATAGGCCCTATGAACACTATTTGTGGATGATCTCGAGAGAGTGGGCTTCATTTTTTTTCTCATGCATGCAAAGCTCTTCTTGACAAAGGATCCCCTTGTAGGTAGGGAAGGATACTGAGATTGTCTCAAGTTCCCTTGATTTGCATCCTTAGCTTTTGATTGATGCATTCTCTCTCTAGAGAGATTGAAAGACCATAAGTTGTGGACATCATAGATCTTGGTGAGATAAATTTTGGTCTTAGCATGTTAGATTAATCTATGTACTTTGTCTTGGTGAAGTGAAGAGGTTAGGGGATTATGCTCTACTTCCTTTTTGGATAGTACCAAAAACCCAGATCCTTGGATCCAATCTAGTCCCCCTATGGTATCTTTTGTGAGTCACCTTTAGAGAGGGTTAACCATAGTGGACATTCCCTTAATTGGGTCAACCACATGGATGGAACCTCAAGCGATAATAGCCATTTTCATTGTGGTAGCAACAACTGCTATAAAAATGTCCTTGTGGAGGAAATTTTCACAGGTGTGATCTCTTGTTGGGTTGTCAGATCTCCCTAGCAGCTCCTAATGTATTAAATTCTTAGACTATATCAAAACCCCGGTGCACCTAGATTGGAGTTTTCCCTCTTGAGATCACAAAAGTTGCAGAGTTAGACCATTACTATAAACCCTAGTGGGGCCAAATTTTCATTTTCTAGGAATATGTGCATTATTGAAAAACTTTTTTGAACATACACAATTAGCACTCCTAGGGATTAGCACATTTAGTCATTTGATTATTCATGCACAAGGTTGCTTTGTCCCCTATTCATTGTTTTCAGAATCAATTTGTTGCAAAGTTTTCTATCCAGATTTTAAGATTGTATCAAGATAGTTCATTTTCAATAACCAAGAGGATAAACAAGCACATAGAACAACAGGTAAGGGATAGTTCATTTTCTAGAGTCAAAATTCATCCCTTGGGGTCAAAAACTCATACGAGTTTTGACATGTGTCGTATCATAACCCATGTATTATCATATGACAGCTTATATAGTGTCGTACGAGTTTTGTCACCAGTCAAAAGCCAAAATCTAAAAATCTACTATCAACTATCGTGTGAGCTTTGCAATTGTCATATGAGTTTGTCAACTATCATTTCAAAGCCTACCCATTGTCATATGAACCTATAGAAAGTCGTATGAGAATTTTTGAAAAATTGTCAGAAAGTTGTCAAAATTGCCAAAAATCCTATTTTTATAGCCTATTTCCAGATTTTGTCAAATATATCACTGTGTCAAGAATGGAGTAGAAACTAGAAAGAATCCAATCATTTTCCTAAAGTGGTCTCTTGAGTCTGATTTAGCCTTCTATTTAATCGATTTGAGTCTTTTTCATCTTGTGTCAAAACCTTGTCAAAATCATCAATCTTCAATTCAATCTTCATCAAAAATGGCTAAGTGTTGTGAACTCATGTCCGCTATCTTTTAGGCATCTACCCATACTTCTAGGGCATAGTATCCTTCATTTACATCCAAATCGAATCTTCAATCAATCCAATCTTGACAAGGTTACATCATTCGATCTTCTTGAATCAAGTCATTCTTCAGTTGTCTTCATCTTGCTCTCTTGCTTCACCTAAGGTTAATGGTGGAAACCAAAGCTTCATCATGAAAACAAAGAGAACAACCCAAAATCTCTTCAGAGACATATTTTGTACTTTCTTAGACAATTCATCAACCTTATGACACAACCAAGTTTGGAGAAGACGCTCTAGGCAATCTTTTCTTGAAAGGTGGTTACATTACTCCTCCTGTATTAATCCAAGCAGGTAATCAACCACCCCCTCCTTTTTCAATTCATGGAAGCTATCAGACAAATCCACATCAATCTATCCCCAGTAGCTCTCATCACAACAATATGTCTCAAGGAGGGACAAACCATGGGTCTCAAGGACATCACTCTCAACATGGTACGGATCAAGAACCCACACCTTCTAAAATTGCTCAATATCAAAATGATGATAATTTCAAACAAATGATGAAGCATTTCTTGAAGGAAGATAGAGAGGCATACTTCTTAGAGCTAGCTCGTCAAGGGGCTAAGCTTCCTCCCAGATTTAATGTCGAAGATATCATTATGCATGAAGAAGAAACTCCTATCATTGTTATGATGAAACAGATGCATGCTATGCAAGTCAAACTTAACAAATTTGAAAAAGAGAAGGAACCCAAAGAGTTCTCCATGGAAGCTCTGTGTCCTTTTCTATTTGACAAAGATTTTTACATGCTGCCATTCCCTAAAAGAGTGGAGATGCCTAAATATGATAAGTATGATGGAAACTCTGACCCTCAAGATCATGTCAGGGAATTCTATACTCAAACCATGGAGTTCATGCATGAGCCAACATATCTCATGTGTCTCTTCCCTCGATCTCTGGGAGGGGCAGCCATTCATTGGTTCTCTAGAATGCCTCCAACTATCAAAACTTTTGAGGAGTTGATTAAACTATTTTATCAACAATACTCCTAAAACATCCAGCATTTGGTCACCATGATCGACATTTGCAATCTAAAACAATATCCAAGAGAACCATTCTTGACTTTTCTCAAAAGGTGGAGGAAGAAATTTTCTCTATACGCTAGACCTATTCTAGAGACTGAGAAGCTGGAAATCTTCATCAACAATCTTGTTCCAGAAATCAACTACCCCTAAAAAATGCAAAATCATACATCTTTTGATAAGATGGTAGATAATGCAATCAAAATTGAAAAAGTACTTGTGAAAAAGGGAGATATATCACTTCAAAAGGACAAGAATGAATCTAGATCTAGTTTTAAAGATAAGAACAAAAATTGGAACAAGAACAAGGGCATTGTCACAGATGGAATTGTTGATACTATCTGTGCCCCATCCAAGGCACCCGCTTTCAATCTCACTTTTGGCACCCAAGCCATAAAAGATACTAAATAAAAAACAATAGAGTCCAACAAAAAACCAATTGAATATAAACCTTGGGCTACTAATTCTAAACGCAAGTTTACTCCTCTTGGAGAATCCTATGAATCCTCTATGAAGACTTTGTTGGCTAATAACATCATCTCTTTACTTGAGATCTGACAATTTGATCCTGAACCTAAACCAAAATGGTGGAAAGAGAATGACTTATGTGACTTCCATCGCAGTAAGGGTCATAAAACTAATAACTGTTTATGCTTGAAGCACCTCATACAAGACAAAATTGATAATGGAGAAATTGTGATTGACAATCACAAAAGCAATAATGATCATATAGCATTCATGGAACCATTTCCAAAACATGGTCAAGGAGATTCATCTTCTCAACCTAATGTGTGTGGTAAAGTCAATTATGCCTACTCTAGAAACAATGTTGTCATAAACATGGTTGAACCGTGCCTATCTGAATGTTGTAATGTCATCACAATTGTAAGAAAAGATAGAGACAATCAATCAGCTAATGCAATTACTCGATCACAAGCTCAGGCGCATCTGCAAGGATAAATCCTAGATTCATCAAATATCCCTAAGATGCCTTTTAATCTCTCTTCTGCTTCTAAACAAAAGGCTACATCTAAATCTTCAAATCCTAAAGACATGAGACCTACTTCATATAGTATAGTCCAACAACTCCAACATACAAATGCAAAAATCTCTATGTTTGAGTTGCTTTGGATATCTCCAACTCATAGAGCCATTCTAGACAAAGCTCTGCTCGGATCCAATGTTCTTGACAACCTTGATTTAGATAGATTCCAGACTATGGTTGGTCATCTGACATCTCCACAATATATATCCTTTTCAGAGGAAGATGATAATTCCTTGAGTCATCTACATAACCAGCCTTTGCACATTGAAGTCTTGATCCAAAACCGTTGTGTCAAACATGTGTTGATAGATGGTGGCGCTGACCTAAAAATTTGTTCTTTCAACTTGATCACACAATTGGGATTTTCAAAAATGGCCATTGATCGTAGAAAGAAGATAACTATCAAAGCATATTATGAGCAAGAAAGATCATCCAAAGGAACGATTGTCTTACCTATCAGAACAGGTCCAGTAATCAAAGATAACACATGTCAAGTTCTTGATCTACCATTGGCTTACAACATCCTTCTAGGGAGACCATGGATACATGAAATGAAGGCCATTCCTTCTACATACCATCAATGTTTGAAATTCCCTTATGAAGAAGTCGAGGTAACTATTCCAGCTGACATGTCTACAACTTGCAATGCATTGAAAGAAAGTGTGGATAAACTTGTTCCCAATAATAGAGAATCTTCTAGTAAGCAATTTGAGATTGCATCAACATCCCAAATGGAAGACATTGCAAAAGTGGTTACAATCAAAGAAAATGGTATGGGAGAATATACTATAGAGCCAGTCTTATCTTTGACATCTCTCCCTATCTCGCCTAAGTCTTATGGGCAAACTCTAAAGCAGTCCAAACCAGAATCTAAAGAACCTCTTGAGGCATATAAAGGAAATTTTGTTGCAAAACAAGTGTCCAAACCAGAGTTTGAAGAGGATGAAGTTGTGCTTGCATGGCTATACAAAGACAAATCTAAATCCCAAATTGTTCAAACATGTGATCCTAAAACAACAAAGATCCATTCTAAGTCATATTGTCTAGGGGACAAATTAATTACAAAAATGGGATATACAGTAAAAGGACTTCTAGGACTATAGGATAAAGGTCTTATGTCACCTCTTGACCATCATGGCTGAATGAACAAGAATACAACAGGTCTAGGATATAAGAAAAATCCTTTCTATCTTAGCAAGAACTCCCCACATGTCTTAGAACAGATTGAACCAAAGGAGGAAACTATACAATAGTTTGATAGTGATGATTCAGACACCACTGAAGAACTCATTCCTTATGACATTTGCCTAAAGAAATAAAAGACCTCCTTGAAGCTGAAGATGATCTAGTAAAAAGAATCAATGTAGCAAAAACATGAGAATGTACTATAGCACAAGAGATAGTTGCACCACAAGAAATGGCTATTCTCGAAGACAATCAAATAGACAAAGAGGAAGGTGGTAGTTATTTTGAAATAGAATCCCATGAGTATGAATTCAAATCAGAATTTGACGGAAACCCTTCTTGGGGTATCCATCATGACTTTACTCATGTTCTTAAATTTCCTAGAGGCATAGATGAAGAATCTAATGACTATGAATGGGGAGTCATTCTAGAAGAAGATGAACTTATTACAGAGAAACATGTTGATGTTATTTACCAATATGTACCTAAACCTAATGTGAGTCTAGAGAAAAATGACAAACTTAATGAGTCTGATCCACCTATGGCTGAAGTGGACTCCCACAATAACATTGAGTCTATTCATGAATTGAACATTCTGAGTTGTAATATCACCTTCTAACTCGAGAGTTGGGTTAGGACCAATGATGACAGATCCATATCCATAAACACTATCTCCTAATGCTTCCCCACTTTGACTATCCAACATCTTGAACTTCTTGACCAAACTTCCATGAATCTAAGCGAAGATATCTATACTTTTCCCAATGACTATGCCCTTTCTTGCTACCTCAATGTAGTTGAGCCTATGACAACTTCCATTAGTGAAACGAGCATTAGCATGACAGAGTCAGATATCAAATATCTTAGTCAGAAAAATAAAAGAAAAAAGAAAAAGAAAAGGAGTTCTGAGGGTGAAAACCACTTTGTGGCAGTCTCTGAACCTAAAATAGTAAAGAAAAAAGGCATATCCAAGGGTGAAAACCTCTCCAAGGTTCCCAAGGATGAGATATTTGATGTCCTTTTAAGTCACTTATAGGATAGATCTCCAGTGTTGATTGAGCCCACCCAGTCTATCAACTTGGGTAGACTAGAGGAACCACAGATGATCCACGTGGCACAATCCTTATCAGAAGAAGAAAAGAAAAAATTCACTACATTCCTAACACATAGAAAGATCAACTTTGCATGGAAATATTTAGATATGCCAGGGCTTGATCCTGATCTTATAATGCATCATTTATCTATTGCTCCTAGAGTAAAACTTGTTAAACAGAAGTCAAGAAAGATGCATCCACACATTGCACTCTTGGTAAAATCTAAATTAGAGAAATTACTAAAAGTCAAATTTATCTGAGTTATTGATTATGCATAATGGATCTCTAATATTGTACCTATTTCAAAACTAGACAAATCTATCAGAGTGTGCACAGACTTGAGAGATGTAAACAAGGCATGCCCTAAGGATAATTTTCCGTTACCTAACATTGATATGATAGTGGACATGACTGCAGACTTTGAGATGTACTCTTTAATGGACAATTTTTCTGGATATAATCAAATAAAAATTGCTCCAGAGGATCAAGAGAAAACTGCTTTTACATGTGCGTGGGGTACCTTTTTTTGGAATGTCATGCCATTTGGGCTCAAAAATGCAGGTGCTACATATCAAAGGGAAATGAAATCTATTTTTCATGACATGATGCATAGAACTATGGAGGATTATGTTGATGATGCCTTAGAAAAATCTATGATAAGATCTGAACATCTAAATGATTTGAGAAAAATATTAGACAAAATGGAAATTTTTATTTCAAGCTAAACCCTAAGAAATGTGCTTTTGGCGTCACTTCTGGAAAGCTCTTAGGCTACATTATTTCAAAGAAAGGCATTAAAGTTGATCCTACTAAAGTTAAATCTATCATGGAGATGCAACCTCCTAAGAATATTAGTCAAATGAGAACATTACAAGGGAGAGTACAATCTATTAGACACTTCACATCTTAGTTGGTAGACATATCACAACCTTTTACAAAAACATTACATAAAGGTGTGACTTTTGCATGGAATGAGGAGTGTGAAAAGAACTTTAACCATATCAAGAAATATCTATCAAATCCTCCTATCTTAATGCCTCCTATTCAAGGGAAGCCATTGATCTTGTATGTCTCCACCATAGATACATCACTGGGGGCATTGCTTGCACAGCATGATGAGAACAAAAAGGAAAGAGCCATCTATTACACAAGCAGAACATTGGTAGCATATGAGAAGAACTATTCAATGATTGAGAAAGCTTGTCTAGTTGTAATTTTTACATCACAGAAACTAAGACATTATATGTTAGCTCATACTACTCATCTGCTAGCTAAGGTTGATCCACTAAAGTACCTACTAAGAAAAGCTGCCCTCACAGGTAGATTAGCCAAATGGGTCATGCTCTTAAGTGAGTTTGACATTGAATATGTTGAAAGAAAAGCTATCAAAGGATATGCAATTGCTAATCAATTGGATAAAGCACCATTTTTTGATGATACACCAATGCAAATGGAATTTCTAGATTCCTCTATCATGAATCTTTCTTCTAGATCATGGAAACTATTCTTTGTCGGCTCCTATTTACAGAATGGATAGGGAGCAGGCATACTATTTATCACTCCTCAAGGATACTCAATCCCAAAAGCATTCATAATAAAGTTTCCTTGCACCAATAATATTACTGAATATGAAGCCCTTCTTAATGGCATGAAGATGGAAATTGAGTGGAGAGTGCCAGAGTTACACATTCATGGAGACTCACAACTTGTGATACATCAAGTCAATGATGTGTACCAAATGAAAGATGGAAAGCTAATCCCATACAAAAGAATGGTGGATGATCTAAAGAAATATTTCATATCTATCACCTTTGAGAAAATTCCTAGAATAGAGAACAAGGTTGTTGATGCTATGGAAACTCTATTTTCTTTACTACAGCAGCCCGAACATGAGCTACGCTATGAGTTCCTGGTGGAAGCACTATCTTATCCTGCATATAATTCCCCTGAAACCTGCATGATCCTCACTGTTGCAGGTCATGATTCATCCTGATACAAAAACCTTTTCTCCTACCTCCAAGAACAAATCATTCCTGATATCTTCAACCACCATGAGAAATGATACCTTATCCGCAATGCGTGCTGGTATGTCATCATTGGTAATGATCTGTACAAACGAGGTCTAGATGGTACACTACTTAGATGTTTAGAATGGGAAGAGTCTCAATGTGCATTGGAGGAAGTCCATGAATATATATGTGGATCACACTCTAATGGTTTAATACTAGCTCGAAAGCTTATTAGGGTTGGGTACTATTGGCCTAAAGTGGAGAAGGATGCAATCAAGTTTTCTAAGAACTGTCAAAAGTGCCAAGTACATGGTAACTTAATTCATGCTCTAGGGAAAGATCTAATTCCCTTTACTACACAATGGCCTTTTCACCAATGGGCATTTGATCTTATAGGATCCATACATCCTCATTCTTCTAATGGACATACCCATATCATTACAGCTACAGACTATTTTACAAAATGGGTAGAAGTAGTCCCTTTGACTCAAGCACCCAGCAAGAAAATCTCTATGTTCATTCTAAACTACATCATATGTCGGTATGGTATTCCACATTCTATAGTCATAGATAATGGTGGACAATTCAAAAATAGAGACTTGGATGATCTATGTGCCAAATTCAAGATTACACAACATTGGTCATCTATTTACTATACTCAAGGGAATGGACAAGCAGAGGCTTCAAATAAGAATATGTTGAAAATCTTGCACCGAACAGTTAATAAAATAGGAAGAGACTGGCATCTCATGATTAATCCAGCTCTCTGGGCCTACAAAACAAGTATCAAAATGCCCACTGGGGCTACACCATTCATTTTAGTTTATGGGTCTGAAGCGGTTTTACCTATTGAGGTTGAAATCCCATCACTAAGAATCAGAATGCATGGTCTCATAACTGATAATGACTATAGAGTGTCTAGGTTGCAAGAAATTGAACTAATAGATGAGCACAGACAAGCAACATATGATCATCTCAGAGTATATCAAAAGAGAATGTCTAGAGGCTACAACAAGAAAGTCAGACACAAAGAATTTTAGGTTGGCTATCTAATCTTGAGAGAGAATCCTAAAAATCAATCACATAGAGAGCACAAGGGGAAGTTGGAACCCAAATGGCTGGGTCCCTTTGTAATCACTGCTACTTTTGGCTCTGGAGCCTATCAACTCTCAATGATTGAAGGAGAACAGTTTCAAGAACCAATCAATGTTGTGCATCTGAAGAAATTCTATGCCTAAGGCATTCAGTCTATGGTAAAATGTCCTGAAAAAAAAAATTCATAAAAATCTGAAAAAGTCCTGAAAAATGAACATCCTGGTGAAAACCTAGCAATAGGCACCTTGATATATCACAAAAAAATTGAAAAAATGAAAAAAGTACAAAAAAATTGAAAAAATGAAAAATACAAAAAAAAATGAGAAAAACAAAAAGTGCCTTGCTGAAAACCTAGAAATAGGCACCTTGGTAGCAAAAATAGAATCTCTACCAAGATGGTGAAACCCCAGCAAATAGGCACCACTTGTTCAAAATGCTCCATCTATCAGTACAATCTTGGACTTTCCTAGCTTTCAGTTCTACTTTAGTTTGTACATATCTCTTGATTTGTTCCCGCATTCCTATTTTCAATAAGTCAATTTGTACACCAATCATCAAAAATGTCTGTATCCTATCAATGCTTAACACTTGGGGGCAATCAGTGTCATATCCTATGGTCTCCAGTATACCTCAAATGATTCATATCCAGTCAAAGTCCTTTGAAGTTGTATCTGAGTCAGTCTGTCAGTCTCCTCTCCAGAAAGGATTTTGCATCTACAACAATGCAATCAAACACCAAACACACACTAAAAACAATCTGTGCTTCATGATTTTATCTCCTGGTATGCTTACTGATTCACATTGAGATTTTTTCATATTGTGTCCCTTTGAGCTCTTCGATGATATCTTTTACAGGATTTAGAGAGTGATGACTGGGGGCATAATCTTTTATTTGTCTTCTGCTTGTATGAGAAAATCTAATAAATTTGGAAATTCTGGATTGAAATGGTGTCCATCTGTAAGAGCCTCCATCTTGAATTGGATGGCCATGAGTACCTCGAACATTAATACCCAAAAAATTCAAGGAATTTTGATCTAACTATTGTTTTTTTGAGAAAGTTCTTACTCCTACTGGTGAGAAATGCAATCTTACCTAAGGATGTGAATGATAAAGGGTCACTATGGGTAATTCACATTGGATTTAGAATGATCTCTTGACTGCTTGATGTTTTTGTTACACAAGGTGTATTTAGGTCATCGTGACATTTATGTTTTGATGCTTATACAAATTGCTATATCAAAATGGACATGATATTCAGGTCATCCTGGCATTTATGCCTTGGTGCTTATATCTAATCTGACATTCTGAAAACAAAATCAATATTCATATGTCCATGGTTTTCTATCCAATGGGTGTTGTATTGATTCTTGAGCATACAAATCGATATTCATATGTCTATGGTTTCCTAACTAGTGGGCATTGTATTGATTTATCTAGTTACCTAAAAATTCAGTGATGAAAATGATCGACACATGATTAGTGACTAAGTCCTAGGTCCTAGGCTTGCATTTCATTTTGCATTTCACTTTGCACTTTGCATTATTGCATTTATCTCACAATTTCAAAATCAGCTTGATGCTTAATGATTCTCCAAAACTATGCTAAACATATCATAAGGACTGAGCATTGTATGAAGGTCCCTCCAACAAAACAACAAGTAGAATCTATTTTCAGGATCAAAATCAAAATATGAGATTGTTTATATCGTCAACTACTTGCATAATCGACCTTCTATTATCATAGAAATCCAGTATTCAACTTAACTGATTATCTTACATCAAATTATCAAAATTTCAACTTGGTCAACCATGGTCAACTCATAGTCAAACCTAGTCAAACTTGGTCTCTAGGACCTTCAAAAGATGCTTAACATGTTTTCAAATGTGTATAACCAATTCTCAAATCAATTAACATGCTTCTATACCATTCAATGTTCACTTTTCTTGTCATATTTCAATTTTCATCCCGAAGGGGGCATGGTATTGCACATCATTCAAGTCTATAAATTAAATCTTTCTTTCAGTGATCAAGACAACAACCACGTCTAATTACTGATTCATCTAAAAACCTCATCGCTTGGGGAAAATCTATCATCACTTGGGGCATATCAGATTCATCAAGATCCATATCAATCTGGTATCCTAATCTATCTTGTAAACTATATCAACTTTTCATAACCATCGGTTCATTAGTATTATTTCCTTGGTTCTTCGTAACTGAAGGGTTCGGATGTGATACCAATATTGATTCCTTTGGACAATCAGGTCTAGAATTAGGTCACTCACTTTTTCATAATCATAAGGTTCAGAATTCAGCATTTTGATACTTTTTCATAATCACCGGTTCATCGTTGCTATAGTTGACATCATCACGAGTCTAGGTCAATCGAGGCCTAAATCAGCTTTTCCAATCTTTCAATCAGTTTATGTCTTGGAATCGGTTCATCTTTCAAATCAATCTCAAACATCTTTATGAAACACAGACTAATCTTTGAACCACTACACTTCGCACAGTGATTCAAAGAGGGGAAAAATGTAATACCCCAAAAATGGGCTATAGATTCATTAACCTCCTACATCATCAAAATCAAATGAAATCGACATCAAAGTCCTAACCTAAGGCACATCTGCACATCATCGAAATCCTAATTGATTTTATCCTAATTTTGCATCGGGGAATATTCTTTGAAATATTCCTAAGTATCTCAATTATCTTCAATTTAATGATTATTTGGTGATAAATCACATTTATCCTAAAGTTTGATTAATTGAATATTCTGAATATGTAATTAATTAGATTAAATTCTACCACTTAATTATTTATTTGAATTTAATTCTATATTATTCCTAAATTATATTATTTATTTTTTGACAATAAATCAACAATCATATGACTAATTGATTAAATTCTTACTTAATTAATTAATATCAATTGTCAAATTTAATGATATAGTTTTTGAATAAAAATTTGATTAAAATAATTGATTAGCCCATAAATCAGTTATTTTCAAGTTTAAAATGAGTTAAGTTGAGAATAAATCACTTTATTTATTTAATTAATTGTGCACATTCAAAGAGAAGTTAAGCTTTGAATCAGAAAATCAATTTAATTTGTTATAATTTTAAACTCAACTCTCTTTTGAGTTGAAAGCTGATCTCAACTTCTGATTCGAGTTAAAAAGTTGTTCTTGCATGATTATGTGAGTTGATCTGATTATAATTCCTTGTTGACTCAAAAATCAACCTGAGTTCATCAAGAGTGATTTATGACTTTTCTTCATGCACCCTCAAGCCCTGGATTTCTATAAAATCAAGGCTTCAACTCTTCTAAAAGGATCCATCCATCCATGAAATTGCATCCTCACGCTAGCGAATTGGCGATTGAAGAATCCATCTTTTGTGAATCCAGGCTATTGTGAGGTTTTCATTTGTTTTGAGCATTCATATCATTTAGCATATCATTCTTAGATCAATTGCATATCATATCAATTTCATCTAGATTAGATTCATATCAAGTTTTTCATCTTATTGCATAGAAAATCCAAAAATATAGATTAATCTGCATTCATTTCATATCCATATTTTGCATTCAAATCCTTCATTTAGGTGTTGCATTGTCACTAATCTCTAGTCTGAGAATATCATACTCGCATCTACTAGAAGGCAGTAAATCACCTGGTTAGCTTAGTTTCAATTACTCGCAAGATTTCAATTTTTGCTAACCTCTAATGTTTTACTAAAGTGTTGTGTCCACATCTAGGTACAATTTTCACACACACAGATGCTAGATATTATGTGAATAGTGCTGGAGGAACAAATTGGCAATCTCATCAAAAGACATGATACCAGTGGGTAGTCGAGAGAACCACTCCATAGCTGATCCACCTAAGCTACATGGAAAGAGATGCATGAGGTAAGTTTGGTCATGTATAAACTCCATAGATAGAGCACCAAACTCTCTTAAGTGATCTTGGGGATCAAAAGTACCCAAATATTTGTCGTATTTAGGAAGTTCTATGCCTTTGGGAAATGGAGGCATGCGAATAATTTTATCAAATGGGAAAGGACAGATGTATTCCAGTGTGAACTATTGTGTTGGTTTATCCTTATCCGTCACAAGTTGACTGATTTGGTCTTGCATGTCTTGAACTAACTTTTTCAATTTAGCCATCTCGGTCTCCTCTTCTTTGACCACAAGTGTCTCTACTTTGTATTCTGGAGGTAACTTGGCCCTTTGTTTGGCCAATTCAAGAAATTATTTCTCCTTCTCTTCTATAAGGAGGATTTCCATCATCTTGAGAAGACTTTTATTGGCTTTTGCGGCACCTATGTCATATTGGGTTATCTCCTCATTTTCATTACCAAGAATTTCAAAAATACTTGGGGGTTGATATAGATGTTGGTCATTTTGAGATTGATCATGACCTTTGTTGTATTCACCCTCTTGGTATTGTTCTTTTATCTTGTCGGTGTGTGAGTGTGCAACATGCATAGACTTAGTACAAGTGTGTGTAGTATGGTGAGAGGTCGTGGCTAAGGTAACCTTTGTTGTGTCAATAGGGTCAAGTTCAGATGGTGACCCTTCAAATTTTTTATGTTCTTGAAACAATGGGTTATGATGTTCTTGAAACAATAAGTCAGTTTGTTTTTGAAATAACAAATTATAATGCTCCTGGAACACTGGATTCTAATTTGGACTAATGTCTATGTGGAATGAATGCCTGATGCTAGGTCGACTGATAAGAGATGAGGATCGAGATGGGCTCTCTTTTGATGCACTTGGCGAGGAGGAACATGAGGATCCCTCATAGCACTCAGATTTTGTGGCAAGCTTGGAATGACCTCTTCCTTGGTTGCGAGATCTACCTCTACCTTGTATGGTACCATGTAAGGGGAATGTGTTGCCACTTCTAGTTGTAACAATCATAGACAAAGATTAAATAATAAGAGAGGACTTAGGATTATGCTCAAAACTTTGTCTCAGGGATAGCAAAAAAAGTGATAAAAGTGAAATGGACCCGACACAAATCATCGAGAGTAAGGCTAGAACAACCAAGATGTGACTATCATGTCGCAAGGTACAAGAGCACAGTAGGAAAAGATAGATAACAAAGAGATGACATGAGTTTAAGTAGTAATTGCTTGGTTCTTAGCCTAAGACATCTAGTTTTAGGTAGTGGACAACAGGAAAATAGGCAGATAGACCCCAGACAAGAACCAGGCCAAGTAGAAAATTGATCAACTAACGAGAATAAGCTCGTTGTTTTGAAAATCAAGGTACAATCTTGCGTGAAGAAGTGAAGTCTCACGTGAGGAAATACTAAACTGCACATGAAGATGTGCTGTCTTGCACGAGGAAATGCACAAGAAACTAAAATCTCATGCAAGAAAAGACCAAAGTTTGACAATTCGACATAGTTTTTGAGATAGAATCAGATTTTGAGACACAACATGAGTTGTTGTCTAGTAGAATGTCTAGTTTTTGAACTAATTTAGGATGGTTTTAAATCAGAAAATCTTAGTTTGAATGTTGAAATTAATCATTTACAAGCATAGATTTTGGACTAAGGCGCAATAGTGAAGCAATCAGTAGTCAAAAATAGTTCTACCAAGGACAAAGCAACTCAGAAGAATTATGGGAGTCTTGACAAGTTTGAGCATGTTGGACAGTTTAAGACAAAACAATCACTTAGTTATCCCTACAAATAAAATGGTAGAGAAGACAAAATCCATGCCTCACAACTTATGTGCATGCGCTCACCTCACACAGTCGTGTCACCCCCTAGAGGGAACCTGTGTTTTGGTGTTTCCAAGGACTCAATAATATATGTTCAAAGGTTACCCTTGAAGTAGGGGCCAGTGTCATATACCACCTTCAAACATCTAGGTGCATGCCTATGGTGAGAATCTAGGGGAGAGATTCTTCCCCCTCCCTGTGCAAAGATTATGTCTCCTTTCAGAGGTGAACTGGGTAAGAAACTAACTAAGAGATTTTTTAATAGGCTTCTATTCACACTAACCTTTGATGCCCCTGATATAGGGCTAGGGCCTCTCAGCCACACCGACACCTGAAAGTTGTACACCCCCACAAGCAGGGCTAGGAGAGGTGCCACTCAATACAACAAACAGAGCTTTCTCAAGATGATAGTAATGAATCAAGAGAAAGAAGTTAACATGGATTTAGAGTCTTTAGACTCAACAAAGCTACTTTATTATAGTGAGGTGGAATCACCAGAAAAAGGTGTGTACTCAATTGGGTCGTTCTTAGAGGTTCAAATTCTGGTAGGCCCTCTAAAGGTGACACAGACTTGCCTTGGATACAAGGGTCAAAGTTTTTGATTCTCTCAAAGAGAGAAGAGCATAATCTTCTACCTCTTCACCTTACCCAAACACACCAGACATGTCTATCACCGAGCTAACTCCTCTTCAACCAATCCACAAGCTTTTGGGTTTCTGATTCTCTCAAAGAGAGAAGAGTATAATCCCCTAACTAATGAATGTGGTAAAGATTTGTTACCTTTCCTTGCTTCCCCAGGTATCTATCATGCTAGAAAAATCTAGGTCTCATATTCATCCATGGGCATCACTTTCATGTAATGAAGAGCTTATTACCCTATCATGTTATTAAGACCCTTGAGAAATCTTCACAAGGCCCTATTTAAACTATGTGAATAAAGCAATAAACAAACAGAATGTTTTTAAAATAGCTTTTTCAAGCAACTTTGGCAAACGTCTTGCAAGCAAACCATTAGTAAGTATGCATAGTTGTGTAGTCTTCATCAAATGTCCTGCAGCCCACTGTTATGCTATATCAGAAAAATCACAGCTAGTAGTAAATGTTAGGGAACAGCAACAAGAAAGTACAAAACTAAAAACTTTTAAAACTTTGATGTCAGAATTCACGTGAGGAAGTGCATAGTCCCATGTGAGAAAACAACTTTTTTGCATGAGGAAATACCAAAACTAGCAAAACTTCACACGACACAATGGGAATCTTTGCGCAAGATTATGTACTAGGGATGTACGAACAGAGTGCAAAATTTTGACAAAAAAATTTAGAATTAATGAGGCCAGAAATTATTTTTTTGTCCCACGGTGGGTGCCAAAATGTTTGTGGCTAAATGTTGACCTCTTATTCAGCCATAGAATTCAACATGGTCATTACTCATTAGCCACATACAAAAATGAATATAAAATTACTCATTTTGCACGTCTATATGATTCGACCTATTGCCTCCTATCTAGGTGGGGTTTTGAGTAAATCATAGAATTGAGAACCCAACAACCATAGATCAAGCCCTAGGATGGAGGATTTAATGCTAAAAAGGGAATGCAATTGAAATTAAGCTAGAATGATAGTGCAAGATTGGTCAAGAAAATGAGATATTGAGCATTAATCTGAGAACATTGTAAGAAAACTAGATTAAGAATGAAATGCATCATTAATCTAAGAATGGAAAGTATTCTAACATGCAAGATGATTATAGGTTGAGAATGTTAAAAAAGGTGAGACAATCATTTGCAAGCAATTTGATACTCAAAAATTGGCTCCTCCAAATGAGAAATGACAGGGTTCTATTATAGAAAAGCCCGATGGAGATTCAAGAGTTTCTTGCAAAGAAACGGTCGACCATTCATCTTCTTGGGGAGGGGTGAAGTATTTGGAGAGAATATTTAATTAAATAAATGAAATGTTACCTCATGAGTGACTTTTCCAATTATTTGAATAATTAAATTCAAATGAGGATATTGTTGGAAATTTGCTAGCAAGCCAGTGTTGATTGTATGTTTGTCATTGATGACAACATATGGTAAGTAGCATGTGTGGAAGACTTATGCAACAAGATTTATATATATCAAGCATGGACATGTTAATAGCATGATATCATGGACACAGAGGTTGACTATTAGTATAGACAGTTATATTATAGTTTCTATCAGCAGTGTTCCTGACAGAGTAACAGGCAGTGTTCTGTGTATGGTTGTTTGTACAGTTTTCATGAAGCCTTGTGCCCTTGGATATGTGATGAAGACATGTTAGTGATGATACATTCATGGACACATAGTCTGATGTTTAGTAGAAGTAAATTTATGCAGTGGCTATTCACCAGTAGCAGTTTCCTATGTTTATTCAGAAGAGCCAACAAAGATAATATTAGTTCTGGAGCTACGCCTATCATTTGGGTATGCACCCTTGGATTAGATCTTGGAGAAGAGTTATTTATGTTCGGTTAAGAGCATGTGAGTTAATTCAACTTGAGGAGAAATCTCTAGTTGTTTTGGTAGATCCAACAGTGTGTAGCATGCATCTACAATTATCTTATTGGACAAGTCCCAGAATGTGTTGCGTGCTTAGTAGAGCTAACTGAATTGTTATTGGAGTTTTTTATGGTTTCTCTAATATGAGTTCAAGGTGGTTCTAACAGGTCGACTTGATTATATCATTTAGAGGAAAGATATTTATAGGCAGTCATTTGTGATTGCTTGAGTGTGGTTCATGGTTGACAAGAAGAGCAGAGCGGAGTGTACAAAGTGTTGAGCCATTTGAAGAAGGTCTATGTGACCAATTAAAGTATTTGTGCTATATATTGGAACTGATCCAAATAGCAGGTCAAAGCGTAGTTCACCAAGATCCAAATATAGTGTGTATCTATTAAATAGAAGGTTGTAGCCTTCACCCCTTTGAGTAGTGTGCTCTTGGACAGTGCATCCTCTCCCCTAACAGGGTCTATTTTAAAAGACTCCTAATAGGGTCCGACCCTTGACTAGATCTATTGTACTAAATATATTGTAAAGAAACTCCTAACGGGGTTAAGGATCTTCTAGCAAGGCTCATAATACACTAGTATAGAATATTAGTGGGTGTCAATTCCCACCAGGGTTTTTACCTATTTGGTTTTCCCCATAACCAAAATATTGGTGTTGTGTTCAAGTGTTCTCTCATTGTGTTTATGCTTTATGTTTAAGTATACTTAATTGGATAAAGAATTGAAACTTGTAGATAATTGATTCACGCCCCCCCCCTCCCCCCCCCCCCTCTCAGTTATCTCTTGGGACTATTCCTAACAATTGGTATCAGAGCCAAGTGCCTTAGAGAGAAATTTTAACAGCTTGAGGTTGATCAGATGGCATTCTTCAAAAAATAAAGTCCTACGTTTGATGGAGAGAATTATCTTGATTGGAAGAACAAGATGATGACTCATTTTCAATGTGTTGCTTTTGAATTTTTTGATGTAACTATCAAAGTAGTCAAGATCCCTACCTTAGAAGACCTTGCAAAGGATGATGCTACTAAAAAATAAAAGGAATTGTTTCATTAGAATGCAATAGCCAAAGAAGCTCTTATCAGCGCCCTATCTGATAGTGAATTTTTAGAAATTAAGAAGGTAGATACAGCCCACAAAATATGGAAGTGCCTAGAAGACATATTTGAAGGAGACAAACAAGCAAAGGATGTGCACAGAAAGACATGGAAGAAAAGATACAATGCATTAGAGATGTTTCCTGAAGAAAACATCAAAGCTTACAATCAAAGGATCAATGAAGTAGTTGTTGGAATCATGAACAATGGTGGAGAGATCTCAGAGGAAGACATTATGGACAAATTGATGACTACTCTCACTCCAGAATATGAAAACAAGATAAAAATCCTTGATGAGACCATGCATCTTACATCAAATTTCAAGAGAGAGACTTTGATCAGCAAAATCTTAGATTTTGAGATTTCAAGATTGAAGATAGAACCTAAAAGTGAAACAGCCTTCAAAGCAATAGTCCATGGTAAGAAATCTACAAACACTTCTAGTAATTTTGATGATGATGATGATGATGAAGAAAAAAATTTAGATGATTTCATTGCTATGATTGCTAAAAGAGAAAAGAAAGGAAAATATGAAGGTCAATTTCCATTCAAATGCTTTTCATGTAATAAGATTGGTCACTTTGCATCTAAGTGTCCTTTAAGAGCTAGAAAGTTCAAAAATGACTACAAGCCTAAATACTCTAAAGGATGTTACTGTGTTGGAGATGGAGTTTCAGATGATGATTCAGTTGAAGAAGAAATTGGATTCATTGCTATTATAGATAAAATGAATAATAAGAAAAATCATAAAGACAAGAAAGAGGAACAAGAACTAGCACTAATTTCTCATGCTGATATAAGGACAGACTGGATTATAGATAGTGGTTGTTCACATCACATAACAGGTGATAAAAATAGATTTGTTATTCTAGACAAATACAATGGTGGCATGGTTAGGTTTGGAGATAACACTCCTAAACCTATCATTGGTAGAGGAGCTATCACATTGGACGGAAAGAACAATACTAATGATGTGCTATATGTAGATGGTTTGAAACATAACCTTCTTAGTGTTGGGCAGTTACTTGGAAAAGGTTATCAGTTGGAATTTAAAGATGACAAATGCATCATTAACAACAAGGATGGTGTTATGATTGCATAAGGCTCAAAGACTAAAGGTAATGTTTTCCAACTCAATTTAGAAGCAATTTGTTTTGTTGCTAAAGTTGATGATAGTTAGTTGTGGCATAAAAGACTATGTCATATCAATTTTGATAACATCGTGAAGATAAGTAATGTAAAAGTAGTAAGAGATCTACCTAGCATAGCAAAACTAGTTGATACTATATGCATGGAATGTGTGATGGGAAAGCATGTAAGAAACTCATTCAGGAGCAAGCACAATTCAGAAGAGAACAAGTTGGATCTGATTCATACAGACCTATGTGGACCAACTCAAACAAGATCATATTATGGTGAAAGGTATTTCATTATGTTTGTTGATGATTATACTAGAATGATGTCGGTTACCTTCTTGAAAGATAAGTCAGAAGCATTTGAAAAATTCAAGATATTCAAGGCTAAGGTTGAGAATGAATTTGGACTTAAGATAAAATGTCTGAGATCAGATAGAGGAGGAGAATTCACCTCTGGCAGATTCTATGAGTACTACGAAGAACATGGCATAAAGAGATAGTTGAGTGCACCTAGAACCCCTCAGTAGAATGGAATTTTAGAAAGAAGAAATAGGATCATCCTTGATATAGCGTGCACCATCATGATTGAAGGAAAATTTGCACACACCTATTGGAGAGATGTAGTCAATACAACAGTCTATACTATCAATAGAATTCAATTGAGACCTAGCGCTAACAAGACACCATATGAGCTATGGTTGGTAATGTTCCCATAGTAAAATACTTCAGAATCTTTGGAAGCAAGTGCTACATCAAGAGGGATGAAGCAGTAGGAAAGTTTGATGCAAGAAGAGATGAAGGTATTTTCCTTGGTTACTCTACTAAAAGAAAAGATTATAGATGTTACAATTTAAGGTTAAAGAAGATCATTGAAAGTGCTCATGTTAAGATTGATGAAAATTTTATGGTTTAGGAAAGATATCATGATTACTCACCTATGATTGAAGAAGAACCTAGACCTTCCAATAGTGAGACAATTGTTGAACAGATGTTTGATAGCATTGATGTGTTATTCAATGACCTTGAGACAAGTGAAACAGAAACTCCAAAGGTTGATGAGATAGAATCACCTAAAGTTCCAAAGTTTCCCTCTAGATATCACTCTAAGGATGACATCATTGGAGATCAGAGCAGCAAAGTCACAACAAGATCAAAAGCCAAGAGTTCTACTAGCAGTGAAGTGGTATGTTTACTATCTCAAATTGAACCTTTAAGTGTTGAAGATGCATATAAAGATTCAGATTAGCATGATGTTATGAAAGAAGAACTAGATTAGATTATCAAGAATGATACTTGGGAACTGGTCCCAAGACCTAGTGATAAGAATGTGATAGGAATAAAATGGATATACAGAAATAAGATGAATGAGGATGGAACAGTAGTGAGAAACAAAGCAAGATTAGTATGTAAAGGATATGTGCAAAGAGAAGGAATTGACTATTCAGACACCTTTGCACCAGTCAATAGATTAGAAGCTATTAAGTTGTTTTTAGCTTTTGCAACATTAAAAAACTTCAAAGTCTATCAGATGGATGTTAAGTTAGCATTCTTAAATGGTGAACTAAAAGAAGAAGTATACATTGAGTAGCCAGAAGGATTCACTCTATTAGACAGACTTGATATGGTGTGCAGATTGAAGAAAGCCCTCTATGGACTAAAGCAAAGCCCCTAGAGCATGGTATGAGAGACTTGATGGATATCTAACAAAGATTGGATTCAAGCAAGGAGTAGCAGATTGTAACCTGTTTATAAGAGAGACATCTGAAGGAATACTACTTGTGGCTATATTTGTTGATGACATTATCCTTGGAGGTAATGACAAATTAAGTGTAGAATTTGCCGAAGAAATGCAGAGTGAATTTGAGATGAGTATGATTGGTCCTATCAAATACTTTTTGGGACTTAATGTGTAGCAGACAGAAAAAGGAATTTTTATTAATCAATCAAAGTATGTGAAAGAAATACTAAAGAAATTCAAGATGGATGATTGCAAGCCAGTAGGAACACCTATGATCACTAGATGCAAGCTTACAAAAGAAGATGACTCACTAGCAGTAGATACAACATTATACAAGTCTATGATTGGTAAACTCATGTATCTTACTCAAACTAGACCTGATATTTCCAATGCAGTTGGCATAGTTGGAAGATATGCAGCAGAGCCTAAACAAAGTCACCTCATGGTAGTAAAGAGAATATTCAGATATTTATAGGGCACTATAGATTATGGTCTATGGTATCCTAATTCTAAAAATGTTGAGCTTCATGTATATATTGATGCTAATTGGGCAGGATGTGTTGATGATAGAAAGAGAACATCAGGTGGAGAAATGTTTCTTGGTGATAGACTTGTCACTTGGACAAGCAAGAAGCAAAATTGTATTTCTCAGTCAACAGCAAAAGCAAAGTATGTTACAATAGTCCTGAATTGTTCTACAATTGTTTGGATCAAGAAAATGGTAAAAGATTTTGGAATTCAGATTGATTATCCTATTGTTATTTATTGTGATAACACTAGCAATATCAATATTTCTAAGAACCCTATGATGCATGCAAATACAAAGCACATTGAGATCAAGTATCACTTCCTAAGAGAGAAAGTGGCAGAGAAAGAAGTCAAGTTGGACTTTGTGAATACTAAAGATTAGTTGGCAGACATATTCACAAAGCCCTTGCCTAAGGATACTTTTGAGTATCTCAGGGAGAAGTTGGGAGTAATTCCCTTCCCTGATTCTTCTTAGAAGAAAGAAGAAAGGGCATCAGTCCTCAGGGATTGATGGAAGGTTGACTACTCTACCTCAGGAGTAGTACCAGTGCTTAAACTAATTAGCATCCTTTTCCATTGATGTCAAAGGGGGAGTAATATATAGAGTCATGAAAAATAGAAGAAAAGTAGGAGTAATACACTAAGGGGGAGTAGTATTCAGTTTTGGAAGCAATTCAGTTGAGGAAATGGAGAATATTGAAGAATATTGCAGCAGATGGAGGATTCATCTTTGGGGGAGTTTTGATGAGGAAATGGAGAATTTAATAAAATAATTTCCCATTGGATTGGTGGTGGTTTTTCATTCCATATGTTTCCATCAATGACAAAGGGGGAGATTTTTGGAGATTTGTCAGCAAGCCTGTGTTGACTGTATGTTTGTCATTGATGACAACGTATGGTAAGTAGCATGCATAGAAGACTTATGTATCAAGATTTATATATATGAAGCATGGACATGTTATTAGCATGATATCATGGACGTAGAGGTTGACTATTAGTACAGATAGTTATATTACAGTTTCTATCAGCAGTGTTCATGACAAAGTAACAGGCAGTGATCTGTGTATAGTTGTCTGTACAATTGTCATGAATCCTTGCACCCTTGGATATGTGATGAAGACATGTTAGTGATGATACATTCATGGACACATAGTCTGATGTTCAATAGAAGTAAAGTTATGTAGTTGCTATTCACCAGTAGCAGTTTCTTGTGTTTTGCCAAAAGAGCCAACAGAGATTATATTAGTTCAAGAGTTGTGCCTATCATTTGGGTATGCGCCCTTGGATTAGAGCTTGGATAAGAGTTATTTATGTTTAGTTAAGAGTGCATGAGTTAATTCATCTTGAGGAGAAAGATCTAGTTGTTTTGGTAGAGCCAACAGTGTGTAGCGTGCGTCTACAATTATCTTATTAGACAGGTCCCAGAATGTGTTGCATGCTTAGTAGAGCTGACTGAATTGTTATTGGAGTTTGTTATGATTTCTCTAATATGATTTCAAGGTGGTTCTAATAGGCCAACTTTATTATATCATTTAGAGGAAAGATATTTATAACTAGTCATTTGTGATTGCTTGAGTGTGGTTCATGGTTGACAAGAAGAGCAGAGCAGAGTGTGCAAATTTTTGAGCCATCAGAAGAAGGTCTATGTGACCAAGAAAAGTATTTTTGCTATACATTGGAACTGATCTAGACAGCAGGTCAAAGCGTAGTTCACCAAGATCCAAATATAGTGTGTATCTACTAAATAGAAGGTTGTAGCCTTCACCCCTTTGAGCAGTGTGCTCTTGGACAATGCGTCCTCTCCCCTAATAGGGACTATTGTAAAAGAATCCTAATAGGGTCTGACCCTTGACATGGTCTACTATACTAAATATATTTTAAAGCAACTCCTAACAGGATTAAGGATCTTCTAGCAAGGATCATAATACACTACTACAGAATATTAGTGGTTGTCAATTCTCACCGGGGTTTTTACCTATTTGGGTTTCCCCGTAACCAAAATATTGGTGTTGTGTTCAAGTGTTATTTCATTGTTTTTATGCTTTATGTTTAAGTATACTTAATTGGATAAAGAATTGAAACTTGTAGATAACTGATTCATCCCCCCCCCCCCCCCCCCCTCTTAGTTATCTCTTGGGACTATTCCTAACAGATATTCATTTAAAGAACTAAATATTATTTAATTCCTCTTGATGTGTTTTAGCTAAAAGGGGTGGATTTAATTTAATTAAAGTGCTAGGACTTTGTAATTAAATTAATCAATCGTAGGGTTTATTTAGCCAATTATGGTCAATATTTAGGAATTAAATATAGCATGTGATTAATGCAAATTTAAGGTTTTCTGCATTCGACACTAAGTCGAGTAGAGTCAATTAGAGGACATAATTTCCTAATACAATAGGACTTTGATGATGTAGAAATTTGAAGGAATGAGACTAAATGCAACAAAATTGGTTAGGATTGCAAGATGCCAATTTTGGGGTATTACAACATGAAGTGAAAATTAAAATGAAATATTCAGAATATGCCAAAGAAGATCTTGCTGAGTTACAAAGAAAAGAGCCTGCAATTCAATGTTAACCACATTCAAGGATATAGTGACCTTTCATACCCAGAACAAAATGAGGAGCCTAGCAGTGTTTTCAAGATTTAAAGGTACGTTTGTATGCACCAGAGATTGCATAAATAAATAGGAGAGGTAAAGAAACAAATATTTTTTAGCATAGAGTTGTGAAGTTATAATCCAGCAAAAAATAAATGTTTTCCAGCCACAGATAAATAAATGAAGAAGCATGAGGTAAAAGGATGGAATCAAAGAATTTCCAGTTTCAGCAATCTAGAAGTGCAATAAATAAATTAAAACAACAAAGCTCTAATGTCTTCTTTCCTCAAAGAAATTATGTTTCTAAAATAAATAAGATGAATGCATTTTCTCACAAGAGGTACTAAGATCCTTTGTTTTTCAGTAGTTACAAAGCCAAACTTATGAGGATTTTACAAAAAAACAACATATAATCACATATACAAAATCAGACAAAAGCCAAGTTCTTACCCAGTAAGAAAAGAACGATTCGCAACAAAGGAATGGTGTTAAAGACATGGAAGAAACATCTCAGGAATTATGGTGGAGTTGATAGAAATTTCCATTTCTCTAGTCAAACCCTCATGGCAGTAGCTCAAGCTGGAGAAAAGTGTAAATATCTAGCAAGGAATGGTGGTAGATACATCTTCAAATACAGAGTCATAGGCCATTATAATTATTTTCAAATCCTTGTGTAAATGGAGGTGAATCACATCAGTACAATGACAACAACATGACTGGAGAAAATAGTAGCAACGTTTTTACAAAAAAAATGGGGTGATATCCAGCAAGTAATGGTGGTAGTATGGCTGGAAGAGTATTATAGTGAATCCTCATTACAAAACGTCAACCCCAACAAAAAATCATGGTTGAAGAAGAGAAGGGCAACAACCAAAAATAGGAGCTTCAACATATGAAGCAATAAATGATAGTTAATCACCGAGCATCAAGTAGCATGAGAGAGACCGACAGAAAATCTTCATCATACAGTTCAAACTCGAGAACGACAGCAATAGAGCTCCAGCAAGAGCAAAATGAACCAAATGAAATGTTTTAGGGTTCCCTTTATTGTATATCTCTCGTGACTTCTCTTGACTTTGCCTTAGTTTTGCATCCTTTCAAATCCCTTAGATATTTTTGAATGCCTTAGGATAGTTTTTTATTAAGAAAAAGGCAATGTAATTTTATTGAATTTAAATTTATAGATTAGTAAATAACATTGTTAATGTTATTTATTAATTCATAAATTTAGTTTAATATAAATTCTTTGTTTTATTTTTTATAGACTAGAAATTTATAAGTTATTATTTATAATATAATATAAGAAATAAAAAATGAATAATTTAATGAATATCGTTTAGACATTCATTAATTTGCACACTTTTGATTCTTATATTATATTATATAATAATAAGTTATAAATTTTGATGCTTATGCTAAGTTTTTTCTTTAATCCACTTATTT
This sequence comes from Chamaecyparis obtusa, assembly GCA_027943335.1. Taxonomy (NCBI): domain Eukaryota; kingdom Viridiplantae; phylum Streptophyta; class Pinopsida; order Cupressales; family Cupressaceae; genus Chamaecyparis; species Chamaecyparis obtusa. The sequence goes on from BSBK01002242.1 coordinate 944,449, forward strand.
ACTATTATAACATAAATCAATATATTTAATTTAAAATTAATGGCGAGGATTTTTAATTTTAAAAATTAAATATATAGATTTATGTTTTATAATAATAAATAAAGCAATCAGAGAGTTTATAATTTCTTAATCTATTAATTATTAACTAAATAATATTCTAATATATCTAATTCTCAAACAAATAAGTTTTATATTTATTTTTTGATTAAATATATTAGAATTTTATTAGGTAATAGTTGATAAATTAATAAATTATTAGTCTTAGGGGAGTTTTTTGCGCATTCATTGTGAATAATAATAATAGTTTATCAATATTATAAGGCAAATATTATTAATTATTCGATTGTAATTAAGAGGTTGGGTCTAGGAGTTGGCCTTAGGTTGTGTTATGCTTCTCTAGGAGTTATGATTTCAGTTGGTTGCTCATTCTATGCTCACTCAGATGGAGTTGATTATATTCATGATCAGTTATGGGGCAGTTTAGGCCTATCTTTAGCACTTTGGAGGTGTTTTGGAGATAACCATCAATTCATCATCAGTTGGGAGATCTTTTCCAACAGTTTGCTCATGGTTTCATACAGTTACATCTCTATTTTGGTGGGATTTGTTATCATATCTGACCCATAGTTCCTGCATGGTTTTTGAAGATTTAGAGCAGCTTTGGGGCAGCTTTGAGTGGATTTTCAATTGGGCATGGCTTGGTGGAGTTAGAGGACTTAGATTTCAGTTTCTAGCTTTTTAGCTTCTTATTTTATGAGTTTTTTCTCATCCATCCCACCCTGGTGGTTCTATAGCCTACATCATTGTATTTTGACCTCATTTGGAGGACCTTCTTTTGGCTCACATGTTTTGCACATTGCATATTTGTGAGAAAATTGTAAGGGCTTTTGTAGCAGAGATTTTTCAGCATTGTTTATATTGATACAATGGTTCCTTCTCATTGGTTTGAGTGCAATATTATGGATTTGTCTTACTTTTATGTTATTTTATCCTTCATTTAAGCTATATTTCATATTTCATATTCAAATCTTGATACTTGTTATTACAGGTATTTTTTATTGTCCTAGTTCTTTACAGAAAATTGGTGAAACCTAGTTTCCCTTTCAAAGAAAAAGATTTCAGGTCCTTGCATAGAATCTTTATTGTAATTCCATGTTTGTCTGAGTTTTGAGAGTCATCAATATCTTTTGTGATTCATGTTGATTTAAGTTGGAGATTTGCTAGCAGGCCAGTACTGACTATATGTTTGTCATTGATGACAACATGTGGAAAGTAGCATGTGTGGAAGTCTTATACAGTAAGCTCTTAGTATGTGATGCATGGACATGATATCAGCATGATATCATGGGTGCAAAGGTTAAATGTTAGTACAAACAGTTATATAGCAGCTTGTGTCAACAGTGTTCCTGACAGAGTTACAAGTAGTGTTATGTGTACAGTTGTCTGTACAGTTATCACGGAGTTGTGCACCCTTGGATGTATGATGGATACATGTTAGTGATGTTTTAGTTATGGATGCATAGTCTGATGATGAACGCGAGTGAAGTTATGCAATCGCTATTCGCCAGTAGCAGTTTCCTATGTTTGTTCAGAAGAGCCGACAGAGATTTTATTGGTTATTGAGTTGCACCTATCTTTAGGGTATGCACCCTTGGATTTAAGATTAGAGATGATTTATTGATGTTTGGTTAAGAGTGCATGAGGTAATTCAGCTTGTGGAGAAAGATCCATTTGTTTTGGTAGAGCTGAAAGTATGTAGCGTGCGTCTACAATTATCTTATTTGGACAGGCCCCAGAATATGTTGTGTGCATAGTAGAGCTAATAGAATGTTTGTTGGAGCTTATTATGGTTTCTCTATTATTATTTCAAGGTGGTTCTAATAGGTTGACCTGATTATATCATTTAGAGGAAAGATATTAATATGCAGTCATTTGTGATTGCTGAAGTGTGGTTCATGGTTGATTAAGAAGAGCAGAGCAGAGTGTGCAAAGTGTGGAACCATCAGAAGAAGGTCTATGTGACCAAGTAGAGTACTTGTGCTATACATTGGAATTGATCCAAACAAGCAGGTCAAAGCGCAGTTCACCAAGATCCAGATATAGTGTGTATCTATTATTCAGAAGGTTGTAGCCTTCACCTCTTCGAGTAGTGAGCTCTTGGATAGTGCATCCTCTCCCCTAACAGGGACAATTGTAAAAGACTCCTAATAGGGTCTGAACCTTGACTAGGTCTACTATACTTAATATATTTTAAAGCTACTCCTAATAGGGTAAAGGATCTTCTAGCAAGGATCATAATACACTAGTACAGAATATTAGTGGGTGTCAATTCCCACCAGGGTTTTTACCTATTTGGGTTTCCCCGTAACCAAAATATTGGTGTTGTGTTCATATGTTCTTTCATTGTGTTTATGCTTTATGTTGAAGTATACTTAATTGGATAAATAATTGAATCTTGTAGATAATTGATTCACCCCCTCCCCCCCCTCTCAGTTATCTCTTGGGACTATTCCAAACAATTTATTCAAAGTTACTTACAAACTGCTTGGTGTGTCACCTCATTTAGTTTTTAGGTATTCATATTTTTCTCATTCCTTTACCTCCACATACACATTTAGTTTTAGGTGATCTCTGCTTAGGAATTGACTGATCTTCCAAAGATTCATCTCTTGTTTTAGGACAACCCACCACCTAAGAGAGTTTCCATGTTTCAACAAGATATCAAGATTTCATTATCAAAGCTAAAGGCACAATCTTGATTGAAAATATATTGTACCATCATCTATTAAGTCTTGAACCACATATTTTAGTCTCATGCACTCATTTGTCTTATGCCCTTTATTTCTATGATATTCATAATGATGAGCATCATTCCACCATGATAGTTTGACTTGTAGTTCATTGGGTCTTGATTCTAGTAAAGTGATGATTTTATTAGCAATGAGGATCCTTAATTCGTTCTCCCAAGGGTGTGAACTTCCTTCTTTGTGTTGTGTTAAATAAATTTCTTGGTTTATTATTTCCTTGATTATTGAAAGAGATATTGCTATTATTATTAAAAGAGGTCTTGGATGTTTGATTAACATTTTTGGTTTGATTAGACCCACTTGATAAATTAAAGGTAGTAGCGTTAAGGTTGTTAGCTTCCACAACCCCATCATTCACAAGGTTCTTGTTGGTATTATTTAGCCAAAACTCAGGCTTTTAATTATTGTTATTACCACCCTTGTTATTAAAATTATTATTAGTGTTAGAAAAACCTTTGTTCTTTAAAAATCTTTATCTCTCCTTTCTTTACTAACACTTCTTCAATTTTGATTCCATTTTCAATAATCTTCTCAAAGGTAGGGGGACATTAACGTTTCAACTGATAGTTCATTCCATATTTAAATTAATCATGAAAATTCCCATCTTTTATTTCTCAGGTATACTTCTTGGGTATCAAGCAAAAACTGTTCTCCATCTTTAGAGGAATCTTAGAAAAGGTTCACCATCTTTTTGTTTGGTATCACATAGATTCAACAAGGTGATTTCATGTTCAATGTTGTATGAATAATGAGTTACAAATTTGGAGGCTAATTCTTCAAAGGTTTTTATACCTGGGGGTAGTTTTGAAAATCATTCCATAGCTATCCCTCCAAGAATTCTTCGAAATAATCTCCTTAGGTATATTGTATAATGCATGAATTCAATGTGTAGGGAACAAAATTCTCTTAAATGGTATTGTGGGTCTGATTTACCCATGTATTTTTCATATCTTGGAAAGACCATATTTAAAGGAAAAAGTAACATGATCAAGTTTTTATCAAAAGGAAAAGGACATATGGCTTCAATTAAAATGGTTTAGGCTATGTTGCCTTCTTCATGCTATCAATTTGGGCTTGAAATAATTTAATTTATCTGTTCATATCCCATAACGAATTCTCTTCTTCCTCATCCTTCTTCAAGGTTGATGTGTCATAATCATGAGGAAGTTTAACTCCTAATTGAGCTAAATTTAGAAAGTGTCTTTCGTTATCCCTTTCTAAAATTTTATCCATAACTTTGAGGAATAAGGTATCTTGGGATGCCTCATCAATATTGTCTTCGGTTGCTTCTTCATTCCTTCAATTTTTATGGTGATTGTCATTTTTATTCCCATGGTTTCAATCTTGGTTATGGTCACGACAATCATTATTTCCAGCCATATGATTAATTTTTTGCTCAAACATATTAGTAATTATATTCTCTTGTTCTTGTTCTTTGTCAAATGGAGATTGGAAATTTTCATCTTCGTAGGGAATCTCTTGTCTATAAGATATCTTTAAGCGATGGGATCTAGTGAAAACCGATATTAACAAGAGTTGGGTGGATTGATTTTATTCCCCTTTAATGATCGCTCTTTTGAATTAGGAAAATTTTTAAATGGTTTACCAAATTTGAATAGATTTTTCCTTCTTGTAACATGTATCATCAACCACAACAAGCTCAAAAACACTTGTCTTTACCCCTAACCTCTAAACACAAAAGTTTATGTTTTGAGAATGTTTACATGATTATTTCACAATAAGCCACTTCATGCAATCTACCTAAGGTCAAATTTGGTGTTTAACATGGCTCTAAAGGTGGGGATTGCGAGATTAATTTGAAATTTTAGTTTGGGTTCCCATACAAGAATATCAAATAAATTATACAAGGAACATGTAGTCACATACGTGTACTTGAGACCTATAGCCCTACAAGTCCAAACATTTGATATTTTTTCCCTCTAATATTTTCAACGTAAGTGAGGTCTTTATTTATAATGGGTAGAATAGGTTGGCTTCACCTGGTTCCCACTTTGGGTCTTCCCTCTCAACGGCCTCATTAAGGAATGTGCTCGAGAAGAAGGCCCACTAAAACTCTAACATGTGTAATGAAAGTAATGAAATGAAATAATCAAGTAGGTCTAGGATTCTGATTCACCAAAAAATGTGAAGAGCATATCCCTACTACCTTCTCACCTCCAAACATGATTAACAATGTTCTTGTTGAGGTTAAAAGTTTGCACCCTATTAAACTAGACAAGTTTAACAATTTTTCCTAACATGGGATTCATTTCTGCATGTGGGAAATGCATAACTTGAAATAAAACCTCCAGGTCCTAGGCCGGTTCCTACTAGATAATCACTAATAACTCCTCAAAACTAACTTAAACTTGTTGGAAAAGAGATAGAAGTTGTAGAAATGAACATGCAAACTAAAACTAAACTTAGGAAAACTAGGTGATACACCAAAGATGATATGAAAGTGCAATTATAGATAACTGAGAAGGGTTATTATACTATCTGAATGAATACAAAACACTTCCTTTTTGTATAGGCTTGCATAAGTACTTTGCAATAAAGTCTGAAAAATGAACCAAAATAAGGGGGAAAACAAAATGCCTCACTTATCATTTTCACACCTTAAGACATGAACTACAACCTGCAAGCAAACATACTTTCCTGCAAATAGGTGTTTAGGTGAGACAAAACAACATGGAATGATAGAAATTCACTAGTTATCTTTATCAAATCACCTGAAAGTACACACAAAAATGCAGAAAGAAAAGAAGGCTCCAAAAGAAACTCAGATAACATAAACTCAGCTGTTGTTACTTGTATTTGATCTTCCAACAAGAGTTATAAATTCATGCATAAAACTGCTAAGGACAAAAAAATGTCACAAAAGCCCTCCTCTGCATAATCAAAACTAAAGAAAAGTGAGTCCAAAACTCACTAAGTACAATACACAACCCTTGGGTTGAATGCCAAAAAATAGCCTAGAAAAGAGGACCTAATAACCCATGAAATAAAGTCCCACCTTTTAAAAAAATCCACTAAGTCATAAAGCACCCTGATGACTCACCAAAACTGCTCTCAAAAGGCTCTAAAAGGCCATAAAGACCTCTCAACTCACTAGACAAAGTCAAATTTGGAAAATCCACCTAGAAACCCTCCAACATCTCCTAAATCCACTTCTCATGTCTCCACATAGTTACAACTTCCAAGAAGAAGTCATTAGGCTAATTAAAACACCCTTATCTCTCCACCTTTGCATTGCTATTGATTTCCTTTTAAAGATTTTAATATTCATTAATTGATTTATAAAATACATCAATTAATAAATATTTAAATACTCAATACATTTTTTAAAGAAAATAATAATGAAATAAAAAACATTATTTTACTTAATATTATAATCATATGTTAAGGAAACATAGGATTCTAATATTAAGTAACATAATGTCTTGTCTAAAAATGGCATTACAAGGTGTGACCACGGACTTCAAAATATAATGCAAGTGTCAAAGGGTGACATAAATCCCAACCCTAAGACACAACAAATCACATGATCATTTCATGTTCTTTAAACAAGAGGGTTTTTAGCTCTAAGCCACCGCCATGAATGAAGACACTCTATCTATTCTCACTGCCATTCTTTTCTAGTTTTTATGACTGTCGTGATGGTTTGAGGGTGTTGGTGTTGTTGTTTACTTCACATGGCCATGGTGAGGATTTGCACAAAGACTTGGAGAATTTCAAAAGCTTTCTATTGCAAGCCGTAAATCTTCAACCCATGTATATGTTAATAATTACTTGTTCTTGAGCTTTTGCACAAGGAAAATCATGGATTTTGAAAAAAAAATTTAGAATTATTGATTCTCCAAGCTCGGGTTCTTCTTGTAGCTAGAAACAATACTCTACATGCTATGGCATGTTGAAGTTATGTAGAACAATGGAAAATATTTTAATTGTAGCTCCTCTACAATTTTTTGAGATATTTATCTTTTCTTGTATCTTTATGGTAATTTGGAAATAGATCCTGGGTTTTCTTTTGTAGGTGGAGACTATGACTTCTCTCATCTATTTTGTGCAGGCCTTTTTTGCACTGTTATCTTCTTCCTTTATTTTCCAACCTTCTTTGAGTTACTTCTCTTTCCCACCCTTCATTTATTTCTCATTCACTGCAACATCAATTTTTCCTTCAACATTTTTCTTCACAGCAAACTGGGAACTTTGGTTGATCTTTTACATTGGAGATATAGGCAGGGTTTGAGCAAGAATATCGTTATCATTGCTTGGAGATAAGTGTTTTTTACCTTCCTTATGTATCTTTTATAGACATTTCCATGAGTATTTGAAGGATTCATTAGCTATTGTGACTCCTCTTTGACATTTCCTCCACCATTTTGAGATTTCTGGAACTACGACCATGACTGATTTTTTTAATGCCATAGCTAAGATGCCTCTGCTAAGTTTCTATCTTTTCCCTTCATGGATATTGGTCATTTGTTTGATTCCAACTTTGGTTTATACTATAAGAGTTATGAGGTAACCTTTAACTTGTTACTTGTTTTGGTTTTAAAACTTTATCATGAATCGGTTGTGGCCTCTTTTCTTTGGATTTTACACTGCATGCTTCATATGTAAAATTGGCTTTATTGCTGTCTGGAAATCTTCCTTCTTATATTCTGTTGAAATGTCTTACTATGTAGTTACTTTGTCAAGGATGTGAAATGTAGCACCCCACACACCTCATCTTTATTGTGAAACTAACAGCCTAACTCTTCTAAATTGTTACTTGGTCTTTAACTTCTATGTTGCTTACTATTACTTTTAGCCTCATTTAAGACTGCTTACATATTTCTACTATTACATTAATGTCTGGTATTTATGATCCCATGGAAATTGTTTGATGTTTACTTGATATTTTCATCAGCATAAAGCTTTTCCTAACATTGATATGTTTATATCTTCCTATTATTCTGAACTTATCCTTGATATTTAAATGAAAACATATATGCCTATTTGTGTTTCTATATTTTCATCTGGATTCTCTCTACCTTGATTCTCTCTCTGACTCTTTCAGTCCATCATGTTCATGACTTATAATAGCATCTCTTTTTATAGAATTTTGTCCACCTGTTGTTCTCTTCGATGACTCATAGTATAATGCAGCTGCAATCCAATACTTAACAAAATTATTTTTTTACCATCTTTCCAATGCAATGCATATTACACCCAGGTCTATTGGTGTGTCAATTATATCAAAGTAATATGGGATTCCAAGAATAACAAGATTCACCAGAGTATTGAAGGTTTCTGTAGCATCCATTTTCATGATTTTCTACACTCTCTTTTAGCTCTGCTCATATCCATGACTTAGCCTCCAAAACTAATCCCATTCACAATCATTGTTAATATTCAGTATGCACAAGATGCAAAACTATCTTCTTTCTTGCTTGTATATTCTGAGTGTGTTGGACTACAACTGAGTTGGAATCTGATTGAAGAATATATGATTACAAGATCACTAAGGATTTTTTGATTAGATATGTAATATGATTAAATTAGTATTATGTTGTCATTGATGTCAACTAGTTTGACAGCACTTATCTTGTAAGTTACTATACCGAGACATCTGAAGAAAGGTGAAAGAGATGAAGAACAGAGAAATCTACATGAGGAAAGATGTACATGTCAGATGAGGATAAGGAACACATTGAGTAACTTTTTGATGAGTCTATGACTTGATGATATTGACTTTATTATGTTGCATTCATCTATGATGAAGTATAGAGCTGAAAGACACAAAGTAGTGTTGTCAGTAAATGAAGCATTTCTAGTATACACCGACGGAGTCTAGTGTATACCAACCACAGTATTAACTAAGTAGTGTTCATCGATGTATTTCTTTGTTAACCGAGTGGAATAGAATAAATCAAATGATTAGTTTAGCCAATAAGATTGATGAGTTGGCAAGATTATAACATCAAGGTAACAGATCATGTTTGTTACAAAGATCGACGGTTGATGAAATTTAGGGAAGATCTAACAAAGCAGATTGAAACGTGTTATTGACACAAGTACCAAGAAAGTTTGAAGTGGCAAAATCTATGAATGTGGTTGAGCGACAAAATATGATGGTGGAGAAGAAAATGATTTACTCATCTATATAAGAGAATAGAATTTCTTTATGAATAGGTCAGAAGAAGAAGTTGCAGGAATATCATGTGAACAAGCTTTCATGCATTCTGATCATACTGGTTAGTAAGAACCGAGATGAAGAATAGTTACCGAGCTACATAGAGCAATTATCGACAAACAGTAAGTTGATATAGTATTGAAACTGAAGTGAAATATTGGTCAAAAGGATTTATATGGACTGAATATTGATCTGTAATCTACAATTGAAGTTGTATTAAGTCATATCATTTACTGTTACATATTTAACCATTGTATACAGTCAAAATCTCTTAACTGAGTGGACTTTGAAAGTCTTATGATGTATCATTCATAGAATGAACATTATTATCCTGTCAATGCCATAGTGAATGCTGGTTGGATGATAACTTCTAGTCTAAAATCCTCTAACAAGGTCACACCTGACAATGTGTTTGTAACCTTTAACAGGGTTGGGTCTTAACCGACCTCACTTCAAAAGAGTGAACAATTTTGGGTTGCCGATCCCAGGTGGTTTTTCCCTTTACAGGGTTTCCACGTTAAATCTCTTGTGTTATGTGTTGATTGTGATATTTGTTTGTTATCATACTTTGCATATTACATGTTAGATTTGATCGGTAAACTGTTATAGTATTTGACTGGTAATCGGTAAAAGCACAGACAGTGAGAGTTATTATTTCTTACCAATGAGTAGAATTTAGAGAAGTTATTTTGAATTATACATTTTGTTTTGGGACACTGGATAACTGATTCACCCCCCTCTTAGTTATTCTAACAAAGTGATATTTTTCAGATCATCTGCTTACAAAAAATTAGATTTAGCATTTTATTTTTTTATCTCCTACTGATATATTCCTTTTATTCTATGCAAATGTACAATGTTCCATTAGAAAAGAATATGTAGGCATGAGAATGATGTACCAGTATTGCTTAGATCCTTGAGATCTAATTCATCCTTATTTTCCTTGCAAAACACAGCTGATAGATTGGAGCATGACTTGAAGTAGTTGATGGAATGACACAATCAGGAAGACGACATGACCAGTTATTCTCAACAGGCAATAACTGGTTACCTATGAACCTCTTTCATACCTATCCTATTTTATTCTCCCAATTCCCTTTACATTTGCATAGAATAGGCAGTATTAGCAGTAGAGGCTAAGGTTACTCTCACAACCTTATTGTGTGGGAGGTGCATATGTAATTCAGCATTTTACTTTCTCATTTTTAATTCAACATTTTACTTTCTCATTTCATCAATCATTGAACAATTGTATATCAAATGTATAAACTTATGATGATTAATACAAAAGAAATTATTATGTGAAATGATTGGCATTTATATTGAAATTTTTACACATGTGCAAAAATTTCAGTAACATTTTTGGCAATCTTTGATGGATGTATGCCTGCTATACATGAAACTAGTAGCCTTAACACCTCCATTGGGTAGTGGGTCAAAAACATGCAACACTCAACTTAGAGGATAGGTGACTAATAAATATCAATGTAGGATAGGATTTTGGGTGTAGATTTATGGCTTGTGGTAGGACAACTCCCCTATCCCAAAAGAATAGGTATGCACTCAAAATGTTGTAAAATATTGATATTTACCAGTCATTTATCTATTTTGAACAAGCATGGCAGCTTTTTTTCTAAAAAACACTTAGGGAAAATTGGAAAACTAACTAAAAGTGGTGACAGAAAAATTCTTAACAGTAGGTAGGTATGTATCATATGATGCCTATATATGAATGTTGCATAGCACATGATAGTTGAGAAGAATCTCCTACATGTATGGCATAGTGTTTTGATATGTAGGCACCATAATATGTATGAATGTTGTTAAAAGTATCTTATGTTGAAGACTAACTACTAACACCTAGGAAAAGAAAACTTCAAAGTAAATGGTGCAGCAACACCTTATTCAGAAACTCTAGGATTTACAAAGTAGGACATACCTCAAAACAAGATTTGAGGTGAATACCACTTACTGGTATTGGTAGATTTTCCCCTTCAAGTGTTGACAGTTGAAAATTTTTATGTTCCTTGCATTTCACAATCATAAACAGGCCTCCCCAAATGAATCAAATTTAGTATGCTTGCCCGGTTTGCTCTTGAATTCATCCTACTTGAGAACAATGTCTCCCACATTGAAAACTCTAGATCTCGCCTTTCTGTCAAAACTTTTCTTAACTTGCATCTACTAAAATTCCATAGTTTGCATTTCTTTCCTTCTATTCTCCTCCAATTCCATCAACTGTGCATTACACACTTGCATCTAGGATCTCCTTCCTCAAAAAGAACCAACTAAGTAGCAAGATCAAATATTGGAAACTCCATTTCAATTGACAACCGAGCTTCCTTTCCATACACTAACTGAAAAGGTGAGTTCCCAATAATTTTCTTTGGAGTAATTATGTCCACCCATAAGGAAGCCTTCAACTTGGAGTGCCAATCATGTTGATTCTCCTGCAGACTTCTTTTGACAATTCTGATTAAGTTCTTCTTGGTAGACTCTACTAATCTATTACCTCATGGATAGTAGTTGGAACTAGTACTAAGATAAACTACATATTTGAGTGCACATTCAGTAACCCTTAGACCAATGAAAGTGAGCACATTATTAGAGATTATAGAGTCGGGAACTCCAAACTTGTTCACAATATCATCATAAAAATTAAGGACAACTGTCTCATTTGCATCCTTTAGCACTATTGCCTCTGTCCAACATGTCAAATAATTAGTGGTATTAATTATCCACTTATGCCCCACACTTTATGGAGGATTGATAGGACCTATGAAGTCAACACCCCACTTTTGATAAGGTTGTTCTATTTTAATTGGATGCAAAGAAAAAGTTGATAGCCTTTCTTTTCCTACAAATATAGCACATTTCACGCACTTCCTCACATATGCATGATTGTCCTTAAAAATATTAGGCCAATAATAATTGCCTCTTAGGATCTTATATGTTGTAGTCCTAGGGGAAAAATGACCCCTGAATGACCATCATGGAATTCATGAAAAATGTCTATGATCTGGTCTGAGTCAATGCATCTGAGAAGGACACCATTATGATCCTTTCTGTATAATACATCATTAATTAAGACAAAAGGAACTAATTGTAACCAATAATACCTTCTTTTTGTCTTATCCAAATTAGTTGGACACTCACTAGTCTTCAAAAAATGAACCATATCTTGCAACCATCTTGTTGTTCTATCATCATCAGCTACCATACCAAGCACCAAATAGTATCTGCTTGTCCTTGAAGCTCTGAAACCTCATTATTAGCAATCTTCTCACATAAGCCTTTGCCTCTAACCAGCTTGGTCACCTGAAAATCCACATCATACTCCATGACTCGTGTTATCTAGCCAGCTCTTTTTTTGTTCAAATCCTTACTGAGTAAGAATTCCTTGACACTAGGGTGCGCAACCCTTAAATGAATCATGTTATGAGACAACAAGTGTCAAATTTTCTTGAGACTCTTAACAATAGCAAGGACATGTTTTTCCACAAAACTATTTCTCTGTTCATAATCTTCTAAGCCTTTGCTAAAAAAGGCTATTGGTTGCTCCAAACCTTCAGTATTTGTTGTACCAACATTGCAGAAATAGTCTCATAACCACCATACATGTATAGAATGAAATCCTTGTTGAAATCAAGATTTACTAAAGCAGGAGTTGCTGCTAAGGTCTCTTTAATAACTTGAAAACTATCCTTTTCTTCTTTTGTCCAACTGAAAACAACATTCTTTTTAAGTAAGGTTGTCAATGGCTTTAATAAATCTGCAATGTTGGGCAATAAATGCCTTACAAAATTAATCCTTCCAATGAAAGACTACAACCCATTCTTATGATGTGGCAATGGTAACTCTAAAATGGTTTCTACTCTCTCGAGATCTATTGTAACACCTTGCTTAGAAACAATATATCCCAGTAAATTACCTTCATGCACAACAAACACACACTTTTTTGGATTGAGAGATATCCAAAATTCCCTACAACATTCAAAAATCTGCTTGAGATGGCCAATGTGATCTGCTGCCTTTTTAGAATAAACTGTGATATCATTAAGATAAACCAAGACAAACTTGTACATTAAATTGTTAAACGCCATGTCCATAGCCTTTTGGAAGGTTTCTCCTATGTTTGACAAGCCAAAGGGCATTCTTTTGTATGCCATAGTACCCCCACTTGGTTGTAAAAGTTGTTTTGAACTGATCCTCCTCTTTGACAAGAATTTGGTTATATCCTGAATAACCATCCAACAAAGAATACCTCTCTAAACCAGAAACATATTGCAAGATTTGCTCCATGGAAGGCAATGGATGATGATCTTTCAGAGAAGCCCTATTCAAATCTCTAAAATCTACATAGAGTCTCAATTCCCCATTCTTCTTCCTAACCGAGACAAGGTTAGACACCCAACTAGTGTATTTGATTGGGAAAATAATGCCACTCTCAATCAGCCTAAAAAATTATTTCTGCATTAATGGCTCTAATCTGGGATTGACAAGTCTTTTCCTTTGTCTTAGGGCTTGGAATTAGGCTCAAGCTCTATAGTGTGTTGTGCTAACTCAGGATTAAAACCTCTTAAATCACCATATTTCCATGCAAACACATCTGTAAACTCTTGAAAAATTTGAACATAAGACTCTTTTGCCAAAGAAGTACTCACCTTACCAAACTTTAAGCTTTTCCCTGGTGCCACCTCCAAACTTTCATAATGTTCTTGAGAAACCAGCAAACCTGTTTTGTCCTTTTTAGCCTAATCATCTGAATTGAATATAGATTCCAAGGAAAACAAACCTTTAGGCAACTTTTTGGACTTAAGTTGCACCACTTGGTCTTCATAATTTTGCTTCAGCCTATCCTGATTAGAATCTGCAAAAACATCTTCTTCTAGCAGAAATTGCAAAATCTGCTCATCACTTTCAAAAACTTGCTAGTTTACATTATTATCAAGAATCGAAGGCCTAAAAATAATCTTTATATGTTGTTGATCAGACCCCCTTTTAATATTGTTAGGAATATCAAACTGTACCCCTATAGCTGCCAACCTATCAGCATGTTGATTCAGTTTCCTAGGAATTGCAACAATACTAAAAGCAAAGAAATCTTCAATAACATCCCATACTCTAAGTTTATATGCTTTCAAAGTATCATTTTTTACAGAAACTAGTCCTCTTACTTGATTTACCACTAATTCACTATCACCATGAACCTTCAGAACTTAATACCCCTCTTTCTTGCCCATTCCAATCCATTAATCAAACCTTCATACTCTGCAGTATTGTTAGTGCAAGAGAAACCAAATCTAAAGGTTGCATAATACTTTTCTCCATCATGAGATACTAACATTGCACCTCCACCAACACCATGTTTACTTCTAGATCCATCAAAAAACATATTCCAGACCTTGTTTTGTTGTTCAGAATCAGTTTCTACCTTTTTAACTAAGTTTGGCATCACCAAACCAGCTTCTTGGAACATGTAATTACCCATTCCAGCATCTAGAACAAAACTAGAATTAGTCTCAAAAGCATTCTCTATAGCCCACTCATCTAAAAGTATATCAATAATTTTAGCAGTAGATGTACGTGAAATAGGGGCAGCATGATCATCTTGGCCAAAATTGACATAATTTGCATTTACCATACTAGGCATGTAAGGCTCTATTATATCTTTTGCAAGTAACTCAGACTTTATATTAACCTTTGTTCCATATCAGGTGCGAAAAATCATGTGAGACCAATTAGATGAAAAATAACCTCCTATCTTGGCTATAAATTCTCTTGATAGGAAAAGACCAAAATAGGGAGGTAAATCTATCACAAATATATCTTGTGGAATAGAGAAAGTAGGGTAGGCATGTAAGGTTAAACTAGCATTTATGAGACCTATAGAATTCATAGATGTGCCATCTAATTGGACTACTCCCTTTTCAATAGGTTCATATTTCAATTCTAATTGATCAGCTACCTTCCTAGGCATCACAATACAAGTGGCCCCACTATCAACCATACAATTATGTACTATTTTTTTTCCAATTATTAAGGAAACATAGAACGGAGGAGGTCTCACATCCTTACCTTGAACAGTAGTTTTTTGCTTACCATCCTCAACATTTGCTTGCTCAGCATTTGTCATAACTACCTTCACACAATCATAAGCAGCTTGATCTTGCATATCTACTCTACTCAATGCTTTTTTTAACATTTTAGCTTGCCCATGAATAGATAGGGAATCCCACATAGTCATTGACACATTCATTTTTTTCATGTTGTCCACAATGTTGTAAGGTATAGCTGAATGCACCTTATGGTTGCTAATTGGTTGAATTGAAGGCTTTTTTAAAATACTTGGATTAGGTGTAAGTGATGGTCCTATAGTCATAGCTTCCTTATCCTTACCGATTGTTTGATCCATATCTAGAGCCCTTTTCTTTTCTTAGGTATTGGCTGCAATTGATGATTTTCCATTCAATTTGTAAAACTCCTCTCCTTGCTAGTTAAGGAATCCAGTCTCCATGGTGTGTATATCTTCCTGTTGTTCAAGTCCACTAGAAGATGCATCCAGCTGTGAACTTGTAGCATTTTGGACCATGAGAGATTGGTTAGTCACCCCATTTGAACATGTAGACTGATTATGTACCTGATTGCATGGATAACACCAATCTACCTCCAATATCAAGTTTTTTTGAGCAGGTACTATATCTCTAACCAGATTTGTAGCATTTAATGGTGCTAGATTGTATCGCTAAAAAGGTCATGGATTAACATTTTGTCATTGTCCTTGATAATTTCCTTGATGTGGTTGTCTATTCTGTTGGTATTGATATCCCTGGCCTTGAGTTTGATATGGATGATTAACTCCTTACTACTAATTATACTATTGAAACACTGGCCTCAGACCTTGATTTTGTTGCTTCTTCATACTGGTTAACTCATTTCCCAAGGTCTGTAATATACTTT
This sequence comes from Chamaecyparis obtusa, assembly GCA_027943335.1. NCBI lineage: Eukaryota > Viridiplantae > Streptophyta > Pinopsida > Cupressales > Cupressaceae > Chamaecyparis > Chamaecyparis obtusa. The sequence continues at coordinate 960,397 of BSBK01002242.1, forward strand.
CTATCTTTTTTTGGCTGCTCTTAATTTCCTACAGCTCATTTGATGGACCAATTGCAGTATTTTCATAACCCCTAGTAGTAGAGCTAACTTGAATAGTAGGTAAAGGAGCCATTGGCGGTATATTAAGAGGCATATTTGACTGGATATTAGGAAAGTAAGGCATAGGAGGCCTAGGGGCTATTTTACCTGCCTGTATAAGGCTATTTTCAGCTCTAACAGCAAGATTAAAATCTTGTGGCAATGAGGTACCTCCCATAGACTGAATCATCACCAAAATGTCACTGTTCAAGATCTTCAAGTAGTATAGAAAAGCATAATCCACACTTGGCCTTACTGCCACTGGTATTCTATTCCATGTTTTCTAAAAATGGGAATTGAAATCAGTCATCTGTTCTTGTGGAGCTCTTTTAATGGTTGTTAACTATTCTACAAGTGACAAATGATCTGATTTGTCTTCAAAAAACTTGGTGAAGGCATCACCCAATTCATCCCACGTGGAAATGGAAGCCACGGGTAAATTTCTAAACCATTCCAATGCTTTTCCTTTGAATGAAGCTGCCAATAATCTAACTGCAACATTATCATGTTTCACATGGGGAACATTGCAAAGGGAAGCCACATCTCTAATGTGCTCAAAAGTGGTTGTTTGACTCTCCCCTATAAAATTTGGTAGCCCTTTCAAAGTTGCTAAAGGTATGTCATTATGCGTAGCAAGGTTCAAGGGACCGCCTTGATCAAATGGCACAAAAGCAAAAGCTCTTGGAAGAGCCATTGTACTAATGTGTGCTGAGGCACTTGCTGAAACCGAGCTCAAACTAGCTGCTACAATACTTGAAAATTTTGAAGAAGTACTTGCTACTGAAGCAGAAATAGTACCAAATTTGGCCTGTGATACAGATATCTCAACAGAATTAAAATATTTTGTTCTTATAGTTGGTGATGTTGAATGCCTTAAAGAATTTTCTCTTTCCTTTGGCCTTCCCCTTCTTATGTAAACTCTTGGAGGTGAAGATTGAACCCTTTTTGTACATGGAGTTCATTTGAGAGCTCTGCCCTTCCTTTTGGGTGTATCCAACTGCAACTTGAGGTTCTTGTCTCAATTTTTCTCATAAAAATGTACTGTAATGTTGCAATCACTGTTCTTTCACCATGGAGTCACCAGATATACTTAATAATAACCTTCAAATAGGTCAATATTCACACTAACAGTATATGAAATTAGCATTAAATTGAAAACATAGACTTCTTTCCCACCGGGCATGCCAAAATTGTTAAGGCTAAAAATTTGCAGCCTGTTAAACTAGACAAGTTTAACAATTTTTCCTAACATGGGATTCATTTCTACATGTGGGAAATGCATAACTTGAAATGAAACCTTCGGGTCCTAGGCCGGTTCCTATTAGATAATCATTGATAACTCCTCAAAACTAACTTAAACTTGTTGGAAAAGAGATAGAAGTTGTAGAAATGAACATGCAAACTAAAACTAAACTTAGGAAAACTAGGTGATACACCAAAGATGATATGAAAGTGTAATTATAGATAACTGAGAAGGGTTATTATACTATCTGAATGAATACAAAACACTTCCTTTCTGTATAGGCTTGCATAAGTACTTTGCAATAAAGTCTGAAAAATGAACCAAAATAAGGAGGAACACAAAATGCCTCACTTATTAGTTTCACACCTTAAGACATGAACTACAACCTGCAAGCAAACATACTTTCCTACAAATAGGTGTTTAGGTGAGACAAAACAACATGGAATGATAGAAATTCACTAGTTATCTTTATCAAATCACCTGAAAGTACACACAAAAATGCAAAAAGAAAAGAAGGCTCCAAAAGAAACTCAGGTAACATAAACTCAGTTGTTGTTACTTGTATTTGATCTTCCAACAAGAGTTACAAATTCCTGCATAAAACTGCTAAGGACAAAAAAATGTCACAAAAGCCCTCCTCTGCATAATCAAAACTAAAGAAAAGTGAGTCCAAAACTCACTAAGTACAATACACAACCCTTGGGTTGGATGCCAGAAAATAGACTAGAAAAGAGGACCTAATAACCCATGAAATAAAGTCCCACCTCTGAAAAAACTCCACTAAGTCATTAAGCACCCTGATGACTCACCAAAATTATCCTCAAAAAGCTCTAAAAGGCCATAAAGACATCTCAACTGACTAGACAAAGTCAACTTTTGAAAATCCACCTAGAAACCCTACAACATCTCCTAAATCCACTCCTCATGTCGACATATAGTTACAACTTCCAAGAAGTTATTAGGCTAATTAAAACACCCTTATCTCTCCACCTTTGCATTGCTATTGATTTCCTTTTAAAGATTTTAATATTCATTAATTGATTTATAAAATACATCAATTAATAAATATTTAAATACTCAATACATTTTTTAAAGAAAATAATAATGAAATAAAAAACATTATTTTACTTAATATTATAATCATATGTTGAGGAAACATAGGATTCTAATATTAAGTAACATAATCTCTTGTCTAAAAATGCCATTACAAGGCGTGACCGTAGACTTCAAAATATAATGCAAGTGTCAAAGGGTGACATAAAGCCCAACCATAAGACACAACACATCACATGATCATTTCATGTTCTTTAAAGAAGAGGGTTTTTAGCTCTGAGTCACCGCCATGAATGGAGACACTCTATCTGCTCTCGCTGCCATTCTTTTTTGGTTTTTATGAATACCGTGAGGATTTGAGGGTGTTGGTGTTTTCATTTACTTCGCATGGCCATGGTGAGGATTTGCACAAAGACTTGGAGAATTTATAAAGCTTTCTATTGCAGGTCGTAAATCTTCAACCCATGTATATCGTAATAATTACTTGTTCTTGAGATTTTGCACAAGGAAAATCATGGATTTTGAAATTATTTTTTAGAATTATTGATTCTCCAAGCTCGGGTTCTTCTTGTAGCTGGAAATGATACTCTAGTTTCCATGGCATGTTGAAGTTATGTAGAATAATGGAAAATATTTTAATTGTAGCTCCTCTACAATTTTTTGAGATATTTATCTTTTCTTGTATCTTCATGGTCATTTGGAAATAGATTATGGGTTTTCCTCTGTAGGTGGAGACCGTGACTTCTCTCATCTATTTTGTGCAGGACTTTTTTGCACTGTTATCTTCTTCCTTTATTTTCCAACCTTCTTTGAGTTCCTTCTCTTTCCCACCCTTCATTGATTTCTCATTCACTGCAACATCAATTGTTCCTTCAACATTTTTCTTCACAGCAAACTGGGAACTTTGGTTGATCTTTTACCTTGGAGAGATAGGCAGTGTTTGAGCAGGAATACCATCGTCATTGCTTGGAGATAAGTGTTTTTTACCTTCCTTTTGTATCTTTTATAGACATTTCCATGAGTATTTGAAGGATTCATTGGCTGTTGTGACTCCTCTTTGACATTTCCTCCGCCATTTTGAGATTTATGGAACTAAGACCATGACTGATTTTTTTTTTAAAGCCATAGTTGAGACACCTCTGCAAAGTTTCTATCTTTTCCCTTCATGGATATTGGCTGTCTGTTTGATTCCAACTTTGGTTTATAATGTAAGAGTGTTGAGGTAACCTTTAACTTGTTACTTGTTTAGGTTTTAAAACTTTATCATGAATCGGTTGTGGCCTCTTTTCTTTGGATTTTACATTGCATGCTTCATATGTAAAATTGGCTTTATTGTTGTCTGGAAATCTTCCTTCTTATATTTTGCTAAAATGTCTTACTATGTAGGTACTTTTTCAAGTAAGGATGTGAAATGTAGCACCCCACACACCTCATCTTTTCTGTGAAACTAATAGCCTAACTCTTCTAAATTGTTACTTGGTCTTTAACTTCTATGCTGCTTACTATTACTTTTAGCCTCATTTAACATTGCTTACATATTTCTACTATTACATTAATGTCTGGTCTTTATGATCCCATGGCAACTGTTTGATGTTTACTTAATATTGTCATCATCATAAAGCTTTTCTTAACATTGATATGTTTATCTCTTCCTGCTATTATGAACTTATCCTTGATATTTAAATGAAAACATATTTGCATGTTTGTGTTTCTATATTTTCATCTAGATTCTCTCTACCTTGATGCTCTCTCTAACTCTTTATGTCCATCATGTTCATGACTTATAATAGCATCTCTTTTTATAGAATTTTGTCCACCTGTTGTTCTCTTCGGTGACTCATAGTATAATCCAGCTGCAATCCAATACTTAACATAATTCTTTTTTTTACCATCTTTCCAATGCAGTGCATATTGTGCCCAGGTCTATCGGTGTGTCAGTTATATCAAAGTAATCTAGGATTCCAAGAATAACAAGATTCATCGAAGTATTGAAGGTTTCTATAGCATCCATTTTCATGATTTTCTACACTCTCTTTTAGCTCTGCTCATATCCATGACTTAGCCTCCAAAACTGATCCCATTCACAATCATTGTTAATATTTAGTATGCACAGGATGCAAAACCATCTTCTTTCTTGCTTGTATATTCTAAGTGATATTTTTTAGATCATTTGCATACAAAAAATTAGATTTAGCATATATATTTTTATGATCTTCTGCTAATATATTCCTTTTATTCTATGCAAATGTAGAATGTGGCATTAGAAAAGAATATGTATGCATGAGAATGAGGTACTGGTATTGCTTAGATCCTTGAGATCTAATTCATCCTTCTTTTCCTTGCAGAACATAGCTGGTAGATTGGAGCATGACTTGAAGCAGTTGATGGAATGACACAATCAGGAAGATGACATGACTAGTTATTCTCAATAGACAATAATTGGTTACCTATGAACCTCTTTCATACCTATCCTATTTTCTTTTCCCAATGCCCTTTACATTTGAATAGAATAGGTAGTATTAGCAGTAGAGGCTAAGGTTACTGTCACAACCTTATTGTGTGGGAGGTGCATATGTAATTCATCATTTTACTTTCTCATTTGTAATTCAGCATTTCACTTTCTCATTTCATCAATCGTTGAACAATTGTATATCAAATGTATAAACTTATGATGATTAATACAAAAGAAATTATTGTGTGAAATGATTGGCATTTATATTGAAATTTTTACACATGTGCAAAATTTTTAGTAACAGTTCTTTCCCAAGCCTTTTTATCTAATGGAATTGGAGCATTTTTTACATTATGATTGACTATAAAAGTGAAGAGCACAACCCTAATGCTTTCTTTCACAAACAATGAGGCTTATTTTATGTGTTTGTTCATTCTTTAGCTCATTTTTCTTCTCAAGTTTACCACTTCTAGGAGCTTGATTTATCATAAAAGTGAAGAGCATATCCCTAATGCCTCACTTAGGGTTTAAATTTGCTTCTAATTAGGCTAGATTTTGAATTGAAAGGCCACAATTTAAGCAAAAACATAAGGTGTTAGGTATACCTCTTTGGAGCTAACAAAGGCTAGGCACATTTTTTATTTTATTATTTTTGCATTTTTACTCACCTAGTGGTGATCGTTCTAGCTCCTTAACATTCTTCTTCACAAATGTTAGTTCAACACAAGCAAGGAAAATGTGAAGAAAATAAAAAACAATTAAATTTCCTTTTTTTCATAGCGATCAAAAGTTTGTTATTTGAATGAGTAAAGATCGAATTGAGAGATACATATTTATCTTTATAAGCTTGGATTACCCTTAAGAACCTTTCATATGCTTCCATTTCTTGTTTTTAACCCTCCAAACTATTGTTCAAATGAGTTTGTGTTTCCTTCTTCAATTGTCTTTTTTCTTCTCTCCTTTTTGTGAACTTTCAATTCTAGTTTTTGGACATTTGTATGACTTGTCATCAGAACACCAGAGAGTTAAAATCATTAAATTGACAAAATTTAAAATTTTAAAAACCACAAAGCTACGCGCTACAAAAAATTACATACACATTATTGTTTTTATTACTACACGCTACAAAAATGATTAAATGTGCTATTCTGTCACTACTACACATTATTAAAATGGCTAAAAATTTATACGTGCTAAAACAAATTCATAAATGCGTCACAAAGATATGTGCTACACGCTGAAAGAAATGTAGACAAAAGACAAAAGAAATCGTAAATGTATCAAAATTATATGGAAAGGCATTAAACTTTATTGTACATGTGCTATTTCCTTGTGCAAAGGTGTCGAACTTCATTGTATACACGCTATTTCTCCTATTAAACACATTGTTGTACCTACAAAAGATCAAAATCTTCAAAACAAAAGCATGCATATGCAAATATTTAACAAATTTCTAAAAATTGAGGCCAAGGCCCCACGATGGGCACTATTTTGTGTATTTAAAATACCTTCATAGGATTAGCTCATCAAAATATCAACTCAATTGTGGAAAATATAACAATTTTTAAAGCAGTTGAATTGAAATAATGACAATAAGCATCCCATGGATCTCTAACTACAAAAGCTAAAGAAATGCTCTCATATTAGCATTCATTAGAGACAGCTCTAGAATGAGAATATATGTTTTATGCTAAATGATATATGCCATTCTAACTTAAATTATACTAAAATATGCTCAAATATGCTAATAATTCATAATTAAATACCTATAATATGGATGCAATTAACAACTAATGAGAGTGGATCATTTTCTCCCAATTTTGTCCTCCATTTATGGATTTTCCCGAAGCTTAGGGGTAGAGTAAGATTAATCATGATCAAGTTTGAGTCAAGTTAATGGTTTCAAATGTTTTTAAAAAGTAAATATTTTATTCTCAAAGGTTGGAACAAAGAGACGATTTGAACGATCAAGATGCATCTCTAAGATGTGCAATGGAGAATTGATTTAACTTTGATCCATGTGAGCTCATTCCTTCATTCTCATTGGTTCATTTTGATTTTGTCCATATTTGGTTGGTGAGAAAGATAGGATTTAATAATTGATTTAATTGATTTATCTTAGCCATGTGTGCCCTTAAATGGGTTGAATTTGATTTGATTTAATTATACAATTAATTTATTAAAATTAATTGTATAATTATTTTCTCTTTTTTATTTCATTAATCATTTTTGGCTTTGATTTCAATTAATTCATGTTTTTATCCTTGATTTCTCATTTCAATTTTCCTTGACCATTTTTAGGTATATACAAATATATAATGACAATTTTTTGGAGTTAAATATTGAGTTATTTTGCCATCCTTCTCATCTATTGGGTTGTGTACACTTGTGGTGATTGAAAAATTTACTTGTGAATGTCTATTTCCCTGTAATTTGTCTCATTTTTCAACACCTTTTTTTGCATAAAGTTATATTTACTTGCAGATTATAGTTTGTGTTTCAGGTGTAGGTCTTTGAAGGTGTGAAATCTCTTTGCCTCCTAAAAGTCCAGTATGAAGACCTTATCATAAAATACTTATGCAAGGGTATACAAGAGGAGGTTGTGTAGTTTCTTTCAACTTAATCACTTTACCAAGAACCTAACTATTTGAGTTTCATGGTCCTACCAAGTTTAGTGTATCACCTTGTCGGCTAGATTTCAATTTCATGTTTCTTTATAACCTTTTCCTCTAAAAGTTTAGTATAGATGAGTACCATAGGAATTTGGCCTTCTTCAGAGGTTCTTTCCAATTTGTGACCCACAAACCTATAAATTTCCCATGTTTCTCCACAGTGGTAAGTTATGCAACTTAGAAAGGGTGTGATTTTGAGAGATAACATGGAAATTAGGTAAGGAAGTAGGAATAAGAATATAAGCCTCAACACTAGTATGAGGATGGGGAGACCGAGATCTTAAGAATATTTTTTTATAGACTTAAGATTGTCATTAATAAGATGAGATATGCCACACAATAAATCAACATCATGTTCATAATTATGAATCAACTTCCTCAATCCTTATACTAAAGAGATGACCTCCATATTAGAATGATCTTGACCTAACCGTCACTCATATTTTTCAAAATTATGAGAAAAATTTTACACTTCGGTAGGGGACACTCTTAAGGGTTCATCTTGGTCATTAGAAGAATGGGAAGAGAGATTCTCAACCATAGGAGGTATGCCATTAGTGGGCATAATGGTATCATCCATATTTCTATGGAACATTTTAGAGGATCATAAGAACCCATAAGTCAATGACTTCTCCTCACCAGAATGCTATATGTAGAGCTCAAGGTTATGACATTCATGCACAAGGTAATGAAAGGTGGAAATGTCTAAACAATATAAAATACTAGTATATTGATCATTTAAACATGAAATGAAATGAAATAGCTAAATATATAAATCACATCTGAAATGAAAATGAAATTATTTATCAAGTTTATGTAACATAAATGTAACTAAGACATGTAGAAAGAATAATTGTACACAAAACCTAATGAATTGTATGAAAAGAACATCTAGCTATCCAAATAAAAAGTGGAATATAAGGAGTTGGGTTCACCAAAATGTAACATAAAAGGAAATGTTTGTAGGGGGTGTAAGACCACATAGCCTAATAAGCTAAGTCATATATCCTTTTACATTTTATTGGAAGGAATATGATCTACTTAGGCTCAAAAAGGGAAATTCAACCACCATGTGGATGCATTGATTCCTTTTCTATTATGCAATTGAGGAGTTGATTTATGAATGATTGATGGGGAAATGCAATATTTAGGGTTGAATGAAAAACAAAGTTGACTTTCAACATACACAAAATGGAAAAGATATCACAAATTTTTATATAAAAGACATAACCTAGAAACTGTAACTAACCTACAAATTCAACTTGGAGCTAATTTGGAGGGGCCAAGTCAATTGGGTCAACCTATTCCCTATACTTTTGGCTATTTTTAGTTTCAAATTATAGCTCGGATCTTTTACTTTCCATATCTAGTCCTGAAACTAGTGTCGCCTATTACTTCACAAATGGACTTGGAGTCATAATGTCTATGAAGATGTTTGAAGTGGTCTTAAATGTTGTTGAAATATCTTGAATTTTTGAGAAGAATCAAGGATGCTTTTCACAAATGCCTAAATCTATAAATACTCCTCAAATCTCCAATGTTGTTATGCTTGATGTCACTTTCCTTGAGAAGGAATTAATTTACATTGATACTCATGTGCTTGAAAGAAGAATCTTCTTGCACAATTGAGGTTTCCTCTTCTTGGTCTTCAATGAGGGAGAGAATCTTGCTACAATGTAGAAGATTGCCTTTGAAAATGATTTCGATGCTTGAAATGTGCTTTAGAATGCTTGAGATGAGAGAGATATTAAACTTGCACTAGTGCTTATGGGATTTGTATATCAATTAAGGAGAGGTAGATTGCTTATATACCCCTCACAAACATTTTGGAGCTCAAAACTCAAAGACAGCTAGCGAGAGCTTGAACTTCGCACTCTACCATCAAGGTCATTACACAATTAAAATTTCAAAACAAACATAGGGGATTAGGCCAACTAGGTTGACCCAGTCCCTCCTAAGGGCATCAAAATTTGGATAATGGGCCCTAATTATGGAGTGGATGCTGGAATAGGAAATGAAATCAGGGCTGGATCAAGCATAATGAACACAAAGGCCCAATGACACTAAAATAGGACCAAATTGAGCATCCAATTATATGTGAGTATAGTTTAGGATGGTACAAGGGTTTAGATGTTCCTAGTGATGTTCCTTCCACAAATGAAAATATGCATTTATGTACAACAAGTTAAATGCCCAAATGGATGAAAGACTATCTAGCCAAGGAAAACCCATGAAGGAGATCATAGAAATAAAATTGTGTAAACTAAATATCAATCAATAAAAATCAAGAAAAGGCAAAGGATCAAGAGGGCCACTCAGGTGGCTTGTCAAACCTAGAAACCACTCAAGAACCCCTCTACGATGGACACCCAGGACACATAGTCTGCAATCTGCAATTCAAACCCTAGTTGTTGATATGCTCTACTCGCAACATTATAAGAAATATATTTAGGAAATGAATTATAAAATAAATTTGATTAATTAAAAAAAGAAAAAATAATAATAATTATCTTTATATTTTATGTAAAAAATAAATAAATTAAATAATAAATATTATTTAATTAATTTAAATGACTCAATTATATAATAAACAAATACTTAATTAAGTAGAAAGAAAGTAAGATGTGCACAATGAATGTTCAAGGTCTAAAACACCATATTTGGAACTGTTACTAAAAAATTATAGCATACAACACAATAAGCACAAATAGGAAAAGGTTGCACATTTGTTGATCCAATTAATACTACCTTACAGGCTTTGTTAATTGACATGTCATTATCGCATTCATTTTTAGATTTCATTATTGTACTCTAAGTATTGATCACATTCCAAATTTCAAAATTCATAACTGATCATTACATTGTGCATTCAAACTGAATGTAGTATACAAAGTCTATTTTCATGTTTCATATTTCATATCAACAATAGAGTACATATGTAGAATTCAAAAAATTATTGAAGTATGGAATAGGGGTCCCATGCATTGCCTTGTTGTTTGTATGTTGTCAGCTAGTTTTATGTCGGGTCCTAAGTCCTCAGGTACAAGTCTTCATCTGCATTTAGATCTTTAGGGTTCATACCTGCATGAGAGATAAAATGTTGTTAGATCCTGCTGGATCTAAGAAATGCATGAGAAACAAATAACATACAATGACAATCAAGTTTTCAATGTTGCATATCAATCTACAAAATTAAATGCAATAAGGAAATGTACACTCACACTTAGTGCAAGGTAGTATTAAAGGGACTTGTTTTGCAAACATGAAACCTTTTACTATTAATGATCATTCTGGTGTATGTTGTCCTTTTTATTAACTAGGTATCTGAATTAAAGGGAATTAGCTTGGTAGATTAGTGAACGTAATGGTCTGAAAATTGATTTATAAGTGTCTTTTTGGCATTTTTACAAATTGTTTATTATGTTCACTAATCTAACCATTTCAAAATAATGTTGTTTGAGAGCTTAACAAATTATTTTGCAGAAAGAGAGTTGACTAGTTTTCACATTTAGTCAAAGAAAAGAGATGCAAACCAAGCTAGAATTTCAAAACAAAATGCCAGAAGTGTTACAAACAGTCAAAGATCAAATCACAGAATGTAGTTACATAAATAGTGGTATAGTATATCTTGGCTAATTCAAAAGTACAAATTCAAGTAATTTCACTGGTTACTACTGATCACAGAAAGGATGCTACATAATTGAAAAGATATCATAAAATTTGTACTAAAATGTATCTTTGAGTGTCACGAGCCTGTGCTCAAACTTCATTGATAATATACAAACATTTTTACATCTTATTGCATTCCTTTTGAACAATTCAAATTCAGCATCAAAGCATAACTGTATTCAATATTTGGTAATTTTTGCCATGACTATATCAGTGATAATGAGATATTTGAAGACATGGTTTCATATAATGCATAAATTAATGGTGTAAAATAGTGACTGTGTCATCAAGAGGGCATTTAAAAAGATGTTGCTACAAAATTTCTAAGATATGAAACAAGCATGGTACATTTAACTAATTGGTGTGCTAGTGTTCAATGTTTCACAAATAAAAAATGAGGACTTTTACAACATAGAATGACTGGTGTTTTGGGTTAAAGAAAAGTTTAGCAACAATGGGTTGAAAACAGTGGCAAAAATATATAGAACAGTCAAACATTTACAGCCAAGTCAAATGGACATTAAAAGTTTATCAAACAAATCAGCTGAAGGAGTTCAATTTTAAACATTCATTATGCCATAGGAACTCTAATGCAGCGTACTTTTAAAGCTTTGGTTTATCTTGTGAAGCAGATCATGTTTGATTGTATATTGATAGAATTTTATGATTGGTTTTTGACACTATGTTGATAGTGAAAAATTAGAGATACAGAATGTACACAAGTGGCCAATAAAATAACCAATAGACAGAAGAGGATGAACTTATCTATATATGCAAAGTAGCTGGTGTCTTTTATTTATCTTTTAGTCATGTTTTGAGTTAGCTTACAAAGTCATGAAGCTTATGACTGAAAGATGTCATAGCTTAAGGACTTGATATATCTACCACATCTTTTAGTCATAGCTCATAGTTTTGTAGAGTTGACTGAGAAAAACCCACATGGTGGTATGCTGTTGAAATATTTTCAGTCATCTTGATAAGAGTCGCAAGTTGTAATTGAGGGATGTTTAACTCATGCCAAATCTCATATCTCGGTCACAACTTGGACTATTGTCAATATAACTAAAGGTGGCAGCTGAATCATGATACACTTTTATAAGTTTAAAGAGAACCCACATCAGTAAGTGTGGTGTAAACAACGACAAACTTCATACTAGATCTACTAGTCATAAGTGACTGAAATCTACCAGTCATGGAAAGTAAACCAAGAAAGGAGCTGAGTTCATGACTCATGGTTTTAATGAGGTTTGTTCACAATTGCAAGTAAGAGAAGAAGCTGAGTCTTGGTTATAATACTATCAAAGTTACAAAGAGTCCACGTCAGTAAGAGTGGAATAGGTAAACACGAGCTTCATGATTAAAATCTGTAGAAATTTCAAAGCACTTACCAGTCAAAGGTCATGTTACATCCAAATGTGAAGCTTTAGTTCACAACCCATGAGCCGAAAATCATTCTAAGTCACGGCTTCCTATGTAGTCGAATGAATAGAAGCTACACCAATCAAGTCATGACTTAGAATGTGATGAGTTCAAAGTCATAGTTCAAGGAGCCCATAAAATTGAAAGACAAGCATGGGGTCTCGGCTATAGTTTTGGTGAAGCCATAGTCACAAATCATGACTTATATCAAATATCCAGAAGCCAAGTTGGAAATAATGCTAAGTTGACCATGTACAAAGGATGAAATCACATTCACAGTCAAGTTGTGAACTAAAAGTATACTTCAGCAGAAGAACCACAAGTCTGAAATGTATTCAAAAGTAAGAGCGATCTATAGTCAAAGTCATGGCTATTAATAGGGTAGAGCTCAAGACTTGAAGACTCCATCATTCAAGGCTATGCTCAAGTTTTTAGCCTCAACTCACAGCCGATAGCTGTGTATTCATAACCGGGATCTATGTAGAAGGAAGGCGAAAAGACCATAAGTGAACAGGAATGTAATGAAGCCTAAAGTAATAGTTACAAAAGGAAATATAAGTGATCTACCTGTTAGGAAGCCAAGAGGCAAGAAGACTCCTTCATTCAAGGCCATACTCGAAGATGAGGATACAGTGAACACAGATCAACAAAATCAAAATGCCAGTCAAGTGGAGAGGACCCGAGTTCTATAAAATAAGCCTTCAGTGTGGATCTGATGCCAGAGAAGTAGAATGACAAGGAACTCGAGTTTCATCTACAAAGAAGCTGAGTTTCATGAAAATTTTAGCAGAGTCTAGCTAGGGTTTTCAAATTTCTTCCTGCTTCTCTTCGAAACTGAATAACAAAAAAATGCTAGTTTCGAAATCAAGTGAGCCTATGAGTTTTGGAGTCTGCCAAGTGAAGTGCATTCAATGCCTTCAATGTAGATGTCAATTCTGGTAGGTTTTAAAAACTACCACAGTGTCACCTCACTCCTATGGTTTTGCATTATATGCAAGTGGGATGAGTGGTCACATCAACCCTCTTCTATTTTGCATTATTTTTACACTTAGAAATTTATTTATAAGTTAGGAGTTAGAGGTTTTTAGCTATTACTTAATTTTGGATTTTATTCAAATTAAGTAATTTAAAATATTGGCAATATATTGTAAAAGGATTTAAAAATCCTTATTCTAAGCCAATATTTTGGGCATTTATTGATAGAATTTTTATAGGCTATAATTTTGGCACAAATTTTAGCCAAGTTAGGGCATTTTGTATAGGCTTGCATTTTCAAATTTGAAGCTAGGGCATAGTATAAGATTGATTTTTTGATCAATTTTAAGGGGTTGAAAGTTTTTGGAGATAGGCAAATAGAGAACTTGTTGTTCCTACATGTTTTGAAGCCATTTTTTGTAACCGCATTATCAAATTTGTGAGAAAAATAAAGCAGATGTTCTTTGACCCATACATTTCAGAGTTTTGATTTTATGATCCTGATTTCATCTTTATTTGCAAGCGTTGTTTTCATTGTTATCCAAGAGAAGTGAGTGCATCTTTACTCCTTCTTAAGATGATCAGTTATTCTAAACCTTGTGTGGAAAATGTATATTGTTAAGTATTTGAGCTATTTGTGGTTTAACCTTGGTAGTGAAATCTGTTAGCCTATATGTTGAACAAAGATTTGAAGAGTCAAGCCTTTGATATATGATTTTGAGTTACTATTTTATCATTCCAGCAAAGTCTAAACCCATTTTGGTGTATCACCACTTTCATTTCAGTTTAAAATTTTCCTTCTACCCTTTTCATATCAAGTTTCAGATCAGGTGGTGATATTTTATATTTAATAAGAATTAGCCTAGAATCCAAAGATTCCTTCTTAATCATAGTCTACCCACAGCTAGAGGAGGTTTCTATTATCATGATAGAATTGTTGTGTAGCCCTAATGCCTGAGTTAGGGTGACAATTCTAAGCTTGAATAATTTTTGGCATGCCCAATGGGACCCACACTACTTCTCAGTTGTGATTTACAAATTTCTATGGTTCTTTTGAATCAATTGTAGAATTAAGTATTTACTTAATGAGTAGAACTCCAACAAGATCAAACAAGGAGGGTTTTGTGTATTAGGAATTGCAGCCAAGAAGAAGGGGAGGTAGATTAGCTGGAGGAGGAAGAACACCATAAGATCTAAGAGGTAGATCTTCTCTATTGAATTCTAATTTTTCATCATTTGAAAACCCCATTTTTGAAGATCATGCTGCAAACGCAGACAAACTTGAGGTAATTATTGAAGAGATCAGTCTCCCTAAGGATCTAAGTGTTCCTAATCACTCTAGATCAGAATTACCAAGTTGTGAAGATAAATACCTAGAGATAATTCTATTTTTGGAGCTTCTACAAGTGGTACTGAAACAACTCCTCAAAATTTCAAGACATATCAAAGGAAGGCAATTCAACCTACCTGGCCTTCTGTTACACCCGCCATTTAGCAACAAGCTCCTCCACATAAAGAAATGGAAAGAAACCTTCCTTTTGTTCCATTTGATCAAGGTAGTCCTCTGAGGATTGTAAATCGCAATGATATTCCATTGGCTGCTTTGAAAATCTTGCCATCATTTACCGGAGAAGGACATGTGATAGCTATTGAGCATATCAGAGATGTTTCTACTCTCTGCAATGTCCATCATATCACAGTGGAAGATGTAGCTTTGAAGCTATTGGCTACATCCCTGAAGGGTAAAGCCATTGACTAGTTCAGAACACTTCCAGTGGATTCTATCACTACTTGGGATGTCCTAGGAGAGAGGTTGTCTAGATTTTTTGAGGACAAATCTGATAATTTGTCTTTGGTGGAGCAATTAACTACTATCAAGAGGGCTCCACAAGAGGAGATGAGTGATTTCAATCTCCATTTCTAGAAGACTTGGAACAAAATTCCTGTTACGGTAAGGCCTTAAGCTGAATATGTTTTTTTGTATTATTTGAAGAGTTTGAATAGTGATATCTCTGTAATGATTCAATCTATGGGGGAGTTTCTTTACCCCTAGCTTTTTATACCGCTATTAAGGAAGAGAATAGTCTTATCCAAGTAGGAAAGATAGCTCCTAGGCCACCTATTCCCTTCTTTCCTAACATTCAGTCTAATATGCCATTGGTTGTCCCATCACTATCTATTGTTCTATCTTTTAAAGCAATAGAGATAGCTCCTGTAGCTCCTCTAAATGAACTACAAAGTATTAAGGATAGACATAAAAAAATAGAAAGTTTACTCCAAACTTTTGGAAATGATTTAGTCACCCTTAAGAGGAATCAAGCATAGACAAACCCTGCTACTCAAAATCATTTTGCTAGTTCCTCATCCCAATATCCTAATTAGCCTAATTATTAAGCCAATAGGCAGCAATACCAAGGTAATACCAATGCAAATATGCAGATTTGGAATTAGAGGCCTAATAAATAGTACAATCCTACACCTCTTAACATTGCTAGGGATATTGTCCCCACCTAGAATAATATTGCTACTGACTGGTGTTTTCCATGTAATCAAGCTCATGACCAGTCAACATGTTCTAATGGGGTTCTTAACCAATCTCTTATGGTCCAAAATGCAATGAACTCATAGCAGAATGTGTATGTTGAGGAGGTACAACAACAATCAGATCAGAGTGCTATGGATATTGGTTTCCTAAATTGGCAAGAAGAAGATTTTTATGGTTTAAATGATGATTCATCAATTGCAGCAAACACTAGAGCTAAAAAGAGAGCTCTTGAGGTAGATCAATCTGCTAGAAATGTACCCTCTTCACCAGTTTCTATCCTAAAGAGTCCATCTACTTCTTCTAGTAAGGATCAAAACCAAAAGAGTGTTGATAAAGGTTCTCCTAGATCTTCACACAAGGTATAATTTACTATCCCATTTAATATTGTTGATACTATGAAGAAAACAAATGTAACCTTGTCTACATGGGAGACCTTATCTATTCCAGGACAGATTGAAATTTTAAAGGAAGAATTGTCCAAGTTGGTAGTCGGTTCACAAAAAATAGCACAAAAACCTCCTAGGGTGGTTATGACTAATTATAAACCTCCTAGGGTTCAGGAAAAGGAACCTAAAGAAGATAAAAAGCCTGCTAAAGTGCAGCAGCCAACAATATGAGAAGTTTAAAAAGCTACAAATTTAAAGCAGCCAGCAGTAACTATTGACAAGAAGCCAACAAATGTTCAAAAGACATCTAAAAAGGAAGGTAAGAAACCTACAAATGATAAGCCTCCTCCTTTTTATGTCACATTAATTATTGGAAAAAAATTAGTGCATAATTGTACGGTTGATAGTGGTGCAACCAACATTGTCATGCCTAAGAAAATAGAAGATTTGTTGAATTTAAAGTATGAACCTCTCAAGAAAGGTGTAGTCCAGCTTGATGGAACTTCAATTAAGACCTTAGGGGTCATTAAGAATGCAAGTTTGACTTTACACTCATGTCCAAATTTCTTGATTCCTCAAGATATTTATGTTATAGACTTGCCAGCATATTTTGCTATGTGCCTATCTAGAGACTTCATAGCCAAAATCGATGGCTATTTTTCATCAAATTGGTCACATTTGTATTTCAGAACTAGATATGGTACTATGGTAATGATAAAAGTAGAATTGTTGGCCAAAGACCACATAGAGCCCTACAATCCTAGTCCCATTAATGTGAGTTGTGTGATCATGGATCAAGATGAAATTCAAGATTATTCAGCTTATAACACACAAACAGAAGCATATCCTGACATTTTTTTAGATGAATGGGCTACTAGAGATGAGAAAAATAATGATATGTTTGATACTAGTTTTGGAAATTACATGATTTTAGAATCTAATTCAGTAGTGCCTAATTTGATAAAAGATCCAAAATCTAAATTTGATTTATCTAACCAGTTATGGGATTTGCATTTTGATGGATCAAGGAATAAGGATGGAGTTGGTGCAGGGGTTATGTTGGTTTCACCTGGTGATGATAAGTTTTATGTTGCATACAAGTTATCTTTTCCTTGTTCTAACAATGTGCCTGAATATGAAAGTCTAATTCAGAGATTAGAGTGGGCAAGATTGAGAGGAATAAGATGTTTGAGGGCATTTGGTGACAATGAGCTGATAGTAAAACAGGTGAGAGGTATCAATATTGTTAAAAATGATATTCTAAAGATGTATAAATCTACAGTATCTAATATTCTAGATGAATTTGATGCTTTTAACTTGATTTCAATTCCTATAAATAAAAATCAGCATGCTGATAGGTTGACTGGTATTGGTGCTCATCTTTCAGTTACAGAAAATAAAGAATAGATTTTAGACCAGTCACATGTCAAGATAATTGTTACTCAAAATTACAACATACAACACAATAGGCATAAATAGGAAAAGGTTGCACATTTTTTGGTCTATTTAATACTATCTTGTAGGTTTTGTTAATGGACATGTCATTATTGCATTCATTTTTAGATGTGATTTTTGTACTCTAAGTATTGATCATAATTCAAAAATTTCAAAAATTTCATGACTGATCATTACATTGTGCATTCAATCTGAATGTAGTATACAAAGTGTTTTTTCATGTTTCATATTTTATATCAACAATAGAGTACATATGTAGAATTGAAAAAATGATTGAAGTATGGAATAGGGGTCTCATGCATTGCCTTTGTTGTTGCTATGTTGTCAACTAGTTGTCTGCCAGGTTCTAGGTCTTCACGTCTAGGTCTTCATCTGCATTTAGGTCTTTAAGGATTCATACCCACATGAGACAGAAAAGTGGTTGGATCCTATTGGATCTAAGCAATGCTTGAGAAACAAATAACATACTGTAATAATCAAGTTTCCAAATCTGCATATCAATCTGGAAAATTAAATGCAATAAGGAAATGTACACTAACACTCACTACAAGGTAGTATGAAAGGGACTTGTTTCTATAAACATGAAACCTTTTACTACTTATGATCATTTTGGTGTATGTTGTCCTTTTTATTAACCAGGTATCTAAATTAAAGGGACTTAGTGTTTCCAACTGAGAAACCTTTTTCAGATGATGCAGTGCCTTGGTAGATTAGTGAACATAATGGTCTAAGAATTGATTTACAAATTGTTTATTATGTTCACTAGTCTAACCATTTCAAAATGATGTTGTTTGAGAGCTTAATAGTTTATTTTTGCAGAAAGAAAGTTGAGTAGTTTTCATATTCAGTCATAGAAAAGAGATGTAGATCAAGCTGGAATTTAAAACAAAGTGCTACAAAAGGTGCCAAAGCTGCAAGTACTCAAAGATCAAGTCAGAAAATGCAATTACATAAATACTGGTTCAATATTTCTTTGCTAATTCAAGAGGTACAAATTCAAGTGATGTCACTATTATATTTGATTATAGAAAGAAGTGTTATAAAATGTTTTACAATATGTATCTTTGAGTGTCACAAGCCTGTGCTTGAACTTCATTGATAACAAATGAACATTTTATACCTTATTGCAATGATTTAAAGATTTCAATTTTAGCATTGAGAAAGAATTATTTTTAAGCCTGTTAATTTGTGTCAGTAAGTCTTAGAGTGTTCTCACTTTTCAAGTTTGGAATTTAAGTGCTAAGTGACTATGCAATAAGAAGAACAATTAAAATGTAGTCAAGTGAGTTGATAACAGTGGTCATGCTACTTGGACTTTAATACAGTAAGCTATGTTTTGAATTCTTTCAGATTGTAAATTTATGCTACTGTACAGATTTGCATAATCTAAATACACCTATAGTTGAAATATCAAAAAAGTGACAAATTTGACAGAAAGCACAAGTTGTAGAGATATTTTTATCAATAGAGAGCATAGGTTCATGATCATAGGCAGTGTGTTGGTATATGTTCTAAGCAAGGATGACAATGTATTTAATGAAATCTGACAAAGAGGGTTCCTGGTGATGTATGTGTGCATTTATAATAGTAATGAAAAAATAGAGATACAAGAATGTACATAGGTTGTCAACAAAAGAAACAGTAGACATGGGAAAAAATGAACTTATCTTTTGAGCAAGGGTCTTGTTTCTTTTAACATCTTTCAACCATGTTGTTAGTCAGATGCCAAAGCCTATGAAGCTTATGAATGAAAGATGTCATAGTTTTTTTTTTAAACTAAATACATCTACCACATCTTTCAGTCATAAGCTCATGGTTTTGATGTGGTGACTGAAGGAAAAGAGCCCATATGATTGCCACTAAGTCGACAGAACAAAGAACATTCTAAGTCATGGTACTGTCAAGGTGAAGGTTGAGTCATAGTGCACTGTCAAAGACAAATGTACCCACATTAGCAAGGTGGTGTATATAAAATATCTCATGCTAAACTGCCACGGTCACAGTTCAAGTTCACAAAATGTAAGTAGAAAAAAATAGAGTTCTAATGACTCACAGTTTTAAGCACAGTTTGTTCATAGTTGTTCATTAATGAGAAGGCCGAGTTGTGATTATGGTACTGCCAACATTGCAAAAGAGTCCATGTCAGTAAGAGTGGAATATAGAAAATCAAAAGCTTCATGTTTAAGGTCAAGCAGTGTACTTGAGTGGGATGATGGCTTACCATTTGGAAGTCGAGTTGTTATCCAGCAGTGAACTCGTAGATCAAACTCAAGTCATGACTCATGGTGTTATAATCATTGAGTTTATACAAAGTTAGGCCTAGCAAGAATGAAGTCACAGTCACGGCTTCGTATACAGTCAAATAAATAAAGCTACACCAGTCACGAAGCCGTCACTGTTACAATGAAATGAGTTTGAGCTCATAGTTATACCCATAAATGAAGGGTAATACTCAACAGAGTCAAGCTCTTAGACATTTAACAAAGAGGTAAGAACTAGTCACAAATAATGACTGATATAAAAAAACCCGCAAGTTCCAAAACTCTAGCATAACCCATGGCTTCATTCACAAGCAAAGAGGTGAAAATAATAAAAGTCACAAGCCGTGACTTATGTTAGATGAAAATGTTGCATGAAGGTGACAACCAAAGTCATAGGCCATGACTTAAGAGGATGGAAATAATGCTAAGTCCAAGTCTCATCTCACAGTAAAAAGCTATAAACTCATGGTTTCCATGCTGCTTGTTCATAGTCAACAATAAAGGAAATGTCGAGAAGACCATTAGTCACAAGATAAGAAATAAACATAAATAATATAGCAGCTGATTGCAAATGAAAACATAGTAAGTTACCTAAATCAAAATTCAAGCATAATGAATCAAGACTCCAATCAATATCAATAAGCCCAATACAGAGCTCAACATAGAATGCACATCAGTGAAGAAAAAATCAATAGAGAGCTCGAGTTTCATCAATGACAGACTAAGTTTCATAAATTTTTTGCCAGAGTAAGGCTAGGGTTTGCATAGATCTTCTAGTTTCTTCTTTGTGAAGACAGAGATAAGTGCCAATTTTGAAATCACAAATGAGTCTATGAAATTTGGAGTCCGCCAAGTGAAATTCATTCAATGCATTTACTGTAGATGTACATTCCTGTAGTCTTCAAAATTTGCCCAGTGCCACCTCATTCCTTCACATTTGAACCATGTTGCAAGTGGGTTGAGTGGTATTTTACCAATCCCCACTTTTCATTTTTATACTTAGTGTTTTTTCCTAAGTGGTGGGATATAGGTTATTTATTTAATATTGGGTTTTTATCCAATTTTGAGGAAATTCAAATATTGGCAATATTTTGTAAAAGGATTTAATCCTTATTGTAAACCAATATTTTGGGCTTTTAGGGTGTTGTTTTCATAAGTTGGATTTTGGGCTTGATTTTTGGCCAAAATTAGGGCGAGTTGTAAAGGGATTGGCATTTTTCGGATTTAGAGCTTAGGGCTTAGTATAAGATTGATTTTGATGATCAATTGGAGGGGTTGCGAGTTTGGGAAAGAGGCTAATAGTGAACATATTGTTCCTACATGTTTTTCAAGCCATTTTTGTAACCACGATATCAGATTTGTGAGAGAAATAAAGCAGATGCTCTTTGGTCCATATATTTTTGGAGTTTAATTTAATGATCTTGGTTTCATCTTTCTTTGCAAGTTTTGTTTTTAATTGTGATCCAAAATAAGTGAATGCATGTTTGTTCCTTCTTGAGGTAATCAGTTGTTTCTTAAACCTTGTATGGAAGACGTATGTTATTAACTGTTTGAACTATTTGTGAGTTAATCCTAATAGTGAAGCCTGTTAGCCTATATGTTGAACATTGATTTGAAGAGTCAAGCCTTTGATATATGATTTTGAGTTATTATTTTGTTCTCCCAACAGATTTTGAAACCATTTTTGGTGTATCACCCCAATTCATTTCAGTTTAAAAGTTCTTTCTATCCCTTTTCTTATCAAGTTTTCAATCAAGTGGTGATATTTCATATTTAATAGGAATCGGCCTAGAATCTAGAGATTCCTCCTTATTCATAGTCTACCCACAACTAGAGGAGGTTTCCATTGTCAGGATAGAATTTTTGTGTAGCCTTAATGCCTGAGTTAGGGTAACAATTCTAAGCCTAAACTATTTTTGGCACGCCTGGTGGGACACGAACTGCTTCTCAGTTCTGAGCTACAAATTATATGGTTGTTCTTGATTTAGTTTTAGATTTAAGGGGTTTATTTTAATGAGTAGAACTCCAACAAGATCAAACAAGGAAGGCTTTGTGTACCAAGAATTGCAGTCAGGAAGAAGGGAAGGTAGATCATCCAGAGGAGGAAGAACACCACAAGATCCAAGAGGTACTCTATTGAATTCTATTTTTTCATCATTTGATAATCCCATTTTTGAAGACCAGGCTATAAATTCAAATGAGCTTGAAGTAATTATTGAAGAGATTAGTCTTCTTGAAGACCTAAGTGTTCCTAATCATTCCATATCAGAATTACCAAGTTTTGAAGATTTACCTAGAGATAATTCTGTCCTTGGGGCTTCTACAAGTGGTACTGCAGCAACTCCCCAAAATTTGAAGACATGTCAAAGGAAGGTGATTCAACCTACCTGACCTTCTATTACACCTATCATTCAACAATGAGCTCCTCCACATCAAGAAATGGAAAGAAACCTTCCTTTTGTTCCATTTGATCAAGGTAGTCCTTTAAGGATTGCAAATCACAATGATATTCCATTAGCTTCTTTGAAAAGCTTGCCAAATTTTACTAGAGAAACACATATGACAGTTATTGAGCATATCTGAGATGTTGCAACTCTTTGCAATGTTCATCATATCACAGCTAAGGATGTAGCTTTGAAATTATTAGCTGTATCACTTAAGGGTAAAGCCCTTGATTGGTTCAAAACTCTCCCGGTGGACTCTATTGCTACTTGGGATGTCCTAGGACAGAGGTTGTTTAAATTTTTTGAGGACAAATTTGATAACCTTTCTTTGGTGGAGAAATTAACTACTATCAAGAGGGCTCCACAAGAGGAGATGAGTGATTTCAATCTCCATTTTCAAAAGACTTGGAACAAAATTCCTGTTACAGTAAGGCCTTCAGCTAAATACGCTTTCTTCTATTATTTGAAGAGCTTAAATAGTGATATCTCTATAATGATTCAATCTATGGGAGGAGTTTCTTTACCCCAAGCTTTTGATACTACTATTAGGGTAGAAAATAGTCTTATCCAGGCAGGGAAGATAGCTCCTAGGACACCTATGCCTTTCTTTCCTAACATTTAGTCTAACATGCCATTAGTTGTCCCACCACTATATGTTGTTCCATCTTTTAAAGCCACAAAGATAGTTCATGTCACTCGTCTAAATGAACTATAGAGTATTAAGGACAGTTAGCAAAAGATAGAAAGTTTACTGCAATCTTTTGGAAATGATTTAGTCACCCTTAAGAGGAATCAAGCACAGACAAACCTTGTTGCTCAAAATCAGTTTGTTGGTCCCTCATCCCAATATCCTAATTAGCCTAATTATTAGGCCAATGGGCAGAAATTCCAAGGTAATACTAATGCAAACAGATAGAATTGGAATGTGAGGCCAAATAGACAGTACAATCTTGCACCTCTTAATACTATTAGGGATATTGTTCCTACTTAGAATAATATTGCTACTGACTAGTATTTTCCATGCAATGAACCACATGACTAGTCTACATGTTCTAATGGAATTCTTAACCAAGCTCTTATGGTCCAAAACATAATGAATGCACAACAAAATGTGTTTGTTAAGGAGGTAAAACAACAATCAGATCAGAGTGCTACATATACTAGTTTCCTAAACTGACAAGAGGAAGAGTTTTATGGTCTAAATGAAGATTCATCAATAGCAGAAAATACCAAAGCAAAAAAGAGAGCTCTTGAAGCAGATCAATCCGCTGGTAATGTAGCTTCTTCACTAGTTTCTATTCTAAAGAGTCCATCAATTTCATCTAATAAGGATCAAAATCATAAGAGTTCTGATCAAGGTTCTCCTATATCTTCACACAAGGTACAATTTTTTTTTCCATTCAATATTGTCGATATTATGAAGAAAACAAATGTAACTTTGTCTGCATGGGAGACTTTATCTATTCTAGGACAGATTAAGATTTTAAAAGAAGAATTGTCCAAGTTGGCAGTTAGCTCATAGTAAATAGTACAACAACCACTTAGGGTGGTTATGACTAATTCTGAGCCTCCTAAGGTTCAAGAAAAGGTACCAAAAGAAGAGAAAAATCCTGCTAAAGTGTAGCAGCCAGCAATACCAGAAGTTAAAAAGGCTGCAAATATGAAACAACCAGCAGTAACAGTTGACAAAAAGCCAGCAAGTATTCAAAAGACATCTAAAAAGGAAGGTAAGAAACCTGCAAATGATAAGCCTCCTCCTTTTTATGTCTCATTGATTATTGGAAACAAATTAGTGCATAATTATATGGTAGACAGTGGTGCAACCAACACTGTCATGCCTAAGAAAATAACAGATTTGTTGAATTTAAAGTATGAACCTCTTGAGAAAGGTGTAGTCTAGCTTGATGGAACTTCAGCTAATACCTTAGGGGTCATTAAAAATACAAGTTTGACCTTACACTCATGTCCAAATTTCTCAATTCCTCAAGACATTTATGTTATATACTTGTCGACATATTTTTCTATGTGCCTGTCCAAAGACTTTACAACCAAAATAGATGGTTATTTTTTATCAGATTGGTCACATTTATACTTCAAAACTAGATATGGTACTAAGGTAACCATAAAATTAGAATTGTTGGCCAAAGATCACATAGAGCCTTACAACCCTAGTCCCATTAATGCAAGCTATGTGATCATGGATCAAGATGAAAATCTAGATTATTCAGCCTATAACTCACAAACTGAAGCATATCCAGACATTATTTTAGATGAATGGGCTACTAGAGGTTATCAAAATAATGATATGTTTGATACTGGTTTTGGAAATTACATGATTTTAGAATCTAATTCAGTTGTGCCTAAGTTGATAAAAGATCCAAAATCTGAATCTGATTTATCTAACCAGTTATGGGATTTGTATTTTGATGGATCAAGGAATAAGGATGGAGTTGGTGCAGGAGTTATGTTAGTCTCACCTAATGGCGATAAGTTTTATGATGCATACAAGTTATCTTTTCCTTGTTCTAACAATGTGGCTGAATATGAAAGTCTGATTCAGGGATTAGAGTGGGCAAGATTGAGAGGAATTAAATGTTTGTGGGCATTTGGTGACAGTGAGCTGATAGTAAAACATGTGAGAGATATCAATACTATTAAAAATGATCTTCTAAAGATGTATAAATCTAGAGTTTCTGACATTCTGGATGAATTTGATGCTTTTAACCTGATTTCAATTCCTAGAAGGGAAAATCAGCATGCTGATAGGTTGGCTGGTATTGGTGCTTATATTTCAGTTACAGAAAATAAAGGACAAATTTTAGACTAGTCACATGTCAAGATTATTGTTAGCCCATCTATTCCAGATAATGAAACTTATTGGTAGGTTTTTAATACTGATGAACATATTTTAAATTTTTTTGACAAAAACAGATGGTTTTTCAGCTTCTAGAAATAACAAAATCAATCAGCAAATGGAGGACCAGATTATTCAGTTAAAAACCAACAAGCTTCCAAAGGGAATTGTTAGCCTGGAATCAGCTTTCAACTCTGATGATCAGTTCAGGAAGGGTAAAACCAGCCTGCTGATCAAAGAGGATCATTATGAAGAAGTGGAAATATTCAAAGACAAGTGGTTGAAGGTTGGTAAAATTAATTCTCTTGAAGAAACAGAGTTGTTTATTGATCTTTTCAGAGAATATAGTGATGTTTTTGCATGGGATTATGGTGATTTGAAAGGATTTGATCCTTAATTAACCTAGCACACTATAGAATTAGAGCCAAATGCTAGGCCAATTAAACAAAGGCAAAGGCCCATAAACCCCAAGTTAGAACCACTAATGTTGAAAGAACTGAGAAAACTTTTGTATGGTGGTATTATATTTTCAATCAAACATACATCCTGGGTTTCTAACTTAGTTCCAGTAAGAAAGAAGAATGGAGAGATAAGACTTTGTGTAGACTTTAGAGACCTTAATAGGGAATCTCTGAAGGATAGACACCCTCTACCTTCCATGGAATAGATTTTACAATATGTGTTAGGTTCTAAGAGATTTTCTCTCTTAGATGGCTATTCTGGTTATAACCAGATTTTAGTTAAAGAATCTAATCAGTTTAAGACATCTTTCACAACTAAATGGGGTATAATAGCTTACAAAAGAATGCCATTTGGGTTATCAAATGAGGGGGCCATTTTTCAGAAAGCAATGGACATGGCTTTCTAGAACTTAATGTATAAATTTGTTCTAGTATACCTAGATGATGTGACAATTTACAACAAGGTTGCAAATCAGCACATAGATCATTTGAGACAAATTTTGCAAAGATGTAGAGAGTTTGGTATTTCTCTTAACCCAAAGAAATCTATTTTTGTAGTTCATGAGGGAAAACTTCTAGGATACCAGGTGTCTAAGGAAGGTACAATTATTGATCCTGAGAGAATTCATGCAATTCTGGAACTTTCATTGCCTAACACAAGAAAGGATTGCAGAGTTTTATTGGGAGAATAAATTTTGTTAGAAGGTTTATCCCTGATATTGCAAACCTGTTAAAACCAATGACTATTATGCTTAAAAAGGATGTCCCTTTTAGTTGGACTGATGAGGGAAAAAATAATTTTGAATTAATAAAGCAGGCTTTGTCTTCAACCCCTACTCTTGTTAATCCCAATTTTACTAAAGACTTTATTCTATATGCTTATGGTAGTTCTGATACTATTTCAGCAATGCCGGTTGAAAAGAATGAAGAAAAACAAGAGCAGCTAGTTGCTTTTTTCAGAAAAGGTATGGATGATTATGAGAAAAGGTATAGTTTTGTTGAAAAGCATGTGCTAGCTATTATTAAAGCTTTGAAGAAGTTCAAACATTTGATTGCTAGAAATAAAGTGCATTTAATGGTTGTACATCCTAGTATTAAAGAGTTTTTGCTGAACAAGGATGTTAATGAAAAGAGGGCGGGTTGGATAACAAGGGTTATGGAATATGATGTTCAAATTCATGTGACTAAACTAGTTAGAGGTAAAGGCCTTTGTGCTCAGATGGCAGAAGAAGAGGATTAAGCTGAAACTACTAAAGAATCTGCCCTATTTCAAGGTGATGTTGTATGATTTAATGATCCTACATCATGGTTATCAACTATGACTAGATTTTTGCAAACTGGTCAATGTCCAAATGATCTTGACAAGGCAAAGAGGAGATACTATAGGTTACAATCTATTCCCTATGTTCTTATTGATGGTATACTTTATAGGAAAGATTATTCTGGAATGTTTTTCAAATGCATTAATTCAGTAGATCAAAGCAGAATTTTATCTGAATTTTATGATGGATCTTGTGGAGGACATTTCAGTCCCAAAACTACAGCCTAGAAAATACTAAGGGCTAGCTATTATTGGTCTGATTTATTTAAAGATTCTTACTCTTGGGCAAGAAGGTGTCAGAAGTGTGCATTGTTTGCAAGAAAACAAAAGATGGCAGCATTTCCATTAAAGCTAATTGTGGTAGATTAGCCATTTAACAAGTGGGAAATGGACTTTACAGGTCCTATAAATCCTAATTCTAGTGCAGTTCATAAATGGATTTTGATTGCTACAGATTATTTTACAAGAAGGACTGAGGCCATTGCATTAAAAGAGGCTACTGGACCTATTGTGCTAAAGTTCTATGAAGATATTGTAACCAGGTTTGGAGTTCCTCAATAAATTATCTCTGATAATGCTATGGCTTTTGTTGGTTTAGCTATTATAGAATGGGCTGTGAAAAATGGGATCTATTTGAATACTTCTTCTAACTATTATCCTCAAGGTAATGGTCTTGCAGAGTCTACTAATAAAAATCTAATCAGAATTATCAAAAAGACTTTTCAGGAGAATAAGAGAGATTGGCATTCTAAATTAAAGGAAACCTTATGGCTGGATAGGATTACACCTAAACGGGTTATTGGGAATTCTCCTTATGTCCTGGTTTATGGTAAAGAGGTCAGATTGCCAGTTTTTACTGAATTTCCAACTTTATAGTTGGCTGATTAGATGTTGTTGTTTGAAGAGGAAGATCCTCTTAAGTTGAGGTATGTTGATTTATTATAGCTTGAAGAAGAAAGGAAGAAGTCATTGCAAATCATGGAACTAAAGCAAACACAGACTAAGAGGTCATTTGATAGAAAAGATAAGTCTAGAGAATTCAAGGAAGGTGATCTAGTACACAAGTGGGATGTGCTAAAGAGTAGGCCAGGGCAGCATGACAAGTTTGATAATTTTTGGTCAAGCCCTTTTGTTATAACAACATGCACGGAGAATAATGCTTTTCAGCTATCCACAACTGAAGGAGAAGATCTTCAAATTCTAGTTAATGGAATATACCTCAAGCTTTGCTTTGAGGGTTAGGATAGGTCCAATTTTCATCTCAATAAGTGATGTCCAAGCATTAGGTTTCTAGGTTGCATTGAGTCTAGTTTAGGTCCATTTTCATTTCAATAATGGTTGCATTCATGGTTTCAATTTTCCTAACTCTGTTGCCCTGTGATAAGTCTACAGGTCATGTCTAGTAGGTAGACATCCAGCAGAAGTCACCAAAATTGTTACTCAAAATTATAGCATACAACACAATAGGCATGAATAGGAAAAGGTTGCACATCTGTCGGTCCATTTAATACTATCTTGTAAGTTTTTTTAATGGACATGTCATTATTGCATTCATTCTTAGATGTCATTTTTGCACTCTAAGTATTGATCATAATTCAAAAATTTCAAAAAATTTATGACTAATCATTACATTGTGCATTCAATCTGAATGTAGTATACAAAGTGTTTTTTCATGTTTCATATTTCATATCAACAATAGAGTACATATGTAGAATTGAAAAAATGATTAAAGTATGGAATAGGGGTCCCATGCATTGCCTTTGTTGTTGCTATGTTATCAACTGGTTGTCTGCCAGGTTCTAGGTCTTCACATCCAGGTCTTCATTTGCATTTAGGTCTTTAAGGATTCATACCTGCATGAGAGAGAAAAATGGTTAGATCTTGTTGGATCTAAGCAATGCATGAGAAACAAATAACATACTGTAATAATCAAGTTTTCAAATCTGCATATCTGGAAAATTAAATGCAATAAGGAAATGTACACTAACACTCACTACAAGGTAGTATGAAAGGGACTTGTTTCTATAAACATGAAACCTTTTACTACTTATGATCATTTTGGTGTATGTTGTCCTTTTTATTAACCAGGTATCTAAATTAAAGGGACTTAGTGTTTCCAACTGAGAAACCTTTTTTAGATGATGCAGTGCCTTGGTAGATTAGTGAACATAATGGTCTAAGAATTGATTTACAAATTGTTTATTATGTTCACTAATCTAACCATTTCAAAATGATGTTGTTTGAGAGCTTAACAGTTTATTTTTGCAGAAAGAAAGTTGAGTAGTTTTCATATTTAGTCATAGAAAAGAGATGTAGATCAAGCTAGAATTTAAAACAAAGTGCTACAAAAGGTGCCAAAGTTGCAAGTACTCAAAGATCAAGTCACAGAATGCAATTAAATAAATACTGGTTCAATATGTCTTTGATGATTCAAGAGGTACAAATTCAAGTGATGTCACTATTATATTTGATTATAGAAAGAAGTGTTATAAAATGTTTTACAATATGTATCTTTGAGTGTCACGAGCCTGTGCTTGAACTTCATTGATAACAAATGAACATTTTATACCTTATTGCAATGATTTAAAGATTTCAATTTTAGCATTGAGAAAGAATTATTTTTAAGCCTGTTAATTTGTGTCAGTAAGTCTTAGAGTGTTCTCACTTTTCAAGTTTGGAATTCAAGTAATAAGTGATTGTGCAATAAGAAGAACAATTAAAATGTAGTCAAGTGAGTTGATAATAGTGGTCATGCTACTTGGACTTTAATACAGTAAGCTATGTTTTGAATTCTTTCAGATTATAAATTTATACTACTGTACAGATTTGCATAATCTAAATACACCTACAATTGCAATATCCAAAAAGTGACAAATTTTTCAGAAAGCACAAGCTGTAGAGATATTTTTATCAACAGAGAGCATAATTTTTCAGCATAGGTTCATGATCACAGGCAGTGTGTTGGTATATTTTCTAAGCAAGGATTATAGTGTATTTAATGAAATATGACAAAGAGGGTTTCTGGTGATACGTGTGTGCATTTATAACAGTAATGAAAAAATAGAGATACAAGACTGTACATAGGTTGTCAACAAAAGAAACAATAGACACAGGAAAAAATGAACTTATCTTTTGAGCAAGGGTCTTGTTTCTTTTAAAATCTTTCATTCATGTTGTTAGTCAGCTTCCAAAGCCTGTGAAGCTTATGACTGAAAGATGTCATAGTTTTTAAAAAAAAACTGAATACATCTACCACATCTTTCAGCCATAAGCTCACAGTTTTGATGTGGTGACCGAAGGAAAAGAGCCCATATGACTGTCACTAAGTTGATAGAACAAAGAACATTCTAAGTCACGGTACTGTCAAGGTGAAGGTCGAGTCATAGTGCAATGTCAAAGACAAATGTACCCACATCAGCAAGGTGGTGTATATAAAATATCTCATGCTAAAATGCCACGGTCACAGTTCAAGTTCACAAACTGTAAGTACAAAAAAATCAAGTTCTAATGACTCAGTTTTAAGAACAGTTTGTTCATAGTTGTTCATCAATGAGAAGGCTGAGTTGTGATTATGGTACTGCCGACATTGCAAAAGAGTCCATGTTAGTAAGAGTGGAATATAGAAAATCAAAAGCTTCATGTTGAAGGTCAAGTAGTGTACTTGAGTGGGATGATGGCTTTCCAGTTGGAAGCTGAGTTTTTGTCTAGCAGTGAACTCGTAGATCAAACTCAAGCTGTGAATCATGGTTTTATAATCATTGAGTTTATACAAAGTCGGGCCCAACAAGAATGAAGTCACAGTCACAGCTTCATATATAGTCAAAGAAATAAAGCTACACCAATCACAAAGCTGTGACTGTTACAATGAAATGAGTTTGAGCTCACGGTTAGACCCATAAATGAAGGGTAATACTCAGTAGAGCCGAGTTCTTAGACATTTAACAGAGAGGTAAGAACCAGTCACAAATAATGACTGATATAAAAAAAACCCAAAAGTTCCAAAACTCTATCATAAGCTAGAGCTTCATTCACAAGCAAAGAGGTGAAAACTATAAAAGTCACAAGCCGTGACTTATGTTAGATGAAAATGTTGCATGAAGGTGAAAACCAAAGTCACAAGCCATGACTTAAGAGGATGGAAATAATGCTAAGTCCAAGTCTCAGCTCACAGTCGAAAGCTATAAACTCACGGTTTCCATGTTGCTTGTTCACAGTCAACAAAAAAGGAAAGGTTGAGAAGACCATCAGTCACAGGATAAGCAATAAACATAAAGAATATAGAAGTCAATTGCAAATGAAAACACGGTGAGTTACCTAAATCAAAAGTTGAGCATAATGAATCAAGACTCCAATCAATATCAGTAAGCCCGAGTTCCATAATAAAGAGATCAACATAGAACACACACTAGTAAAGAAAAAATCAATAGAGAGCTCAAGTTTCATCAATGACAGACTGAGTTTCATAAAAATTTCTCCAGAGTAAGGCTAGGGTTTGCAGAGATCTTCTAGTTTCTTCTTTGTGAAGACAGAGATAAGTGCCAATTTCAAAATCACAAAAGAGTCTATGAAATTTGCAGTCCACCAAGTGAAATGCATTCAATGCATTTACTGCAGATGTACATTCCTATAGTCTTCAAAATTTTCCCAGTGCCACCTCATTCCTTCACATTCAAACCATGTTGCAAGTGGGTTGAGTGGTATTTTACCAATCCCCACTTTGCATTTTTATACTTAGTATTTTTTCCTAAGTGGTGGGATATATGTTATTTATTTAATATTTGGTTTTTCATCCAATTTTGAGGAAATTCAAATATTGGCAATATTTTGTAAAAGGATTTAATCCTTATTGTAAGCCAATATTTTGGGCTTTTAGGGTGGAGTTTTCATAAGCTAGATTTTGGGCTTGATTTTTTTGAGGCCGACTACTTTTTCGGTTATTTGGGCCGACTACTTATAACTCATTCTAACCCTAAAGCGAGAAAATATTGTATAATATGGCTTAGGGTTAGGGATTTTCATGAGGTATGATTTTAGTACTTGTGGCAGAATTGGGCTGTAAGGGATTATGGATTGTAATCAGGTTGTAATCACTGGATAATAATAATATTGGACTCACTGTTGGTGGACATAGCCCAGGGATTGGGTGAACCACGTTAAATCTGTGTGTCTTGTGTTCTATACTGTGTGGTTTATTATTTTCTGATATTAGTTATATTTGCACATAATTGTTATTTCTGCCTTGTTAATCCTAACAAGTGGTATTAGAGCGAGGTTATTTCATTCATTCTTTCATCTATTCTCTGAAGCAAGTCTCACGAGTTAGTGGGAGAGTCTCTCGGTTAAGTGGGAGAAATGGTAGACGAGGGTAGGCTGAAGGTTGATAAGTTTAATGGGCAGAACTTCCAGTTATGGAAGATGCAAATGGAGGATTATCTCTATCAGAAGGATCTATGGCAGCCATTAGAGGGAGTAGCCAAGAAAGAGCAATCAATGTCTTAGGAGGATTAGGATATTTTGGATAGGAAGGCACTAGGGAGTATTCATCTATGCCTGGCACAATCGGTGGCATTCAATATTACTGAAGCAAAGACAGCTAAAGATCTGATGGAAACCCTAGCGAAGTTGTATGAAAAGCCTTCAGCTTCAAACAAGGTATTTCTTATGAAGCATTTATTTAATATGAAAATGGTAGAAGGTGGATCAATTACTGATCATTTGAATGAGTTTAATACAGTTACAAGTCAATTAACCTCAGTTAAAATTACTTTTGATGAAGAGGTTAGGGCTCTCTTGATTTTGTGTTCTTTGCTAGAAAGCTGGAATGGCTTGGTAATGGCTGTTAGTAATTCTGTTTCTGGTTCTAATACCCTAAAGTATGATGATGTTATTGGTGTTATATTGAGTGAGAAAATTCGTAGGAAAAGCTCAGGGGCATCCACATCGGGTAGTGTATTGAACACAGAAAGCAGAGGCAGAACAAGAGATAGAGGAAACAACTCTGGAAATCGTGGGAAATCAAGAGGAAAATCAAAGGGAAAGAGGTCCGAATCTAAAGGGCCAAATGATTGCTGGTACTATGGAAAACCAGGTCATAAGAAGAAAGATTGTTGGTCTCGGAAGAAAGATCAAGGAGACGAAAATGATGGAAACAAGGAGGCAAATGTGGTAAGTAACAAATCCGAGGAGGATGCTTTGCTCTTGTCCTTAGAAAGTATTGATGATTCATGGGTTTTAGATTCTGGGGCTTCATTTCATGCTACACCCCATAGAAGTTATTTTGTTGATTATGTCCAAGGGGATTTTGGGCTAGTTTATTTGGGAGATAATGAACCCTGTCAGATTGTTGGAAAGGGAAAAATTAAGATTAAGTTGCAGAATGGGAATCATTGGCTACTACAAGAGGTAAGACATGTTCCAAGGCTGAGTAGAAATTTAATTTCAGTAGGGCAACTGGGTGATGAGGGTTGCACAGTTACTTTTAATGATAAAAATTGGAAGGTTTCAAAAGGTTCCTTAGTAGTAGCAAAAGGTGTGAAAGTAGGCACCTTATATCTTTGTACAGGTCATACTGTTCCTTCTACTTTAATTGTTTCAGAAGATAATGAATGTTCAGGAACAGTGGCTGCAGTTGAGCAGAAAGAACATCAAACTATTGCTGTAGATTCTGACATAGCACTGTGGCACAATAGACTCGGGCACATGAGTGAAAAAGGTATGAAATTACTTCATTCAAAGAAAGTTTTACCTGGTCTGAAATGTGTCAATATGGATTTCTGTGAAAGTTGTGTTTATGGAAAACAAAAGAGAGTTAGTTTTGTGAAGAGTGGGAAGGAAAAGAAAAATGAGAGATTAGAGCTTGTGCATACAGATGTATGGGGACCAGCTTAGGTATCTTCCCTTGGTGGCTCTCTGTATTATGTTACATTTATAGATGATGCAACAAGAAAAGTATGGATTTATTTCCTTAGATAGAAATCTGATGTATTTCAAA
Source organism: Chamaecyparis obtusa (assembly GCA_027943335.1). Classification (NCBI taxonomy): domain Eukaryota; kingdom Viridiplantae; phylum Streptophyta; class Pinopsida; order Cupressales; family Cupressaceae; genus Chamaecyparis; species Chamaecyparis obtusa. The sequence goes on from BSBK01002242.1 coordinate 994,676, forward strand.
CTTTTAAGAAATGGAAATGCTTGGTTGAGAATGAGACTGGTAAAAAGTTAAAATGTCTCAGATCTGATAATGGTGGTGAGTATTGCAGCACAGAATTTGAAGAATATTGTTCCTCTAATGGTATTCGTAGGCAGAAAACTATACCAAGGACTCCACAAGAAAATTGAGTGGCTGAACGCATGAACAGGACAATAATGGAGCATGCAAGGAGTACGAGGTTGCATGCTAGGCTGCCCAAAAATATGTGGGCAGAGGCAGTGAACACTGCTGTTTATTTAATCAATAAAGGCCCCTCTACTCCTTTGGACTATGGTATTCTAGAGGAAGCATGGAGTGGTAAGAAGGTGAGTTATTCTTTTCTCAAAACCTTTGGTTGTGAAGCTTTTGCACTTATAGATTCTGAAAATAGAACCAAGCTGGAAGCTAAGTCAAAGAAATATGTATTTTTTGGGTATGGCATTGATGAATTTGGTTATAGGCTTTGGGATTTTGAAAATCATAAAATTGTAAGAAGCAGGGATGTCATATTCAATGAGAAAGTATTGTACAAAGATCTGTTGCTACAGCATGAGAAGAAAGAAAATGACTATGTAGTACTAGATGATACTCCACAAGTTCATGTTCCAGTAGTTCCTTATGCTCCACAACAACAGCAACAACAAATTCCACACACCCCAGTGAGTGTTAGACGGTCAACAAGGCTAAGTAGACCTCCAGAAAGATTTTCTCCATCTTTGTATTCTATTCTGTTAACAGATGCTGGTGAACCTGAATGTTATAATGAAGTTGTGCAGGTGGATACAAAGCTTTAGTGGGAGTCTGCAATGACAGATGAAATGGACTCTTTGCTGAAAAATTAGACATGGGATTTATGTAAGTTACCTGCAGGTAAAAGGGCTTTATAGAATAAATGGGTTTACAGGATCAAAGAAGAGGATAGAGGTACAAAAAGATTTAAAGCCAGATTAGTCGTAAAAGGATTTGCACAGAAACATGGTATTGATTTTGATGAGATATTTTCTCCAGTTGTTAAAATGACTTCTATTCATACTGTTTTAAGTATTGTGGCTACTGAAGATTTACATTTAGAGCAGCTTGATGTTAAAACAGCCTTTCTTCATGGTGATTTGGATGAAGAAATATATATGGTTCAGCCACAAGGATTTGAGGTCAAGGGTAAGGAGAATTTGGTGTGCAGATTGCAGAAAAGTTTATATGGCTTGAAGCAAGCACCTCGGCAATGGTATATTAAATTTGACACTTTTATGAATGGGCATGGCTTTAGTTGGTGTCATTTTGACCATTGTGTTTATTTTAAGAGGTTGGATGATGACAGCTACATTATTTTATGTTTATATAATGATGATATGCTTGTAGTTGGGTCTAACATGAATCACATTAAGGGGTTGAAACAACAGTTAGCAAAATCTTTTGCTATGAAGGATTTGGGGGCAGAAAAATAAATCCTTGGTATGAAAATTTGTAGAGATAGGAAAAATAAGAAATTGTCTCTATCTCAGGCTGATTATATTGAGAAGGTGTTGCAACGTTTCTCTATGAAAAATGCCAAAGCTGTCAGCACACCTTTGCCTGGTCATTTGAAATTGACTAAGGATATGTGTCCCAAGACACCAGAAGAAGAGACTAAAATGTCTAAGGTACCTTATGCTTCAGCTGTAGGGAGCTTAATGTATGCTATGGTATGTACTAGGCCAGATATTGCACACGCAGTGGGAGTCGTTAGCCGTTATATGAGTAACCCTGGTCTTGAGCATTGGAATGCAGTCAAATGGATTCTCAGATATTTGAGAGGCACATCCAGTAAGTGTTTACACTTTGGGGGTTCTACTACTACTGTACAAGGCTATGTTGACTCAGATTTGGCAGGAGATATAGATAGCAGGCGGAGTACTACAGGTTATATATTTACTGTTGGTGGGACAGCAGTGAATTGGATTTCTCGACTACAAAAGGTGGTTGCTTTATCCACTACAGAGGCAGAGTATGTTGCTGCTACAGAGGCAGCCAAGGAGATGATATGGCTTCAATTTTTCATGGAAGAATTGGGACATCCACAAAAGGATAATTTTCTACATACAGATAGCCAAAGTGCCATTCATCTTGCAAAGAATTCTGCTTTGCACTCAAAGACAAAACACATACAGTTGCAGTACCATTTCATTCAATCAGTTTTGGATGATGGACAGTTAAGGCTAGAAAAGATTCATACTGATGATAATCCAGCAGATATGTTTACAAAGGTAGTAACAAGGGAGAAGTTGAACTCATGTTCAGCTTTAGTTGGTCTTCTAGACTGAACAAAATAAAGGAACAACTGAGTCCAAGGTGGTTCAATCCAGTGGGAGCCTCATGTGGGTAGTGGTATTGCTACAGGATCAGTCTCCAAGTGGGAGGTTTTTTAGTATAGTGTGGATACTGATTAGTCACCAAGTGGGAGATTGTTAGCTTGTGGTGACTAATCAGGAAAGTACTATCCAGGAAAGTACTGTACACTTTTCCTCCCGACCTCACCGGGGTTCGGGGCCGAGCCGGGCCCCGAGCGGGGGTTTGGGGGCGGCAACCCCCAAGAGCGGGGGTTCGGGGGTGTAGCCCCCGAGGAAAATTTTTTTGAGGCTGACTACTTTTTCGGTTATTTGGGCCGACTACTTATAACTCATTCTAACCCTAAAGCGGGAAAATATTGTATAATATGGCTTAGGGTTAGGGATTTTCATGAGGTATGATTTTAGTACTTGCGGCAGAATTGGGCTATAAGGGATTACGGATTGTAATCAGGTTGTAATCACTGGATAATAATAATATTGGACTCACTGTTGGTGGACGTAGCCCAAGGATTGGGTGAACCACGTTAAATCTGTGTGTCTTGTGTTCTATTTTGTGTGGTTTATTATTTTCTAATATTAGTTATATTTGCACATAATTGTTATTTCTGCCTTGTTAATCCTAACACAAAATTAAAGCAATTTGTAAAGGGATTGACATTTTTTGGATTTAGAGCTTGGGGCTTAGTATAAGATTGATTTTGATGATCAATTGGAGGGATTGCGAGTTTGGGAAAGAGGCTGATAGTGAACATATTGTTCCTACATGTTTTTCAAGCCATTTGTGTAGCCATGATATCAGATTTGTGAGAGAAATAAAGCAGATGCTCTTTGGTCCATACATTTTTAGAGTTTGATTTAATGATCCTGGTTTTATCTTTCTTTACAAGTGTTATTTTTAATTGTGATCCAAAAGAAGTGAATGCATGTTTGTTCCTTCTTGAGGTAATCAGTTATTTCTTAAACCATGTATGGAAAATGTATGTTGTTAACTGTTTGCACTATTTGTAATTTAATCCTAATAGTGAAGCCTGTTAGCCTATATGTTGAACAGTGATTTGAAGAGTCAAGCATTTGATATATGATTTTGAGTTATTATTTTGTTCTCCCAGCAAAGTTTGAAACCATTTTTGGTGTATCACCCTAATTCATTTTAGTTTAAAAGTTTTTTCTATCCCTTTTCTTATCAAGTTTTCAATCAGGTGGTGATATTTCATATTTAATAGGAACCAGCCTAGAATCTGGAGATTCCTCCTTATTCATAGTCTACCCATAGCTAGAGGAGGTTTCCATTGTCAGGATAGAATTGTTGTGTAGCCTTAATGCCTGAGTTAGGGTAACAATTCTAAGCCTGAACAATAATTGTTAGGCCATCTATCCCAGATAATGACACTTATTGGCAGGTTTTAAATACTGATGAACATATTTTAAGTTTTTTGACAGAAACAGATGGTTTCTCAGCTTCTAGAAATAACAACCTTAATCAAAAAATGGAAGACAAGATCGTTCAGTTGAAAACCAACAAGCTTCTAAAGGGATTGGTAAGCCTTGAATCAGCTTTTAATTCTAATGATTAGTTTAGGAAGGGTAAAACCAGCCTATTGATCAAAGAAGACTATTATGAATAAGTGGAGATTTTCAGGGATAAATTTTTGAAGGTTGGTAAAATTAATTATCCTGAAGAAAAGGAATTGTTTATTGATCTTTTTAGAGAATATAGTGATGTTTTGCATGGGGTTATGTTGATTTGAAAGGATTTGATCCTTAATTAACCCAAAACACTATAGAATTAGAGCCAAATGCTAGGCCAATTAGACAAAGGCAAATGCCTATAAACCTCAAATTAGAACCATTAATGTTGAAAGAACTGAGAAAAATCCTAGATGATGGTATTATATTTCCAATCAAACACACATCCTGGGTTTCTAATTGAGTTCCATTAAGGAAGAATAATGGAGAGATAAGACTTTGTGTAGACTTTAGAGACCTTAATAGGACATCTCTGAAAGATAGACACCCTCTTTCTTCCATGGAATAAATTTTTCAATATGTGTCAAGTTCTGAGATATTTTCTCTCTTAGATGGGTATTCTGGTTACAACTAGATTTTAGTTAAAGAATCTGATCAATTTAAAATAGCTTTCACAACTAAATGGGGTACAATGGCTTACAAAAGAATGCCATTTGGGTTATCAAATGCAGGGGCCACTTTTCAGAAAGCAATGGACATGGCTTTCAAGAATCTGATGTATAAGTTTGTTCTAGTATACCTAGAGGATGTTACAATTTACAGCAAGGTTACAAACCAGCACATAGATCATTTGAGACAAATTTTGCAGAGATGTAGAGAGTTTGGGATCTCTCTAAACCCAAAGAAATCTATTTTTGCAATTCATGAGGGTAAACTTCCAGGATATCAGGTGTCTAAGGAAGGTACAACTATTGATCCTGAAAGGATTCATGCAATTCTGGAACTTTCATTGCCTAAACACAAGAAAGGATTGCAGAGTTTTATTGGGAGAATAAATTTTGTTAGAAGGTTTATCCCTAATATTGTAAACCTGTTAAAACCATTGACTTATATTCTTAAAAAGGATGTCCATTTTAGCTAGACTGATGAAGGAAAGAGGATTTTTGAACTGATAAAGTAGGCTTTGTCTTCAACCCCTACTCTTATTAATCCTGATTTTACCAAAGAATTTATTTTATATGCTTATGGTGGTTTTGACGCTATTTCAACAATGCTGGTTCAAAAGAATGAAGAAAAATAGGAGCAGCTAGTTGCTTTCTTCAGCAAAGGTATGGATGATTATGAGAAAATGTATAGTTTTGTTGAAAAACATGTGCTAGCTGTTATTAAAGCTTTGATGAAGTTTAAACATTTAGTTGCCATAAATGAAGTACATCTAATGGCTCTACGTCCTAGTATTAAAGAGTTTTTGTTGAACGAGGATGTCAATGAAAAGAGGGCAGGCTGGATAATAAAGTTATGTAATATGATGTACAAATTTATGTGACCAAGCTAGTTAGAGGCAAAGGCCTTTGTGCTCAGATGATAAAAGAAGAAGATCAAACTAAAACTACTGAAGAAGCTTCCTTATTTCTAGGTGATGTTGTATTGTTTAATGATCTTACATCCTGGGTATCAGATATGACTAGATTTTTGCAAATTGGACAATTTCCAAACAATCTTGACAAAGCAAAGAGAAGATACTACAGGTTAGAATCTATTCCCTATGTTCTCATTGATGGTATACTTTATAGGAAATATTTTTCTGGAATGTTTCTTAAATGCATTGATTCAGTTGATCAAAGCAGAATTTTATCTGAATTTCATGATGGATCTTGTGGAGGGCATTTCAGTCCTAAAAATATAGCTTGAAAAATACTAAGAGCTGGCTATTACTGGCCATATTTATTCAAAGATTCTTATTCATGGGCAAGAAAGTGTCAAAAGTGTGCTCTGTTTGTAAGGAAACAAAATCTAACAGCATTTCCATTAAAACCAATTATTGTGAATCAACCATTTAATAAGTGGGGAATGGACTTTATAGGTCCTATAAATCCTAATTCTAGTGTAGGTCATAAATGGATTTTGACTACAACAGACTATTTTACAAGATGGACTGAGGCTATTGCACTAAAAGAGGCTACTGGACCTATTGTGTTGAAGTTCTATGAAGATATTATAACCAAGTTTGGAGTTCCTCAGTCAATTATCTCAAATAATGATATGGCTTTTGTTGGTTTAGCTATTACAGAGTGGACTATTAAAAATGGCATCTATATAAATAATTCTTCTAACTATTATCCTCAGGGTAATGGTCTTACAAAATCTACTAATAAAAATCTGATTAGAATTATCAGTTAGAATAACTAAGAGGGGGGTGAATCAGTTATCCACAGTCCCAATACAAAATGTAATCCAAAAACAAATTACTTAAACTTCTACAGCTCAGTAACATAAAATACTATTCTGTCTGTGCTTTTACCGATTACCAGTTAACAACTTTATATATTCACCGATCAAATCAAATATGCAACATGTAAAGTATGATAACAAATAATCATCATAGTCAACACATAACACAAAAGATTTAACATGGAAACCGTGTAAAGGGAAAAACCACTTGGGACGGGCAACCTAAAAATTGTTCACTCTTCTGAAGTGAGGTTGGTGAAGACCCAACCCTATTAAAGGTTACAAACACACTATGAGGTGTGACCTTGTTAGAGGATTTTAGACCAACCGTTATCGTCTAACTAGCATTCACTATGGGGTTGACAAGATAAAAAATGTACATTCTATGAATGACATTACAAGACTTTCAAGTTCACTCTGTTAAGAGATTTATCTATTTACAATGGTTAAAATGTAACAGTGGGTGATCTTATTACAATACAACTTCAATTGTAGATGTTTAGATCTATATTATGCTCATTCAAATCCTCTAATCAATATATCAATTCTATTTCAATCAATATTCAGTAACTTACCATCTCTCGGTTATAGCTTTTTTATGCTCAGTAATCTTTGCAGTTCGGTTCTCATCAACCAATCTGATGAGGCATGGATGAATCTTGATCATGCGATATCTCTGCAATCTCCTTCTTTCAACATAAGTTTCATCATGAAACTCTAGTCTCTTAAATAGACAAGTAAACCATTTTAATTTCATCCATCAGATTTTGTCGCTTAATCTCCTTCATTGATTTTGCCACTTAAACCTTCCTTAGTTGATATGTCAATAACATGTTTTGTTTCCATCCTTTAGATCTTCCTTGAATTATGTTCGATGTAGATCTTTGTAACAAACATTATCTCCAACACTGAGTTTGAGGTACTTTCTAGCTCATTAATCCTTATCGGCTAAACTTGATCATTTAGTTATTTTCTTCATTCTCGGTTAACAAAGAAATGCATCGATGAACATAAGCTCGATTTATACTATGCTCAGTATACACTACACTGCTTGTTGTATATTGAAATGCTTCATTAATTGACCACACTACTTTGTGCATTTTTGCTCTATCATTCATCATAGATGAATGCAACATAATCAAGTCAATAAAATAAGGTTGTATACTCAACCATAAGTTACCCAATGTATTCCTTATCCTTATCTATTATGTCCATCTTCCTCATGTAGATATATCTGTTCTTCATCTCTTTTTCTTCTTCTTTCTATAGATGTTTGGGTATAGTAACTTACAAGATAAGTACTGTCAAAACTCAGTTGACATCAATGACAACATATTACTGATTTAATCATCGTATATATCTAATCAGCAACTCAGTGATCTTAAATCACAGATCTTCAAGTCATACAGTTTATTCAAATTAGTTGTAGTTCATCAATCTCTCCCTTTGGCATTGATGGAAACACAAGTAATATGAAATATGCCAACCACATACCAAACATGTATTCTACAACTATATAAACAAATTATCTCCCTAGCTTAATATGTTTAATCACTATGTTACATAATAACATTTGCAAGTGCAGACTATCTTTTGCAGATATGATCTTTGCAGCTCTCAGATCTTCTTCTGTTCTCAGGAACTGGTCTTCAATGCTCTCTTTTACTTTCTCTCCCTTTGTCTATGTTTCATATCTCTCTCACTATGACATGTATTTCATTGAATATTCTCTCCCTTTGAAACCAATGCCAAAGAGCAATATAAACATTCATCTCTTTAGTAGCCATGTAACTCTATGTTGTCTGGTCCATTCTCTATATCTTTGTATACCAATGTGCAAATCTATTCCAGTTCTTCAACCTTTCACAACCTTAGACAAAAATCCAAAGTGTGAACTATGTTGCATCAACATGAATGATCTTCTGATAAGATTAGGTTGATGCAACCTCTAGATCACCTTAATGACCAGTAGATAGGGGATGGACCCCAAGTCTAATCCTTAAATATTTAAATGTTTCCTTCGGTAGAGGCTTGGTAAATATGTCAGCAAGTTATTCTTTAGATGTAACAAATTCTAGCTTTACTTGCTTCTCCTGTACTTGTTCTCTTAAGTAGTGATGCTTAATAGATATGTGCTTTGTTTTATAGTGCATCACTGAATTATTTGAAATACTAATAGCACTAGTGTTGTCACAAAATATAATCACCAGCTTAGTGATTACCTCATTCATACCTTCCAACACTTGCTTGATATATACAATATTTGAACAATTTGTAGTAGCAGCAACATACTTTGCTTCAGCTGTAGACTGGGAAATGCAAGACTACTTCTTACTTGTCCATGTAACAATTCTTTCACCAAAGAAAAATGCTCCTCCGGTGGTACTCTTGTTGGAAATATAGATGGAGTAACTGAGAGGGGGGGGGGGGTGAATTAGTTAACCACAAAAATATTACCATAGATCCCTTAGATGTCTTATTAAATCATTTGCTACTGATACTCGGTAAACATACAAAGAAATGTTGTAACTCGATTATTGCAGTGAGTATTAATTATAACTGTTCTTAAGCATTCATCAGTGATTAACATGCATGCATAAATAAAATAACATGAACACAAGAGACACCATATTTAACGTGAAAACCCAATATGGGAAAAACCACCAATGTAACTAGTTACTATTTTTCACTCTTCTGAAGTGATGCCCTGTTAGGAGCCAACCCGGTAAAAGGTTACAAAACACACTGTTAGGTGTGACCTTGTTAGAGGATTTAATCACCCTATTAGGAGTGGCCTTGTAAGAGGTCTTTGAACAATTCAATAAAACTGTCACCTTGTTAGAGGATTTACAAAATGGTTGTTAAACCAACTTAGTTAAGAGATTTTGAAATCACTGCTACAATGGTAAGAAAGTAACAATGAAATGACCTGAATAATGATGCAACTGAATTGCTGATTACAGATCTTTGTTCTGCTTCACTAGATCCTTCCTGATCAAATAAATCTTTGCTGCTCCTCAAGGATATCTAACCATCCTTCAAAATTCACACACACCTTCCTTCAAAATGATTTCCATGTTCGCTCACAAACTTTTACACTTTTTCATTATTCTACACACCTTTTTAATTCACCACTTGACCTTCTATATATATACCATTTAGATTGTCAAGTTGGCACTAATAATCATTGACACTTATTACAACAGTCAGCTGGGATAAACAAACTTTGTTTCTCAAATTAACAAAATCTTTTATTGAGCCGACCTTGCTCAGTAAATACTAATCCTGAAAGATTTCCTTCGGTGACCAAGTGAACTCAGTAAACACTACAAATTTTGCAACATCCTTTGGAGACCAATTAAACTCGGTAAACACTAACTTTTGTTCGATAACCATGGAAGCTCAGTTAACACTATTTTCTACCATACTTTCCTTTGACGCCCGAAAGATCTCAGTAGACACACAGAACTACTTATTGATATGACATTTGTGTGACATTAGAGATAACACATAATTAGACAATTGTATCCAACAATATCCATCAGACAATTGTATCCAACAATCTCCCTCTTTGGCATTGATGGCAACACAACATGTCATAGCACAATGAAATTTCACATAAAACATAGAATAAGGAACATATCCTTAGCTTCATTCTGATTCTCATCTTCCTCAAACTTCTCTCTCTGACTGAAAACTCTCCCTCTTAACTTCTCAAATTCTCCTTAGAAATTTCTTGAAATGATAGCAAACTCTCCCTCTTTGACAACACATGCCAAAGACAATACACACACTTCTGGTGAATACCAATGTACCTTAAGTACTGATTCATATGCAATGATTCCTTGACTATGCTACATCAACTGACTGATCTTCAACATGCTCTGGTTGATGCATCACTAAAACTTTATTTAGTGAGCTTTGGATAGGGGAATGACCCCTAACTTACCTCTTAGATACAAGAATACATCCTTAGGTAGTGGCTTGGTGAATATATCTGCAATCTGTTCTTTTGTATGAACATATTCCAATCTGATTTCCTTGTCCTGCACCAATTCTTTGACAAAGTGATATTTTATAGCAATGTGCTTGGTTTTGGAATGCATTACTGGATTCTTTGAAATATTTATTGCACTTGTATTATCACAAAACATAACAACTGGTTCTTTGATCTCAACCTTCATGCCTTCCAATAACTGTTTAAACCAAACAATATTAGAGCAGTTTACTGTTGCAGCAACATATTCTGCTTCAACTGTGGATTGGGATGTGCAATTTTGATTTTTACTAGTCCAAGATACCAACCTCTTGCCAAGAAAGAATGCTCCACCACTTCTACTCTTTCTGTCATCAATGTTTCCTACCCAATCAACATCAGTAAACACTTTTAAGTCCAGATTTCCTCCAAATTTATACCACAAGCCATAATCTTCAGTTCCTCTCAAGTACCTCAAGATTCTTTTGATTGCCATCATATGATTTTCTCTAGGTTTTGCTAAGAATCTTGCTACTATACCAACTGCTAAGGCAATATCAGGCCTTGTATGCACTACATACTGTAATTTTCCAATCATTGATCTGTATAAGGTCTAATCTACTTCTTTTGAATCATCATCTTTGGTAAGCTTCAGTCCAGTACACATGGGTGTACCAACTGGTTTTGAATCTTCCTTACCAAACTTCTTAAGTATTTCCTTGATGTATTTAGACTGAGTAATGTAGATACCATTCTTGTTCTACTAAATTTGAAGACCAAAAAAGAACTTTATTTGACCAAACATAGACATTTCAAATTCTTTGTTCATTTGCTCTGAAAATTCTTTGCACTGATTATCATTCCCTATAAACACAGTATCATCCACAAATATTTCTGCCAAAACAATTTTGTTATCTGGTCCTTCTTTAATGTACAAATTATTGTTATCATTAGCTCTTTTGAAATTAATCTAAATAAGATAGTTATGTAATCTTTCATACCATGCTCTAGGGGCTTGTTTCAAACCATACAATGCTTTGTGTAACTTGCAGACCATATCCTTTTTGTATGGATCAATAAAACCTTCAGGTTGCTCAATGTAGACTTCTTCATCAAGAATACCATTGAGAAATGCAGATTTTATATCCATCTGATATACCTTAAATCCTTTATGTGCTGCATATGCAAGTAGAGTCTTTACACCTTCTAATCTTGCAATAGGAGAAAAAGTCTCTCCATAATCTATACCTTCTTGAGAATATCCTTTACATACCAATCTTGAGAATATCCTTTACATACCAATCTAGCTTTGTTTCTTGATACTTGACCATCTTCATTCAACTTATTTCGTAATACCCATTTTGTTCCAATTACATTTTTATCTTTAGGCCTAGGTACAAGAGTCCATGTTTTGTTCTTCTCTATTTGTTCTATTTCTTCATTCATAGCCTCAATCCAACTTTCATTTTCCAATGCATCTTTGACATTTCTAGGTTCAAAATTAGCAAGTAAACATGTACCTTTTAGTTTACTTCTTATCATAGTACCATTTGATTTGTTTCCAATAATCTGATTTGGTGTATGATGCCTCCTAACATACTTGGCCGATACAGGTTCCTTACCTCTTGAATGAGTTACATTGTCATCTTCTTGAATTTCATCTTCAGGTTTAGGTTGCTCGGGCTCAGTAGATATTTGCTCGGTAGCTTCAGATTGAGACTCGATTCCTTGTGACTCGGTTTGAACTTCTTCTTGTGACTTGGTTACTATTATGGGCTTGGTAGATGTAGTTTTCATGTTGACAGATGTGTCTGGCAATGTATCAAGTTCAATGTAAACAAATCTTCTGTAATCCTCTAGTTCCTTTTTGCTTTCTTCTTCAATCTTTTCTGCAAACTCATCAACTTTCACATGTGCACTTTCTATGATTTTGTGAGTAGACAAATTTAGACATTTATATGCCTTACTTTTACAAGAATATCCCAAAAATATTCCTTCATCACTTTTTACATCAAATTTGCCTTTTCTAGATTCTTTTAAGATGTAACATTTACTACCAAATACTTTCAGGTAACTTACATTGGGTTTATAGCCATACCATAACTCATAAGGAGTTTTGAATGTGTCTTTCCTCAACTATACTCGGTTCAAGGTATGAACTGCAGTGCTGATGGCTTCCTTCCAGTATTTCATAGCAATGTTCTTTTCAATCATTAAAGTCCTTGCACAATCCATGATAGATCTATTCCTTCTTTCAGCTATTCCATTCTGCTCAGGAGTTCCTGGGGTTGATACCTGTCTTTTGATTCCCCTTTCAATGCAAAAATTATTGAATTCATGGGAGATGAATTCACCACCTCTGTCTAATCTCAAGCACTTCATTCTTTTCCCTGTTTCCTTTTCTACTCTTGCCAAATACCATTTGAACTTCTCAAATGCTTCTAACTTTTCTCTTAAATACATAACAGTCATCATTCTAGAGTAATCATCAACAAAGAGAATAAAGAATTTTTCTTTAGTATAGCTTTCAATTCCAATAGGTCCACATAAATCAGTATGCACAATTTCCAAAATATCTTCAGACTGATAGTTTTTACTTTTAAAGCTAGTCTTTCCCATTTTTCCAATCTAACAATTCTTGCATAGACCAACATCAGGTTTCTTCAAAGTAGGAATGCCTCTTACTTTCTTGAATTTTCTTATTTTCACCATGTCATCAAAATTTACATGACATAACCTTTTGTGCCATAACCAACTTTCTTCAATTTGAGCAACAAAACATGAGCATTCACCAAGATCAAGATAAAACAAGTTACCTTTGGTTTGTTTGCCTGATCCAATCAGTTTTCCCTTGTCATCCAGCAGTCTTGCTTTGCCATTCATGAATTCAACTTTGAATCCAATGTTGATTAGCTGTGCTACACTTAGAAGATTATGTTTTAGTCCTTCAACCCAATATGCATTATCACATATAAGTTCTTTGGTTAGTGAAATTCGTCCTCTTCCTTTTATACAACGAGGTTCATTGTTTCCAAACCTTACACTACCACCATCATAGTCTTCAAAATGTTCAAACTTTGTTTTATCACCAGTCATATGATGTGAACAACCATTGTCTATAATCCATGTATCATTTTTTCTTATATGAGAGATAAGTGCCATCTCATCTTCATCATCGTCAGATTCATCTTTTACAGCAATGAAGACAATTTCTTCTTCACTGTCATCAGAATCCTTAGCCAAAAAACATGTTTTCTTACCTTTATCCTTGAATGATTTGAAATTCTTCTTGCCATTGTACTTGTGACCTTTCTTCTCATCCTTGCTTTGCTTGTTTGGGCACCTAGCTGCAATATGACCAATTTCTTCACATGAAAAACAAATTAAGGGAGTTTTACCTTTGTATTTACCTCTACCTCTAGAATATTTCTTTGCAAGCAATGCTTCAATAACTTCGAGATCACTATCAGAACTTTCCTCTGATTCTTCTTCACTTTCTGACTGGATTTTCTTGCCCTTCTTAAGTGAAAGTTTGGCCTCAAATGCTGATTCAATAGTTTTAGAAGTTGGAACATAGTTGTCATAGTTATCCAATTCAAAGGCTGTCAATCTTCCAACTAAGGCATCCAAAGTTATATTTTGATTTTCTTCACATCTTCTTTCTTGAATAGCAGATACTCTTATTGCATAGATAGGGAGTAATGTTCTGAGAACCTTACTTATAACTGTTTCATCATCAATTGTTCCTCCAGAAGCTCTGATTGCACTAACACTTACCTTGATCCTTTCAACATATTTTGCAATGTTTTAATCTTCTCTCATTTTCATCTGATCAAACTGTCCTCTTAGGCTTTCTGCTTTGGCTCTCTTCACATTTTCATCACCACCATAAATTTTCTTCAGCTTGTTCCACATTGCATAAGCAGTAGTGCAGTCTTTGATCTCATCAAATTCTTCATAGCTAAGAGCTGATGCAATGTCTATCATCATGGTGTTATGGTTCTTTTTCTCTGCAATGTCTTCAACAGATAATGTGCCAGTAGGAACTGTATATTCTTGATCAAGATATTTGTATCCTGAATCACCAATGGAAGCTAGATGAAGTCTCATGAGACCTTTCCATGCTAAAAAGTTATCTCTATTAAGCCTTGGAATTTCTCTCTTGTAAGACATCTTGATCTTTAGCTTAGGTCCTTGAAACCCTTCCTGCAAGCACCAAAAGCTCTGATACCAATTGTTGGAAATATAGATGGATTAACTGAGAGGGGGGGGGTGAATCAGTTAACTACAAAAATATTACCACATATCCCTTAGATGTCTTATTAAATCATTTGCTGTTGATACTTGGTAAACATACAGAGAAATGTTGTAACTCGGTTATTGTAGTGAGTATTAATTATAACTGTTCTTAAGCATTCATCAGTGATTAACATGCATGCATAAATAAAATAACATGAACACAAGAGACACCAGATTTAACATGGAAACCCAATATGGGAAAAACCACCAATGTAACTAGTTACTATTTTTCACTCTTCTGAGGTGATGCCCTGTTAGGAGCCAACTCGGTAAAAGGTTACAAAACATATTGTTAGGTGTGACCTTGTTAGAGGATTTAATCACCTTGTTAGGAGTGGCCTTGTAAGAGGTCTTTGAACAATTCAATAGAACTGTCACCTTGTTAGAGGATTTACAAAATGGCTGTTAAACCAACTCGGTTAAGAGATTTTGAAATCACTGCTACAATGGTAAGAAAGTAACAATGAAATGACCTGAATAATGATGCAACTAAATTGTTGATTATAGATCTTTGTTCTACTTCACTAGATCCTTCCTGATCAAATAAATCTTTACTACTCCTCAAGGATATCTAACCATCCTTCAAAATTTGCACACACCTTCCTTCAAATGATTTCCATGTTCGCTCACAAACTTTTACACTTTTTCATTATTCTACACACCTTTTTAATTCACCACCTGACCTTCTATATATATACCATTCAGATTGTCAAGTCAGCACTAATAATCATTGACACTCATTACAACAGTTGGCTGGGATAAACAAACTTTATTTCTCAAATTAACAAAATCCTTTATTGAGTCGACCTTGCTCGGTAAATACTAATCCTGAAAGATTTCCTTCGGTGACCGAGTGAACTCAGTAAACACTATGAATTCTGCAACATCCTTTGGAGGCCGAGTGAACTTGGTAAACACTAACTTTCCTTCAATAACCATGGAAGCTCGGTTAACACTATTTTCTGCCATACTTTCCTTTAATGCCCAAAAGATCTCGGTAGACACATAGAACTACTTATTGATATGACATTTGCATGACATCAAAGACAACACATAATTAGACAATTGTATCCAATAATCTCCCTCAGACAATTGTATCCAACAACTCTTTCTATCATCCACATTTCCAGCCTAATCAGCATCGGTGTAGACTTTAAGTTCAAACTTGCCTTCCTTAGGATACCATAATCCATAATTTTCAATTTTCTTCAGGTATCTTAAGATTCTCTTTGTAGAAACCATGTGCAACTCCCTAGGATATGTAGAAAATCTAGCAACTATCCCAACAACATGTGCTATATTAGGTCTACTATGAACTACATACATCAACTTACCAATAATGGATCGGTACAGTGTCTGGTTTACTTCGGTAGTTCCATCTTCTTTAGCTAGTTTTCATCTAGTAGCCATTATTGTTCCAACATGTTTAGCATCTTCCATGCCAAATGTCTTTAATACTTCCTTTAAGTACTTAGATTGTGTGATGAATATACCATCATTCTGTTGAATCACTTGTAAGCCTAGAAAGAACTTAATCTCTTCAGACATAGACATTTCAAATTCACTTCTCATTTCATCTACAAATGATTTACATATGTGATCATGTCCTCTAAATATTATGTCATCCACAAATATCTCAGCAATCAAGATAGTATCATCAGAATTTCCTTTCATGTACAAATTGTTATTCTCACTAGTTCTAACAAAACCAATACTCAACAAATAGTTATGTAGCCTCTCATACCAGCCTCTCAGTGCTTGCTTTAAACCATATAAAGCTTTATGTAATCTACATACCATATCTTTGTTGTCTGGATCCACAAACCCTTTAGGTTGTTCTATGTAGACTTCTTCTTCAAGTATCCTATTCAGAAAAGTAGATTTAACATCTATTTGGTAAACTTTGAACTTTTTGTGTGCAGCATATGAAAGTAACATTCTGACTCCTAATCTAGCAATAGGTGCAAAAGTCTCACCATAATCTATTCCTTCCTCTTGTGCATATCCCTTACATACTAATCTAGCTTTGTTCCTTGTTACCTCTCCATTCTCATTAAGCTTGTTTCTGAATATCCACTTAGTACCGATAACATTCTTGTCCTTAGGTCTGGGTACTAAACTCCAAGTTTTTTTCTTCTCTATCTGTTCTATTTCCTATTTCATTACATTAACCCATTTATCATTTTCTAATGCAACTTTTACATTCTTCGATTCATATTCACAAACTAGACATGTACCTTGTCTCATTTTACTCCTTGTCATCATGCCAGCTTGTCTGTCTCCAATGAATTGTGTCTCAGAATGATGTCCCCTAATAAATCTTGCTAGTACTTGATCTCTTCTCTATTGTTCATCCTGTGCAGGTTCATTTGCTTTCTCGGTAGGTCCTTCCTGCTCATCAATTTCTCTTTCCTATTCTTCAATATTGTTTTCCTGTTGACCGATTGTCACTGTCTGCATCTTCAGTAGGCACTCTGGTTGTTCAATGTAAGTGAATCTATCATAGTCTTCTGGTTCCTTTGTACTTTCCTCTGCATTCTTATCATCAAACTCATCAACTTGAACATTAGCACTTTCAATGATTTTATTAGTTACTTTGTTAAGACACTTGTATGCTTTACTTTTAGTGGAATATCCCAGAAATATCCCTTCATCACCTTTTGAGTCAAACTTTCTATTTCTTTCATCTTTCAGAATAAAACATTTACTTCCAAAAATTCTAAAATAACTTACAGTGGGTTTGTGGCCAAACCATAACTTGTAGGGTGTTCTATTAGTGTCCTTCTTTAGTTGTACTCGATTCAGAACATAAATAGTTGTGCTAAGTGCTTCTCTCTAGTATGTCTGAGCAACATCCTTTTCTAACATCAATGTCCTTGCGTAGTCAACAATTGACCTATTCCTCCTTTCAATAATTCCATTTTGTCCTCGGTGCTAAGACCTATCTTTTAATACCATGCTCATTACAAAAGTTAGTAAATTCATCAGAAATAAATTCACCACCTCTGTTAGATCTCAAACATTTCAATTCTTTACCAGTCTCTTTCTCAAATTTTTCTTTATACCACTTGAACATCTTAGATGCCTCTGATTTTTCCTTCGAGAACATGACTGTCATTAATCTAGTGTAATCATCAACAAAAAGAATGAAATATCTATCTCCATAGTAACTCTGAGTTCTCATAGGACCACATAGGTCAGTGTGAACTAACTCAAGTATATTCTTTGTTGAATAATCTTTTCTTTTGAAACTAGATTTTGTCATTTTACCTTTCTGACATTCATGGCACATAACATGATCAGGCTTTGTTAAGTTAGGTAGATCTCTAACCTTTTTCTTTTTACTGATCTTTATCATGTTATCAAAATTCACATGACATAACTTTTTATGCCACAACCATGCATCCTTATTTTTCATCATTAAACAAGAAGGCTCATCATTATCAAGATAAAACAAGTTAGCTTTCGATTGTGCTCTTGTTACAACTAATTTTCCACCATCATCATAAATCTTTACTTTCTTGCTCTCAAAAGCAACTCGATGACCAGAATTGTTCAGTTGTGCCACACTTAGCAAATTATAGTTTAGTCCTTCTACCCAATAAGCATTATCACATTTTATTCTATCATTTATCATCAGGGATCCTTTTTCTCTAACCATACAAGGTGTATCATTACCCATTTTCATAGATCCTCCATTGTATTGCTCAAGATGATCAAATTTTTCATCATCACCAGTCATGTGATGTGTACAACCACTATCTATGATCCATGTATCATTTTAATTTACTTTAGAAATCAGTGATGTTTCTACATACCTCTCTTCATCCTCTAAATCATCCTTCATAGCAACAAATACAACTTCTACATCATCATCTGAATCAGTGTCAGTATCATTCTCATCAGTAATGTAACAAGCCTTTTTAGTCGGTAACTTTTGTTGCCTCTTCTCCCATAGCTTCCTTCACTAGATTGGTCTTTGTTTCTATCATCTTCCTTCCTATTTGGACATCTAGCAACAATATGACCAACTTCTTTATAGTTAAAACATGCTAAAGGTAATTTACCTCTATATCTACCTTTGCCTTTAGGTAATGTTCTGGCCATAAGAGCTTCAAGTTCATCAAGATCATTATCAATATTGCTATCATTATCATCATGTCTACTACTAGACTTACCAATCTTCAGAGAACTCATGAAAGCAGATTCAATAGTCGGTACAACACTATTATCATAGTTATTAAGTTCAAATGTAGTCAGCTTACCAATCAGATTGTCGTGTGAGATTATTACGAGGTGCAGATCTCATTTCATGGATTGTAGATATTTTGATTGCATAAAGTGGTAATAAGGTTCTAAGAATTTTGCTTATCACTGTGTCTTCTTCAATAACACCATCAGATCCTCTTATAGCATTTACAACTTCTTTTATTATGTTTGTATACTGCACTGTGTTTTCACCTTCCTTCATCTTCATGTCATCGAATCTCCCTCTTAAGCTTTTAGCTCTGGCTCTTTTGACATTAACATCACCACTATAAATTTGAGCAAATTTATCCCACATTTGCTTAGCAATAGTATAGTCCTTGATATCTTCAAATTCGGCATCTGTCAGGGCAGCAACAATCTCCATCATAGTAACATTATGCTCATGCCTATCTCTTAGTTGATCAAGGGTCAAGGGACCAGTGGGCGGTGTAAGGTATCCATTCTCCATTATTGTGAGGGAAAATTTCCCAATTCCAGATATATGCAGCTTCATTCAGCTTTACCATATTGTGAAGTTATCCTTGTTTAGCTTTGGCACTTCCCTCTTATACATTTTGTGATCTTTGTGCTAAAGTCCTTAAAACTCTATTCCAAGCAACCAATGCTCTACTACCAATTATTAGAATAACTGAGAGGGGGGTGAATTGGTCATCCATAGTCCCAATACAAAATGTATATCAAAAAACAAATTACTTAAACTTCTACAGCTCAGTAACATAAAATACTATTATGTCTGTGATTTTACCGATTACCAGTTAACAAATTAGTATATTCATCGATCAAATAAAATATGCAACATGTAAAGTATGATAACAAACAATCATCACAGTCAACACATAACACAAAATATTTAACATGGAAACCCTGTAAAGGGAAAAACCACTTGGGACGGACAACCCAAAAATTGTTCACTCTTATGAAGTGAGGTCGGTGAAGACCCAACCCTATTAAAGGTTACAAACACACTATGAGGTGTGACCTTGTTAGAGGATTTTAGACCAATCGTTATCGTCCAACTAGCATTCACTATGGGGTTGACAGGATAACAAATGTACATTCTATGAATGACATTACAAGACTTTTAAGTCTACTCTATTAAGAGATTTATCTGTTTACAATGGTTAAAATGTAACAACTGGTGATCTAATTAAAATACAACTTCAATTGCAGATGTTTAGATCTATATTATGCCCATTCAAATCCTTTGATCAATATATCAATTCTATTTCAATTAATATTCAGTAACTTACAATCTCTCAATTATAGCTTTCTGACACTCGGTAACCTCTGTAGTTTGGTTCTCCTTAACCAGTCTGATCAGGCATGCATGAAGCTTGTTCATGTGATATCTCTATAGTCTCCTTCTTTTGGCATAAGTTTCATCATGAAGCTCTAGTCTTTTAAATAGACAAGTAAACCATTTTTAATTCCATCCATCAGATTTTGCTGCTTAATCTCCTTCATTGATTTTACTGCTTAAACCTTCCTCGACTGATATGTCAGTAACACATTTTGTTTCCATCCTTTAGATCTTCCTTGAATTATGTTAACCGTAGAACTTCGTAACAAACATTATCTCCAACACTGAGTTTGAGGTACTTTCTAGCTCATCAATTCTTATCGGCTAAACTTGGTCATTTAGTTCTTTTCTTCATTCTCAGTTAACAAAGAAATGCGTTGGTGAACACAAGTTCAGTTTATATTGTGCTTGGTATACACTACACTACTTAGTGTATAATGAAATGCTTCATTAACCGACTGTTATACACTAAGTTTGCACCCTTGTCTCAAGCTCTCCTAGTCTTGATAACCTAGTATAACATGGGAATCATCTCCAGGTTGTGGGACCTATGCTAACTAAGATGAGACCTCCAGGTTCTAGGTTGGTTCCTCTTGGATAATCACCTTAATTTTCTTTAGACACGAAAGTAAACTTTTGGGGGAAAGGGATAGAAGGAATGCTTGTAAGGGAAATGACTTGAAAGCAAACTACCTACTAGGTGATGCACCGAAACTAGGGTTTGGATCTCAGTATAGAGGAATAGAATCAATGAAGATCTCAGGTCTAGTAGGTCACAACTTACTGAATAGGCTTGCATAAGTGTTTCATAGGAGGGTCTGAACATAAGACACAACCTATGACCTGTAAACAGCTATTCACTTCTGCAACTCGGTGTAGGAATGAGACAAGACTGTTAGGGGGATGAAGTATACCCACAAAAACATCTAAATCAGATCAAACATAATAACACACACAATTGCAGAAAGAAAGAGGGATCAGGAACCCTAATATATCACTGAAACTATCATATACTTCAATCCAATAAGAGATAATTTAGACAAGGAAGCACAGGGACATGAAGGATTGTCACAAAATACCTCTACAATATCTTAATCATCAATGGGAGAAATACAACTGTATAAGCCAGAGGGTAGAAAGGATACCACAGATGACCCTTAAGAAAAGGTGAATTTTATTCTACAAATTGTCCAACTCCTGAGCACTAAAGGCTCCAAAACAATATATACATCTCCTCTAAACAAGCGGGAGCAAAACCTAACTAGGGTTACAAGATTTTACATTAGAATAATCAAACTCTAACCCATCAAATCTGATCATAAATACATCTCTGTAATACCATGGCCGGTTAAATATTGTGTGCCCATCTCTATACTGCATCAACTCATGGACAAGCAACCTGGATTCATCTACTTTTTTGCACAAAGTCTTGCCATGAATGCATAACTGGTACCTTTCTGAGACAAGAATTGACTCATAACGGCTGCCCAGACTTCCTCGTCATCCTCCTTTAACATCAAATGTCCTGGAGACATAAATTCCCTAAGCTACCTCACCGTCCGCAATCTACAAATTAGATTCTGAAAAAAAACCTCTCAGACACATTTGAATTTTTGAAAACTAACAGCTAACCGATCATTTTAAAATGTGTCCGTCGATGTCTAACATTTCCCGACAGATGAATGGTCTAGATGCGCTGAAAAAATCACTTAAAATCCCCGGCTGACAAGTCAAAAGCCACCGTGGAAGTCAGCGGCCAATGAGAAGCGAGCAGATCAGCGTCCCTAACATACCAGACCCACAATCCTGAACACTTTGGCAAATCTGACGGCTGGCGCAAGATCTCATACTCTGACACAAACCTTTGCGAAGATACGCCAACCGTCGATCTTCATCTTTCTGATATCTTTGTAGGTTCTCTGACACAGTCCCACTGCGACATCCAAGTCATTGCTATGTGGACCAATCGGATGCGAGCACGTCAGAAAGAAAGGACCCATCGAACAAAGCTCTGATGACAAATCAAGATCGACAGTCAGCGCATGATTTGATGCTCTGACACAAACCTTTGAGAACACACACCGGCCGTAGATCTTGCCAACTAGGACCCTCGGTTATCTGAGACCGCCAAAATATTTAAGTGACCATGCTACTGAAAGGAAGCTAACCGCCCGCTGAATCACTGACTGTTATGGACTTAACCGCCGAACTCTGGGCTATTACGCGAACAAGGCATTCACAAAATTGTCGAATAAAAGATAACACCACTGAAGAACTTAGCGGTCACATGACTAAAGAGATATTAATGCTCACCAGGTCGCAAGATACTTTGCAGTGACCGAGAAACAATCAATGATTACGAGAATCGTTGTATTCGCTAAGTCGCTAGAAGAAAAGACAACCACCAGAAAGAAAAGGAGAACTGGTGACTGGGCCAAAAGATTAAAGCACACATGCTGAAAAGAGGACTTAAGTGGCCGAGATAAAGTAACTACAAATTAGAACAAAGGCTTAGGGTTTTCAAGGGTTTTGGCCTATAACGGCTATATTTTCAAATATTTTGACTTGCAGACTAGGGGCTTAAATAATTTGTAGAGGCCAGGAAAAAAAACATGAGGCCGTAAAATTTTGCAGAGTGCTTGGCAGGGGCAAAACAGGGACTTGGGAATAGGTTTAGCCAAATTTTCATGGTCATGAAAATTAGGATAACATTCTGGCGATTTCTGCTGGATGTCAGCCTGCTTGACATGGAAAACCAGTGACCTTAACAATCCATTTGGGCATGGGGTCATCAAAATTTCAAAAGTTCTCTCAGAGGGGCAGAACTAGAACTGTGCTCAGAGCACTTCATGGAAAACAGGGAACTAAACTAGAAAGGAAGGAAAGGAAAATAGGGGAACTTTACAAAGATTTACAGAGAGGGGTTAACCTCAAAATAGGGTTTCAGGTGGAAACCATTTACAGAGATAGGCAGGGGAACTCCCTCCATATTTGATAGTTGGAAAGCATTGGAGCCTCTGAATTTTGTGATTACAAATGGCCCACCCCAAAAGGACTCAAACTTTGTGTGCCTGCAAGGTCTAGACCTGAACTCATCCCACTTGAGGACTATGTCTCCAACCTTGAAGTTTCTGACCCTGGCTCTTTTATCAAAGCTCTTCTTTGTTTGATTTTGATGAAACTCCATATCTTGCATTGACTTTCCTTTGAGTTCTTCTAATTCCATCAATTGAGCATATCTGATCTTTAAGGGATCCTCTTCATCAAACAGGGCATATTGAGTAGCTAAGTCCAGAGCTGGTAATTCTGTTGAAATGGATAACTTAGCCTCTTTGCCATACACTAACATGTAAGGAGAATTACCAATGATTTTATTTGGGGTAATTCTGTCTAACCACAAGGCAAATTTGAGCTTAGTATGCCAATCTCTTTGATTATCTTGCAGAGTCTTCTTGATTATTCTGATCAAATTCTTATTGGTTGATTCTGCTAAGCCATTGCCTTGAGGGTAATAATTTAAACTAGTATTCAGATAGATGTTGTTCTTGATTGCCCACTCTAAGGCTTTGAGGCCTGTGAATGCTAAGGCATTATCTAAAATGATAGAGTCAGGAGTGCCAAACCTATGAATTAAGTCATCATAAAAGCTTAGGACAACACTCTCATTGGCTTCTTTTAAAGCAATTGCTTTTGTCCATCTGGTGAAATAATCTGTTGCAACAACTATCCATTTATGGCCTACACTAGATGGGGGATTGATCATACCAATGAAGTCTATACCCCATTTCATGAAGGGTTGCTCTATCCTAACTGGCTGTAGGGGCAAGGCTGCAAGCCTTTCTTTTCCTACAAACATGGCACACTTGATGCATTTTCTGACATAATCATGACTATCCTTAAAGATAGATGGCCAATAGTATCCAACCCTCATGATTTTAAAAGTAGTAGTCCTAGGAGAAAAGTGACCTCTAGAAGGTCCATCATGAAACTCAAATAGGATGTCCGCTACCTTTTCTGAATCAATGCATCTCAAAAGGACACCGCTGTGATCCTTTCTAAAAAGAACTTCATCTATTAGCACAAAAGGAATAGATTTTAATCTATAATACCTCCTTTTCATTGAATCCAAACCTGCAAGACATTGTCCTATCTTCAAGTAATTGATCATATTAGGAAACCAACTTGTTGCCTTGATTTGTTCTTCTGTAGAATGCACCACCAGAGATGCATCTATTTGCTCTGATTTCTTTGAACTCTCATCTAATGCCAAATGCTCACAAAGACCTCTTCCTCTAACCAACTTGGTAGTTTGAATATCTATGTCATATTCCATCACCTTGGTGATCCAACCAGCTCTTTTCTCATTTAGGTCCTTGGAAAGCAAAAATTCTTTGACACTTGGATGAGTAACTTTTAAATGTACCTTGCTATGGGTCAATAGATATCTGAATTTTTTAAGACTCTTTACCACAACAAGTACATGTTTCTCTATAAAAGAGTATCTCTGTTCATACTCTTCCAAACCTTTGCTAAAGAAAGCAATAGGCTGCTCCAATCCATCTGAATTTTCTTGAGTCAACATTGCAGATATGGCATCATGTCCTCCATAAGCATAAAGGATAAAATCCTTACTAAAATTTGGGTTTAGGAGAGTAGGGGCCTCTATGAGGGCCTCTTTGATAGCTTGGAAATTGACTTTCCCTTCTTTGGTCCAATTGAAAGCTAAACTCTTCTTCAACATGGTTGTCAAAGGCCTGAGTAAATCTGCAATGTTAGGCAAGAACCTCCTAACAAAGTTAATCTTTCCTATGAAAGATTGGAGACTTTTCTTATGATGTGGTAGGGGTGTGTGTGTGAAAATTATACCTGATCTGTAGACACAACACTTAGTAAAACATTAGAGGTTAGCTATAATCAAAATCATGCAAAATTGAAAGCTATCTAACCAAGCGATTTACTGCCTTCTAATAGGTGCGAGATGAATGTTCTCAGATTGTAATCAAGATCAGTGACCTAGACGACACCTAAATGAAGGATTTGAATGCAAAAGATGGATATGGAATAAATGCAATTAAGCTATTTTTTGGATTTTTCTATGCAATAATAATTGTAAAAACTGATATGAAATCTATGCTAAATGAAATTGATATGCTATGAATGCTATTGAAAATTGATATGCTATGAATCTAACAATGATATGTAATATGAATGCAAAAAAAATAAGATTGATCTCACAAAGCTTTGAATTCGCAAGTTGATTCCTCAGTCTCCAATTCTCCAGCGTGATTGTGCAAAATATGAGATGATTTGTGAAGAGCTAAAGCCTTAATTTATAGAAATCCAGGGCTTTGGAGGTGCATGAATAAAAGCCATAAATCACTCAAATTAACTCATCTTGATTTTTGAGTTATCTGATCATAAAAGATAGTTAATTCTCAAAATCATGCAAAAACATGCAAAAACAGCTTTTTAACTCAAATTAGAGTTTAGATCAACTTTTTGAACTCCAAAAGGATGTTGAGTTCCAAAAAGTCAATAACTTGCATTGATTTTCTGATTTGGAGTTTAACTGTTTCTTTTGAATATGCATAATAATTAAGAATTAAATAAATAAATAAAGTGATTTATCCTCAACTCAACTGATTTTTGAAAATAAATAATTAATTTATGGGTTAATTAACTATTTATTCAAACTTTTATTAAAAATTATATTATTAAATAATGACAACATGCTTTAATTAATTAAATAAGAATTTAATCAATTAAAGATAGGAATTTTGATTTATTGTCAAAATTAAATAATACAATTAATAATAGATAGAATTAAATTTAATTACATAATTAAGTGGCAAATATTAAATCTAATTAATTAAATATGAAAATATTCAATTAATCAAATTTTAGGATAAATGTGATTTATTGCCAAATAATTATAAAATTAAAGATAATTAAGATAATTAGGAATATTACTAGGAATATTCTCCGATGCAAAATTTAAGATAATCAATTAGATTTGATGATGTTTAGATGTGCCTTAGATTAGGACTTTGATGTCGATTTCATATGATTTGATGATATAGGAGGTTAATGAACTTATAGCCCATTTTTGGGGTATTACATTTTGCCCCTCTTTGAATTACTGTGCGAAGCGCAGTGGTTCAAAGATAGTCTGTGTTTGATAAAGATATGAAACTGATTCAAAAGATAAACCGATCTCAAGATAGAAACCGATTGAAAGATATTGAGATAGGAGTTGATTGATATTGACTTGATATGGAGATAATAGGTCTTGAATGACCAAAGATAATGTTCACTGTAGCAGCAAATGAACCTATGATTGCGAAAAAGTGTCAAAATGCCTGATTCTGAACCTTAGGATTGATAAGAAGTGAGTGACCCGTTCTAGACTCGATTGTCTTAGCAGAACTAGCAAGTATCACATCTGAATCCTTCAGTTGCCGAAGAACCAAGGAAAGAACACTATGATCCGATGGTTGCAAAAATTGATACAGTTTACAAGATTAAGAAAATATCAGATTGATATGGATCTTGATGAATCTGATATGCCCCAAGTGATGATAGATTTGCCCCGAGCGATGAGGACTTTTGATGAATCAGTGACTAGACGTGATTGTTATCTTGATCACTGATGAAAGATATTGATAGATTTGATCGATAGAATTTTGATTTACAAACTTTGAATTGATGTGCAATACCATGCCCCCTTCGGGATTAAAATTGAAATCTGACAAGAGAAGTCAGCGTTAAATGGTTTAGAAGCATGTTAATTGATTTGAGAAGTGGTTATACACGTTCAAGAACGCATTCTGCATCGTTTGGAGGTCTTGGAGACCGAATTTGACTAGATTTGACCATGAGTTGACCATGGTTGACCAAGTTGAAATTTTGATAGTTTGATGTAAGATAATCAGTTAAGTTGAATACTAGATTTCTGTGATGATTGAAGGTCGAATATGCAAGTAGTTAATAATATGAATGATCTCAGATTTGAATTTTGATCCCGAAAAAGGATTCTACTTGCTATTTCATTGGAGGAACCTTCGTGTGAGATTCAGCTCTTGTTAGACTTGAAGATGCGATTTGAAGAATCATTTAAGCAT
Source organism: Chamaecyparis obtusa (assembly GCA_027943335.1). NCBI lineage: Eukaryota > Viridiplantae > Streptophyta > Pinopsida > Cupressales > Cupressaceae > Chamaecyparis > Chamaecyparis obtusa. The sequence goes on from BSBK01002242.1 coordinate 1,021,904, forward strand.
TGGAGTTCATTTAATCATTGTGAGATCATGCAACATGCAAAATGAAATGAGACATGCAAAATGAAATGAAATCTAAGACCTAGGACCTAGTCACTGATCATGTGTCGATTTGTTATCATCATTGAACTTTTTAGGTAACCGGATAAATCAATACAATGCCCACTAGCCATGAAACCATAGACATATGAATATCGATTTGTATGTGCAAGAATCAATACAACACCCACTGGTCAAACAACCATGGACATATGACTATTGATTTTAGTTGTTGAATGTCGGATTAGATATAAGCATCAAGGCACAAACGCCAGGATGACCTGAATATCATGTCCATTTTGATATAGCAATTTGTACAAGCATCAAAACATACACGTCGTGATGACCTAAGTACGCCTTGCGTTACAAACACATCAAACAGTCAAGAGATCATTCTAAATCCAATGTGAATTACCCGTAGTGACCCTTTATCGTTCACATCCTTAGGCAAGATTGCGTTCCACAGTAGGAGGAAGAACTCACTCAAAAAGACAATAGTTAGATCAAACTTCCTTGAATTTTTTTTGGGTATCAATGGTCGAGGTACGCATGGCCATCCAATTCGAGATAGAGGCTCTTACAGTCGGACACCATTTCAATCCAAAATTTCCAAAGTTGTTAGATTTTCACATACAAGCAGAAGACAAAGAAAAGATTATGCCCCCAGTCATCACTCTCTAAATCCTGTAAAGGACATCATTGAAGAGCTCGAAGGGACACAATATGCAAAAATCTCAATGCGAATCAGTAAGCATACAAGGAGATAAAAGCATGAAAAGCACATATTGTTTTCAGTTTGAGTTTGATGTTTGATTGTTGTTGATGCAAAATCCTTTCTGGAGACGAGACAGACTGACTGACTCAACTTGAAGCTTCAAAGGACTCTGAGTGGATATGACATGTCTAAGATACATTGGAGACTATAAGATATGACATTGATTGCCCCCAAGTTTGAACATTGATAGGATACAGACACTTGAGCTGATTGGTGTACAGACCGACTTATTGAAACCAGGATATGCAGAAACAAACCGGGAGATATGTAAAAACTAAAGCAAGACTGAAAGCTGGGAAAGACCAAGATTGTGCTGATAGATGGAGCATTTTGGAACAAGTGGTGCCCGTTTGCCGAGTTTTCACCATCTTGGTAGAGATTCTATTTTTGCTACCGAGGTGCCTGTTTCCAGGTTTTCACCAAGGCACTTTTTTTTTTCTTTTTTCATTTTTTTGTATTTTTCATTTTTTCAATTTTTTTGTACTTTTGATATTTTTTGATTTTTTTTGTTGTACTTTTGATTTTTTTTTTTTTTTTTTTTTGTGAATCATCAAGGCGCCTATTGCTAGGTTTTCACCAAGATGTTCATTTTTTCAGGACTTTTTCCGATTTTTAAGATTTTTTCAGGACATTTACCAAGCACCGAATGCCTTAGGCATAGAATTTCTTCAGATGGAGAACGTTGATTGGTTCTCGGAGCTGTTCTCCTTCAATCGTTGAGAGTTGATAGGCACCAGAGCCAAAAGTAGCAGTGATTACAAAGGGACCCAGCCAGTTGGGTTCAAACTTCCCCTTGCGTTCTCGATGTGATTGATTTTTAGGATTTTCTCTCAACACTAGATCGCCAACCTGAAATTCTCTATGTCTGACTTTCTTGTTGTAGCCTCTAGACATTCTCTTTTGATATACTCTGAGATGATCATACGCTGCTTGTCTGCGCTCATCTAGTAGTTCAAGTTCTTGTAACCTCGACACTCTGTAGTCTTCATCAGTGACAAGTCCATGCATTCTAATCCTGAGTGATGGGATTTCAACCTCAATAGGCAGTACCGCTTCAGACCCATAAACTAAAGCGAAAGGTGTAGCCCCTGTAGGCGTTCTGATACTAGTTCTGTATGCCCAGAGAGCTGGATTGATCATCAGATGCCAGTCTCTTCCTGTTTTATTCACTGTTCTGTGCAAGATCTTCAGGAGATTTTTGTTTGAAGCCTCAGCTTGTCCGTTCCCTTGAGGATAGTAGATAGATGACCAATGTTGAGTAATTTTGAACTTGGCACATAAGTCATCTAGGTCCTTGTTTTTGAATTGTCCCCCGTTATCTGTGATTATAGAGTGAGGGATCCCATATCTGCAAATGATGTAATTCAGGATGAACATAGAGATCTGTTTCCCCGTTGCTTGTGTTAGAGGAACTGCTTCTACCCATTTTGTAAAATAATCTGTAGCTGTGATTATATGGGTATGTCCATTAGAAGAGTGCGGATGGATAGCACCTATGAGATCAAATGCCCATTGTTGAAAAGGCCATTGTGTAGTAAAAGGAATCAGATCTCTCCCTGGAGCATGAATCAAGTTGCCATGTACTTGACACTGTTGACAGTTTTTAGCAAATTTAATAGCTTCTTTTTCCATTTCAGGCCAATAATACCCAGCCCTAATAAGTTTTCGAGCTAACGTTAACCCGTTCGAGTGTGACCCACATATACCCTCATGGACTTCCTCTAATGCACGTTGAGACTCTTCTTGTTCTAAACATCTAAGCAGTGTACCATCTAGACCTCGTTTGTACAGATCATTACCAATGATGACATATCGGGATGCGGATCGGATAAGGTTTCGTTTCTCAAAACGGTTAAAGGACTCAGGGATGATTTGGTCGTGGAGATAGGAGAACAAATTTTTGTAGCGAGATGAGTCATAACTTACAACAGTGCAGATCATGCGGGTTTCAGGGGAGTCATATGCAGGATAGGATAGGGCTTCCACCAGGAACTCGTAGCGTAGTTCATGTTCAGGCTGTTGTAAAAGAGTAGATAATGTTGCCATTGCATCAGCAGCCTTATTCTCCATTCTGGGTATTTGCTCAAATGTGATAGAGATGAAGTATTTCTTTAGATCATCGACCATTCTCTTGTAAGGAATGAGCTTTTCATCTTTGGTTTGGTACACATCATTGACCTGGTGGATGACTAGTTGTGAGTCTCCATGAATGTGCATCTCTGTAACTCTCCACTGTATTGCCATTTTCATACCATTGAGAAGTGCCTCATATTCAGCAATATTGTTTGTGCAAGGAAACTTTAATCTGAATGCTTTGGGTATCGAGTATCCTTGAGGAGTAATGAACAATATGCCTGCGCCGGATCCATTCTGTGTGTAGGAGCCATCAAAGAATAATCGCCATGCTCTAGAAGAGAGGTGCATGATAGAGGAATCGGGAAATTCCATTTGCATGGGTGTATCATCAAACAGTGGTGCTTCAGCTAACTGATCAGCAATGACCTGTCCTTTGATAGCTTTTCTTTCAACATATTCAATGTCAAATTCGCTCAAGAGCATGACCCATTTAGCTAGTCTACCTGTGAGGGCAGCTTTGCTTAGGAGATATTTCAGTGGATCAATTTTAGCTACCAAATGAGTAGTATGAGCTAACATATAGTGTCTCAATTTCTGTGATGCAAAGATCACAGCGAGACATGCCTTCTCTATCATTGAGTAGTTCTTCTCATAGGCCACTAAAGTTCGGCTGATATAGTAGATGGCTCTTTCTTTCTTGTTCTCATCATGCTGTGCTAGCAATGCCCCCAGTGATGTATCTGTTGCGGAGACATATAATATTAATGGCTTCCCATGAATAGGAGGCATCAATATAGGTGGATTTGATAGATACTTCTTGATATGTTTAAAGTTGTTCTCGCATTCTTCATTCCATGCAAAGGTCACACCTTTATGTAATGTTTTTGTAAAAGGTTGTGAGATGTCTGCTAGCTGTGATATGAATCTTCTGATAGATTGAACTCTGCCTTGCAACGTCCTCATTTGACTGATATTTGTGGGAGGTTGCATCTCTATTATAGCCTTGACCTTAGCTGGATCAACTTCAATGCCTTTCTTGGAGACGATGTATCCTAGGAGCTTTCCAGAAGTGACTCCAAAAGCACACTTTTTAGGATTTAGTCGAAGACTAAATTTTTCCATTCTGTCGAGGATCATGCTCAAGTCTGTTAGATGTTCAGTTCTAATCATGGATTTTGCCAAGGTATCATCTACGTAATCCTCCATTGTTCTATGCATCATATCATGAAAAATAGATGTCATTGCTCTTTGATATGTAGCTCCAGCATTTTTGAGTCCGAATGGCATAACATTCCAACAGAAAGTTCCCCACGCACATGTGAAAGCTGTTTTCTCTTGATCTTCTGGAGCAATTTTGATTTGGTTGTATCCAGAAAAACCATCCATAAGGGAATATATTTCATAGCCCGCAGTCATGTCCACTATCATATCAATGTTAGGCAGTGGAAAATCATCCTTAGGGCATGCTCTGTTCACGTCTCTAAAGTCCGTGCATACTCTGATTGAACCATCTGGTTTGGAAATAGGTACAATGTTGGAAATCCACTCAGCATAGTCTATGACACGGATGAATCCAGCTTTTAGGAGTTTTTCTAGTTCTGCTTTGACTAAGAGTGCAACATGAGGATGCATCTTTCTCAATTTTTGTTTCCTTGGTTTTACTCCGGGAGCAATGGATAGATGGTGCATAATGAGATTGGGATCCAATCCTGGCATATCTGAATATTTCCATGCAAAGTTGATCTTTTTCTCTGATAAGAAGGTAGTGAAGTTTTGTTTCTCTTCGTCTGATAGAGATTGTGCTACATGTACCAATTGTGGTTCCTCTGTTGTACCCAAATTGATGGATTGAGTTGGCTCAATCAGAACTGGAGATCTATCCTGTAAATGACTTGGAAGGACATCAAATATCTCATCCTTAGGTGCCTCAAAGAGGTTTTCACCTTCAGATACGTCTTTTCTTTTTACTTTTGTCGGTTCTGAGACTGCCACAAAGTGGTTTTCACCCTCAGAACTCTTTTTCTTTTTCCTTTTACTCTTGTTTTTCTGACTAAGATATTTGATGTCCGACTCGGTCATGCTGACACTCGGTTCACTGATGGAAGTACTCATAGGCTCAACTGCATTGAGGTAGCAGGCAAGGGCATAGTCATTTGGGAAGGTATACATACCATGGTTTGGGTTGGTGGAAGTTTGGTCGATAAGATCAGGGCGTTGGATAGTCAAAGTGGGAAAGGCTTGGGATATGGTGTTCACGGATGTGGATATGTCATCATTGGTCCTAACCTGATGCTCAAGTTCAAAGGTGATATTACAACTCAGAATGTTCAATTCGTGAATAGGCTCAACATCATCATAGGAGTCCTCTTCAGCCATAGGTGGATCAGACACGTTAAGTTCATTGTTTCGCTCTAGACCTACGTTGGGTTGAGAGACATATTGGTGAATAACATCAATAGATTTCTCTGTTATAAGCTCATCTTCTTCTGGAATGGCACCCCATTCATAATCATTTGACTCATCTTCTGATTCAGAATCTCTAGGAAATCTTAGAAAGTGCGTGAAATCAGGATGAATACCCCAAGAAGGATTACCCTCAGTCTCTGACTTGAATTCATATTCATGGGAATCAGTGTCAGAATAACTACCCCCTGCTTCTTGATCAGTTTGATTGCCTTCGAGATTGGCTGGTTCTTGTGGTACAACCATCTCTTGCGCTACAGTAGGTTCTTGTGTTTCTACTACATTAATTCTTCTGATAGGATCATCTGTATCATCAAGAAGATCTTTGATCTCTTTAGGCAATTTTTCATAGGGGATAAGCTCAGAGCTATCTGAATCATCATCAGAGGGTTCTGTTTCTTCTTTCTTAAGAAGGGGTTCTCCTGGTGCAATTTGTTCTATGACATGAGAACAACCACCTCTGAGATGATAGGGTTTCTTTTTAAACCCTATGCCACCAGTATCTTTTTTGGCTCGACCAATATGTGAAATGGGGGTCACAAGACCCTTTCCCCTAATTCCTAGAGGTCCTTGACCAGAATATCCCATCTTGGCTATCAATTTGTTTCCTGGACCATATGAATTAGAAGGGACTGTAGGTGCTATAGATTCACTAGGTTGAACAATTTTAGATTCAGAATCCTCTTTATATAGCCATGCCAGCACAGCTTCATCCTCTTCAAATTCTTGTTTAGATACTTGCTCCACCATAAAATGTCTTTTGTATGCTTCCATAGGTTCCTTAGGTTCTGATTTAGACTGCTTCAAGGATTGGCCATATGACTTAGGTGAGATTGGGAGAGATGTCAGAGACAAGACTGGCTCTATAGTGTATTCTCCCATCCCATTTTCTTTGATATTGATCTCTTTAGCAATGTCATCCATCTTAGATGTGGAAGCCACATTTTGTTGCTTGATGGAAGATTCTCTATTATTGGGAACAAGTTTATCGGCACTTTCCTTCAATGTATTGCAAGTTGTACTCAGATCAGCTGGGATAGTAACCTCCACTCCTTCATAGGGAAATTTCAAGCATTGATGGTATGTTGAAGGAATAGCCTGCATTTCATGTATCCAGGGTCTCCCTAGAAGGATATTGTAAGCCAATGGTAGATCGAGCACCTGACATGTGGTATCTTTGATGACTGGACCCACCCGGATGGGCAAGACAATGGTGCCTTTAGAAGCTCTTTCTTGTTCATCATAGGCTTTTATGGTGATCTTCTTTCGAGGATCAATAGCCATCTCTGAGAATCCCAACTGTGTGATTAAGTTGTAAGAACAAATGTTGAGGCCTGCGCCCCCATCTATCAACACACGTTTGACTCGACGGTTCTGGATCAAGACTTCTATGTGCAAGGGCTGATTATGTGGGTGACTTAGGGAGTTGTCATCCTCTTCTGAAAAGGAGATATATTGCGGAGATGTTAGATGACCAACCATAGTTTGGAACCTGTCTAGATCTAGATCATCAGGAACATTAGAGCTGAGCAAAGCTTTGTCTAGGATATCTCGGTGAGCTGGAGATATTCGAAGTAACTCAAACATAGAGATTTTGGCATTGGTATGCTGGAGTTGTTGTACGATGCTGTAAGATGTAGGTCTAGTATCCTTTGGATTGGAAGATTTCGAGGCAACCTTCTGTTTAGAAGCAGATGTGAGATTGAAAGGTATCTTAGGGACATCAAATGAATTTGGTGTTTGTCCTTTCAGATGCGTCTGAGCTTGTGATCTGGTAACTGCATTAGCTGAGGAATGATTTCTATCTCTTCGTACAATCGTGATGACATTACAGCTCTCAGAGAGGCATGGTTCCACCATATTGATGACAGCATCGTTTCCAGGGTAGGCATAGTTGACTTTTGCCCCCATGTTAGGCTGAGAAGTGGAAACTCCCTTGCCATGTTGTGGAAAAGGTTCTGTAAATGCTGTGTGATCATTATTGCTGGTAGGATTATCGATTGTGATGTCCCCTTGATCTATCAAGTCTTGAATGGTATGCTTCAAATGGAAGCATCCATTAGTTCTGTGGCCTTTAGTTCGATGGAAAGCACAAAATTCATTATCTTTCCACCAACATGGTTTTGGATCCGGATCAGGTTTTCGGATTGGTGGTAAAGAGATCATGTTATCAGCTATCAGGGTCCTCAGAGCAGATTCCAAAGATTCTCCTAGGGGAGTAAACTTTCGTTTATTATCCCATCGTTTGAATGGCTTCTTTGGAGATGGTTCAGCAGATTTTTGCTCTGAAGCTTCAATGGCTTTGGTGGCAAGGGTGAGATTGTAGGCCGGTGCCTTTGATGGGGTGTGGATAGTGTCAACAACACCGTCAGAGACGATACCTTTGTTTCTATTCCAAGTCTTGTTTTTATCTTTTGAGCTAGATCCCGATTCAGACTTGTCCTTTTGAAGTGTGATTTCTCCTTTCTTGACAAGTACTTTCTCAATCTTGATTGCATTATCCACCATTTTATCAAAAGATACATGATCTTGCATTTGCAATGGATAGTTGAGCTCTGGAACAAGGTTATTGATAAAGATTTCAAGTTTCTCCATTTCGGGAATTGGTCTAGCATATAAAGAAAACTTCTTTCGCCACCTCTTGAGAAAAGTTAGGAATGATTCCCCTGGATATTGCTTGAGGTTACAGATATCGATCATGGTAATCGGATGTTGAATATTGTAGGAATATTGTTGATAAAACAATTTAATCAATTCCTCAAAAGTTTTGATCGTAGAAGGTAATCTTGAAAACCACTGAATGGATGCTCCTCCCAAGGATCTAGGAAAAAGACGCATTAGATAAGTCGGTTCATGCATGAATTCCATGGATTGTGTACAGAACTCTCTGACATGATCTTGAGGATCAGAGTGCCCGTCATATTTGTCATACTTTGGTATCTCCACTCTTTTTGGGAATGGAGGCATATACAAGTCTTTGTCAAAAGGGAAAGGACAAAGGGCCTCCATGGAGAATTCCTTGGGTTCCTTCTCTTTCTCAATTTTATTCATTTTGACCTGCATAGCGTGCAGCTGGTTCATTATGGCCGTCATCGGAGTTTCTTCCTCATGTGTGATGATATCTTCGACATTGAAGTGAGGAGGAAGTTTAGCTCCTTCTTGGGCTAATTGCAAAAAGTATGCCTCTCTATCCATTTTCAAGAAATGCCTCATCATTCTTTTAAATTCATCATCATTCTGACACCGATGGATTTCAGAGGGTGTAGGGTCTTGGTCGGCATTATGTTGAGAATGGTGTCCCTGGGATCCTCCTCCTAGAGAACCATGGTTTGTCCCTGCTTGAGACATGGTAGGAGTTTTTGGGCTCCCTGGAATAGATTGAGGAAGAGTTTGTTGATTACCTCTGTGAGTTGATAGAGGAGGTATGTAACCAGTTTTTAATCGAAAGTTACCGAGACCGTCGTCTTCGTAGATACCTGACTTGATGAGTTGTTCAAGAGTTGGACCCGGGGTATTGGTCAAAAGTAAGTTCTGAGATGTTTCTTCTGATTTCTTGTGTGAAGAAGCTCTGGTCTCCACCATTAACTTTGAATGAAACAGAAGAAAAGGATGAAGACAACTGAAGAACAATTTGATTCGAGAAAATTGGATGGCGCAACCTTGTCAAGATTATGATAGTTTTGAAGATCTGATGAGATGTGGGTGAAGGAAACTGTGCCCTGGATGTATGGGATCGATCGCCCAAAAGATAGCGGACACGAGTTCTCAACACTTAGTTTGTTTTTGAAGATTGATTGATTAAAGATTGATAGTTATGACAAGGTTTTGACACGAGATAAAAAGGACTCAAATTGATCAAACAGAAGACTAGATCGGATTCAAAAGATCAAACTCAGAAAATGGTAGAATGCTCAATAGCTACTGCTCTGTTCCTGACACAATGATATTTTTGACAGATTCTGGAACTAGGCTGGAAACATTGGATATCTTGCAATTTGACAATTTCTGACAACTTTTTCAAATTTTTCCAAACGACACTCTGCAGACTCGTACGACACTGGGTAGTCTATGAAATGACAGTTGCTAAACTCAAACGACAGTTGGGTAATACTGAAATGACACTTGACAAAACTCGTACGACTTTTGACTTCTTGAAATGACTTTTGACTCCAGAAAAGATTTTACGTCAATTTTTGCAAAATGTAAGGTTTTCAGTTTTCGATTGTTTGCAAATTGTACTGTCCAGATTTTGAAGGTTATACCAGATTTGATTGTTTTTAATAGCCAAGTAGATAAATAAGCATGCAGAACAGCAAGCAAGTGATTCCAAGCATGTCTGAAAACAATGAACAAGGGCAAAAGCAACCTTGCACATGAACAATCAAGTGACCAAATTGTGCTAATCCCTGAGAGTACTAATTGTGTATGTTCTGAAAAAGTTTTGCAATAACACACATATACCTGAGAATGAAAAAATGGCCTCTCTAAGGTTTTTAGTAATGGTTTGACTCTGCAACTTTTATGATTCAAAGGGGTGAACTCCAATCCCGGCGCACCAGGGTTTTGACACAGTCTGAGAACTTAATCTTCAAGAGCTGCTAGGGAGATCTGACAACCCAACAATGAACCATACCCGTGGAGATTTCTTCCACAAGGACATTTATATAGCGGCTGTCACTACCACGGCGAAAATGGCTATGACCGCTTGAGGTTCCGTCAACGCAGTTTGCCCTGTGAAGGGATTGTCCGCTATGGTTAACCCTCTCTAAAGATGACTCACAGAGTTATACCACAAGGGGACTTGGCTCCAGATTCAAGGTTTTGACACCTCTTCACTTTTAACCCAAACAAAGCAAGCAGATTAATCCGACACGCTAAGACAAAGTTTTGTTCCACCAAGGTCTGTGATATCCACTCCACGTGATCTATCAACCTCTCCGGGGAGAGAATGTATCAATCAATAAGAGAAGATGCACTAACCAATTTTGATTCACCAAAGCTTGTGATATCAACCCTACGTGATCTATCAACCTCTCCGGAGAGAGAATGTGTCGATCAATAAGAGAAGATGCACTAACCAAGTTGAATGTGAAACGCACTAAGTATCCTCCCTACCTACAAGGATTCTGTCATCAAGAAGGATTTCGCTGGGAATCCAATCTTTCAAGAATCACGAATAGTGTTCATAGGGCCTAATTACTATGTGAGCACAGATATATGTTCTGAAAGTAAATCTACCAAAAGCATTCAAAAAGTAGAAAGAGGAACACTTAACGCTTAAAGCAAATATGAGATGAGTCCACAAGGTGGAACACTTAACACCTCACACAAGCTAAAAATGAGTCCCCAACTTAGAAAACAAGTGAGTTCCTAAAAGCACAAAAGGGTTGCCAAGTGGAACATTTAACGCTTCTGTCCTGTTGACCCCTCCCCTTTATGGCGCTGAGATTGCAACCACGGGGCGGAAATGAGGGGCCGGCGGATTAGCGAGTCCAATAACCCAAGATAGCAATCAAGATCAATCACAAGTATTCTAAGACTACTTAATGAATCCTTAAGGGTTCACAACCTAGTATCAATTATGCAAGTGTGTAGAAATAGATCAAAAGCATGAAAAGATGCACACAAGCTTGACACATAAGAGATTTATTTTAAGTCCCAAATCAAAATATTATTAGATGAAGGAGAATACCTGGGATCCTTGCAACGCACTTAGTAGATTTTGCTTGATTTTTAGCAATTTTTGTTGAGCTTTTCCATGCAAGCAAGTGACGAACTCTCCAACAAGCAAACAAGCAAACAAGATATGCAAAATATATTCAACTTATGAAAACCATAGGGTTAGCTCTAAAAATCAATTATTATGTGCATACCCATCACAAAACTTTATTTTTTTTTTTGCATTTGACCTAGTCAACAAGATCTAATTTTTTTGATATGATTTTGGCCACAAAAATAGAAATTCAGAATAGAGACCCCTGCTAAAAAACAGAGAGCTTTCCAAAAATGCAAAAATTTTAGAAAAACCTCTTCATTTGTGCCCTAGAGACCCATTTTATCAAAACAGACCAGTTTTTGTAAATTGACTATTTGAGCTATGATATCATGTCCAAATTTAAAACACAAAGAATGGACCCCCTGTATAATTTAAAGAGCTTTCCGAAAATATAAAAATTTTCGAAAAATATGCTGATTTGCGTCAGATATTAATTTTTTCCGGAATTTCAAGAAAAAATTATTAAAAATTCAAAACATCTCAGAAAATTCTAAATTTTTTACTGTAGCTTTCATGACATGTCACCAACCTGCAAAAAAAATTTCAGATCAAAATTCCAAGCCGTTTGGGAGATAAAATTAAATCTTTGAAACTTTGGGGTTTTAGCTCCCAAAAAAATCAAAACTAGCATGCAAAGGTGGGTTGCCCCACGGTGGGCGCCAGAAATGTGTGTGTGAAAATTATACCTGATCTGTAGACACAACACTCAGTAAAACATTAGAGGTTAGCTATAATCAAAATCATGCAAAATTGAAAGCTATCTAACCAAGCGATTTACTGCCTTCTAATAGGTGCGAGATGAATGTTCTCAGATTGTAATCAAGATCAGTGACCTAGACGACACCTAAATGAAGGATTTGAATGCAAAAGATGGATATGGAATAAATGCAATTAAGCTATTTTTTGGATTTTTCTATGCAATAATAATTGTAAAAACTGATATGAAATCTATGCTAAATGAAATTGATATGCTATGAATGCTATTGAAAATTGATATGCTATGAATCTAACAATGATATGTAATATGAATGCAAAAAAAATAAGATTGATCTCACAAAGCTTTGAATTCGCAAGTTGATTCCTCAGTCTCCAATTCTCCAGCGTGATTGTGCAAAATATGAGATGATTTGTGAAGAGCTAAAGCCTTAATTTATAGAAATCCAGGGCTTTGGAGGTGCATGAATAAAAGCCATAAATCACTCAAATTAACTCATCTTGATTTTTGAGTTATCTGATCATAAAAGATAGTTAATTCTCAAAATCATGCAAAAACATGCAAAAACAGCTTTTTAACTCAAATTAGAGTTTAGATCAACTTTTTGAACTCCAAAAGGATGTTGAGTTCCAAAAAGTCAATAACTTGCATTGATTTTCTGATTTGGAGTTTAACTGTTTCTTTTGAATATGCATAATAATTAAGAATTAAATAAATAAATAAAGTGATTTATCCTCAACTCAACTGATTTTTGAAAATAAATAATTAATTTATGGGTTAATTAACTATTTATTCAAACTTTTATTAAAAATTATATTATTAAATAATGACAACATGCTTTAATTAATTAAATAAGAATTTAATCAATTAAAGATAGGAATTTTGATTTATTGTCAAAATTAAATAATACAATTAATAATAGATAGAATTAAATTTAATTACATAATTAAGTGGCAAATATTAAATCTAATTAATTAAATATGAAAATATTCAATTAATCAAATTTTAGGATAAATGTGATTTATTGCCAAATAATTATAAAATTAAAGATAATTAAGATAATTAGGAATATTACTAGGAATATTCTCCGATGCAAAATTTAAGATAATCAATTAGATTTGATGATGTTTAGATGTGCCTTAGATTAGGACTTTGATGTCGATTTCATATGATTTGATGATATAGGAGGTTAATGAACTTATAGCCCATTTTTGGGGTATTACAAGGGGTAGCTCTAGGATAGCTGCAATTCTTTTAGGATCCACTATAATTCCTTCTTTGGATACTACATATCCCAATAGTTTTCCTTCATGGACTGCAAACACACATTTCTTGGGATTAAGAGATATCCCAAATTCTCTACACCTTTCAAAAATCTTTCTCAAATGTTTGATATGATCTACTGCATGCTTTGAATAGACAGTTATATCATCCAAGTAGACCAACACAAACTTGTACATTAGGCTCTTAAAGGCCATATCCATTGCCTTTTGAAATGTAGCACCTGCATTTGACAAACCAAAGGGCATCCTTTGATAAGCCATGGTTCCCCACTTGGTTGTAAATGCAATCTTATATTGATCCTCTTCATTAACTAAGATCTGATTGTATCCTAAATAGCCATCCAATAATGAAAATCTCTCAGATCCAGAGACACATTGTAAGATTTGTTCCATGGAGGGTAGTGGATGGCGGTCCTTTAGAGAGGCCCTGTTAAGATCCCTGAAGTCAACACATAACCTCAACACCCCATTCTTCTTCCTGACAGGAACAAGGTTGGAAACCCAACTAGTATGCTTAATGGGGTAGATGATACCACTTTCTATTAATTTAAGTACTTCTTTATGCACAAGTGACTCAAGCTTGGGATTAACAGGCCTTTTCTTTTGCCTCACTGGTTTGGCATTTGGTTCTAATTCAATAGTGTGCTGAGCAAGGGATGGGTCAAAACCTTTGAGATCCTCATATTTCCATGCAAAAACATCACTGAATTCTCTGAATAACTGAGTGTACACTTGCTTTTCCAATTTAGTGTTTACCTTTCCAAATTGTAAACTCATACCTGGTTCCAGCTCTAGTTCAACCCAATGTTCTTGTTGGACTACCAGGCCAGCTTTATTTTTCTTGGCTTCATCATCCTTGTTGAAGATAGTCTCTAAAGTAACAAGACCTCTAGACATCTTATCAGACTTGAGTTGTATCACTTGGTCACCATAGTTTTGAGATAGCCTATCTTGATTGCACTCTGAAAAAACATCTTCTTCAAACAAGAATTGCAGAATTTGTTCATCATTGTCAAACACCTACCAATTGACATCATCAGGAATAGAAGGTTTGAAAATCACTTTGATATGTTGTTGATCCACTTCTTTTGAAATGTTATTTGGGATGTCATACTGAGATCCAACAACAGCTAACCTATCTGCATTTTGATTTAACTTTCTAGGGATAGCAACAATATTGAAAGCATGGAAATCTTCAATTGCATCCCAAAATCTATGTTTGTATGCTTTCATGGTGTCATTTTTTGTTGCACTTATCCCTCTCACTTGGCTGACAACTAACTCATTGTCACCATAAACTTTTAAGGCTTTGAGCCCTCTTTTTCTAGCCCACTCTAGTCCATTGACTAGGCTTTCATACTCTGCAATATTGCTAGTGCAGGAGAAGCTGAATCTAAAGGCAGTATAATACCTTTCTCCTTTTGGGGACACTAGCATAGCACCACCACTAGAACCATGTCTACTTCTAGCTCCATCAAAAAATAGTTCCCAGACCTGATTATTCTGATCCTCTGAATCAGTGTCCTCTTTGAGAAGGCTTGGCTCTATGACCCCACTTTCTTGTATTAAATAACTTCCCAAACCAAAATCCCAAAAAAGATTTTCTTGGGCTTCTGAAGCTCTTTCATCTAGAAAAATATCAAGGATACTTTCTATCTTTGTGCTTGCTTCACTAATAGTTTGGAAATCACTGTTATCAAATATAGGGCAATTTGCATTGATGGCATTGGATACATATGGTTCTATATGGTGTGCTGCTAATGGTTCTAACTTGATGGTGACCTTGGTCCCATACCTTGTATGAAATAGCATGTGAGACCAGTCAGAAGATAGGTAACCTCCTATCTTAGCTGTAAACTCCCTTGAAAGACATATGGCAAATAATGCAGGGAGATCTATGATATATATATCAAGGAGGATGGAGAAATTAGGACTAGCATGAAGGATCAAACTGGTATCCTTGGCCACACCTATAGTATTGACTGAGGATCCATCAAGTTGGGTAACCTTCTTTTGAAATGGTTCATGCCTTAGTCCTAATTGGTTAGCTACTTTCTTGGGCATCACAATGCTAGTAGCTCCACTATCTACCATACAATTGTGTACTAAAGATTTTCCAATGATTAAAGATACATAAAAGGGAGGTGGCTTTGAATTCCTACCTTGTGAGATATTTCCCTTGGAGTTGCTACTTGGAGCTTCCTTTTCTTGATCAGTGTTAACCAACACTGGCTTTGCAGCTTCTTTTGCAGGTTGAGGAGTTGTTGCTTCTGTCATAGCCTTCTTCAAAATTTCAAGCTATCCGGGAAGAGCCAAAGAGTCCCACATGGACATGGTGACATTCACCTTCTTCGTGTTGTCTACAATATTAAATGGTGTCACAGTGTGTACTCTTTGTTGTGTTTTCACTATGATGGGCTTCACTTCTTTGGAATGTTGGCCTTCTTTGCTTGCAATGACAAGAGCCTCCTTAGGTGTGATGGGAGTAGCTTGTTGCAGTGGCTCTGTAGATGTAGTGGCCTTGGCATTGGAGTCTACTCTCTCCATGTCTTGAGTTCTCCTATTTGCTCTTGTATAGGCAACAAAAGCAACCTCATCATTGACTCCATTGAAGTCTGGTTGCTCCCAATTAAAGAGAGTAGTCTCATTCTCTTGTGATTCTTGTTGAGGCACTGACCCACTGGATGAAACCTCTGATTGAGCTTGGGAGGCATTCTAAACCATTAGAGCTTGGTTCATCCATCCATTTGAACATGTAGCTTAATTATGAGGCTGATTACAAGGAAAACACCATTCATTCTCCATAGCCATATTGTTTTGACTAGGAACCACATCCCTCACTGGATTAGCAAAATTTAGAGGTGTAGGGTTATATGGTTGAAATGGTCTCTGATTAAAACTTTGTCTTTGTCCTTAATAGCCTCCTTGGTATGGTGGCCTATTCTGTTGATAGGGTTGTCCTTGATTTTGATATTGCTGACTAGGACCTTAGCCTTGTGACTAAAATGGCAGTCTGATTCCTTGACCTTGCTTCTTTAGATTTGTGACCTCTTTAGTCAAGGTTTGCAACAAGTTAGTCATTTCTTGCTGACTGCTTTGTTGACTATTCTTTATCTCTTGCATCTCTTGGGAGAAACTATCTGTTAGCTCTTAACCACTAGTACTAGCTTGGGGGGCTAATATGGTGGGAATAGGGGTAAATGGGGGTACCTGGGTAAGTGCAATGGGTTGAAGGCTAGGAAAAATGGGCATTGGAGGCCTTCTAGCAATCATGCCTACTTGGATTAAACAATTTTCAGCCCTAACAGCTATGTCAAAGGCTTGGGGTAAAGAAGTACCGCCCACGGACTGGATCATGACAGAAATTTGACCATTTAGACTTTGTAAATAGTAAAGAAAAGCATGGTCAGCTGATGGTCTCACAGAGACTGGGATTCTATTCCATGTTTTAAGGAATCTACTATTATAATCTGTCATTTGTTCTTGAGGGTCTCTCTTAATAGTTGTTAACTGCTCAACTAGAGAGAAGTTATCTGATTTATCCTCAAAATGTTTACTTAATGCATCTCCTAACTCATCCCAAGAAGTAATAAAACCAATAGTTAGAGTTCTAAACTATTCTAGAGCTTTACCTTTTAAAGAGGCTGTTAATAATTTGGTGGCCACATCCTCTTGAGTAATGTTGTGTATGCTGCAGATGGTGGTCACATCTCTGATGTGTTCAAAAGCAGTTGTCTACCCTTCACCAGTGAAATCAAGTATACTCTTTAGTGCCACCAAGGACACATCATGATGTTGAGCAAAATTTAATGGGCTACCCTGATTAAAGGGTGAAAATGCAAATGGTCTAGCCATTGTAGGTGCTAGAATTTGAAGATTGACAACTATATGAGTTGTATTTGTTACTGGATTTGAATCTTCTTCTAGATCTCTGGTTAGAGATCTGCCTTTTCTTTTGGAATGAAAGGGAAAAGGTCTCCTTTCTGAAGTATCAGGAGGTGTGGATTGAACTCTCCTTGCAGGGGATGTTCTTTGAGTTGACTTGCCTTTATGACTTCTTCTTGAGGGCAACTCTGAAAATTGGGTGGGCTTTGAGCTCCTAGTCTCAATCTTTCTCATAAACCTTAAACAAGATAGCCTGGATCCTTGAAATCAGTGGAGTCGCTAGATATACTTGATAGAATGACTTCTAGAAGCCTGCACTATGCAATCTGCATATCAGAGATAACATATTCTTGAATTTGAATAACTTCTAGTCCCACCGGGCATGCCAGAAATTGTTATACACTAAGTTTGCACCCTTGTCTCAAGCTCTCGTAGTCTTGATAACCTAGTATAACATGGGAATCATCTCCAAGTTGTGGGACCTATGCTAACTGAGATGAGACCTCCAGGTTCTAGGCTAGTTCCTCTTGGATAATCACCTTAATTTTCTTTAGACATGAAAGTAAACTTTTGGGGGAAAGGGATAGAAGGAATGCTTGTAAGGGAAATGACTTGAAAGCAAACTACCTACTAGGTGATGCACCGAAACTAGGGTTTGGATCTCAGTATAGAGGAATAGAATCAATGAAGATCTCAGGTCTAGTAGGTCACAACTTACTGAATAGGCTTGCATAAGTGTTTCATAGGAGGGTCTGAACATAAGACACAACCTATGACCTGCAAACAGCTATTCACTTCTGCAACTCGGTGTAGGAATGAGACAAGACTGCTAGGGGGCTGAAGTATACCCACAAAAACATCTAAATCAGATCAAACACAATAACACACATAATTGTAGAAAGCAAGAGGGATCAAGAACCCTAATATATCACTAAAAGCATCATATACTTCAATCCAATAAGAGATAATTTAGACAAGGAAGCACATGGACATAAAGGATTGTCACAAAATACCTCTACAATATCTTAATCATCAATGGGAGAAATACAAGTGTATAAGCTAGAGGGTAGAAAGGATACCACAGATGACCCTTAAGAAAGGTGAATTTTATTCTACAAATTGTCCAACTCCTGAGCACTAAAGGCTCCAAAACAATATATACATCTCCTCTAAACAAGCGGGAGCAAAACCTAACTAGGGTTACAAGATTTTACATTAGAATAATCAAACTCTAACCCATCAAATATGATCATAAATACATCTCTGTAATACCATGGCCGGTCAGATATTGTGTGCCCATCTCTGTACTGCATCAACTCGTGGACAAGCAACCTAGATTCATCTACTTTTCTGCACAAAGTCTTGCCATGAATACATAACTGGTACCTTTTTGAGACAAGAATCGACTCATGATGGCCGCCCAGACTTCCTCGTCATCCTCCTTTAACATCAAATGTCCTGGAGACATAAATTCCCTGAGCTACCTTGCCATCCGCAGTCTGCAAATCAGATTCTGAAAAAAAAACCTCTCAGACACATTTGAATTTTTGAAAACCAACGGCTAACCAGTCATTTTAAAATGTGTCCGTCGATGTCTAATGTTTCCCGATAGATGAACGATCTAGATGCACTGAAAAAATCACTTAAAATCCCTGCCTGACAAGTCAAAAGCCACCGTGGAAGTCAGCGGCCAATGAGAAGCGAGCAGATCAGCGTCCTTGACAGACCGGACCCATGATCCTGAACACTTTGGCAAATCTGACGGTTGGCGCAAGATCTCATACTCTGACACAAACCTTTGCGAAGATACGCCAACCATCGATCTTCATCTTTCTGACATCTTTGCAGGTCCTTTGACACGGTCCCACTGCGGCATCCAAGTCATTGCTATGTGGACCAATCGGATGCGAGCACGTCAGAAAGAAAGGACCCACCAAACGAAGCTCTGACGACAAATCAAGATCGACAGTTGGCACATGATCTGATGCTCTGACACAAACCTTTGATAACACACATCGACCGCAGATCTTGCCAACTGGGACCCTCAGTTATCTGAGACCACCAAAATATTTAAGCAATCACGCGACTGAAAGGAACCTAACCACCCGCCGAATCGCTGACTGTTATGGACTTAACCGCCAAACTTTGGGCTATTACGCAAACAAGGCGTTCACAGAATTGCTAAATAAAAGATAACACCGCCAGAGAACTTAGCGGTCACGTGACTAAAGAGATATTAATGTTCACGAGGTCGTAGGATATTTTGCGGTGACTAGGAAATAATCAGCGATTACGAGAATCGCTGTATTTGCTAAGTCACGAGAAGAAAAGACAACCGCCGGAAAGAAAAGGAGAATTGGTGACTAGGCCAAAAGATTAAAGCACACATGCCGAAAAGAGGACTTAAGTGGCTGAGATAAAGTGACTACAAATTAGAACAAAGGCTTAGGGTTTTCAAGGGTTTTGGCCTATAACGACTAGATTTTCAAATATTTTGACCTACAGACTAGGGGCTTAAATAATTTGCAGAGGCTAGGAAACATAACATGAGGCCGTGAAATTTTGCAGAGTGCTTGGCAAGGGCAAAACAGGGACCTGGGAATAGGTTTAGACAAATTTTCATGGTCATGAAAATTAGGATAACACCGACCACACTGCCTTGTGCATTTTTGCTCTATCCTTCATCATAGATGAATGCAACATAATCAAGTCAATAACATAAGGTCATAGACTTATCCATAAGTTACCCAATGTATTCCTTATCTTTATATGTTATGTCCATCTTCCTCATGTAGATATATCTGTTCTTCATATCTTTTTCTTCTTCTTTCTATAGATGTTTGGGTATAGTAACTTACAAGATAAGTATTGTCAAAACTCAGTTGACATCAATGAAAACATATTATTGATTTAATCATCTTACATATCTAATCAGCAACTCAGTGATCTCAAATCACAGATCTTCAAGTCATACAGTTTATTCAAATTAGTTGGAGTTCATCATTATCAAGAAGACTTTGCAGGAAAATAAAAGAGATTGGCATTCTAAATTGAAGGAAACCTTATGGTTTGATAGGATTACACCTAAATAGGTTATAGGGAATTCTCCCTATGTCCTGGTTTATGGTAAAGAGGCCAGATTTCTAGTTTCTACTAAATTTCCAGCTTTACAGTTGGCTGATCAGATGTTGCTGTTTGAAGAGGAAGATTCCCTTAAGTTGAGATATGCTGATTTGTTACAACTTGAAGAGGAAAGGAAGAAGGCATTGGAAACTATGGAATTAAAACAAGCACAGACTAAGAGGTCATTTGACAAGAAAGCTACATCCAAGGATTTCAAAGAAGGTGATCTAGTACTCAAGTGGGATGTACTAAAGAGCAGGCTAGGGAAGCATGACAAATTTGATAATTTTTGGTTAGGCCCTTTTGTTATAACAGCCTGCAAGGAGAATAATGCTTTTCAGTTGTCCACAACTGATGGACAAGTTTTGAAAATTTCATTTAATGGAATACACCTCAAGCTTTGCTTTGAGGGTTAGGATAGGTCCATTTTTTAGTTCAATAAGTCTTGTCCAAGCACTAGGTATCTAGGTTGCATTAGGTCTAGTTTAGATGCATTTTCATTTCAATAATGGTTGCATTCATAGTTTTTGGTTTCCTAACTCTATTGCCATATGATAAGTCTATAGGCCATGTCTAGCAGGCAGATATCCAATAGAAGTCGCAATAATTGTTACTAAAAAATTATAGCATACAACACAATAAGCACAAATAGGAAAAGGTTGCACATTTGTTGATCCAATTAACACTACCTTACAAGTTTTGTTAATTGACATGTCATTATTGCATTCATTTTTAGATTTCATTATTGTACTCTAAGTATTGATCACATTCCAAATTTCAAAATTCATAACTAATCATTACATTGTGCATTCAAACTGAATGTAGTATACAAAGTATCTTTCCATGTTTCATATTTCATATAAAAACTAGAGTACATATGTAGAATTGAAAAAATGATTGAAGTATGGAATAGGGGTCCCATGCATTGCCTTATTGTTTGTATGTTGTCAGCTGGTTGTCTGTCAGGTCCTAAGTCCTCAGGTACAGGTCTTCATCTGCATTTAGGTCTTTAGGGTTCATACCTACATGAGAGAGAAAATGTTGTTAGATCATGTTGGATCTAAGCAATGCATGAGAAACAAATAACATACAATGATAATTAAGTTTTCAATGCTGCATATCAATCTGAAAAATTAAATGCAATAAGGAAATGTACACTCACACTCACTGCAAGGTAGTATTAAAGGGACTTGTTTTGCAAACATGAAACCTTTTACTATTAATGATCATTCTGGTGTATGTTGTCTTTTTTATTAACTAGGCATCTGAATTAAAGGGACCTAATGTTTCCAACCGAGAAACCTTTTTCAGAAGTTGCAGTACCTTAGTAGATTAGTGAACAAAATGGTCTAAGAATTGATTTATAAGTGTCATTTTGTGTTTCCAACTAAGAGACCTTTTTCAGAATGCAGTACCTTAGTAGATTAGTGAACATAATGGTCTGAGAATTGATTTATAAGTGTCATTTTAGAATTTTTACAAATTGTTTATTATGTTCACTAATCTAACCATTTCAAAATAATGTTGTTGGAGAGCTTAATAGATTATTTTGCAGAAATACAGTTGACTGGTTTTCATATTCAGTCAAAGAAAAGAGATGCAGAACAAGCTAAAATTTCAAAACAAAATGCCAAAAGTGTTACAAATAGTCAAAGATCAAATCACAGAATGCAATTACATAAATACTGGTACAATATATCTTGGCTGATTCAAAAGTACAAATTCAAGTAATTTCACTGGTTACTACTGATTACAGAAAGGATGCTACTGAATTGAAAAGGTATCATAAAATGTTTACTAAAATGTATCTTTGAGTGTCACGAGCCCGTGCTCGAACTTCATTGATAATATAAAAACATTTTTTACATCTTATTGCATTCCTTTTGAACAATTCAAATTTAGCATCAAAGGAGAACTGTATTCAATATCTGGTAATTTGTGTCATGACTATACCAGTGTTAATGAGATTTTTGAAGACATGGTTTCATATAATGCATAAATGACTGGTGTAAAACAATGACTGTGTCATCATGAGGGCATTTAAAAAGATGTTGCTGCAAAAGTTCTAAGATATGAAACAAGGATGGTACATTTAACTAACTGATGTGCTGGTGTTCAATGTTTCACAAATAAAAAATGAGGACTTTTACAACATAGAATGACTGGTGTTTTGGGTTAAAGCAAAGTTTAGCAACAATGGGTTGAAAACAGTGGCAAAAATATATAGAACAGTCAAACATTTACAGCCAAGTCAAATGGACATTAAAAGTTTATCAAACAAATCAGCTGAAGGAGTTCAATTTTAAACATTCATTATGCCATAGGAACTCTAATGCAGCATACTTTTAAAGCTTTGGTTTATCTTGTGAAGTAGATCATGTTTGATTGTATATTGATAGAAATTTCTGATTGGTTTTTGACACTATGTTGATAGTGAAAAATTAGAGATAAAGAATGTACACAAGTGGCCAATAAAATAACCAATAGACAGAAGAGGATGAACTTATCTGTATATGCAAAGTAGTTGGTGTCTTTTGTTTATCTTTCAGTCATGTTTTGAGTTAGCTTACAAAGTCGTGAAGCTTATGACTGAAAGATGTCATAGCTTAAGGACTTGATATATCTACCACATCTTTCAGTCATAGCTCACAGTTTTGTAGAGTTGACTGAGAAAAACCCACATGGTGGTATGCTGTTGAAATATTTTCAGTCATCTTGATAAGAGTCACAAGTTGTAATTGAGGGATGTTTAACTCATGCCAAATCCCATATCTCAGTCATAGCTTAGATTGTTGTCAGTATAACTGAAGGTGGCAGCCGAATCATGATACACTTTTATAAGTTGAAAGAGAACCCACGTCAATAAGTGTGGTGTAAACAACGACAAACTTCATACTAGATCTACTAGTCATAAGTGATTGAAATCTACCAGTCATGGAAAGTAAACCAAGAAAGGAGCTGAGTTCATGACTCGCGGTTTTAATGATGTTTGTTCACAATTGCAAGTAAGGGAAGAAGCTGAGTCTTGGTTATAATACTGTCAAAGTTACAGAGAGTCCATGTCAGTAAGAGTGGAATATGTAAACACAAGCTTCATGATTAAAATCTGTAGAAATTTCAAAGCACAAGTACTAGTCAAAAGCCGAGTTACAACCAAATGTGAAGCTTTAATTCACAACCCGTGAGCCGAAAATCATTCTAAGTCACAGCTTCGTATATAGTCGAATGAATAGAAGCTACACCAGTCAAGCCGTGACTTAGAATGAGATGAATTCAAAGTCACAGTTCAAGGAGCCCATAAAACTGAAAGACAAGCATGGGGTCTCTGCTACAGTCGTGGTGAAGCCATAGTCATAAATCGTGACTTATATCAAATACCCAGAAGCCAAGTTGGAAATAATGCTAAGTTGATCATGTACAAAGGATGAAATCGCATTCACAGTCAAGCTGTGAACTGAATGTATGCTTCAGCCGAAGACCCACAAGTCTGAAACTTATTCTTTAGTTGCGGCTTTATACATATTCAAAAGTAAGAGAGATTTGTAGTCAAAGTCGTGGCTATTAATAGGGTAGAGCGCGGGACTTGAAGACTCCATTATTCAAGGCTATGCTCGAGTTTTTAGCCTCAACTCACAGTCGATAGCTGTGTATTCATAACCAAGAGCTATGTAGAAGGAAGGCAAAAAGACCATCAGTGAACAGGAATACAATGAAGCCTAAAGTAACAGTTACAAAAGGAAATATAAGTGATCTACCTATTAGGAAGCTGAGAGGCTTGAAGACTCCTTCATTCAAGGCCATACTCGAAGATGAGGATATAGTGAACAAAGATCAACAAAATTAAAACACCAATCAAGTGGAGAGTGTTAGAGTAGTCATATTATAGCTAATAATTAATTTATTTAATTATTAGTCTATTATTCTCTACACTTAAGTTAGACTTAGGCATCTCTTTATTCTTTAGGGTTTTCACCTTTAGGGTTTTGGTATCCTTTTATAAGGATTCCCTCTTTGTAATTCATAAGGAGATTGTATTATTTTCATCATTGTTAATAGAAGATTATTTTCTTGCAACATGGTTTTGCAGTCTCTGGCCTTTTGGCCGCCATAGCTTCTGTCTTCATTCTTGTAGTAGTCTTTGCATGCAGGTGTTCTTGGGAAGATTTGATGCTTATCAAATCTAACATGGTATCAGAGCCATCTTGTTGCTCGCTGTTCGTGTTTTGTTGAAGTGTTTCAGAAGCAGGCGGTTTTCAAGGGTTTCAGGAGTTTTTTTTTGTGGATCTGGGGGGGAGCCAAAATTTGGCTCACCTTGGGCAAAAACGGACACCACCATTGTGTCCGGAAGGCCCAAGAACCCCTAAATCCATATAAAACTTGTCCATTTTGGACACAGTGGCATCTGAGGCAAAAATTTTTTGCATACCAGGGCCGTACGGCCCTGGCACGCACTCCGAGACGATGATTTTAAAAAAAAATTATTACAATTTTTTTAAGGGGCGGCCTCCCGGGCGCCACCCAGCGGCCACCCGGGCGCCACCCCGCGGCCTCCGCCGAGCCGCCAGCAGCTGCAAGCCACCGCGCTCCTCCGCCGCGCCACCAGCGGCCACCGCGCCGCCTCTCTGCCGGCCCCCGCTCCGCCCTCCCGCGGCCCCCGCCGCCGTCCACCGCTCTGCACAGCAGCTCCTCCGCGGCCCCAGCCGCCTCCCGGCCCCGCTCCGCTCCAGCGGCGCACCGCTCCGCCGGCCGCGCCGCCGCCTGGGCCCCCCGGCGGGTTTTTAAGCCCGCGGGCCCTAAAGGCGGTCATATGGATGACCGGGAGCTCCGGTTCCAGCCCCCTGCGCGCGCCATGCGCCCAGGGGCCCTTTTTTTTAGCCCCAGGGGCTTAAAACATGCCTTGGTGAGTTTTTTGGGGGTACCTGGGCCTTTTTCGCTCTACAGGGAGCATACGAGGGTCTTTTTCTGACTTCCATATATCGTCGGAAAGCTCTTTCCGAGAACTTTTCGATGGTGGAGGTTAGGGTTTTTGGTTCCACCGTTTCAATAATATTTTTTGCTGTTGAAGTCTGATGTCTCTTTTTGCCTTCCGGGAGTCATATCTGCTCATCCGGACTCCTTTTTCGGCAAACGAGATATCGTCGGAAAGCTGATTCTGTGTACTATTCAGTGGCAGAGGTATTTCTTCCAGATTCTACTCCAAGTTTTCACTCCTCTGAGTTATGCAGTTTATGCCCTCTGGTGGTGTGCTTGGTTCTACAGGTCCGAGGATCTCTTCTTCTGGTTTCTTAGTGCACTCTTCTTTCTGACTTTTGAGCTTGCATGCTCTTTCTGATGTATCTTTGTTCTGTAAACGCACTGAGATAAAGTGCCCTCTTCTGCATTTCTGGGATCTTTTTCACCTAGTTCAGTTTTAGTATTCGCACTCAGTTATAAAGTGCCATGGGGGGATTCTGATGCATTTGCCACTATAGGCGCATCCACTCTTGTCAAGTGAGCGTACCTTCCATGACATTAGCCCATGTAGACTGTGTCTATGACACCGCCCTTTATCCTGTGTGTATGCTTCTGTTGCACTGTTGGTGTTCCTGGTTCTTCTTCTGCAGCTGTTTCTGGCATCGCATTTCAGTGTTCCTGTCACCTCTCTCTGTTCAGCATTATGGGGGGGTTCACCTGTTGGCTCTATTGCTTCCTTGGTTCGGTTGAGTGATCTACGTATTCAGTTTTTGTTCCTATGTACTAGGCGGATGCAGTGGCTAGGCACCTATGCATTTCGGTGAGATGGATCATCTACTATATAGACACTCATTCATTCCTTTTTTGGAGGTCACCTCTTCGATTGATCAGCTCTTCAGACTTTGTCTTCTCTACCTGGTCATGCACTATTTCAGTGGGGGTTCCAGCAGTATTCTTCTGACAGTGTTTGCAGCTTCATGCTTCGGAGATGCTTCATGCTCTTTCTTGTTCCTTTCTTTGGGACATTCCCTAGATTGGAGGCTTTGTTTCCTTCATCTAGTTTATTTTCTTGTACTTGGGTACCTGATCAGGCCTTGTTGCCGGGACCCATTGCTCTTTCATGCATTTTTGTTTTCATGCATCTTGTAGTCCTTAGTTGTTTAGCTTCTCCCTAAGTTACACTTAAGGGGGGGTGTTAGAGTAGTCATATTATAGCTAATAATTAATTTATTTAATTATTAGTCTATTATTCTCTACACTTAAGTTAGACTTAGGCATCTCTTTATTCTTTAGGGTTTTCACCTTTAGGGTTTTGGTATCCTTTTATAATGATTCCCTCTTTGTAATTCATAAGGAGATTGTATTATTTTCATCATTGTTAATAGAAGATTATTTTTTTGCAACATGGTTTTGCAGTCTCTGGCCTTTTGGCCGCCATAGCTTCTGTCTTCATTCTTGTAGCAGTCTTTGCATGCAGGTGTTCTTGGGAAGATTTGATGCTTATCAAATCTAACAAAGAGGACCCGAGTTCTATAAAAGAAGCCTTTAGCATGGATCTGATGCCAGAGAAGTAGAATAACAAGGAACTCGAGTTTCATCTACAGAGAAGCTGAGTTTCATGAAACTTTTAGCAGAGTCTAGCTAGGGTTTTCAAATTTCTTCCTGCTTCTTCTCTTTGAAATTGAATAACAAAAAAATGCTAGTTTCAAAATCAAGTGAGCCTATGAGTTTTGGAGTCCGCCAACTGAAGTGCATTCAATGCCTTCAATGCAGATGTGAATTCTGGTAGGTTTTGAAAACTGCCACAGTGCCACCTCACTCCTATGCTTTTGTATTGTATGCAAGTGGGATGAGTGGTCACATCGACCCTCTTCTACTTTGCATTATTTTTACACTTAGAAATTTATTTCTAAGTTAGGAGTTAGAGGTTTTTAGCTGTTACTTAATTTTGGATTTTATTCAAATTAAGTAATTTAAAATATTGACAATATATTGTAAAAGTATTTAAAAATCCTTATTCTAAGCCAATATTTTGGGCATTTATTGATATAATTTTTATAGGCTAGAATTTTGGCACAAATTTTGTCCAAGTTAGGGCATTTTGTATAGGCTTGCATTTTCGGATTTGAAGCTAGGACATAGTATAAGATTGATTTTGTGATCAATTTTAAGGGGTTGAAAGTTTTTGGAGATAGGCAAATAGAGAACTTGTTGTTCCTACATGTTTTGAAGCCATTTTTTGTAACCACATTATCAGATTTGTGAGAAAAATAAAGCAGATGTTCTTTGATCCATACATTTCAGAGTTTTGATTTTATGATCTTGATTTCATCTTTCTTTGCAAGCGTTGTTTTCATTGTTATCCAAGAGAAGTGAGTGCATCTTTACTCCTCAAGGTGATCAATTATTCTAAACCTTGTGTGGAAAACGTATGTTGTTAACTATTTGAGCTATTTGTGGTTTAACCTTGGTAGTGAAATCTGTTAGCCTATATGTTGAACATGGATTTGAAGAGTTAAGTCTTTGATATATGATTTTGATTTACTGTTTTATCATTTCAGCAAAGTCTGAACCCATTTTGGTGTATCACCACTTTCATTTCAGTTTAAAATTTTCCTTCTACCCTTTTCTTATCAAGTTTCAGATCAGGTGGTGATATTTTATATTTAATAGAAACCTGCCTAGAATCCGGAGATTCCTCCTTCTTCATAGTCTACCCACAGCTAGAGGAGTTTTCCATTATCAGGATAGAATTGTTGCGTAGCCCTAATATCTGAGTTAGGGTGACAATTCTAAGCCTGAACATGAACTTAAATTTTTCATTTGAGATTCTCCTTTTATTGTAACATAATTCTATTTTTTTATGAATTAATTCTTTAATTTTAATTTCAAAAATAAAATCTTGAAAGTAATTAGGTATTAAATTGTAAAAAAAAATATTTAAACCAACAAACTTATTATACATCTGACCAATAACGACAATCAAGAATTGAACTCCTACCAATCTCTCAAACCCAGGCCGACCGATTCCTCCCGCCTTGTCAACTTGCGATGATCAGAAACAATCCGCCGTCAATACCTACCATATTTGGAAAGTTCTTAATCAGACAGCCTAACTAATTCCTCCCGCCGCGTCAACTTGTGATGACCCAGAAACAGTCCGCAGCACGACAACAACAATATTTTAAAATTTCTTCATTAGGATAAGGGCGGGGTTGTATTCCTTTCCTTTTTACATTAATTTATCTTGGCAAAGAGCTAAAACTGTAAATGAAACTATGTGATCAGCCAAGCTTTTCTATCAAAATTCATTTTCATCTCTATAGTTCCCTTTAGATTTCCCTTCATGAATTCACCCCAAACAATTCGATTATGGGGGAGTTTATACAAGCTCGGTTATCTTGGAAAGCACTAAAACCCAACATTAATTTTGTATCCATCATATCAAAGATTGAAGTCCCAGTTTCATCAGTTTCGTTTCTCTGTATTGTTTACAGCATTGGATGTTTGTTACAGACAGCTCAAGTAATAGCATTGACAGATACCATTGAAGGCAAGTTCTATTTATGCAACATTTTGTTTTGTTTAGTAGCATGTTGTTTATTGATCTTTTGCCATTTTTGAATTTAACAGTTGCTGCAGTGAGGTCTCTTTCTCGTAAGTGGAGTATTGATTCATCCCCGACATGGAACCTCACAGATCCGTGCTCTGGTCTAGCCATTTCTACTGCAAATATTGGAAATCCTGGCATAAAGTGTGACTGCCCAGACAATAACGGAACCCTCTGCCACATTACACAAATGTAATGTCTACAGTAATTCTGTTGCTCAATGGATTGCATTATTCATCATACGATTTATTATTTTCCATGAAACAATTAAAACTGACCTAAGACCTCATATTAGTAAACCAAGCTCCTAGCTATTGGTCCCTTTGCAGTACCAAATGTGGGCTGTTCTTCCAACAGAGCAATTGTTTTCCCAACTCTTCAAGAAACATAGATCATATGTAACTAATGTTTTATTTGAGAAATCTTGGTTGAGGTTGTAAAACTTAAGGTGAAATGGGTTCTTACATGTGAGTTGGTGTCTGAGACTTACTTTTAAGAATTAAAAAAGAACTGTTTTAATCATACAAAGTCTATACAATTCATGATGTTTTTCGTTGTTATTTCTGAATTAAATTGTGTTGGAATTATTGTATCAAAATTTCAGATTAATCCATTGTGGAAATAATAAAAACTAATGAAAAAGAAGCTATTTTTCAAATTTTATGCTCAAGATCAGACCTAGTTAAAAACTCGTGCTTAATAGCTTAATAGTTTCTAAACACTTCATCCAACAAAACTTTGACAAACTTGAACTTAGCAATCCACCTGCATCATCTGGAGTAGATTTCAATGGAAAATCCAAATACAATTATCCACATCTGTTCCATCTTAATGTGGCATTCCAGTGATCTAAGAAAATATCGAAGGAAAACATATTGGGCAGTTCCTTTTTTTTTGAATGTTGGCTGAATAAGTTTCTTATTTTAGGACTGGAGAGATTTAAAGTTTTTACAGTGTCAATAGTTCACTTTATCTGGAAATGACTGGTTCTCATCTCAATGATGGATCTTGAAGGAGAACTGTGTTAATGTTTTAGATCTGGAATGAAAATAAGCAACAAAACATGAGAAAAGAAACAATAAGACACAGTATTTATCCTGAGAAAACCCTCCAACTTGAGGGGAAAAACTCAGCCACACCAAAAAATCTCTCTTTATTAAATAATAGAGGTTTGAGTACAATGCTTCCAACTGATTGCTGCAAACTCTTCAACTTATTACATATATCAAAATTGACTCCATAGACTATCTATAGTTACTGTATAGAATAACCCAATTCAGCAAGCATCACCTCACACAAAGCAATGATATATTATATATACAACACTGAGGCTCTTAAAAAACGTAACTTCTCAAGACTTGAACTGAGAGACTCTTCATATAATAACTCGAAGTCTCTTCATATTTCCAAACGCTTGTCTGTTCATATTAAAAAACGTGAGTATATGAAAGAGCACCATCGCAGGTAATCAGGATATCTCCTACAACTACAAACATCAACACTCCCTCTTAGCAAAGGAGATATCTGTTCAAGTATTCATGTCATGGAATCTCTCAACATGACACTCACAATGGCTACACCCATTTGTGAGGAAACAAAAAATTATCACGGAGTCTCTCAACATGATAGCATCATGGAGTCACTTAACATGATGTTCACCATGGCTACTCCCATGTGTGAAAACACAAACTCTCATCATAGCTTCACTCAACGTGATGTTGTCATGGAGTCTCTCAACATGACGTCCACTATGGCTACTCCCATGAGTCAAAAGAACAACAAGGGCTTTCACCTCAAATTTCTCTGTCTCAAATAAAAATGCATTACAAGGGCTTTCACCTCAAACTTCTCCCTCTTAGAGAAAAATGCATTACAAGGGCTTTTGCCTCAAATTTCTCCATCTCAAAGAAAAATGCATTACTAGCAAGAAGCAAGAATCACTGATGTGAGACTCCCTCTCAGCAGGAATCACTGATGCTGAGACTCCCTCTCTAAGACTCCCTCTCAGCAAGAATCACAAAGGCACCATTGGATTTCGCAAAAACACCATTGGATAGTCCTCTAACTTTCAGCCCTGTGTAATGTCCCCGTTTTTCAGACTATTGGGATTAGCTTGGTTTGGCGACCTTCGCAAGCTAATTAGGCGATCAGAGGGGCTCAGTTGGCGCAGCCAGTTTTGGGATTCCATTCTGGAGGTTCAGATTACCAGGTTTGCTTTTCGTTCGGGTCAATTTGGTCAACTTACTATTTTTAGTAAGTGGTATTTTGGGTATGGCCAGGATTAGCAGGGCGTCTGCACGAGGTGTCAGATGTTTCAGGATCGAGTTTCAGGGGATCTCTAGTTTGAGAGACTTACTATTTATAGTAAGTCTATTTTTAACAGTTGGCTATTTTTGGTAGTTGGCTATTTCTGGCAGGGCAGTTGAAGTTTGAGGCTCCGATGTCAAAAATGAGTTTGTTGCAGTCATTGGGGGTTCAGTGGCTTTTTATTTTAAAGTTATCGTTATTAAATTAAATTATTTTAATTTAATAACTTTATTACTTTATAACTTTGATGTTATAAAATGAAGTTGTGATTAAAAAGCCTTTTAAGTGAAAAAAGTGAAGTTGAAGCTTTTTCCAAAAAAACTATATATTCAATTCGAAAAAGCACTTTTATTCACCCATTGATGATTTGATAAAATTTATGTTTGGAGAAGGAAATCGTTTTTTCTTTGGAGAGCTGGGGTTTGGACTTGGTCTTCATTTTGGAGAGAGTTCTTATCATTTACAAGTGTTTGGTCTTCATGAAGTTGGAGAAAACACCAAAATTCTCTGGAAATTGGCTGAGGTTTGATTGTTGTTGCATTGTGAACAGTGGAATCTTGCTTTGTTACAAAATCTGGAATTTATCTAGCAGCCGTACGAAATTCTAACAGTGCCGTACTTGGTACGGAAGTGTGCTGTGGTCAAATTTGTGGGAGTGTGACGTGAGGCTCCTGCAATGCAAAGTTATTCAAGCAAAAGGGATTTTCCATTGCTAACGTCAAGGAAAGGACAATATACAAATTGCTGCGTCAAGTATTAAGGGGTTACAGGCTGTAACACAAAGCTACGTTTTCAGCTGCAACAACCGTACATCATTCAATGTGCTCCACACTTTGAAATTTATTTGTTTTTCTTGCAGTTTGGGAGCTTTATTGTATGGATTAAATGACAATTTGTTCATCATGCTGATTGATGTTTTGTGGAGGAAGAATTAATGATAATAATTGCTGCTGTTGTTATTTTAATTAAAAAATCTGGAAACATTTATAGAAATTCATTTGTTAATTCTGAAAACTCTTCCAAAAAGTGCAATTAAATTGTGTAAGAGTTAGTTTTGTTATTGAGACCCAGCCAGGCTCTTCACAGTGGTATCAGAGCACTGATCTTGCCATCCTGAAGGGTATGAAAATAAAATAATGGCAGACAAATTTATACCAGGAGGGTACTATACCCGTAGGGATAGAAATTCACCACCTCCTGAAGGTAATGAACAGGGCCCACAGAATGAATAGGCAGGAAACAGGAATAATATTGGAAATGATATTGATAGGGAGGCCAGAGATGCCTCCAGAAATATTGCAGATGGCCAGCATCATGTTGCAACTATATTGCAACAGCTTTCAGATACTCTACAACGCATTGCATTACCAGGTGCTAGAGACAGAGGTGTGCGGAGTGTTTCAGTCAGCTCACATAGGTCACGAGTTGATGACAAGCGAGATTATAGAGTTGACCATACTGGTACTTATGACAAGCCTCATTGTCCGACTTTTTTGAGGCCAGAGCTGGATACAGTTAGTGCGGAGTCAGAGCCAGCACCATTTGTCGATGATATGGTGGCACATTTTGCAGAGTGGGATGCTCTTCCTGAGGCACTAAAAAGAAATTTAAATTTTGACAGATATTTGACACAGAAGCGTGAGCATTCCAGAGGCAGGCCAACTCCTGACATGAGGCAGAGACCTAGGCAAAATGATCTCAAGCAGGCAACCAACAAGTTGACATTAGACCACTTTGATGGAAGTGGGAAGACTACAGCCAGAGTATGGGTCCACAAGCTGGATACTTATCTATCACTTCGTCCTATGTCTGAGGAGGATGCTATTCGATTTGTCGTGCTTCATTTGAATGGGGTAGCTCATGATTGGTGGTATCATGGGTTAGTGTCTCTGCATCATGATCATATTGTGTAGTACTAGGAGTTTATAGATAGGCTGATAGAGCGGTTTGACAAGAAGGATCCTAAGACTTACTTCAGAGAGTTAGCTCAGCTGAGACAGACAGGTGGCCTTGGGGCCTTCATCAGTGAGTTTCAATGCCTATCAGTTATGGTATATGACATCTCCGAGAGGAGGAGAGTCATGCTTTTCATAGAGGGTTTGTCAGAGCCGTACAGAGGGTGGGTCAAGTCCCTGAATCCACCTACTTTCCAAGATGCTATGAAGAAGGCAAGGAATCTTGAGCCTTCTGTTTCATGGGGCAAGTCTACTCCTAGTCCTACTATTCTTCCTGCAGATAAGGTACCTCCACCAGTTGTTGACAGAAAGAAGCCTGCAGGTAGACTTGATGATGCCACTCGAGAGGATTTGAGGAGGCAACTTTGCTATTGGTGCAAAGAGCCTTATGATAGAGAGCATACTTGTACTATGAGGCCTAAGGGCAGGGCGAATCGCTCTATGTGGGTTTATTCTGGTGAGAGTGAGGCTGAGTCTTCTCACCAGGCTGCTGGTTTTGATACACAAGAGGAGCAGAGAGTTATTCCAGAGTTTGGTCTTGACACCAAACTATCTCCAATTGTGTTGTCCACCTCTATGCCACTTCCCTCTGCTTTCAGACTGAAGGGATTAGTGGAAGGACAACCCTGTATTGCTATGTTGGACACTGGAGCCACACACAACTTTATTCACAAGCGACTTGTTAGTCAATGTGGGCTTCAGGTTGAGGAGTTTGTAGGGTTTAGAGTCAGGGTAGCTGATGGCTACAATTTTACTTGTACCAGGCACATCCAAGATCTCTCTTTGTTTCTTGGTGATTATGAGCTGATAGCTGATTTCTATGTGTTCGATTTGGGGGAGATGGATGTGGTGTTAGGGATGCAGTGGATACAGGAGATTAAGGAGTTTTGCCTTAGCGTGAACCCAATGCAGATCAGATTTGAGTGCCAAGGCAGAGAGTATGTGTTGCCGGGCATTGCTGAGGGGAGTTTATGCACTGTCTTTTTGTGCAGTAGATAGTGCCGATACACGGAGACATGAGTCCATACAGGTTGAGTAGATTACACATCATGTCTCTCAGAGTTCACTGTTTTATGGCTTAGATCAGCAGATGGGTGCTGTTCACTTTGTGAACAACCCTTTATTTGATGTGGATGTTGTCATGACTTATGACAATCCGTTGTTTGAGCTTAGAGTTGATCCCTTACAGGAGTTGTACGATCATGCTGTTGATGATGTTTGGGATTCGATTTGCACACCTGCTCATCAGGCATATTACACAGGAGGCCAGCCAGGCCTAGCTGAACAGTTTACAGAGGTGTACACGGTGAGGAGTGTTTATAGCTTTACATTCGATCCTCACGTTCAGGACGTCTATTAGTTACACAGTTCTTCAGGGCATCCTTTTGATGATTGGTATGATGATTTGGTTAGCTTGAAGACTGGGAGTAAGTCCAGTCTGTTGGTTGAGTTACTCCCGTGTGAGTTACTCTCGGTTGAGTTTCTCCCACGAGGCGATCCTATTGTAGCATCATCAGTTCAGGTGTTGAATGCAGTTTTCCAATTGCTGATGTTGGTACTGTTGATGTTGTTGACTTCTTTACAGGAATATGAGGTTGATCGGGACATTCCTCATGACCGTCCTTGGGATCCGGGTGGATTGTGATGTTGCTTGTTTTTCCTGATTGCTTGGGGACAACCAATCTTGGGAAGGGAGGACTATAATGTCCCCGTTTTTCAGACTATTGGGATTAGCTTGGTTTGGCGACCCTCGCAAGCTAATTAGGCGATTAGAGGGGGTCAGTTGGCGGAGCCAGTGTTGGGATTCCATTCTGGAGGTTCAGATTACCAGGTCTACTCTTCGTTCGGGTCAATTTGGTCAACTTACTATTTTTAGTAAGTGGTATTTTGGGTATGGCTAGGATTAGCAGGGCGTTTGCACAGGGTGTCAGATGTTTCAGGATCGAGTTTCAGGGGATCTCCAGTTTGAGAGACTTACTATTTATAGTAAGTCTATTTTTAGCAGTTGGCTATTTTTGGCAGTTGGCTATTTTTGGTAGGGCAGTTGAAGTTTGAGGCTCTGATGTCAGAAATGAGTTTGTTGCAGTCAGTGGGGGTTCAGTGGCTTTTTATTTTAAAGTTATCATTATTAAATTAAATTATTTTAATAACTTTATTACTTTATAACTTTAATGTTATAAAATGAAGTTGTGATTAATAAAGCCTTTTAAGTGAAAAAAGTGAAGTTGAAGCTTTTTCCAAAAAAACTATATATTCAATTCGAAAAAGCACTTTTATTCACCCATTGATGATTTGATAAAATTTATGTTTGGAGAAGGAAATCTTTTTTTCTTTGGAGAGCTGGGGTTTGGACTTGGTCTTCATTTTGGAGAGAGTTCTTATCATTTACAAGTGTTTGGTCTTCATGAAGTTGGAGAAAACACCAAAATTCTCTGGAAATTGGCTGAGGTTTGATTGTTGTTGCATTGTGAACATTAGAATCTTGCTTTGTTACAAAATCTGGAATTTATCTAGCAGCCATACAGAATTTTGACAGTGCCGTACTTGGTACGGAAGTGTGCTGTGGTCAAATTTGTGGGATTGTGACATGAGGCTCTTGCAATGCAAAGTTATTCAAGCAAAAGGGATTTTCCATTGCTAACGTCAAGGAAGGGACAATACAAATTGCTGTTTCAAGTATTAAGGGGTTATAGGTTGTAACACAAAGCTACGTTTTCAGCTGCAACAGCCGTACATCATTCAAGGTGCTCCACACTTTGAAATTTATTTGTTTTTCTTGCAGTTTGGGAGCTTTATTGTATGGATTAAATGACAATTTGTTCATCATGATGATTGATGTTTTGTGGAGGAAGAATTAATGATAATAATTGCTGCTGTTGTTATTTTAATTAAAAAATCTGGAAACATTTATAGAAATTCATTTGTTAATTCTGAAAACTCTTCCAAAAAGTGCAATTAAATTGTGTAAGAGTTAGTTTTGTTATTGATACCCAGCCAGGCTCTTCACACCCTGCTTTAGATCACTACTCACAAACTCAAATTGAGACACATGTAATTGAAAGCAAGATGCAACTCCCAAAGACATAATAGATAGGAAATCCCGAGACATTGCTACAATGCGGTTCTCTATACATGATTAATGATTTATGCAGATAAAATGCTCTCCATTCCATGGAATGTATTGAAGAATCAATCAATCCCTGGATAGCGTGACATAATGCCTCAAAAGAAACTTCATCAGCATGCACCCCTACACAAGCTATTGCTTGATTCTCCATAAGTCAAAACCTCATGCTCCAAAGAGCATACATAACCTGTTATTCTCAAGTGTGATACCCAACTATACATATATCATGAACAATCATCACACTAATTTGTTATAACTGAAGCTGCAATCCACTCTATTCACTATAGTTAGTAACAATATTAAAAACAAACAATGAAATCTCTTTAAACACCACATCTTTAATTTTATAAACCTTCCGAAAGAAATTAAGCAACAATTTCAACTTATTACATATATCAGAATTGACTCCATAGACTATCTATTGTTGCTATATAGAATAACCCAACTCAGCAAGCATCAGCTCACACAAAGCAATGATATATTATATACAATGTTGAGGCTCTTAAAAAATGTGACTT
The DNA here is from genome assembly GCA_027943335.1 of Chamaecyparis obtusa. Lineage (NCBI taxonomy): Eukaryota > Viridiplantae > Streptophyta > Pinopsida > Cupressales > Cupressaceae > Chamaecyparis > Chamaecyparis obtusa. The sequence goes on from BSBK01002242.1 coordinate 1,058,506, forward strand.
CTCAAGACTTGAACCGAGAGACTCTTTATATTATAACCGGAACTCTCTTCATTTTCCAAATACATGTCTTTTCATATTTCCAAACACATGTCTCTTCATATTTCCAAATGTGAGTATATGAAAGAGTACCATCGCAGGTAATCATGATATCTCCTGCAGCTACAAACATCAACAAACTAAAACATCAATTTTATTTCTTTTCATACACAACTGTCTCCAAAGAATCTTTTTCCTAAACAATGTAGACTGTGGAAGCTTAAAATCATTGTAAAAATTTGTTTTGCTTGAAGATGTTGGGCTGCCTGAAAGAGGCCTTAAGCATAATAAGGACCATATTTCACTGTTAGTCTTTCCATATAAACCGAGTCACATTCAGTTAGTGGGTGATGTGCCCAGAAAATTCACTACATCTTGCTACATTGGTATTTTAAAAAGCTAACTTTTAAGTCTTCGTATAGATATTGATGGTTAGCAACTAGGTTCTTGTTAATATAACAAGAACTAAATTATGGCTGATGCACTTGAGTTAGAAGATTTATATATATTTCCACTCTATAAACCATGGTTACTTAACTCAATTATCCTAGATTATCCTGAGAGGGATTTAGAATTGATGAGGTTTTAGGTTCATCTTGGTAAACATCTTCTTACATCGACTCAGCTGTGTTGAATTTGTTACAATCTTGATAATTCCTCAAATTTCAGTCCAGCTTTGTTGTATATCTTTGACTTCAAAAATTCTTCACATTTCTGTTCAGATTTGTTGAGTTTACTTACATTTGAAAACTTTTGTCAACATTATGCAGTTAAAACATGAATAGTAATTGTTAGTTAGTAGTTATCTGCCCTAATTTTTTTACAGTAAGGTTGAGAACTTCTTAACAAAGTGGAATGAAAATTTGAAGTGTTTTCAATACTAATCCATTGGGGACCTTTCTTCTATCAGGTGGGTCAATGCGTTGGACAAAACAGGAGAGCTTCCAGAAGAATTGGCTAATCTGACTTACCTCTTTGACCTGTAAGTTTAAAGCTTGTTTGTTAATAAGTTTCCGTTCCACTTATTTGGATAATAAAAATGATGTTCCCATGTGGAAATATCAACTTACTGAAAAACAAATTAAAATCCCCTATTAGAAAAATCAGTTAGGTATTATATTGTCTTAAAAAGATTACCTTATTCATTTGATGCCACTTAAAAGAGTAATACTGTAATAGATTTTTGTTGTTCTCTCTAATATCCTGTGAGATGGATCTGTGGATTTTGTTGGTAGGAGCCTGAACAGGAACTTTTTCAATGGTCGCATTCCTGCTTTCTTAGGGAACCTCACTAACATGCAATACTTGTGAGGCTCTCCCCTTCCTCTAATGTTACACTTGTTTTAGTTTAATGCATCAAATCAAAATCAAAATCATGTTCATTAGTTAAATTACTTTGATTCATTCGTGTCATATGGGTCAGCTCATTCAAATTTATTTACTAGCAGAACTTTGATTTGCATAGAAACTGATCTTGCACTAATGGTCAATGAATAAAAAACATTCATTTTTTCAGGGCCCTTGGCATTAATAACTTTTCTGGTCCTGTACCAAAGGAGCTTGGAAATCTCCAGGAGCTGAAATCATTGTAAGCTTTTTCTTTTTATCTATCCATCAATCTATATATTTAGATAGTGCATATTTACTTGAGAAGAGTGCAAACTGTTTCATAATCAATGTGTGCATCCATCTATCTATATAAGTCTTAGTTACTTGAGGAGAATGCGAGCTGCCTATTCAAAATAGAACACCAAGCAGAAAGAGGTTGACAAGTTTTGAACTTTTCATCAAGACTTTTCTATATTATAGATTCACAATTAGCTCAGTTGGACTGATGTCATTCAATTCATTGACACAAATATTATGTTTTATAACTGTATGTGATTATGTGCATATTTTAGTACCATATTTATTTACATAAATTCCTAGAGTGGCTATATTGCATTACATGAAGAACTGTAAAATGAACTTGTAAACGTTGAAGGGAAAAATGTACCAAACACACAAAAGATTAATAACAAAAGATTTACCCAGAAGAAACCAAGAGGGGGAAATATGGCAAGTAGGATTGTGCCATCAATTCATTATCAAATTCACAAGACTATGAATTACAATCAAAACCCCATCTTTTTTGTGTTGCATTCCTCAATCTGTTCTTTATTAGCTATTACTCTTATTACTATATGCTCTGCAATACTGAATTTGAACCTTAGATGACTGTCCAGATACCATCTTAAGATTCTTTCTAACCAAAGCATATTGAAAACCAACAAAGGACTGTGGTCATGTTATCATTAATAATTTGTCACTTTTGTAGCTGATTTGGTTGTAAATTAATTGTCAGCTTGGCTGGTGTAATTTAAATTGTAGTCAAGAAGGATTGCGTCTTAACCAACAAGCATTGGTTCTACAAACATGTCTAATTTCAGGCTAGGGGTGCCATTTTGACAAGTCCTCGCTGTACCAAATGAAAGTATTGTATTGAATGTGTTGGTGCTCCAAGTTGTATGCTCCCAAATCCTTAACAATAGTGCTTCTTTGAGTGCTGGAGGTCTCCACTTCAGTGCTAAAGATGCACAACTTATGATCAGGTACAAGCAACAATGGACCAATTTGCTAAGGCGGGTAGTACCGTTTTCAACTTTAGGCTCTACTAGGCCAAGGTGGACGGGGAGAGAGGGTGTGGTGGGGGTATTCCTTGAGGTGTTGTATCAAAGATAAATATAAGGAATGGGAATAAACCCTCAATCAAACCATACCTATTACATAGAACACTTCTATTTGTTTGTCATCAAGTACCTATACATTGGTTGGACAAAATAAGGGTTGGACACTTTCTTAAAGCAGATGAGCACCCTTGCAAAGAGTTTGAAGATATTGGTTTGATAACCTCTAATGAAATTGCATATATCTGTATATGAAAGTGAATGTACCAATAACAGCATGGTTATAAAAAGAAGATTAATTTTAATATGTTTCTTGAATTTATTGATGAGATGGAAGTTTAAGCTAAAGAAAATGAGTGCTTTTATCTAGTAGGGGCAAAACAGTTTTAGGTTTTATGATCCAAAGGGGAACACCTAAATAAAACCCTCTCAATGATACCTCAGTGAAGATAATAATGACTATACCTCTAGATTCCACACATAAGCTAGGCTCCATGTATTTAAGCAAGCAATAGATGAGATTGTAGGACATCTTAAATCTATCTTAGTTATCCATAAACAAACCTACATATTTCTTGTTTTATTTTGATAAGATGCCTTGTAAAAGCTCTCCAAGGAGTTTTATTTCATTCTACTTGAAAAAGTAGTTAACATTTTAACACTTGAACAAACAAATGTGAATAGGAAGACTAAGATCATTATAAATGCATAAAATACTCATGGGCACATTCAACAAAAGTTGAATTTGTACATAAAACAAATCCCTTTCTGATTTATAGTTTATATTAAATACTTTGGCAGAAGACTTAGAAAATTACAATGTAGAAAATGTCCTAGCCCATTGTTGGAAGGAAACCATAATGATTTGTGACCTCTTCTACTTGTTTTATCTCTCGAACCTTTTTTCCTTCCTTCTTCATTGGAAATTTTAGTTTATATTTCTTTCCACATCATCATACAATTTTGGAGGAAGAACTAGGGTTGCTTACATTTGCAAAAGCCACCCATGTTTGCTTACATCATATCCACATGTCCATTCACCAAAAACCATGCCTTTCACATCAGAAACCATATGTTTGTGTATGTAGATTATGTCTTTGATGGGTCCACAAGTACAAAGAGGCATTTGAAAGCTTTCCCCTTCTAATTGCACCCATTCTTAGACTACTAATGGCGCTCTTGATCATGCAAGGAGGTAGATAACCCTTCTTGCACTCGCTTGCAAAAATTCATTGAAGAACCAAATATAGCGACCTTGGCTTACAAGATGAGACAAAAACCATGAAATTTGTGAGATGCAAAATGTAGAATAGGCAAGAGGATCATTAGGAATTGGAAATCAATGATTATATTAATGGTAACAAGGAAGTCTTCATCTTCCATTGTTGAAATTGCAAGAAAATCCACTCTTGAGGACAAGGATGCTTTAGGCAAGAAAATCCTTTTGGAGTAGTTGTAGGGTCAAATCTAGCTATTGATGGCATTTTGGGATGAGTTGGGGAGTGGTTGAGGTGAACAAGAGAAAATGCAAAGTTTTAATGTAGGTTGGGAGGCTAGAACAAGGGATGTAGGATTTCATTGTAAAACTAGACATCAAAACAAGATGTTCAAATGGAAAATTCGATGTTTGGAGATCAACTTGAACTTTGCACAAGAAGAAATAAGTGACACAAGGGATTGATTAGGAACTTTTGTGGTGATTTGATGTAGAAGTGGACATATGGAGTTTCATTGCAAGAATTTAAGTGAAAACTAGAAATGGAATGAAAATTGGAAATCCATCAAAACTTGTAACTAAAAAGAAGGGATGTGGGGTAATTGAGCAAAAACAAAAAAATGAAGTGGAAAAGATGGAGAATAAATGGAAGAAGTCTAGACAAACTCCAAAAGTCTAGAAAGATAAAGAAATGGACGATTACGGGGATGCAAGAAAGGAATTAAAGATAGGATATTGGGATTGAAAACATAAGTCTAGATGTTCATTGAAATCCCACAAATAAGAAGAAACCAAGGAAAATGAAGAAAAGAGGAACCTGATAAACCTTGGAAAGATTTCATGGGGGATTGGACGAGAGAAATGGAGGTTAGTCAAGAGGAATAAGTCCAAAAGTCCATCAAAAGTACACATCTCTACCAAAACTTCAAAAAACGAATAGGCCCCCAAATTTAGAACTTTCTTGTGTTTTTGCAATTTCCAACATTTGATATGGATGTAGAGGGTGATGAGGAAGAACGCTTATGCAAATTTGACCAAGGGATAACCTTTTAAAGATAAGTTAGATTGGTTATAAATGATGGGTAAACCAAGGCCAGATGCACATGGGGGCCTTGTCACACTCATGGGCATAAACATAGTGCAATATTTTTTTAAAATTTGAGGAGCTACAATTACCAATATTACACAACTTCCAAGGAGACAAGGATGTGCACTCAATGTTGTCACATGCACAACAAATGAGGGTCAACACACAAAGAAAAAACAACCAAAACATAAAGTGAGGTGGTTAAAGCCCGATTATTGCACCGTAGAGAGAAAAGAGATGATAAATATGATTATGATGATAATGATGCCATGCTAAATGTCACAACGTCACAAGGGGGATAACCTCAAGGATGATATTTTCTTCTAGGATATTTCTAGGTGACCATTGGGTCATTATCTTTACATTAATTCTCCTCGACTAAGCTAACAAGACATCTCTATCAAGTCTCTAGGGAAATATAGAAATTTGAACATTGTTGATCTATTTTAAGGTTACCACCCAACAGATAAATACAAACATAATTTCCACTTAAATTACTTAAAAGAATAATGGTTATTTATTTGTTTATTTTCCTTATAGGTCTCCTAAGGTGAATTTCCCCAAGCTTTCTAATACAATCAAATAGAATTCAAGCACATAATTTCACTCTATTATGCATTGCCAATTGGTTACTCCATAAGCTCATTTATAGCCCATATTAAGAATATAATATAATTTGATTTGTAGTAAAATTTAAGATGGCAAAATAATTGCACTTAAATTAATCTATTGGTCAAATAGTAAACTAAATCACCAACAATTAATAGTTTGGAATCCCCATCTTACCCTAGAGTGATTTAAAAGAAATAAACCCACTGAATAGGAGGGAAAAATAACAACTTAATTTTTAATTGTCAAATTTAACTATAAACAATAACTAACTAATTAAGAAATTTCTCCATTCATAAATCAAAATTGAATGACATCAAAGAATTCATCAATATTCATAATGGAGAAATAAACAAACTACAATAACGAAATTTTCTTTGACAATACTTAATAGCCACATTATTACATTTAATAACCCTAATAAATAAATCATTATTTGAAGGTATCTAGGATTTTTATAATAGAGGGAATTGATTTTCTAATTTTCCCATTACCTTAATTCAAGGAAAACAATTAATTCATGGAATTCAATTAAATTATATATTTTTTAAAATCTCATCAGTAGTTTTAATTTTATCCCTAAGGCAATTTAACAATTTTTTTTTTTTTTTTTAATATTCAAGATAGTTTACAAGTTTACAAGAGACAAACTTTTTGATTTCATTCGATCAACAACAAGAGACAACCAATAGATAGTTTACAAGTTTATGAGCTCCTTACGAGCAGCCACACTGGAAACAACAATTGGAAGACCAATAGTCACAAAGATGTCCCTCTTGGGAATTGAACTAGTGTCTCCACAATGAGAACTCATTGCTTCAACCAACTAACCTAAACCCCTTGGACAATTTAACAAATTTTAACTTTGGTTAGTTTATTTTTTATTCTACTTTTCATAAAGCACCCAAAGATTAAATGTGGAGGTTAAAATTTGTAACCAATTTTACTAATTTTATTTACACTTACATAATTTACATAATATTTATACCATCAAAAGCTAAAACAAAATGTTAATTTCCAGATCGTTGCAAATGTAATAGCACTATTGTAAAAGTATGTGTTTTCCAAATGCATCGATCTCTTGAATATATACATGGTAAAGACAAGAAGAGACATGTCCCTTCATGGGACATGTCTATTCATTAATCTAATTTAATAATTAACTATATAGTCATTATAATAATAAATAAATGATTAACATTATATACACATATATATATATTAATACAAATAATATCAATTATTATATATATATATATATATATATATATATATATAAATAAATAATTTCTCATAATTTATTATATATAATTAGTGTTATCTGACCGATGCTACATATATCAATACTCCCTCTTAGCTAGGGAAGATAAAATCATATATCACATTTCTTGTGATAAGAAATCTCACATATCTCGTGAAGGCAGATATCACATAACATGTGATGCTCATTTAAGTATCATATAACTTGTGAGATGAGGAATCACCTAACACGTGTTACTTATTTTATGTATCACCTAACATGTGATATGGGGAATCACTTGACACGTGATACCCAGTTTTACATATCACCTAACATGTGATATGAGGAATCACCTGACACGTGATACCCAGTTTTACATATCACCCAACATGTGATATGAGGAATCACCTGACACGTGATACCCATTTTTACATATCACCCAACATGTGATATGAGGAATCACCTGACACGTGATACCTAGTTTTACATATCACCCAACATGTGATATGAGGAATCACCTGACACGTGATACCTAATTTTACATATTACCTTAAATCGTAATATGAGGAATCATCTTAGATCATGATACCTAGTTTTCACATCACCTTAGATCGTGATATCTGATTTTCATATCACCTCAGATCATGATACAGGGATATAGTAAATTTGAGAACATTACATTCCCCTTACATATAAACCTATTATGGTATGTGCACTGACATATCAAAAAGTCTACCATAACGAATCTCTATTACAAGATCGTCACCTTGTAACATCAAATACAAGTGTTCATTGTCTAAGAGATCGTCACCTCTCAGAAATGTACACAGGATGGATGAGCCCATAAAGTCACACATCTGACAAAAGAAGTTTACACATAAAACATCTTTATCAGTACAAATAAAATTTTTATATTTCAACCATACCAAGATTCTTTCTGAAGTGATCAACTTTCACCTTGGGGAGTGGTTTGGTAAGAATATCTGCTGTTTGATTGCTTGTATTAATATACTCCAACTGGATCACATTCCTTCCTACCATGTCTCTTACATAGTGATAAGGAAGCTCTATAAGATAAAAATAATGGATCACTGATGCTGAAACTCCATCCTAAGAATCACAGTCCTCTAATTGCTGACCACAAGGAACCCATCTTTACATGGTTAGCTCCCTCTGAATCAAGATTCTCGGATGTCCACAGATGCAAAACCTTTAGTTGCTCCCTCTGAAGCTCAAGATCGTGCATCAACCTCCTGACCTCTTTTCCCAAGGTTGTCTATAATGGATTATCAGACTCCCTCTGAATCTGTATCAACTCTCAACTCAGTTCCATAACTGCAGGCATTAAGTTCTTTCTCCCTTGAATGCAATCTCGTATGCTTCTAGATTTGTCCTCAATGCACTTCAAAGAGAGATTACAATTAGTTCATAAAACTAAACTATCCTGAAGGAAAATATCAATTATAGAAGTATAAAAGATTTACTATCCCAATCTTATGGCATGAATTAATGACTCAAAATTTATAAACATTATTTAAGGGTAGAAATACTTATCTCTTATTGTCAAATATTACTACTCTCTGAAAATTTCTGCCACCAACTTGAATCATTATTGTGATCCTCCCAAAGCTAAATTCAACACTCCCTCTTAGCCAGGGAGGAATCCTTCTTGATAACTTCTGGTTTGTCCTCTTGACACTAACATCAACACTCTCTCTTAGTTGAGGGTCTTCTCAGAAATCTGAGTTATAGAGTAATGTCTACCATGGCTACTCCCACAGGGTGGCTCCATCATGGCTTCTCCTCATGAATGAAATTGCAAAAAAACACAAGTGCTTATCACGGAATCACTCACGGGATGTCGTCATCTCATCATCACGTTCACCATAGCTACTCCCAGAGGGTGAAACAAGGGTTTTCACGTCAAACTCCTCTTTCATAGAGAAGAATGTATTAGCAAGGGCTTTCACCTTAACCTTCTCTTTCATAGAGAAGAATGCATTAAGAAGATCTTCATGATGAAGTGGCTCCTTCTGAGATAGATATCAACCTTTTGACCTCCTCGTCCAAGGTTGCTTCTGATGAAATGTTAGACTCCCTCTGAACCAATATGACCAAGATCCTCGGAGGTCAATTTCTCCCTCTGTCACCGAAGCATACATGGTACCAATCATGGAAGATATCTTTCTCATCATCTGAGATTGGAACATAAATCCCTTCACAGTCTACTCCCTCTCATTGGGAGAACCCTCTTGTCTCAACTTTTCTTTCTAATCCCTGATGCTACCATCATCTGCATAAATGCCTCGGCAACATTCCTAATGCACCAATATTCATGTCCAAGTCAACAAACAAACTCACTAATGACATGCCATCGCGTGTTCTCCCTTTCATCGCAGTTGTGAGTGTAGTTAAGAAGTCTAAACATGTGAAAGTGCAATGGCCTCTAAGTCAATGTAACTTGGCTTTTAAACTTTCACTCCACATTTTATAAAATAGTTGTATATGGCCAATCCAAGTGCTTGACCATTGGAGGAGGAAATTTAACATGTTAAAACTATAATCCTACTGCCCCTTGAGTATTTAAGACATTTAACAATGTTTTAAATAGTTTGAAGTTAAAACTCTTGAAACATGCGATTTAAGTTCTTTGCAATCCAAATGATGGTACCGTCACCATAGGCACAAATGACCTCTAGGAGCCATGAAACCACACAAGGGGCCATAATCAATTGTGTAGATCCTTGTTACTTAATCTTTACATGCGCAGAGAATCAATTTGAGAACCTCCTTTGTAAATTGGACCCTCTAGCAGGCAGTTTAACAAAATTTTGGTTTTGGGCCTTGTTACTTCTCTGACGACCATGAAAACAGAGCTGGAGGCTATTGAGGACAAATGAACAACAGTGTTGTCACCAGATTAGAGAAATTTGAATCTTTTTACAAGACCCTATGTGGCCCGCGCAAAATCATTGGCAAATCAAAATCACCATCAAAACTTGTTCAGGACCCACAATACTAAACATGCATGATCCTTATGATTTATCAAAAACTTCTAGCTGCTGAATTTTCATGACAAAGTTCTGGATTTGAAAATCTTAATGCCTGAAGTTTTAGACCAACTAGTTGTCACAAGGCTTAAAAATTGGGCTTCTGTTGCGAATTGAAAGGTTAAAATGCACTAGAAACATGGCAAAATGTACTTGCTAACAAAGTGATCGATTGATGTCTACATGTTCTTGCTAACTACCAACACTACAGTCTGTACTGGACTATGTGGATGACAGGGAGGGGAATAATTGCCGCCAAAGCCTCATTGCTGCAGCCGCCATAGAATATTTCATCTACCATCTCAATCATGAGATAGCAGAGTACCATATTGCGATTGGATGGAACTCTAGATCTCCCATTAAGCATGATCATATTCCCCCTTATTACTGCAAGTGCACCTTCAGCCCCTATAACGAACCCCTGCCATCACCATACCAGGTTTGACATCTATTTTTGGTAATCCAGCCTGCCTCAATCGTATAAGTGACGGTTGTTGGGTTGCACCCGACTTTGAAGGCAGTTTACTGATAAGGCTTAGAACGACAATTCTCTGGTCTTAACCAACATGTTGAAGCCATTACTAACTCAGTACAATGAGAAATCCTTCCACACGGAAAAAAATATATTCACCAAAGCTTGGCCAAATAAAAGAACTCCCGATAAATAAAGAGGCAAAGTAACTTTAGACTTTGAATATAATTTTCAAGTCGTATACTTCTATTAAGTCTCACGCCGATGGCCAAACAAAACATAATTCCTCTAACTATAGTTTGGCGTTGGGATATTTAGCTTATAACTTTCAAGAATCCAAATATGAGCGCCTTAGTATTGACGACAATAGTAAAAATAAAATATCATGGATAACAAACGTCTGTGTCAAACCCACATTAAATATTATTGCCAAACTAAACCACCATCCATTGACAGATGCAGTAGCCGAAGATGCATGTTCCTCCACTGTGTCAAATAATGTCTCCCAAATTGATGTTTAAACTTATTGCATTCCACCATAGACCTGCACTAAAAGGAAATCTCTGTTCTCAGGAACTTTGCCGAAAACTATAGGATAACATATACAAATATTTCTTTTCTTCTACTATAGTGTTTAGAAATATTTAACCTTTACTATAGTCATCTTACGACAATACAATTATATTTCTTCAGCAACCTCTGCCTATATATCTCCTAGTACCATGTCAATACTCAAAATAATTCTTGTGAGTTTGAAGCTTGATATTCCTTTCATATCAATTCTTTCTCACATTTGCAGTCTGGCTCTAATACCATGTTAATTTCCAGATCGCTGCAAATGTAATAGCACTGCTGTAAAAGTATGTGTTTTCCAAATGCATCGATCTCTTGAATATATACATGGTAAAGACAAGAAGTTTCATTAATCTAATTTAATAATTAACTATATAGTCATTATAATAATAAATAAATGATTAACATTATATGCATATATATATATTAATACAAATAATATCAATTATTATATATAATTAGTATTAACTGACCGATGCTACATACATCAACACAAAATGTACTAAATAAATTGGAGAAGTGACTATTTTTATTAATGAAGGGCTAAACACTTTGGCCTAGAGCTATGAACTGCTAAGGTCACAAATGGGGACCTCATCCCCTTTTTAACATTCAACAATACCACCCCGGTGGGGTTTCAACCTTGATAGGAAGAGCAACACACCTCAAGCATTACACCATGCCACCATTGGCTTAGAGAAGTGAACTTTATGTTGCATCCACAATTGGTTTTTTTTTTAACTCAATCAAGTTTGAATAACTTAAAAGAGAAAAGGCAACTATATATTTACTAATTGTGCCCTAACTTTTCATTTTCTTTGCTTTTGCTTTGTAACGACATAGCCATAAGTTCCAAGTGGGGGGTATCTCTGAGCAGCTCGTCTCGTAGCATTGATTGGACTTCAAGTGGGAGATTGTAATGGCTCTGCAATATAACGGTTCTGCAGATTGTGAAGCCCAATCTTCTTCCTCTGCTGTAACCGTCAGATTCCTTTCTTCCCTCAGATGCTACGATAGTCTTTGACCATGCAATGTAAAATGAGATATAGCTGAGAGCTCCTGTGTAATTGTTAACTGACTGTATTTTAATAAAAGAGATACACCTCTGCTTGAAGAGTGGATGTAATCCAGAATAGCTGGATGAACCACTATAATTCGTGTCTCTGTCTCTGTGATTTGATCTTTTACATTTCTATTCTGTTTTAATTTATTTGTTTGCAATTTACTTTCAACAATAATGTACAACTCCTAGGTTGAGCCCAATGGTTCAAAATCCCGAGTTTGTTTATTTCTATTCACCCCTCTTCCTTTTGTGTGCACCTTTTTTTTATTTTATCGTGGATTTAGGTTGTAGGCAAGCAAGGATTTTCCAGATAACCAAATAACAGATGCACACATGTGGATTTTTACACATATAATATGCTGTTACAACATTATAACATTCAACGACAACAAAAATAACACCTACAACTGACTAGCAACACAAGTTTGCAAACAAAACTAATAGTTTCACTGCACTTGATTTCACTAATAGACACAAAAATGTGAGTTTGCTCAGATTTGTATGTAGAAGGAATTTTATTTTAATCTCAGATCTATGTATATATCTTCAATGTTGATGGTATAATTCTTCACAATATCACAATGATGATTCTTATATACCAATCACCATTTAAAATCAATCGGTTCTAATCTTAGTACAGATATAAATCTGAGAGATCTAATTGTTAATATTTTCCAGATTTATCTAGGAATGTTCAATCTATAGAGGTCTTTCAATGCTAAGCACAAGATAAAATATAATATATACAAGCAAGGTGAGATGTTACCCGGATATGGAGAACTTATGCTGCCTTCAAGGTCTGTCCTTTGTGCATAATGATTTGCTGAGGATCCCCGATCCACGAAGCAAATCCTCTAATCACAGATCTTCAATCCTTAGCCTTCCTAGATGCCTTAATGCTCAGAATTCTTGTTCACTTTGACTGCTGTCACCAACTCATCTCTTAGAGTGTATGTTGCAGAATCCAATAATACTTTATAGGATGCAGGGATAAGTTTCAGCCCTTGAAATCGCAGGTAAGGATAAATAGCGCAGCTTCTTCTACTTATATTGCTGCTCACAAAGTTTGCAGCACATATAAAGCAGCTCCTTCAAGTTCATAATGCTTGGCACTGCCCTAGACTGAGATCACACAGCAGGGAATGATTCGCAGCCTTGCTTGGCACTGCCCTAGACTGAGATCGCACAGCAGGGAATGATTAGCAGCCTTGCTTGGCACTGCCCTAGACTGATATCGCACAGCAGGGAATGATTCGCAGCCTTTACTTCAAATTCGCTTATGGCAGAATATCGAAACTTGGGGAAGGGAAGCACGTTATGTTTTTGGTGCTTCTCTCCCTTTGATCAAACACCTTATATATGCTATGAAACCACCAACAAGGAGGCCGACTTGGTCCATAAAAACCAACTAATTATTAGAGCCAAGAGGCCGACCTTGGGCCCTCAATTTCATTCAACATATATATCGATTTTGATAAACAATGAATAATAAATATAACCAATATTTATTATTATTATTTATCATATCGATTTGCACAAGGAGATGTTTGCCGTAAAGGCCATAAAACTTAACACTAATCTCAATATCGATTTCCTATAAATCTATAATTAGACTGATGTAATATGATCTTAATGAATACCAATGTCTGATTTAATCTTACTCAATAAGATTACTCTCAATCTGAATATGTTCTTATTGCTTGGAAGTTGGATCAATCTACTGGTATCGATCTCTTATGGAACACGATCTCTTTATTAATGATTCTATTTGAGAGAGTATGAATCGCTGTAATGATACTTGCTTTTGCACTTATATTTTCTGTACCTTCACAAGATCCCGATCGGTCTTCATATTTGTATGTTGTGAGGAGACATGTCTCCCGTAGAGGCATGCCTTTGTCTCTATGTGAGACATGTTCTTACCGTGTGATATCCCTAAATGTAACAAGAATTTGATAGAATAAATAAATAATTAAGTAGTTGATTGTATATATCAAAGTAACGAGAATCAGAATTGGATCGGATTTGATCAGATTTAATCTCCCTTGTTTCTACAAGGTCACTTTAAATCTGATCAAACTCTAACAGATTCTGGTGATTCACTGGCGATTCTCATTTCTATGGTATATATTGATCATTAAATAAATATTTAATCAATTAATAAATAATTATCAATTAATAGATAATCAAATAAATATATATTGATTATTAATTAATAAACAATTAAATAAAAATATATTAGTTAATAAGTAACTAATTATCGATTAATAAGTAAATCAATATATAAATAATAATTATTAAAATTAATAAATTAATAATTAATTAAATAAATACATAACTACTAAATAAGCAAATTAAGAAATGCTAAATACTCATCGCGGCAATGGATGAACTGGTGTTACATATTGTTTTGGGCATACACGAGTAATCAAGTTGTCAAACCTTTGAACAGTCACATCCAGGCAAGAGGCGTGACTCAACTCCACGCGGCAGTCTGTATATAATTATATACAGACAGATTAACAAATAAGATGGGGGCAGAATCGAAGGAGAATGAATAAGGAGATATGTGCGTAGGAGTAAGAGTATGGAGGAAATAAGGAAGACTTGAAGGTCTACAGGAATGCCAATCTGAAACGATACAGGGAGGAAAGATATATAGGAAATTGCAGATATAATTATTGAAGAAGACACGTTCTTATCCTCTATGCCAATATTATATCAGATAAGTATTTGTATAAGTCTGCAAGGTCTTGACAGTTCCAAATAGTATTAGTGACATTTATGTATTCATTAAGCAATAACAGAAACATAGATAGGAGAATGGAAGATAAAATGAAATACATAATAAATAATAATAATCAGTGGATATTATTCTTAGTAGACCAGTAGTAATATCTACCAGACATATGCACACCCGAGGCATCATGGAAGTCACAGACTATAAATTTGCTTTTTTATATATATATACAAATGGTATGTGTAGATATCTTCCAGTTATGTCTCTTAATGAATTTAATAAACATTGATAACAAGCCTTATATTCTAATTGAATATATATGACATGTTATCATAAGTCTTAAAGAGAAGTGCAAAGTGGTAAACAGGGAGAGGCCTGTGTAAATCCAGCCAATCGGTCATTTCCAAGATAGGTAGGGATCAGGGACCCCGAGTGCCTTGCGGACAAATCCAAGAAAGGCTTAAGGGATTGGATCTGTAAAACCTTGAGGGAAACCGTTGAGTTTGGTGTCTAAGCAACCTGTTACATCTTCAACACTCTCCTAGACTGGAGTAATAACAAGGATAGCATGGACTTCCCAATTCATATATAATTTATCATTCGTTCTATTAATTCATATGCAGCTGTTATCTTTTATTATTGCATCAATTAAGTTAACATAATTCAATTCAAGTAAATTAAGTAAGGTCCCAACAGGGGACATTACACACCGAACCATGTTCAGCCTGTTTAATGATGCCTTTTCATACTATAACATTCAGCGATCATTTAGTAATGAGATCGATTAAGTTTGCCACGTTATAACTTATATGTAATCATTATCGATAATCAATATCGATCTTAATCATGATTAATATTATTAACCATAATCATGTATGTATATTTAATAATATATATAAATATATATTTAATAGTATATATATAAATAAATATATATTATTAAATATATATACATGATCATTAATTTATAATCATGCTTAATTAATTTATGATTAACATAATTAAAGCAAATAATCAGATTAGTATCTTGTGGAGGATAGATATCAAATGCTTAAGGCCGATAGGCCAATTGAGCACTTGATTTCTTCGGTTAGATAATCTGACAAAAGCTACAATACATTAACAAAATGAACCAAACACACACACACATGATACAAATCTGATTTTCACAAGACTGTAATGACAGTCACAATATCATGAGCAATAGTTCATACAGATCTGGTATCAACAACAACAATACAACTAAAGATAAACTGACAATCTCATTGGAATACCACCCATAACATTGCCAAACAAAACCAACTTGCACTATGAAAACTTCAACTCCAAAAGAATTGTCTTGGAGACTAATATATTAATAAAATATGCATCTAACAGAAACAAAACACCTACAACAAATTGATGCCAAATTGTAACCCACAGTTGCACACAAAACTCTCCTCAAAAACTAGCTAAAATGATCAATCTGATGAATCTCCCGATAGAGAGATCTGAATTCATCAATATACTCTAAAGCTCATGAGATAACCACCTTAAAGAAAATGGATACTTTCCAAGAATAGCATACTTCTCCAAGAGATTTAGAAAGCACCTAGAATATCAAAATTCGAAACTGTTTTTCAAAAGTGCCAACAGACTCATCTTGATCCCTTGAACACTATGCCACTATCTAAACTCCATTCTAAAAACACTGACACTCTCTAAGAGAGTTGGAGCTTCCAAAAATGATGGAATGGCTAAGAAAAGAAGGGATCACAGTCTTCCTTTACCTATGTTGCTTGTGTAAAGAGCCTGACTGGCTTTTGGCTCCAAGAAATTCAATTCTTTGAAATAGATAACACTTCCACCGAATTTTATGAAGGAAAATATATAACTTGGATATTTCTTCACAATTATAATATCATAAATTTCAAATAATCCATTTATAAATTAAACTCACGAGTATGAATGTACAAAGAATTTGTAAATTCAAATTCTGAAAATTATTTCCATAAAAAAAATTGGCACCTGGCAAGCAAAGTATGCGTGCTGAAAGATGAATAAACTCCAGGTATTATCACGCAGCCCTAAGAAGAATTTTGCAGCTCAAGGAATCAAAATGCTGCCTTCCAAGAAGAACTCGTAGGCAAGAAAGGACTCCATGCAGTTGTTTGAAATCAAAACGTGGCTCCCTGAAATTGAAACGCAGCTTCCAAAATAATTAATGTAGCCTGTATTTATTGGTAGGCAGCCGTACAGTCAATGCAGCAATCATAAGGAGATACATCAGCCTCCCTTACTCAGTAATGGCATCCAGATAAGAGAAAATCGAATTCCAGCTGTAGAATGAACGAATTCAATTTATCCTTGAATCGAATTGATATACATCAGCATCAATTTGCAGCTATTAATTATCAGAATTTCTTCAGAAGAATCAATTGCACAATTCACCACCACAGAGATGATTCAAAGTGCTGCAGAGAGGAATCAGTCCTCATGCCCTTGCTGAAAGCTTTCAACAAAAGACTTCATAATTTTTATCAAATCAACAATGAATGATTTTCCTTTCACAAAGCATTGTTTTTATAATTCAAAAGTGTCTTCTCTCACACAATTTTCACTTAAAACACTTTTTATACTTAAACACATATTGAATAATATAATTAATTAATTCATTTGGCTTTAAAAAAACTTTTTCACCAATATCATGAAATTATGACACGTAAGGTCCCTGTTTCTTGTGCCCAAGATTTAAAACTTTTCATCCTGGTTCCAATGAGCTATAGCACTAAGGTATCCAGCATATAATACCAACAAAAATGGCAACCTTAGCAAATTTAATTAAATAATAATAATAAACCACCCGTCTTGCGAAAACAACTGAAGAAGCGTCTGAATCGAAATCTGTCTGCACAGGATTGATCCAGATGATGAAAGATGATGAATGAACTTGACGGGGTGACTTACTAAAAATAGACGCTCTCTCCAAGATTCTTGGAGCCCAAAACGGAAGCTAGAAATGAAAACTGAGAGCATCATTCAACTCCTCTAACTCATCTGAGCTCATCGGAACTATCCATTGACTTACTATAAATAGTAAGTTCACACCAATGACCCTCTAAACACCTCGCCAGACCACGAAAATCACAATAATGACCTGGCACCATCAGATCAATGACCTGCAAAAAATGGGGACATTACAGTCCTCCCTCCCCAAGATTGCTTGTCCCTAAGCAATCACCGGAACAAGAAACATCACAATCCACTTGGATCCCATAGAAAAAAGTATACCGTGCCACTGACATCAATTGTAGGCTCCTGTAACATCACACAAAATACAAATCGGATAACTCTGTAAAGAGACCCAAAACAACCACTCACACAAACTCTTGTATTAAATCTATCTCTGCCCGGATCTCGAAAGAAGTGAACTTCAGGATCATCAAAAACCAAAATGTATGGGAGACTCAAATCCCATACACACTGAACTCCCCTTGTGCTCCCAACTAACTTGTACTGAGTGTGTAGACCATTTGCACAACAGTGATGAATACCCCTAAAGAAAGCTGTACCAGGACCCGGATATCCACACACTGCATAATCTTTGCAGTCACCATAACTCTGCAAGTCACCTGCTATTGACTTGCAGCCAAAACCCCCATCAACTACTGATGGCAAGAATCCATCCCATAATGGATGATAAGGACTAGGAGCCAAACTACCCTTGCGAGAGATGAAATCTTCTACCTGTGGGTCAAAAAACAAATGATGAACATGCCCCACCGTATACAGTCGGTTGGAAACCCCAATCTCTGTCAATAGCTTATCATTACCAAACTGGGGGTCATGAGATGGCTCCAATCTCTGACTCCGCATAACTGTAGGCTGGGTAGGCCCCTGATGTCATGTCCCCTTTCTAGAGACATGTTCGTTCATGACGGGTTTGCCTATCATCGACTCTCGTAGGCAAATAGTTTGGAGAGAGAGTCATTGTGTGGATCATTTGATTGCTTATTGCTGACAGAGCCTACATCCAGAAGCGAGCCTACATCCAGTTTGAGCCTACATTTAGTCTAGTTGGGCCTACATTCGGTTATGAGACATCTTGGCCTACATTGTTATAATTTTAAGTTGAGATTGCACTTTTTATATTATAAAGTTACTTTATTATAAAGTGCATTATAATATGATTTTATAAAGGATGTTTCTAGAAGTTCTTAGCAACTTCTCCAAATAGTGAATAAATAGAGGGCTGGGCCTCTCATTTGAACATGCTTGGATTTGGGATTTCTTCTACTTCTTCATTGTGAAGCAATTTGTAGCCTTGTGGTCTGCAAATACTATTCGATCTTTGGGAACGAATCACTCCCTTGGATTGGCATAACTGAGGTAGTGAAATATCTACTGAAGGGTTGCAAGTTTGGAGTTGGTATTCAGCCATCTCATTGGTATTTCATTGAGAATTTGATGTAAGGGTTTGTTTGTGATTGAAACAGCATTTCAGGAGGCAATTTTTAGCAGGTCCGAAAAAGCAGTCCGAAAAAACAAATCCGAAAAAGCAGTCCGAAAAAGCAGACTTGAAAAATTGATATTGAGGGTTTGTAACTGGTTGAATAAGGGTTTGAATTCACCTCTTGCATTGGTGAATCATTTTGGTGATAGTTGAAGATCATTTTGGCACATTTTCAGACTTTCCATATCAGGGCCTGGAATCAGCTTTTTGTTCATATCTCCTAAACTACCTGGAGATTAATTCTATGCTTTTGGGGGAATCATAATACATCATTGGCGATTCAGAACATATATTTTTGAGGGCACAAAACCCTGCCCATTATTTTATAACAGTGCCGTACTGTACAGCCTTGGTACAGCAGCCCTAGCAAGGACAGTTTGCAAAGTTCGGTTGGCAGTTTGGTGTCTTCATTGCATCAGTCTTTATCACCATTTCATAGCAGATTATAAGGAGCGATAATCAGGTTCTTTCTATGTGTTTTTGAGTACTTTGTGCAAGTCAATAAATTATGTAAAAGTTGCATGTATTCAGACTTATAGTAACTGTCCAGATTTGAGAGTTGTTAGACCCTGTTCTTTGGTCATAATTGCATGGTTACTATTACTGTATAGCAGTCTCTGTTATAACTAAATTGTCATAGAAGTAAGAGGGTTTGTGGGTAACAGCACTACCATATATTTTGACATGTAACAGTCCCATGTAACAGTCAACGTATTCAGACTTGTTATTGGTTTGGAATAGGAAAAGTGCATTGATAAGACTTGTTCGTGAAAGATGGTTCATATATCTCCTGTCTTAGCTATTGTGTTGTAATCAGTCCATAGACAGTGCTTACATTCTATTGTTGGAACAGTCATTCATTGCAAATCAGAATTTGAGAAATACATGATACATTGACATAGGGATCATTAAATTGATATTAGAGTTGCATTGTTGTTCTTTGTGCTACTTTCTATATTGGTATTGTTATCACAATAACATTTTGATGCCCAAAACGATTATCACACTGAAACACAACATTGAAACAAGACCTTTTCAAGTGCATGCCAATTGTTTGACGAATTGACACAGATCAAATTTGGGGTTTTTAGTGGCCTTTATAGTAAGGGTCATTACACCTGAGCAACTCTCTCAACAAACCCAACCTCGAAATCCCTGTGGGGAAGCATTGTAGATAGAGTCTCCACAATCTTCCCTACCAATCTTCGAATAGCACAAGAGCCTTGGAGGAGAGTACCCTCAGACACTCTATAAGAATCCTGTCGCACATCTGCACTCTCAAGTAAATACTCCATAAATGACTCGGTGCAGTAGAAATTATACGTGGAAGCGTCAACTTGCTCCCCCGCAAACCACAGCTGATCCCTCTCAAACTGTGGCACAGCCAACTGTCCCATGCTATTAGCTATGTGAGATGATGAAATAGATTCACTCCCAGCTAAGGGAAGCAAATCAACCTGAGAGCTCGACTCCACTGGTACTCCCACTTCATCCGAACCAAGAGCTCCCATAGCTTGAACATGTGTGTCTGCCACATCATCATGTTCCTCATCACCACCCGTAAGAGCAAATTTACCACCAAGCACCTCAATGTGCAATCGAACTGGGTCTGGGGCTGGTGTGGACCGCAAATGCTCCAACTCCACGGTCATCTCCTCTAACTGGATCTGTGACTCCTGAAGGGCCTGCTGAGTGTCATCTAAAACCTTAGTAGTCGCTGTGAGCTCCTGGATAAGCTCACTCACCTCCTCCTCTCTGTCCATTAGTGCCTCATAAGCTGTACTCCCCCACTCCACCAGGTGATATCGGTCGGCTACCATCTGTAAGTAGTTATGTCTCAAAATCTTGACAGCCTCACACAAAGTATGAATCTTTGTCAATGAGAGGTAACCACCACTGGCCTCATCTATCATAGGAGAACCCCAACCATAAACAACCAACAATTGACGAGCAGCATCAAAATGCTCGAGAGTAGAAGTAATATCTCTCTCATCAACTCGCAACTGGCTAGTCACATGATGACTTTGCACAACAGGCCTACTACGAACAACCTCAAACGCACTGTCTACACTATGAGAGGAAGCTATATCCAACAAACTCCCCTCAAGATCACCGTCTCTCTATGTACTTTCATCTGAGTACACATCAACAAACTGAGTACAGGCATCGGACACGTCCTCATCTAACCCCGAGGAAGCTGCTGCTGAATTTGACTCAACACAATCTCTAGCTACCTCGTCCTCTGCAACCATCTGACAGTCCAGATCTTGAGACACATCCTCATGAGTTACCGAAGAAGTAACCCTGTCTCTAAAAGTGGAAGCCCTGGCTGTAACAAACTCCTGCCACTCATAAGCTTCCCTGTCCTCATCTGTGAGTCTCGGTAACATAGAATCCTGGAACCCACCATCACCATATGACAACGCTGAATCTACACCCAAAGTCAAATATAAAAAGCCAGAAACACTACAGCACTCATCATCCTCGCTCTCAGCATCAGAGATATCTGCAATGCTAGTGCCCTCATCATCTATCCGCATCTCCTCTACTAACTCTGGCTGCAAACACGACTCAATGTCGTCATGTGAATCAACTATACTGTGGCATGAAACTACGTCGCCCAAATCAACTGCAACACTCCCATCTTGAGTGTCATCCCCAAAAAGCTCCATGCACACATCCTTAGCACAGGAAGAAACCACTGTCTCCTGTACTAATCCCACACTGCGACTGCTATCATAAATCTCTGAGTTGTCAGAGCTCATATGCTCCTCGCAGTCATCACCCAACATCTCACAGGGGGTGTCATCTCCAATGCAACTCATAGCTTCCTCAAAAGTGTCATCAGATGTGTCTATACTATCAGCTCCCACATCTCCTACTGAAATCTCATCTGCGGACACGTGTCTCTGCACACATGACTCAACGTCAAGCTATGCACCAATAATGCTAGAGCACGAACTGTCATCAACTGACCCTGCTGTAATGCCCAGATCACCAACCTCACCACTGGGAGACTCCGTACATGCCTCGGTCCTATCTGAGGAAGCAAATGCCTCATGAACTGGAGCAACACTACTACAACTGACATAAACATCTCCAATAATAACTCCCTCCATGAAAGAGTCTGAACACTCAGTGATAACTGCAACATTAGCTGCCTCTGTACAATCCGTAGTGACTGCTCTGGGAGCCTCAACCTGGTGATGCTCAGCACTGCGAATGGGAATAGCAGGTGCTGAACTAGATGTAGGAACATCAGCATCCCGGACAACTGTCAGAGAAAACTCTAGCCTTCTCTCCTGCAAACTCGATGTTGGCCTTCTAAAGGCAGAGACCATGTATCTCGCTGCCCTATCTACTATAATTGGATCCGACAAACTCACTGCCAATCTCTGCTGATGCAATCTAAGTCTCTCCATGCTTTCTACTAAAGCATTTAATTCCTCTCTATTTCCCTTACTGCTATGACGACTTTCGGAACTGGATCTCCTGTATTTATCCATAGCTAGGAAAAATGGAAGTGCTGGTCACTTTTAAAATACTTCAGAAAATAAATGAATCTAGACCCCAGAGGATGGCAGGAAGAAAGCTCTAATACCACTGTAAAGAGCCTAACTGACTCTTGGCTCTAGGAAATTCAATTCTTTGAAATAGATAACACTTCCACCGAATTTTATGAAGGAAAATATATAACTTGGATATTTCTTCACAATTATAATATCATAAATTTCAAATAATCCATTTATAAATTAAACTCACAAGTATGAATGTACAAAGAATTTGTAAATTCAAATTCTGAAAATTATTTCCATAAAAAAAATGGCACCTGGCAAGCAAAGTATGTGTGCTGAATGATGAATAAACTCCAAGTGTTATCACGTAGCCCTAGGAAGAATTTTGCAGCTCAAGGAATCAAAACGCTGCCTCCCAGGAAGAACTCGCAGGCAAGAAAGGACTCCACGCAGCTGTTTGAAATCAAAACGTGGCTCCCTGAAATTGAAACGCAGCTTCCAAAATAATTAATGCAGCCTGTATTTATTGGTAGGCAACCGTACAGTCAATGCAGCAATCATAAGGAGATACATCAACCTCCCTTACTCAGCAATGGCATCCAGATAAGAGAAAACCGAATTCCAGCTGTAGAATGAACAAATTCAATTTATCCTTGAACCGAATTGATATACATCAGCATCAATGTCATGAGCTGTCATGAGTCGTAATAGATACACGAATAACACCAATATATTTGTAAGAGCATATATATATACTATTCAAGTATTGTCAAAATCTTTACTTAACCACATTAATCAATATTCGTAATCAATATTAATAATTTATCATTAATCAATATTATTGATTAGTATATTTAATTAATAATATATTGATCAATACTGTTAATCAATATTAATTAATATATAATTAATCCATACAATAATAGTGATATTAACCCACATATAGTTAATCAATTAAAAATTAATCATTATAATTTAATAATCAATAAATAATTAATATTATTAATATTAACCGAGCAGTAATATTAATAATATAATCAAAACATAATTAATAATATAAATCAACAATAATATTACTAGTTAATATAATATTAAGTAATCGGTCCCATTCATCATTCTCTTATAATATTAATAATGAGATATTAAATAAACTATAACATTAAGTGATCGAATGTCACTTGCAGATGGAAATAGAAACGTCACCTTGATTCAGCACCCGGTCCATCCACAATGGCCTTTGACCAAGGGACGTGGCCATAAGACCCATGCACAAGTATAAGAGATACCGAGGAAATAGAACAGGGGACAGTGGGGAGATAAGGAGGAAAAAAGGAAAGAAGTGGAGATTGATCAGCAAGGAGGGGACAGAGAGGAATCACATGACAGATATATTATGTTCTAATAACAAATGGAACAATGTACATATTTATAGAATACCACCAAATAATAAGAGGCTATAAAATATATGTGCTCTTTACTATAAAGAGATATATCATTGACTACAATTTATATACATCAATGAAATATAGTTCAAAAGATACAAACGAAACATATTTGGATCAGGGGAATTTGATAATAACAACTATATTGTCAAATACCTGATAGTTCACATGTTTGAGAGGCTATGTAGATGTTTCATTATTAAGTAGGACAATTACAATAGAGATAAACTATTCACCACTTAATACAACATCAAACATCAGAAGCAGTAATTTGAATAATATATTATGAATTTCGTATCGTTGATAAAAAGAGACTAATTTTATATCACAATCCATTATGAGAGTTTAATGGCAGAAGTTACACGAACCAGATAAGTTATACGGGAATTCATAAGGAAGAATATTATATCTATTAAAAGTAAGAGACTGTGTATGGTCTATTACTTCTATATATATATTATTCATAATTGTTAATAATAATGCAGAATCATAATACATGATAAATATGTATATATACATAAGAAATCAAGAACTCTTATATTATATGTTTATAAAGATTAAATCATATATATATATATATATATATATATATATATATATTATTATATATATTACAATATTGAATCATATATATATATATATTTGATAGATATCTAAAATACAAAGGATAATATAAGAATTATATAGATATCAAATGTATATCTGAAATATATATATATATATATATATATATATATATATATATATATATATATATATATATATATATATATATATATATATATATATATATATATATTGGGAATTTTGAGAGAAAATTACGTAAGGCCCTATTTGGGATCATTACAAGTGGTATCAGAGCATAATCCTACCATCCTGTGGAAATTTAGTTCATGCAAATGCATAACGAACAAGAGGAAGTGTTTCCATGACAGAGCAAATGACCAATGAACTTAGAAATATCTTGGAACAATACAAAGAAAGAGATATATTAATGTTAAACGGATATATCCAGTATAGATCAAACGAACTCAACTCTTTAATCCCGCTAAGGCATCTTGAGTGTGAAGGTTGTGGATGGTAGAGGCGGAGTAATTTCGGGCACATGATGGTTATCCCAACACTGGGGTTAGGCCTTGAGGGAAACCGCTTGTAGCCTGTTTCACGTGACCCAGGCTTTGTAACTCTTCCACTCTTGATGACCTTAGAGAGAGAGAGAGAGAGAGAAGGATTCCTCCATGATCTATATGGGAGATATTTTAATATTCATACAAATTATGTTGTTTACTTACTCCATTGTTGGTTGTTAAATTGATATGTCTAGTACGGATTTTATGAACTCATCTCTTCAATCCCACTAAGGCATCTTGAGTGTGAAGGTTGTGGATGGTAGAGGCAGAGTAATTTCAGGCACATGATGGCTATCCCAACATTGGGGTTAGGCCTTGAGGGAAACCGCTTGTAACCTGTTTCACGTGACCCAGGCCCTGTAACTCTTCCACTCTTGATGGCCTTAGAGAGAGAAAGAAGGATTCCTCCATGATCCATACAAGAGATATATTGGTATTCATACGAAGTATGTTGTTCTACTTGTTCCATTGTTTGTTTGCATTTCTTTAATGATTTCGCATAACGATGGATAATATATATAGGATGTAATACTTAATAAGAAGAGCTACTAATCAAATCAAAACTTTCCTAAATTGGCATCACTGTGTATACCTTTTGTATGCTTCGCGTCTTCATGCATCAATGTGTACACTTCGTGTTCTCATGCATCAGTGTGTATGCTTTGTGTTTTCAACGTGTATACTTCATGTCCTCATGCATCAGTGTGTATGCTTCGTGTTTTCAACGTGTATACTTCGTGTCTTCATGCATAAATATGTATACTTCATGTATGCTCTGTGTCTTCATGCATCAATGTGTATTCTTCGTGTTTTCATACATGTGTTCCATGTATTCAAATCTAAATGGAAGTGTTAATCTAATATGTCTGGTATGAATTCTACGAATTCTTTTCTGTAATCCCACTAAGGCATCTATGAGTGTGGAGGTTGTGGAAGGTAGAGGCGGGATAATTTCGGGCACACGATGGTTATCCCAACATTAGGGTTAGGCCTTGAGGGAAACTACTTGTAGTTTGTTCCACGCGACCTAGGCCCTGTAACTCTTCCACTCTGGATTTCCTTAGAGAAAGAGAGGACTTATCCACGATTCATATGAGAGATATTTGATATACATATAAATTATGTTATTGGTTTGCATAATGGATGAATAATGTAGGAGGTAATGCTTAAAAGAAGGGCCTTTAAAAATGAGATTCCCTAATTAGCGCTATTTGTTGAAATAGGGCGGTACTAAGGGACAAGGGTCATTTCAAATGTATGGCCTAAATTTTGATTGATTTGGAACAATTTAGAGTAATAGCGCTTGTTATCATAATGACTTTGTCAGACACTCCTATGAAATAGTTTTAATAAGATCATAACTCAATAAAGGAAATTATGATAGTAATTGCTTGAGGTCAAGCAATTTTGGGAGGGGCGGTCTGTCATGAGCTGTCATGAGTCGTAATCAATACACGAATAACACCAATATATTTCTAAGAGCATATATATATACTATTCAAATATTGTCAAAATCTTTACTTAACCACATTAATCAATATTCGTAATCAATATTAATAATTTATCATTAATCAATATTATTGATTAATATAATTAATTAATAATATATTGATCAATACTGTTAATCAATATTAATTAATATATAATTTATCCATACAATAATAGTGATATTAACCCACATATAGTTAATCAATTAAAAATTAATCATTATAATTTATTAATCAATAAATAATTAATATTATTAATATTAACCGAGCAGTAATATTAATAATATAATCAAAACATAATTAATAATATAAATCAACAATAATATTACTAGTTAATATAATATTAAGTAATCGGTCCCATTCATCATTCTCTTATAATATTAATAATGAGATATTAAATAAACTATAACATTAAGTGATCGAATGTCACTTGCAGATGGAAATAGAAACGTCACCTTGATTCAGCACCCGGTCCATCCACAATGGCCTTTGACCAAGGGACGTGGCCATAAGACCCATGCACAAGTATAAGAGATACCAAGGAAATAGAACAGGGGACAGCGGGGAGATAAGGAGGAAAAAAGGAAAGAAGTGGAGATTGATCAGCAAGGAGGGGACAGAGAGGAATCGCATGACAGATATATTATGTTCTAATAACAAATGGAACAATGTACATATTTATAGATTACCGTAAAATAATAAGAGGCTATAAAATATATGTGCTCTTTACTATAAAGAGATATATCATTGAATACAATTTATATACATCAACGAAATATAGTTCAGAAGATACAGACGAAACATATTTGGATCAGGGGAATTTGATAATAACAACTATATTGTCAAATACCCGATAGTTCACATGTTTGAGAGGCTATGTAGATGTTTCATTATTAAGTAGGATAATTACAATAGAGATAAACGATTCACCATTTAATACAACATCAAACATCAGAAGCAGTAATTTGAATAATAAATTATGAATTTTGTATCGTTGATAAAAAGAGACTAATTTTATATCACAATCCATTATGAGAGTTTAATGGCAGAAGTTACACGAACCAGATAAGTTATACGGGAATTCATAAGGAAGAATATTATATCTATTAAAAGTAAGAGACTGTGTATGGTCTATTACTTCTATATATATATATCATATTCATAATTGTTAATAATAATGCAGAATCATAATACATGATAAATATGTATATATACATAAGAAATCAAGAACTCTTATATTATATGTTTATAAAGATTAAATCATATATATATATATATATATTATTATACATATTACAATATTGAATCATATATATATATATATTTGATAGATATCTAAAATACAAAGGATAATATAAGAATTATATAGATATCAAATGTATATCTGAAATATATATATATATAGAAAATATATATATAAAGTATATATCTGAATTATATATATAAATATTCTAATACATATAATGGAATATTTTAATGATATTAATATATATATATATATATATATATATATATATATAATAGGGAATTTTGAAAGAAAATTACGTAAGGCCCTATTTGGGATCATTACAAGAGGTAATATATATATATATATATATAATTGGGAATTTTGAGAGAAAATTACGTAAGGCCCTATTTGGGATCATTACAATCAATTCGCAGCCAATAATTATCAGAATTTCTTTAGAAGAATCAATTGCACAATTCACCACCACAGAGATGATTCAAAGTCCTGCAGAGAGGAATCGGTCTTCAAACCCTTGTTGAAAGCTCTCAACAAAATACTTCATAATTTTTATCAAATCAACAATGTGTTAGCAATTTATGTTGTCATTCGTGTATTTCATCAAACCCATTCATACTGGTCAAAGATCACCGGTCACTCACATTACTTAGATGACAACGGTAGATGAAGCACATAGTGTATGCACCGGTCAACTAAGTAGATTAAATAAACCGGTAGACTGAACCTAGTACTCAGTATCGGTCTTATTCAGCATCCAACGACAAACCGGTACCGATCATTCACTGATAGATAAATCTGATCCAGTTTTTGTGGAACAGTTTGAGTTAAGAGCCTGATTATGCGGGACATCCATTACTCTGATATGAAGTTAACCTTTCAACAGGAGTTAGCTTTAAATTCTACGGATGATCTCAAGATAAACTCTAGATCACAATGCACAGTTTTCTTGCGTTGCATATTTTATGGTCAAGTTTATTCCCTGGCAGTTCCGTGAGTCAAGAGGATCACTCTTGTATAAATATTAGTCATAGGATGCAAAGAAAAGTGCTGTTGCGGAAAGTTGGAGATTGCAGAAGAGCAGAGGAAAGATATCTTCTGAGGAAGTGCTACAGGCACATAGGTGAAGTAAGAAAGGAAGATCAACAGCCAAGCTAACAGGGGAAGAGATCTACAGGTATGATCTAATCAGACAATCAGTGTCATTATAGATCACTGTTTTTGAAAGGTGTTACATCGTATACAAATCCCTCTGATAGGGTGAACCTAATCGGTTCGTTGTAAAAATCCCCCAACAGGGTGACATCTTTGTTGATGTTCAAAGTCATGTAACCAGGCAGCTCCTAATAGGGCCTAGATCCTAATCGATCATTTGTAAAAATCCCTTAACCGGGTAGCACTTTAACGAGTGCTTTGTATGCTCCTAATAGGGCACCTTCATCTAGAACTAGTGAAGTTGTGAGCTCCGTCTCACCGTGGTTTTTTCTCTCTAACCGAGGGTTTCCACGTATAAATACTTGAGTAGATATGTGTGGTTCTGTTTATGCTTGTGAATGACTATTGACTTTCTACTTTGCATTCAAGAATCTGCTTACAAGTTTTAAACAGTAAGATTTAGTATTTTCTGATTCACCCCCCCCCTCTCAGTAACCGGTAAGGTAACAACAATTGGTATCAGAGCCAAGTTCTCTACACAATAAAAGTTCAACAACTTGAGAAAAAGATCATGGAGGGGTATCGGTACCAAAAACAGCTAGAGGAAGCCAACGACATTATTGCCTCGCTGGAGAATAGACTGAGGAAGTCACTTGCAAAAAGAAAGGAGTTGGCTCTGCAATTAAATGAGAGCAATGAAACCATCGACGAACTCTCTGGGCAGAGTGGGTCTGATGAAGTTGAGGAAGCGGTCTCTCAGCTTACGGAAAAGAATCAGATCCTAACTGGTCAGATTGCTGATCTCAAAAGGGAGCAGAAGGTGAATGCTCTAAGAATGACTGAACTGATTGAGCAGAAACGAAAAACTGAAAGTGAAAGGAACACAACCGTCAAGACATCAACAGCCTCTGAAAAAGCAATGAACCGGGTAGAGGAAGCTGCAAGAGCAAATGAACTCCTCATTGTGCAACTCCAAGAAGACTTGTTGATTGCCACCCAGGAGAATGCCAATATGCACAAAGCATGGCAGGTTAGAGATGAAGCATGCAAGAAGCTTGCAATCGAGATATATCAACTCAAGGAACAAATGAAAGTCCTTGAAAGAAGGAATGAAATGTTGAGAAGATACAATGAAAGCTCAGTCAGGCTCGATGAGCAACTCAATGCTCAATGAAGGCACAATGATCACACTGGTCTCGGATTTACCGGTGGAGTCACCAAACGGAACGATGAGTCATCCAGTGCTCAGCCAAGTAAGAAGAACAAAAGGAAGACGCTAGCACAAAGAGGTATGAAAACTTTTTACACCTCTTGTAAGCTTTGTGGAAAACCAGGTCATGACACTAATGACTGCAGAAATGCACCGGTCAGAACCAACAACAGTTAGTGTAAAAACTGTTGCAAAAAGGGCCACAAGACCAATGAGTGCTGGTCTAGTCCCATATCTATGTCCAGCGGAAGTAGGGGAAGCTTCAAGGGATACTGTTATGCCTGCAACAAATTCGGACACAAGGCTGAAGAATGCAGATCAAAGACTATGGCATTCAGATCACCCAGACCGGTATTTTCAAAAAAAGGTAAAAACCGGAATGCAACTACTCATCCAAACAAAGGGATGCATTGCAACAGAGAATCATGGAGCGAACCACCTAATCCGAGAGGGATGAATCCATGGAAAGCAACCGGTATAGTCTGCCATTACTGCAATCGAGTCGGTCACCTAGCCAAGGACTACTGGAACGAGATCAGGAACAGAAACGAAGGACCGGTGGTGAAGATCTTGAGTTTTGATAAAAGGAACAACGAAGACAAGGAAACCAAGAAAGTAGTGAAGAAAATATGGTTTGTCAAGGAATCAAAGAACTCTACCGAGGAGGCAACGTAGGCAAAATCATCATCACAAGATGGTGATATTTCTTCTGCTAACTGAGTCTTCCAGGCCTAGAGGGAACCGGTAGTACAACTATTGTTCTCGATACAACTGGTGAGTCCTATCTCACTCAGGCTACAAGTCAGACCAGAAAGACATGAGGTGATCAACTGAGACATGCTTAATTGAAAAAGCCAAATTACCGGTTAGCAAAAGCGTCAAGAAAGGTTAGGTAAGGCATTTATTACTATAGTCGTTTAACAAATAGTTACCGTTTGGTAATTACCGTTATGCCCTAATCCTATAAAAGAAGAGAAGGATAACTCATTTCTTCTTTACCTTGCGATTTTATGTTATCTAATCTCTGCTCGAGCAATTCTTGCAATTCGATCATAGAGTGAGATTATCTATCAAACCGATCTAATCATCTCTAACAACCAAGTGAGAGCAATGGCATCCTCATCATACGAGGCAAAGCTTGTTCCTGCAAAACAAGTGGATCGTAATCCCCTTGACATCTCGCCAAATCAAGACAGGGAGATCGACATGGCTGGTGTGCTCTCCTTAGTACCTAAAGGAGTGCTCCTGACAGAAGACGTAATTGCATTTATTCATGCTAAGCAAGAAGAGCTAGGAGAAACGTACTTACAAAGCGAGTATCAATCCCTGTGCTCAGATGGTAATTATCCCAGTGACTACGCAAAGTTGGTATCGTCGGGAATCATTAATGGACTCTCGTATCCAGTTATCTTCAAACCTGAGTGGATTCGAATGGTAGTCAGTCGGGTGGATGATCCGGGATTTTGGCTTATGAGAGGTATCTGCACTTCGATCATGAAAGATGATCTTGATAGGGTAACTGGGTTCTGCAATCAGGGAGAAGCCCTTACTTTGAGAACCATATCTAATGCAGTGGTGGCTAACCTGACAAAATCAAAATCCGACAAGCGATTGATGACCGTAACTGACGTTGAGGATCCAGTTGTTCGGTTCGCATCTGTAGTAATCGGTTACAAAGTATATCAATCAAGTAACCTCAACAGCATACCGGGTGGAGGCATACATGCAGCCTACATAATTGTTCATGACAACGCACAATACGATATGTGCGAAATGCTAAGAGGACAAATCTTTGATAACATGAAGAAGCTGAGCATTGTCAAAAAGAAATCACTGAAATTTGGAACACTCTTGGTTTGTCTTTACTTCTACTATTCTAATTTCTTTCTCGGGAAAGGAAAAGTAACATGGACAATAGACCGACCGGTCATGATGCAAATCCGTGATATGGCTAACGAACTAGGAGACCAGTTTGACAAGGAAATGACCAATCACTTCAATGCATTTCAACTAAAAATGCATGCTAGAGAAAGAATCCAGTCAACTATTGTTGACAAGTACAAAAAGGAGGTATGTTTTCTGGTGTCTCCTGACTCTTGCATCATTCAAGCAGTAGAACCAAGAGACGAGTACGCACCTGATCTTGGATACGAAATGACAACAAAGTTTGCAACATGTATGTAGAGGCCCTGGAAAAAGCACATCTGGATCTTGGTGCTCAACGGTTTGGAACCTATGAGGAAATAGAGAAGAATTTAAAGTAGGCGCCAATCAAGAATGTCTATGTCAAAAGCTCGCCCGCGCCAAAGAAGAAATTGGAAACTGCACAAAAGAGAAAAGCTCAACCGGAGCCAAGCACACAGGAACAAGAAGCAGAAGAAACCGATTCGGAGAATATAGTTCCGCTCAGCGAAAGAAAGAAGAGAACTGACAAGCAAGCAAAGGTGGAACCATCAAGGAAAGGTAAACTAACGATAGATGAATTTATAACAGGACTGAAAGAAACTGGAGGAATGGGTAATGTTAGTAGAAGATACACTTTGGCAAATGATGAAGACCGAAGGAAAATTGAAGATGCTATTGTTGAATGCCTGCATAAGTTCAATCTAAGCCCTTTAGAACTTTAGAAAGTACTGCCTAAGGATCTGTTGACCATCCTTCAAAGCAGGTGGAAAGCTTCAATGGAAAAAGTAAAAGAGCTAAGGATTCAAGCTCTGCTAAAAGTGCAAAATCATCTCACCCTAGAAGAAGCGAGTCAACAAATTGAACTACACCAGCAAAATTTCCTGATAAAGACAAGAACAAACCTCTTACTGATTGGAGAAACCGAGAAAGTCCATAATGAAGCAGTAGCCATCTGGAGCAACCTACTTCGGACACAACAACAAGCAGAGGAAGCACGCCAAAAGGCAACAGCTCCACCAGTTCGTGACATCGAGAAAGGAAAAGGAGTACTCGGAGTAGACAAACTGGTCATCGTTGACATAACCGATGAACCGACAAATCCTACCCTTCTTGTATCTCTAGAAAAAGGTAAGGCTCGCACTATGGTTGTTAATGACATTGTAGTTGAAATTAAAAATTTTGGAGAAATAGATAATGCAGCTAAATGGTATAGCGTGTTAGCTAAGGAAGACAAACAGACAATAGAAAAAGTTCTTGTTGAAAGTCTACTAGACTTCATGAAAACTCCTAGGGATTATAGAGGCAAGTTTCCTCTCGAATTAAAGATCACAGGGGAAGAGATCTATAGGTATGATCTAATCAGACAATCAGTGTCATTATAGATCACTGTTTTTGAAAGGTGTTACATCGTATACAAATCTCTCTGATAGGGTGAACCTAATCTGTTCGTTGTAAAAATCCCCCAACAGGGTGACATCTTTGTTGATGTTCAAAGTCCTGTAACCAGGCAGCTCCTAATAGGGCCTAGATCCTAATCAATCATTTGTAAAAATCCCTTAACCGGGTAGCACCTTAACCAGTGCTTTGTATGCTCCTAACAGGGCACCTTCATCTAGAACTAGTGAAGTTGTGAGCTCTGTCTCACCGTGGTTTTTTCTCTCTAACCGAGGGTTTCCACGTATAAATACTTGAGTAGATCTGTGTGGTTCTGTTTATGCTTGTGAATGACTGTTGACTTTCTACTTTGCATTCAAGAATCTGCTTACAAGTTTTAAACAGTAAGATTCAGTATTTTCTGATTCACCCCCCCTCCCTCTCAGTAACCTGTAAGGTAACAACACAATGAATGATTTTCCTTTCACAAAGCATTGCTTTTATAAGTCAAAAGTGTCTTCTCTCACACACTTTTCACTTAAAACACTTTTTATACTTAGGCACATATTGAATAAAATAATTAATTAATTCATTTGGCTCCAAAAAAAACTTTTTCACCAATATCATGAAATTATGACACGCAAGGTCCTTGTTTCTTGTGCCCAAGATTTAAAACTTTTCATCCTGGTTCCAATGAGCTATAGCACTAAGGTATCCAGCATATAATACCAACAAAAATGGCAACCTTAGCAAATTTAATTAAACAATAATAATAAACCACCCGTCTTGTGAAAACAACTAAAGAAGCGTCCAAATCAAAATCTGTTTGCACAGGATTGATCCAGATGATGAAAGATGATGAATGAACTTGACGGGGTGACTTACTAAAAATAGATGCTCTCTCCAAGATTCTTGGAGCCCAAACCAGAAGCCAGAAATGAAAACCAAGAGCATCATTCAACTCCTCTAACTCATTTGAGCTCATCGGAACTATCAATTGACTTACTATAAATAGTAAGTTCACACCAATGACCCTCTAAACACCTCGCCAGACCACGAGGATCACAATAATGACCTGGCACCATCAGATCAATGACCTGCAAAAAATGGGGACATTACAGCTTGTCCTCAAGCAATCAAAACTCAATCTCTATTTGATCCTAGATAAACAAAATGAAATCATAGGATCCAAAATCAGCTTGGGAGGTTTTTGAATCTTTTTGTTTGATGTGCTATGTTGCATCACACTTGCAAATGGAACGTCCTTGAAACATCTAACAAATACTGTGGCAATTTTTTGTAAGCAAGTTGTGATTTTCCTATATGTCAGATTTAATCTCCCCTGTTTCCACAAGGTCACTTTGATAAATATTGAATCTCCGGTAAATATTTGCTGTTTTCAGTTCTAGAGTCCTTGATTGATGGCCATAACCATGCTGAAATCTGATGTTTTGTATTTGTTTCAAGGTTAAACCACTAACATCAACAATGATGATAAGTTGGAGACTCTTCCAGAATGTGCCTGAAATTCTTTCTATGACTACTAAGAAAGTGTGGAAGGGGCTAGAAATGTGAAGGGAAAAAGAGTCATAATTGATAACCACCTTGTATTGCCTATAGAGTCAAGGTCCCTCACCTATCAAATGGTGCTTATCTTGCCAATCCACCTATATGTATTCAAATGAACTCTATGATGGCTTATTTGCATGATGATGGAAACCCCAAGCTTGAAATTCTGACCCATAATCCTCCATGGTACACCACTACTTTGCAATATGCTTGGCCAACAATCTCTTGAATAAATGCCCAACAATGAATTAACTCTAGCATGCTTATGTTGTGCTACTTTGGTATTCATGTGAACTTCTAGAGAGCATTTGGTGATACCTGAAGCATCAACACTAGAAGTAATGTTCTTGGCACAATCAATTTCTAAATCATGATAGTGCTCATCTCCTTGTGGTGATCCTTCAAAGTCCATGATTATGACATCATGATCCAAGTTATCATGAACCAAAATAGGAAATATGCCATCATAGAACCAATCATAGAACTCTAACCAATGGTTTTGACACTTAAAAATCAAAATTTTACAATATCAACAATTGCAACATTAGAAAAAAATACAGTGCGAGTTTGAAAGCTTACATAAATGATCTTCATGGCTTTGGCAAATCTATCATAAAATATAGTCTTCTTGATCTTCTTTGTTTCAACCTTCCCACGGTAAGGACTCTCCAACCACATTTTACTCACAAAGATGCACTTAAGATTGTGTATTGTAACTAATCTACTTTGCAAGGTGGGGAAATTAATGGCAAAGCACGTCACTCCTGATTTCATGAGATCCTTTCCATCAGTGTGCTCTATCATAAGATCTAGGACCCATGTGCAGTTGTAGATGTACCTTTTGATATTCCTTGCATCTTCAACCACATTCTTCACTTGGCTTAGTTTCTCTTTCTCATCAAGGAGTAGATTAAGACAGTGGGCAACACAAGATCTTGGGTGCCTTAATTTTAGAAGTCTACTCACTACCAAATATGTAGTTGCATTGTCGATGATTATTTGAACAAAATTTTCCACTTTCATCTCCATCAACATCTCATCCAACATGTTGCACAAGGTCTTTTCTTATTCCATTGGAGGCATTAATTGATTTTAAAAAGACTAACTTACCTCTTAAAGCCACTAAAAATTTGACGAGTTTCTTGTTCTTGCCATTTGTCCACTTGTTAGATTAAACGATGCAGCCTTTCTTTTCCCAATTTTTCTTTTGTTCTAGTCTTAGGTGTTGTTTTAAACCTCCTCCTATAATAATGGTCTACTCAACTCATGACGACTTGGGGCCTTGAACTCCTACCTACCACAATCAACACATTGATTGACTATTCCTTGTAATGAATTTAAGCAATGTTAAATGGAATATTGTGGTACAGTACCAAAATCTTGCACATGTCAATATGTCTCATTTTGCAATTCTCTATTCCATGTAGTTAGTACCTTCCATTGAATGTTGTGCAGCAGGATTGTTATGAAGAACAAAAAGGCTATAACTACAACTACCCACACTTCTTGATTCTTGAATTTGTGGCCCAATGGAAAAAATGCCCTCTATTCTCCCTATGCCCTTGTAGAACTTAAAACTAGGTTTGGGGCTTCCGTTGTCACTTTTGTTCTTTTTTCTTTACTTTCTTTTGCTCATATATTTCAAAGAGTGCTTTAACATCCTTGTTAACTTTCACACTTGTTGGCTAAAATTTTTGTAAGCCACTAAGACTACACCTTACAAAATTGTAACTTTAGGCAACGGTATAGTGAGATAAATCTCTCCTCTCAGCAATAGGGAAGGCTCCCTTCTTACCGCAGGTGGCTTTAGTAGGACTTCAACTGAAATTAAACAAATGGGTGATTCTTCCAATCTGCTCCTCTTTCTTCATGAAAGATTCACAAGTAACAACAAATTTATAACTCTACAAAGATCTCCTACTGCTACGATAATACTGGTGACTTGGTAGTTGACGTAAGAACAACTCCTAAGACAACAGTTATAATTATATTTGGTAGATTAAGAACAAGGGCCCAAAGTCTCTTGCGATTAATCCTATTCGAAGAATAACTAGAACCAATAGTGAGGCTCAAAGTCTCTCACTAATAATCCTAAAATTGAAATAAAACACACAAAGCTGAAGCTCAATGTCTTCAACTCCTAGTATTTGCAGCCACTATTAAACAATATCAATTCTCATCCTGTAGCTCAAAGTCTTTCAAAAGGCAAACTGAAACTCAAGTGATTCACACAAGTTAAACCATAAAGTGAACTCAAGTATGATTAAATAATGCAACATAAGAGAACATCATTCAATTACAAGACTTGCAACACAAAGTTTGGAAAATCTTGCTCCTTTTATTCACTTCTAAAAATTTGCACAATGAAACACAAAGTTTTCACCACACAAGCTTCTCAAGCATAGCTTTCTTGCCTAAAACAAAAGATGATTATTTATAATGAGCTCCCTCCTTTATATAGGAAAAGAGGAGAGAAAATTGGAGAGAAAAAGGGGAAACCCTCAACCACTTTGACTTATTCAACAACTAACTAAATAACTATGACTTATTCAATATTGCAATGCCTAATGCACTTGCAACCTGATTATATGAAGCGATTATACAGGTACATGTTTTCTTTTTTTTACAAAGTGTTTTACTTCTACATGCAATTTGTCATAAAATTTACATGTATTCTATTAAAGCATGAAGTATCTGAGATACTTAGAAAACATCTTCACAAAGTATCTACAACATCTTCGATTTTTTGTAGAGATTCACGGACGACTGCTTCATCTGGTGCTCCTGTATGTTGTGAGATTATAGTCACTTTTTGAATCAAGCTCGTACTTTTAGAGGTAACATTTCTGTACTCAATCAGATGATTCTGTAGACTATCTAGTGAAGCTTTGTAGCTTGTCAGTATATCAATCATATTGAAGTCAAAGTTATCCGCCTCAAGCTGTAGATGAATAATTCTTGTGAACCCTATCAAAATACCTCCTTCAGCGAGTTCACCATCTTCAGTAATTATTTGGCACATCAATTGTTGAAAGCAACCACTGATCATATGTTCATGGTTATTAAGGTCATATGTTCATGGTTATTAAGGCACTCCACTGCTGCCTTACTTTCTACCACCAATCCTTTCATAAATTGCTCCTTATTGACCATTAGATGCAAATAACTATAGTACATTTCTGCTGAAGAAATGATTCCACAGTCACCTAAGACATCCAACTCCACCACTATCATGCTCCTCCAGACATCAAGATCCGCATCTAGGAATCAAAACTTCTGATTGAAAGAAGTAAGGAGCTCATTCAACTTAACCAAGATCTCTCTTCCCCGTTTGAATATCTTAAAAACATCTTGAATCAATTGCATGCATTGTGATTTCAAATGACTGCCCCATTCATCTATGGCCTTTGCTTTCCTTTTTACTTGC
The DNA here is from genome assembly GCA_027943335.1 of Chamaecyparis obtusa. Taxonomy (NCBI): domain Eukaryota; kingdom Viridiplantae; phylum Streptophyta; class Pinopsida; order Cupressales; family Cupressaceae; genus Chamaecyparis; species Chamaecyparis obtusa. Next base: position 1,097,207 of record BSBK01002242.1, read on the forward strand.
CCTGTAAGCTCAGAAGAAATAGGATTAGCTGACAGAGAACAGGCCTTCACTTTTTCTATGATGTCTAGAAGTCATGCGTTCTCCTCCTTTAACCTTTTCTTCTTTTCCCACAATCTATCATTCTTTTGAGTAAGTAGACTGACTGCATCTTGTGCATCCTGTTGACAACCCAGACGTGTTTGTTTTCCAAGTTCAATTCTTGTGAACTTGTAGTTTGTGGATTGCATCTCCTTTGTAGGTTTGTCAACAAGAGGTTCAACTACCTCTACATACTTGACTTTATTGTTGTCAACCATGACCCTTGAAAACATTTTTGCTTTTTTGTTTTTAGGCGCCTTGGTCCTAGCAACTTGCCTGTAATCATGACCCTTAGGTGGGATTTCTTCTTTCTTCCTCTTCTGAATGATTATGCTGAACCATGAAGGTAGAGAAAAAGATGAAGAACCCGTTGTAGATGTAGTAACCATTGTGGTTACTGAGTTAACCTGTGCAACTGTGGCCACAATGGGGGAATCTCTGTCTGAATAGCTATTGGAGCGGGACTGCTATGGGTGACCTCAGCCATGAACTGCTCAAATTGTGTTGAAGTGGTATCCACTAGCGCCATAGATGAAATTGTCATAGAGGGGATAGTCATGGAGTATGTATCAAACACATTCTCAAAACTCTGATACTGATCCACTGACAAGATCGTCGGAGCAACTGATGAGATGGGCAGAGCTTGTGTTATCAATACTGAATCCTCAGGAGGAGGTGCCTGCTCTGTGGAGAATGCATCCATGACTGTATCCAATGGTGAATTAGGTGACTCATTTGACACAGCTGCAGAGTTAGGAAGTGTAGTGGCAATTGACGCGTCTACAGGAGGAGGTACCATAGGAGTAGACTTCTTTGGCTATGGTATCTCATCATCACTAGAATCAATTTGAATCTTCTGAGGCTCCACGGTTTTTACCTCAAGGACCCTTTTTGTAGCCTTACCTCCTTTGATAGTGAGTTTTGGAATGAATGGAACCGGAGGCTCTGAAATTGAGGTCGATGTACCATCCTTACCCTTACCTTTAATTTCCAACCTTAAACCGATTGGACCAGAAGAATCAAAGTCTTTACTTGGCTTGATCTTGATACTTTTAAAGCCTCTCCTTTTTAACCAAATATTGGTATTGGCAAGGATTGATTGAAAACGATCCCAAATAGAGGTAGTCTCTTTAAATGACCATATTGGAAGAAGAATGGGAAAATTCTCCACATGACGTTTTGTGTAGTCTAGATCAAGTATATCATTATTATCTTCAACACTAGGAGGGATCTCTGCAAGGTTGAAGTCAACAATTTGCTTGATGGTCAACTGACAATAGTCCATCTTTCAGATATCTACCTCCGTGCACAAATCAGTCGATATGTCCTCAAGGCGATGTACATGAACAAATTGCCTCCTCATTTTGTCATCGAGGCCCCTCCAATCGAAACAACTCCTGGGCATGAACTTCTTCAGTGTGATCCTTTGGAGTTCGAACTCCATGTTCTTCGCCTCGGGCATAGTGTCCAAAGAGTATCCACCAATCTTTAATGGATTCCTTGAGGAAACCCCCACCCTCGGTTTATGCAATGTGGACTGGTATGTCTGCACTGCCATGAGCTGCCTTGCCAACTCCATCAAAATGATTTTGTTAGTAGGATACTGTGGGAGTGTGTATGGCTCGCCTCTGAAATACCCAATTCACATGTATGTGAAGTTAGGGAACTGTAGAAATAGGCAGCCAAATTCATTCACCTTGATCCATGCCTCATCCATCACTCGCTTATTTGGGTGTTGTTTATCAAACAAGCACATGTAATACCCATAGAAGGCATCTTGTACTCTCTGTAGTGCACTCGACTGGCCCTTAGAGGCAGCTGATCGTAATACTCCCAAACAGGCACCAATGTCCTATCTCCCTTGGTAGTGAGTCCTGAGAAAGAACCCAGGGATGTAGCAATATGCACCAAATAAGAATTCATGTAGAATGTCCCAGTAATAGTGACTTGGGACAACTACTCACAGAGGACATCATTGATCATTTCTCCCCAAAAGATCTTTTGCTTACTTCTGACAATGAGAGAGATGTATTTGTGCATCCAAGGCTTGAAAATGTTAGACCCTTTAAGGTCTTCGATGCGACTAAGTAGTGCGATGAGATCATTGATTTCCTCTTTGAAATCTGTGCATCTCACCCCCTTGAGTCATCTTACAAGATTTGGCCTCTTGTTGATCGACGAGTTATCATTAACGTATTTGATGCAATGCGTTGTATCTTCGTTCCACCTGTCCAAAGTCTTCTGTTTTGAAATATTGGCGACTAATAGAGCAGGAGGAACTTGAAAGATTCTATCAATAGTCTCAGGATCTAGACTAATGATAGTGTTTCCATCTTGATCTCTGATGGTTCTAGATAAGTGATCAAAGTTTTTGGCACAAGAAAACACGAACTCCGGTTCAAGGGAAGCCAAGGGAAAAGTAGAAACCAAATGTATGCTAGTCTGCTTTATGTAGAATATTTCTTCTGTTGCTGCGGTATCCACTCTTTTGAGAAAATCGTCAATACCCATGTGTGAAATATCTGTGTCTTTGATGTCTTTACAATATGAAACAACTTGTGAAGGAGGAATGGAGTTGTGGTACTGATCATATTGGCATTTCATTTTTTTCTTCTCTTTACCTTTACCTGGTACAATCTCGTTTGACATAGCAAGGTTGTGGGCGTAAGCAACCGTGACATGAAACTTCCAAAACATGAGAACATCTTCAAAGGATGGATCCATTGCACTTTTTCGGACACACAAGCATGAGCCTTTAATTTTTTTTGCATATGAGTATGGCTGGAAATTATGGGACAGTGAGAGAATGAATGGATTTTAGCTCAAAAATGGTAAGGAAGACGCAAAAACGGATTTCTTGGAGGTGATTGCATATGTGGACAGTGAGAAGTATGAAGGGAAACATGTATGCAAATGAGTGGACATGATACCTACTTATAATGGAACTAAGAATTCCTGTTAAAAGTGAATTGATTTGACCACCACCACGAGTTTTAAGTCATGTGGTAGCGGCTAGATAAATATAAACAAGGATCATGTAAGTGGGGTATTTTTTTGGAAGGAAATTGCATATATGTATTAACATGGACTTACTCTTCTTTTCATCATGGAATGAGGTTTTTAGGCCCAACTGCATATGCAAGCAAGTGGAGACTCTTGCATATGCAACTTGAGAATTGAAGATAGAAGTAGAAGGATCATCAAAACAAACATAACATGTAAATTTGAAATAGAAATGAAATCTTACATATTAATCAAAAACCAAAACATGAACTTGGAAAGAATTGGGGAAGAACTTAAGGAAAAATTACCTCAACTCATAAGAAGTCTTGTAAGAAGTCTTGCCAAATCTTTGAGCAAAATCTAGAATAAATCCAAGAGGATTTTTGGATTTAGAAAAGATGAGTTCAAAAGATCATATATAGACTTCAATCCTAGTCTTAATCCTCTTATTTTGGGGAGTCAATATGCAATAGTTGCCAAGTGGGAAGAAAAGAGAAACAAATTGCAAGAGAATAGCAACAAAATTGACCATTTCAAATGCATATGCAAAGAAAATAAAAAATGGCACATAGGGCATCAAAAATGACTTGAAAAGAATTGCAAACAAGCTGGAAATGAAAAGAAATGCCTTAGAACTTACCTTGAGGCGACAAGTCGAAGATTTGGTGAAGAAAATTGCTCAAACAAGAGGTGTTTTTGTGCAAAAAATGTGCCCTAAACGGGCTGTAATGTGAACAAAATACCTCCAAATCTGCAACCTTGATGAGCCAAGAATGATCCTTGGGAGATTTAGTGCAAAAACAACCCTATAAGGAGCCAAAATGGTTCAGTTTTGACCATTTTCCTTGTGATTTCTTGCTTCAAAATCCCGTTTTTCTAAAAAATGCCAAAAAACAATGGGTTTTTAGAAGTAAAAAACACTTGTTTTCTTGTTAAAAATTGCCACTTGCATAGGATTGAAGTAAAGACGTGTTTTAGGAAGGAAAAAACATGTGCTTTTCTACCTAAAATCACCACCCTTGCCTTCAATGAGTAATGACGCACTTTTGGGTGCTCAAAACATATGCGTTTGAGTCTAAATTCGCCACTCATATGTGTTTGAGTTCAAAATGAGTAACGACATGCTTTTGGAAGGGAAACACGTGTTTTGCTAATTAAAAAACCCACATATATGCATTTACATGTCAAAACACCTCTATTGAAGAAGTAATGATGTATTTTTAAGGAGGAATAACACATGTTTTTCAAAATGCATGTGCTCTTGGGTTCAAATTTCTCACCTATATGCATTTTAATCATAACTCAAGTTAATAAACACCTTAATAGACTTTTAAAATGCAACAACATGTGCTTTTGAGTCTAAATTCCCCACCTATAAGCACATAAGTGATAAAAAAAAGGTGTTATTGCCTATAAAAAGTCCACCTATATGCATTTAGGACTTATATTTATTGGCAGTGGGTTTTTAATAGGTGTTTTGCATATTGATATATGCTATAAATGATAAAAATCCCATCTTCATGCATATTTAAATGTCTTGTGTAATTAAATTTGATTAATAACTAGAGTTTTCAATAAAGTAACATGAAAATAGACTTCAAAAGGCTAATTTCATAAAACATTAAAAACTATGGTTAAATCAACTCAGAATGAGCTGAAAATTTAAAATGGATGTCAAAATTCATTTTTTTATTAATTTCGTGCAATTGCTAATAAAAAGCCCACTTTTGGATGATTTTTAATAAAATGTGCAATCGGCTTGAAAAACCCCACCTTTTCCTTTATAACTTGAGCTAGACAACTCCGTTTGAGGCCTAAGATAGCTCGAAATGAGTGGATTTCTAAGGGCTATCAACCTATGGGAAAAATAAGATTAAAAACTATTTACAAGAAAGTGAAAAATGAAGAATAAACATGAAGATTGCCAAAAATCAAGTGCTTGCAGTCAGAGAAGGAAAACTCGTTGTAACAAGCATTTAGGGGTATTAACTTGACATAAAGCTTAAAACAAAACACATAAATAATGCTACATAAAGAACAATTCAAGGATGACGAACTGCCTTCATGACATCTTATCAATGTGTTGACACATAGAGAATGCACCTACGAATTCATGAGAAAATTGCGTAGGGTTGCCTCAATTTTGTGATGTCAAAACTGAGGACAGCAACACTAGCTATTGTACATGGTGTAACATTTTGGCTAGGGATCTGTACAAGGTGATATTTGAGTCAATTTATGCCATTGCTCATACTCTTAGTGCAAATGGATACAATTTACAAATAACCTCTCTTCATGCTTGAATTGGTGTCGCATGTTTCCAAAAAGAATCCTTTATTTAGCCAATAGTTCTTCTATTTTTAAAAGCCGTATTCTTTATAGAAAAATAAAATTGAAATGTAAGCAAAGAGGAGACAACATAAAAAAATCAGTATTGCCCTAGTTAGTAGTCTAAAATTAACAAAAAATGTTGCATAACAACTTTTAGAGATAATTAGAATGTTGTTTGTGGAAATTATATGAATTATTAAAATTTTGATCATATTGCAAAGCTAAACAACCTACATGCCTGAATTTTTACATTTATACTTGTAAAAATTGAAGCATGCAAGTCATTTAAATAAAAAATTATTTATATTGCAAGTTTAAAAAGTAGCAGGCTTGAATTTTCATAGTTATAGTTTTGAAAATTTAAGCTTGTTGGTTGTGGAAATATTATAATATTTAAATTTTTTTGTTCCTATTGCAAATTTAAATCACTTGCAAGCTTGATTTTTCATAGTTATAATTGTTAAAATTCAAGCATGTGGGTTGTTTAAATGAAAGCTTGTTCATATTGGAAGTTTGAATGATTTGCAAACTTGAATTTTCACAGTTATAATAGTGAAATTCAAGCTTGTAAGTCATTTAATTGACTTTTTTTTTCGTATTGCAAGTTTAAATGACTTGCAGGCTTGAATTATAATTGTAAAATTCAACACTTCCATACTCTAGCATAGAAAGGACTATTTACTAAGGATCATAAAAAGCTCCTAGACTTCCCACAATAATACAAATGCAACAGTTTTGATGTAAATTACATCACAATGGGATCCAATTTGGATCATTTATTCTAACTAATTTTTCTTTGTGTGAGTTGCATTTATCATATTCCTGTTCTTTAAGGAAAAAAATATTATAAACTTGGAAGTGTAATCTGGTCAAGTTGAATAATTTATTTAAATCTATCCACACTTATCCTTTTCATGTCTTTCATAAGCAATCAGCTTTACAATTGTTCAAAGTAGTATCTAGATAGGGAAGATTCCACATATATATCTCATGATTGTTTTTCTTCCCCAATTCAGGAGCTTTGCATCAAACAATCTTAATGGAGCATTACCACCAGAGCTTGGTAACCTGACTCAGTTGGAACAACTGTAAGCTTGATATATGGCACTTTGAAACTACTACCTTTGAAACATAACAATGGACAAACATATGTTTCTTTCATTTTGGGCATACAATGTTATTCTAATAATGATATTTTGGTCTTTTTATTTCTTGATTGGTTTCATTTGCAAATTTTAGAATTATTATTTTTTCTAGTGCATTGGAATGAAAAAAATTGTTTGAATAGCATCAAATTGTAACTTTCATTTGATAAGGAATTCTATCAAATTTGTAAAGTGTTCAAGATTTGAACTTTTCTAGTTTGTATAATATCATAATAGATGTTCCTTTCTACAAATGTTAAACTTCACTCTATGGTTTTCAAAAAAAGTATCATTCTTAATATTATGCACTCATCCACCTCTCCAAGGGTAGGTGCATCCCCATCCCCAAATTTGATGACTTGGAAAATTGGAGCAATGATGGAGACTATGTATTTTGCATCACTCAAAACACATCATTCTTCACTATATCCTTCACACTCCTCCCCTGCTCTGTCTTGGCCTTGGCCCACCTGTTACAATCTATTGTCAAAACCATGAGTTGTAGTGCCACTTGCAACTCAATCATTCTCTCCAAGAGAATGAAATAGGATGCATATTTGGTCTCAATAGGTTTCAAGAACTACTTCACAAAGAACCGAAAGAGTGCATGTGAAGTGTGGCGGTTGTAGATAAACATCTGCACATTTTTTTCATTGCTAACCACTCCTCTAATCCACACATTCTTCCCAATGCCCTCGAGTGCATTGTTCATGGCACACACACAACATGGAGTCCACCAAATATGTTTGTAGGCCGCCTCAATAAGTTTCCTTGCATCTCTATGCACATGTGCTGCATCTGTCACTACTTGGGCCAAATTTTGTGGTCCAACCTCCTCAATAGCCTCCCCAAGGAACTCAAACTGAAAACCAACATCTTTGTCATGCTCTGTACAATCAATTGACCTGAGAAAGTATGGTCCCTTTGCACATCTAACCATGATGTTGATGAGTGGACGATACTTAATGTCCGTCCACCCATCTATAACTATGTTGCATCCAGACTCCACCCAATATGCCTTCATCTTCTCCATCAAAACATTGATCTTGGAATAGTCCTTATTGAAGATCTAGTCTTCAATTTGTTCTCACTTGATGGCACATATGATGGTCCTCCCCTCGCCACCATTGATAACATCTTAAAATAAGGAGATCTAGCTGCATGACATGGGATGCCATTGACAAAGAACATGCCAATGACATCATCTATCTCATCCTTCAATTGCACATTGAACAATAGCAAGATCTAGTTACCACCATTCAATGCAATTAATCTCAGATAAAGGGTGAATTTTCCAGCAGGAAAGAGCGAATTCAAGCAGAATTGGAGGTGAATTTACATCAGCACCAAGGCGAATTCTAGAAAATTAGACTAGCAATGGTGTGAATCTTAATTGAAAAGGGCGATCTATAATATAATTTGAGTGAATTCCATCAAGAATTTAGCATTTCCAGATTTATATCAAGCATTGCAAAGGGTTTTGAAGTCATTTCCAGATAATTAAGGATGAAAATCAGACTATGTTAAGGTTTAGTTTATTTGGAAAAGGGTTGATGAAAGGGTTTTATAAGGGTTTATGAGGCAAAATTTTGTGAAAAATTGATGATATTTAAAGTGCAATTTGTTTCACTACCCCTTGAAGAAGGATTGTCATGTAATATCTTTTGGAGTTCTTCAATGTGAATCGAGAATGCAAGAAATTGAACTCTTATTGTCTTATCACAATATTTCATTTGTGTGTTTGGGAATTAACTAAGGGTTTTATTTGCTATCACAATCCAAAGTGTTTCTTTTTCTTTTTCAGGTTTGATGCATGGGATGATGATGGAATAATGATGACCGAGAAGGATAAAGAGGACTAGCTCAAGGTGTTCAAGTTTGCAAAATACGGATAAGGCAACTTGGAAGACAACAATGCGAGGAAAGACAAGATTCCTACTTTGAGAAGGAATTCAAGATCAAGTCGTACAAGGAAGCAAATTGCTCTACAAATGAAGGATGCTACATTGACTTTGGATTTCCTTTGGAAATCCAAGATAAACATGAAGGACTCAACAACACAAAATGGAAGAAAATATCCAAAATATAAAGACATTCAAGAAGATGACAAGGAAGAATATAACGACCTTGGATTTCGTTTGGAAATCCAAGATTATGTAGGAGGGCCATTACAATATGGAGGATTTCTCAACTACTACAAGAAGATCAAGACAAGATGACATCCAAGGAGAAGAATTCCAAAAGCAATGAAGGATTACTATGAAGATGAAGAAAATTTATTAAGATGCTGCAATTTGGGAATACAAACCATCACAATTAGTCAAAAGCTAGATTAGATAATGTTAAGTATCATGAGAGATTGCTAGAGATGAAATGAATTCTTTGTGACGAAGGATGAAAGTCTACAAGATATTCAAGCTGAGGTGGTGCCTACTCATCTCCAACCAATCAAATAATTCAAGGTCAACATGTCTGGATTCATTGATCTTGACTCATCAACAAGTAGATATGTGAATGCATTGAATGAAATGTCATCATCTACTCCCTATAAATTGTGCCATTGAGGCTATGATAATTTTCATTGGTCATTTTCCTCAAAAGTGTTAGTATTTGTGGCCTTTTCGGTGAGATCAAATACTGAGATAAATGCTAAATATTAAATCTCATAAATATTGTCTTGTATCTCTATGGAGGGACTACTTTATTTGTGTATTATATCTTTATATTAAGTGGGACGACTTGCTCACCAATTAATATTAATAAAGAGGGACGACTTGTATTTAATATAATGTCTCTTGCATGAGTGCCGACTTATCGATGAGGCGGCTGTATAAAATATAATCAAAGTGCCGACTTGCATATGCAAGTCGGCTGTCTTATGGACATGTCTTTACCCACCTAATGCATACTTATAGGGGGAATGAAGTGTGTGAATTTAGCATCATAGAAAACATAACATGACTGCTAATTCGCACCCTTCAGCAGAGATATATCAGATCCTTTTGCACAATTATTATAACAGCATCTTGGTAATTAAAAAGGAGAAGACCTAGGGCAGACTTGTGGAGTAATACAGCAGCAGACTTGGAGCGAATTATAGCAGACCTAGGGCAGACTTGAGGAGCGATTTATTGCAGACCTAAGGAGCAATCTAGAGCAGACATAGAGGCACAATTCATAGCAGATTTGGAGGACAAATCTGAAGCAAATTCAAAAGGTTGAATTATAGGCATCAATAAGGAGATTCTACAGCATAACCGGGTATTATCCATTCTTTATTTGTCAATATTTTGTTAGGGCCTAAATTTTAGTTTTGAAAGATCATCTATAGTTTGAATTTTCCTTTCAAAGTCTGAAAATATTAACAAAAAGGATATGTACTTAAGGTCTTGTAATTTTCTTATTGGATGACATTAAACGTATGAAGTTGGTAGTTGTAACTATCTCACTCTAGGGTTTCTTTGAATTATCTTGGCCATTGATTTAGAATCAATTTGGGCCCTTCATTTTGTAACTTGAACTCTATAAAAGGTTGCGGTTTTCTCATTTGCAAGGGTTAAGAAAGGAGAATAGTTAGCAAGTAGCAACAACAGTAGTAGGAGGAGATCAAAATTGCTGCCAAGACTATATTGGAATAAATACATGATTTTCATTGAAGATATGGTGGATCTTTGTGTGTTGTTTCAACATTTTGCCTAGTTTCTACTTTTAAAAGTTTTAGTTAAAGTTCATCGATTTTAATGGAGAAATGTGGAGATATGTGATGAATTCTTTGGTTCATACCATTTGTAGTTTGTTGATTGGAAATTGCAGTGCTTGGTTAGTTTGAACCCAATTTAGCACTAGTTTGATTGTGGATGTTCATTTGATGCACATTAGTATTGGGTATTTGGATGAATGTTCTCAATATGAAAATCCTTCTTTAACTTTGGAGAGTGCATTAGCTTTGTGTAGTTGTTTCCTTATGGTGAAGCAAAGCTTGGTTTAAGGAATCCATTTATCTAGGCACTATCCATTATCATTGTTGTCCTTAGGTTTAGATTAGATTTCTTTGAACCTCTATCCTTTTTATCTTTTATTTGAAGTTCAATCAGTTTAGTATTCCAGGTCCAGCTGCTTTAAGGGAGGAGAGTTGATAAAATCTGGGAACATTTGTGTAAGTCCCTTCATGAGAACAGCAAACCACATTATTCACAGAGTTCATCCCTTGTAAAGTTGCATTGTTCGAACTTCGCTTTGTAAACCTTGGGGTTGCCTTAATTGATTCACAGTGTTTAGCATTTGAGATTTCCTTGTTCAAGAGAGGATATAATAATTGGTATTTTATTCTGTTGGTGAGTGTCACGAAACACCCATCAACAAAGTGGAAGGTGGGAAACAAGGTGCAATGCCAAATGTTGTTACTAGAACACATTTAATTTCGACTGTTGATATATGGTGCACACATATGTAGGAAATTTATTTTTGACTATTGGAATACAGTGCATAGTTATTTAGGAAATCCCTCAGTTTTCCTTTACCTATATATGCACACTGCAGGCTTATGTCACCATAGGAAGTTATGGCTTGTAAGACAGATATATCATAACTTGATTGTAGAACTAGATATAACTAATATTAATATAGATTATTATCTGATAAAATTATTTTAAAAGATGCAGTCATTCCAATATAACTGCTAGGTCTCTTCTTGCACATCAAGGTTGACTCTCAATTGATTACAACATTTTCGCATTCATACAACCTTCTAAGGAAATATAAATTTTTATTATTAACTCCTACATTTTGTCTCCCATATTAGAGTAGGTGTTTCTTTATCATGTGGTAGATGTTCAATTGTAAGAATACTCATTATTCTTGTTGACTGGGCAGGTATATTGAAAGTGCTGGAGTAGGTGGAGAGATTCCAAACACTTTTAGAAATCTACATAAATTGAAGAAAGTGTGAGATTCTGCTACAATTCACAGCCTGTGTTCTTTATGTTAGATTTACATATTTCATGATATTTTGCACCTGTTTGGAGGATACACATCCTTATTTTTGATGGGTCTTCCAGGTGGGCATCTGATAATCTATTTACAGGTGCAATACCAGATTTCATTGGAAACTGGACTGATCTAATTGAATTGTAAGATACTTTTTCTGCACAATTTAGAATTTATGGTTTTGAATATATATATGCACATGCGTATGTGTGTTCACAGTAGTCTGCTTTTAATCACCATATCATATCACATGACCTTGTAACTTCTGTTGCAATAGGAGAGAATTAATAGCCCCGATGTTCCTTGATGTGACAACTTCTTAAGCATTTGTTCATAGACAGTAGAGTGCATTTTTTCTGCAGTGACTTTTAACCTTGTTCTCTGCTGCACAATCTAAATAAGCAATACCTGGATTGTAAAACTGGTGGAGTGTAATAACCCTTGCTATCTGTACCCAAAAGCTACTATAATCAGACTATCATTTGTTAAACAGATTGCATATGGTCTTTGAGACATTTTAACAAACACTTTGCTTGCTAGTATGGATGTATTGTTCATAATCTTTGCAAGGGAGAGAGTTTCATATTTGCATGATAATCCACTACATTTGACAACGTGAATAATTGGCATGTAAAGCACGAGATGACAATGTAATACACAGAATAATATAACAGTTCTTCGCTAATAGAAAGTTAATTATTGAGAAATCACAAATAATATCTTCCAGCAAACAATAGCCACAGAGGAAGAACAGTAATACAAAAGCTAACCTTACTCTGCAAATATTCTTCTGGAAGTGATTCACTCTACCTTGATCCTTTTCCAAATATCTCTATTTGAACCAGAACAGTCAGCAACAATGACTGAGAGTAAATATTATTTTTCCTAGACTCAAACTGTAATCATTTAGAATGCAAAGTATACACTCCTCTGCTAGCGTAGATGACTCTTCAAACATAATCGCAATGATTTCTTTATAGAATGTTATATGGTTGAATAAAGTATTGTGGCTTTACGGAATATTACTGTCTGCTGCGTTCAGTTATCAACAGGAAGAAATAAGTTCTCTGAAACACAGATAAAAACTCCTGATAGGACAACCAACCTGTATTCACAATTTAGTTGCAAATTGCACCATTACATCTATGTGCTGGTTTAGCAACCATAGAAATATATGCCGATTCTGAAAATGTGATACTAAATGCCAGTTCAACTCTAGGACATCTTCATAATTCTGCCTTCCTTTATTTGCCATGATCTATCCTTTACCAAAGTCTGATAAATAAATCTTTCGATATATTGATATGTTACCAGATAATCCTCAATATCTTCCTTTTCAATCATAATATTATCCAGCGCTATTAATTATTTGGTCAACTCTTAACTTCATAACATTATATTATGTTAATACTTTACCGGTTACTGAGAGGAGGGTGAATCAGTAACAGCTATCTCTAATGCAGTTAAAAATTTGTAAACAGATTCTCTAATTTAAAACTGAATGTAAACAGTCATTCACAATCATAAACAGAATCACACAGATCGACACAAGTATTTATATGTGGAAACCTTCGGTTAGAAGGAAAAAACCACGGTGAGACAGAGCTCACAACTTCACTACTGCACAATGAAGGCGCCTTGTTAGGAGCTTACAAAAGCATTGATTAAAGTGCTACCCGGTCAAGGGATTTTACAAGAGATCTATTAAGATCTGAGCTCTGTTAGGAGCTGCCTGGTTACAGGACTTTGTACATCAACAAAGATGCTACCCTATTAGGGGATTTTACAAAGAACCGATTAGGTTTACCCTGATAGAGGGATTTCAATAAGCTTTCACTTCTTATAAAAGCAATGATCTATATTGACACTAACTGTCTGATTAGATCATACCTGTTGATCTCATCTACGGTTTGCCTGGTTGTTGAACTCTCTTTCTTTCTTCGCCTCTGTGCCTGAAGCACTCCTCAGAGGATATCACTCCTCTGCTCTATGCAAACATCAACTTTCAACAACAACTTTTCTTGTGTCCTATGACCTGTATTTATATAAAAGTTCATCATAATGAAACCCTTAACTCATAGCAGCGCCAGGCTGCAAACTCCGCAAAAAATCATGCAATTAGAAAAAAATTATGCGCTTTGATCTGGAGTTTACCTTATAAAACATCTGTAGGAATAAAGCTAACTCCTGTTTAAAAAGCTAACTCTACTTCAAAGTAATGGATATCCCATGCAATTCGGCTTTTAACTCAAACTGATCCACTAAATCCGGAATGGATCTATCTTGCAGTTAGACCGGTATATCCTTATACCTGGTTTGTCCTTGTATGCTTCATAGGACCGGTACTTAGTACTTTGTTCAGTCCATCGGTGCATCTATCGAGGTAGTCAACCGGTGCATACACTCTGTTCTCTGTCTACCAGTGTCTTCTGAGTAATGTGAGTGACCGGTGACCCTTTACTGGTATGGATGGGGTTTGTGAAATACACTAATGACAACTCATATTGCTAACATTCTTCCCCTTTGTCATTGGTGGCCAAATTATACACAAACTTTACTCACTTACTGATCATACTGCCTTGTGTGGGTAAAACACTTCTTCCCCTGTACCAGACTTCCCCTGATTGAGTGCGCCGAGAGAAAGTTTTGCACTAATCTTGTCTGCCCAATCTTTGTGTATCTTCTTCCCCTTTTTGCCTCCGTAGGACAAAGTGTAATACGTTTCTTCACTATTGAAGCTTAGTGAAGATGTCTTGATATATTGTTGAGGCTGAGTGAAGGAATGGTGCCCACTGACCGGTTACATATTCTGTATTCTTTTGGGCAACTGTCAGAGAAGTAATGATATTCTCCATGTCTTCCACAGTTTTGTAGGCTGGTTTATTTATTAGAGCTTCTATAGAAATCGCTGTTTGATTCATGATGTCAAATGTTGGAGCTAAGAACATTTGAAATCCAATGATATCTTGGATCCGCTTATTTTTCTCTTCAACAATTTTTCTCAGTGCAAGAGTTAAGCTTGTCATTTCTCTACTATAGGATGTGGCAGTTTTGTTCTTAATATCAAATTGAGAGGACAAGACTTTAATCTTTTATGTTATCTTGGCAGATTTTTCTGACAGATCTTGCAAAAACACTTCAAAGTTTGATGTTCTTCTCATCAAACTTCCTGCTTCTTGAAGTTGCTGTTGTAGAATTCTCAGGTTGGTTGTCATATCCACTTTGATATCTTCAACTTGTTTGTGGAGTATCTCCACTCTTTTCTTCTCGTAGTGGTCAATCGCCACTGTTTCCGAATCTGTGAGATCCTCACCAATTGCCTGTGCCAACACTTCTAGTTGATCAATGACCGGTTCATTGCTATCTATGTCAATATCAAGAACGAAGTTGCATAGAATGTTCTTTACAGTGGTTAGGACCATGTCCTGTTTTCTTTTGGTCAGCTCTTTGAGCTGCCTAGTTGACATCTTGCTGATGTCTACCACTGTATCGGTGATTTTACTTCTTTTTGCTTCCTTCTCGTCGGCAAATGACAACTTCCTTTTATAAGAAGAGCTTGGAATGTCTTCTTGTTCTTGTTGTCCTTGCACTTGCTCCGGTTTTAGTTGCTCGGTATGGACTAGGATGTCTTTGTCTTGTCCCTTATTGTCTTCTGTATCTTGATGAGCTCTGTTCTCTGGTTGAACTTCTCCTTCTAGTAGATTTGATTCTGTAGGAGGTTTTTCCTCGGTCGAAGCTTCTTCTTTCGGTTGCTTATTGACTTCAGCATCTTGTTCTTGTTCTCCCAATGGGACTTCTTTTTGTTGTTGCTTCTCAGTTGTATAAAGTTCTCCCATGGGTATATCAATTTCTGCCTCCTGTTCAGCATTTACTTGTGCATTAGTTGTGAACTCTTCTGTTTGAGCTTTTTCTTTTTCAGTAGAAGATGTTTCATGTAATGTCCCCATTTTGAGCTAGCATTAGAGTTAGTGGATTTAGCCTATCATTGGGTCCTTGTAGGGTAATACTGGTGATTAGAGGACCTTGTTGTGGGTTTTGGCCCCTTTTTGAGAGACTTACTATTTATAGTAAGTGAACGTATGGTTCTATTGAGCTCAGAGGATTTAGAGGAGTTATATGATGCTTTCAGATTTTATTTCCGGCTTCCGGTTTGGACTACAAGATTTTTGGAGGGAGCGTCTATTTTCAGTAAGTCACCCCATCAAGTTCATTCATCATCTTTCATCATCAGGATCACTCTTGTGCTGTCAGATTTTGATTTTGATGCTTCCTCAGTTATTTTTGCAAGATGGGTGAATTATGATTATTATTTAATTAAATCGGCTAAGGTTGCCATTTTTATTGGGAATGTATTCTGGGCATCTTAGTGTTATAGCTCGTTGGAACCGGGTTGAAAAGTTTTAAATCTCGAGCTCATAAAACAGGGACCCTATGTGTTAGAATAACATTATTTTAATAAAAGGGTCATTTTCAGCATTAAAGTGAAGAGAAATATAATGGTTTATTATATTTCAAATGTGCACATAAAGCAAAGTCTTTTGTAAGTGAAAAGTGTGTGAGAGAAGATATCTTTTATTATAAAAGCAATGCTTTGGGCAAAAATGAATTCATTCATGAACTTATGTTTTTTTTTAAAAGATTGGAAGTGGAAAAATATGGCTAGGGTTTGAGGATTGATTCCTCACTTTGCAATTTGAATCATCACATGTTGATGGTGAATTTTGTTTCTGAAATTCTGAAAATTCAATTATGATTCTGAAGGTACAATTTGGTGTTGTATACTGAATTGTGAAGAGTTCTTCAATTATTGTTGATTCACAGGTATTCTTCAAAGGGGTTCGATTCTTCTTCATTCAAAGGCTGAAGTAATTAATTGGAAGGCTGTTGTATCTTCCTGGTTGACTGCTCATAGTTAATTGGAGAGCTGCAATTTAATTTTCAAGAAACAAGAAATTGTTTCAGGCTGTGATTTTATTCAAGAGGGCTGCCACTTCATTCTCAGCGGGCTGCGTTACCTTTTTATCTGGCTGCGTGACCGGTATTGGAGGCTGGGTATTGGTTTTTAAGGGCTGTGTGAGTTTCCAACAGGGCTGTGTTGGAATAGTGAAGCTGCATTCACATTCTTTGGGGTTGCTGAAGACTCCTTCAGGCTGCGTTGACATTCTTTGGATGTTATTTCAATTCTCCAACACTCATACAATTGCCAGGTGCCAATAATTTGAATAATAATTTGATGTTTATAAACATTGTCACTTCAATAATTTAAATAATTAATGATCATTCAGAATTATTCAGTTTGATATTGTTTATGTTATTCAAATTCGGTGGGAAAATTCCATATCAAACAAGCATTAACAAAACACAAAGATACAAAATTTGCAAGTAATTCAGAAAGAGAAATTATATTTGAGGAGCCAGATAGGCTCATCACACTTCACCAGTTGTGGATTTGACCAGTGATTCTTGCAATTGTGCAGTTTGATCCTGAGGACCTAGTTTATCTAATGCATTGAAGTCATACTTAAGCCAGTAGTCTAGAGTCGCTTTGTAGTTGTGATTCTCATATCCGTTTAATATCTCTGCAACTCTGTCTAATGTCTTTAGGTTCATGGATGCTTCTTCCAGAAGAAGCTTTATTCTCTCTTCGTTGAATCCAGGTCCGACTTTAAGCAATGTTTCCCTTGTGATTTTGGTGTTTACGCCTAGACCGGTTTGCCATTTTGATTGCAGCCCGCTATTTAGTTTTGGTGGGAACTTGGCCCTGTAGTCCCTTGGAGTCCTATGATAGTCCATGAAAGTCTCTACTATCCTTACAATTAGCTTTTGTTTGTCCTCTTCGTTTAGTACACTATACCACTTTACAGCATTGTCCACTTCTCCGAAGTCCATTACCTCAGTAATTATATCATCAACATGCATAGGTTTAATGTTACCTTTGCTTGGAGAGATGAGAACTGTTGGGTTTGCTGCCTGATTTTTGGTTAAGTCTAATAATGCTGGTGCTTCTTCTCCAAGTTTCCTTTCCCTTTACCAGTGACAGCTGCCGGTTTAGCTGTTGTCCTTTGAGTTGCTTCTTGTTCTTCTTGCCCTTGGGTCTGAAGAAGTTTGGTCCATATTGCTACTTTTCATTATGTACTTTCTCAACTTCTCCGATAAGCATGAGGCCTATCCTTCTTATGGGTGCAAAATTTTTCTGATAAAGTTCAGCCTGTTCTGTGGCTTCTTCTAAAGTAAGGTGATTCTGGACCTCTAGAAGAGCTTTTATCCTTAGTTCCTTTTCTCTATCTTTTGAGGCTTTCCACTGGTCTTCAATATTTTGTAGAATATGTTCAGGTAGAGTTGTGTGAAGTCCACCGGGATGAAGATTGAATTTATGAAGGCAGAACGCTATGACTTCTTCAATTTTTCTTTTGTCTTCATCATTGGCTAGTTCATATTTTCTTCTAGCAGAACCTAAATTCCCAAATTCCTTCAGTCCTGCCACAATTTTGTCAATTGTGGGTTTTGCTTTTTTAGGTGGGTCTTCCTTTACCATTTTACGGGTTTTCTTATTTCTAATTAGAGGAACTGTTTCTTCGGTCTCTGTCTCTTCTTGATCTGTCTCGTGGGTACTTTGTACCTATTCAACTTTCTTTCCTCTACCCTTGGGTTGCTCTAACGACTTCTTTTTAGATGTGGGGGTCCTTTTGTAGACAATCTTGATTGGTGCCCTTTTTGACAGATTCTCAAGAATCTCAGTATACGTACCAAACCGATTGGCACCGAGATCCAAATTTGCATTATTTAATGCATCGTCATATGCCTTAGCAACTTTGGCAGAAATCTCATAACCCAGCTCAGGAGCATATACATCTCTCGGTTCCATTGCTTGAATGATGCAATTGTTGGTGGTAACCAGAAAGCATACATCGTCCTTGTAATGCTCAACTATAGATGACGACACCCTTTCTCTTGCGAGCATTTTCAGTTGGAATTCTTCAAAGTGCTTGGTCATTTTAGCTCTTAACTGGTCTCCTAGTTTATTAGCCATCTCCGTGATTTGATGCATAACCGGTCTATCAGTTTTCCATACAAGTTCACCGAATCCCGAGAAAAAGTTATAGTAGAAATAGAGACAAACCAATAGGATCCCGTACTTCATTGACTTCTTCACGACTCCGAGGTTCTCCATATTTTCAAATATTTGGCTTTGAAGCATTGCACAGATGTCGTATTGGGCATTTTCCTGCATAATGCGGTGCACAGCGTGAATTGCACCACCTGGTATGCTGTTGAAGTTCCTTGACTGATACACTTTGTATCCAAGAACAACAGACACAAACTGAACTCCATCATCCTCAATGTCATTTACCGTCATGAGTCGACCATTAGGCTTTGACTTGGTCAATTTGTTGACAACGGCATTGGCGATGGTCCTTAGGGTTAGAGCTTGCCCTCGGTTGCTGTATCTAGTCACTCTGTGCAAATCATCTTTGGTGATAGGAATACATACACCTCTGTTGAGCCAGAAACTTGGTTCGTGAAGTTGACTGAGAACAAGTCGGATCACATCTTCTTGAAAGACGGACGGGTAGTATACTCCATTGATGAGTCCAGAGGATATCAGCTTGGCATACTTATCTGGGAGTTTCCCCTCTTCACATAGTGACACATATTCACCTTGAATATATGTTTCACCCAATTCTTCCTGTTTCGCGTGAATGAATGCTGTAACGTCTTCAGTCAGGAGTACTGCTTTGGTTACAGATGAGAGCGCCCCAACCATGTCGTTTTCTCTATTCTAAATTGGTGCGATGTCATAAGTAGGTCGTTCAATTTGATTTCCGCTGATCAGCTCTACATTAGCGGATGACGAGGCCATTCTTGCTAACCGGTAACTAACAGAAAGTAGCTTGGATCGGTTTTGCAAACAGTGATTCTCAGTGATCAAAGCGAGAGAATAATACTTAGCACAAGAATTCGTAAATCACAAAGTAAGTAAAGTGAAGACTTGTGAGTAATTCTCCTTTTCTTTTATAGAGTTAGGCTATAACGGTAATTACGAAACGGTAACTATTTGTTAAACAGGTACAGTAATAAATGCCTTAGCTAACTTTGCTTTCTGTTTTCCCTACCGGTTGAATAAAATTTGCCTTACCGGTCTTAACTTGTAAACCGAGTGAGTCCGACTCTCACCGGTCACACCGGGAATGGTAGAGGATCTACCGGTTCCCTCTAAGCCTTCACAGCTCAGTTTGCTGATGAAATATGCCCATCAGCAGATGGTGATCTTTCCTCTATCTTATCTTCAGCGGAGCTCTTTGATTCTTTTACGAACCAAATCTGTTTAACTGTTTTCAGTCTTCTGTTTTTTGTTGGTCTTTTCTTCAGGTTTGACCGGTTCCTTTTCCTTACTTGATAACCGGTTCCTGCACTCTTTTGCTTTGTGTCCAACTTTGTTGCAGTGATAGCAGACTATCCTAGTTGTCTTCCTTGGGTTCATTATTCTTGTGTTGGTTGGCTTGTTCCAAGAGTTCATACAGTTTACAGTACTCCAGTTCTTGTTTCTCTTGGTGAAAACCGGCTTTGGGGATTTGAATGCCATTGTCTTGGATCTGCATTCTTTTGCCTTGTGTCCAAATTTGTTGCATGCATAGCAGTTGCCCCTGAAGCTTCCCTTACTATTATTAGACACAGATATGGGACTGGACCAACACTCACTGGTTTTGTGGCTATTTTAACGGCAGTTCTTGCAGTGATTGTTGTTGGTCCTTACCGGTGCACTTCTACAGTTGTTAGTTTTATGACCCGGTTTCCCACAAAGCTTGCAAGATGCGTTAAAGATATTCTTACCTTTTTGAGTCAGCGGTTTCTTCTTATTCTTCTTGGTTGCTTTTACCCTGGAAGACTCACCATTCTCTTTGGCAACTTCACAGGTGAATGCAAGACCGGTTTGATCTTTATGCCTTCTTTGAGCTTTAAGTTGCTCATCAAGCTTGGTCGAACTTTCATTGTATTTTCTCAGAGTTCCATTTGTTTCTGCAAGTTCGTTCAACTGTTCCCTCAGTTGATACGATTCTAGAGACAGTCTATTACATGCTTCATTCCTGTCATGCCAAAATTTCTGCATGTGAGCATTTTCTTGGGTGACACTCTGCAGGTCTTCTTGAAGTTGTAGAATGATAAGTTCATTCGCCGCTACCGCTTCCACTGCCCGGTCCCTTGCTTTCTCAGAGGCTGTCAAAGACTTGACTGCTGAGTTCCTTTTGTCTTCAACTTTTCTCTTTTTCTCGATTAGTTCAGTCATCCTAAGGGCATTGTCCTCTTGGTCTCTCTTAAGATTAGAGATCTGATCAGTCAGGATCTGATTCTTTTCCATGAGTTCAGATACTGCTTCCTCAACTTCATCAGATCCGCTTTGCCCAGAGAGTTCATCAATGGTTTGATTGCTCTCATTTAACTGTAGCGCTAGCTCCTTTCTCTTTGCAAGTGATCTCCTCAATCTATTCTCCAGAGATGCAATGATGTCATTGGCTTCTTCGAGCTGTTTCTGATACCGGTAAACTTCCATGATTATTCTCTCAAGCTGTTAGGCTTAGTAATATAGAGAACCTAGGCTTTGATACCAAATGTTAATACTTTACCGGTTACTGATAGGGGGGTGAATCAGTAACAACTATCTCTAATGCAGTTTAAAACTTGTAAACAGATTCTCTAATTTAAATCTGAATGTTAAAAGTCATTCACAATCATAAACAAAATCACACAGATGGACACAAGTATTTATACGTGGAAACCCTCGGTTAGAAGGAAAAAACCACGGTGAGACAGAGCTCACAACTTCACTACTGCAGAATGAAGGCACCCTGTTAGGAGCTTACAAAAGCACTGATTAAAGTGCTACCCATTCAAGGGATTTTACAAAATATCTATTAAGATCTGAGCCCTGTTAGGAGCTGCCTGTTTACAGGACTTTGTACATCAACAAAGATGCTACCTTGTTAGGGGATTTTACAAAGAACCGATTAGGTTCACCCTGATAGAGGGATTTCAATAAGATTTCACTTCTTATTAAAGCAATCATCTATATTGACACTAACTGTTTGATTAGATCATACCTGTTGATCTCATTTCCGGTTTGCCTGGCTGTTGATCTCTCTTTCTTTCTTCGCCTCTGTGCCTGAAGCACTCCTTAGAGGATATCACTCCTCTGCTCTATGCAAACATCAACTTTCAACAATAACTTTTCTTGCGTCCTGTGACCTGTATTTATATAAAAGTTCATCAGAATGAAACCCTTAACTCATAGCAGCGCCAGGCTGCAAACTCCGCAACAAATCATGCAATCAGAAAAAAACTATGCGCTTTGATTTGGAGTTTACCTTACAGAACATCCGTAGGAATAAAGCTAACTTCTGTTTAAAAAGCTAACTCTACTTCAAAGTAATGGATGTCCCGTGCAATCCGGCTTTTAACTCAAACTGATCCACTAAATCCGGAATGGATCTATCTTTACAGTTAGACTTGTATATCCTTATACCCGGTTTGTCCTTGTATGCTTCATAGTACTGGTACTTAGTACTTGATTCGGTCCACTGGTGCATCTATCGAGGTAGTCAACCAGTGCATACACTCTGTTCTTTGTCTATCGGTGTCTTCTAAGTAATGTGAGTGACTGGTGACCCTTTACCGGTATGGATGAGGTTTGTGAAATACACTAATGACAACTCATATTGCTAACATATTATATTCACTCACGGCCACCTTTAAAATATAATATTTTGAAAAATATGCTATAATCTCCTGTGCAAGTATCACAACCGAAATATGTTTTTTGATGTCGGAACAAAGTATTTTCATTAACTTTACCGATATGGAGAATATTTCCCTTCCACAGAGAAACTTAATTGGTTAACTGGATGGAAATCTCCATGGGTAATAACAGCTACACTCTGTTCATATCTTCATGGTCATCTAACTTCTGTAGACTTCAGTTAGGCACAATTAAGAAACCTGTGTTGATTTCTCGAAGAACCACTTAGAGCAGATCTCTCATTGCCGAAATTGGAAAACTCAGGCACACCCAAAGAATAAATTTAAGAAACTCTCAAATCAAATAATTATCAATTCTCCAAATCATAACCATCTCCACTCCCTATAACCACTAATAATATTATGCTTCAGTTTCATTTCTGTACCATTATAATCCATAACTTAATTAACTTCCAAAAGTTTAGTGTTAGTAAACAAATTTGTCCTTCAAAAATAAATAAATAACTTCACTCCAAATATCGAGTAAGAAGAACAAACAACACTAACAGTTGGATAGATTATCATTGAATTGATAATCTTCCTTTGAATTGAGAGGTACAACTCCCTCTTAAGATTTACAATGAATTAAAAACTAAATATGTCTTTAACCAAAAGACACGTGGACAGCCTAACATTCTCTCATCATAGTTCAAAAGTTGTAGAGGTAAACTGGATTGCCAAACCTCTACAACTTTTGAACTCTGAACCTCAACTTGAATCATTCCGAATTCTTGAAATTGAAGCACTGCCCCTTAGTACATTTACGAAGAAATGAAGCATCATAAAAAGGCATGGACTGGTTACCACCCAAGGATTGTTACAATTTACATTCGATGGTTGAACCTTGAACTTTGAACTAAAATAGTTTAAGGTTTGTAGTTCAACGGGAGGACCGACTTTGCAACACGTCACTTACTTCACATAACTCAAAAAAAAAACAAAATACGGAAGGCAATAAATTACGAGAAAGAAAAGGTGGTAACAATGGCTCCGATTGGGGACGAGGACTCTTGAGGACGAAGGAATCTAGCATCTTTGGTGAAGAAAGAGTAGTGCCTAGCCATTGGGTAATGGAGTCAAAGCCAATAACAGGGAGTTGCATGCAGAGAAGGAGGGGGAAAACAAAGCAACACACCAAAACACCAAAACACCAAAACTTATTTACAAGTATGGACACATGCAAGAAACTCACACTACGAGAACTAGGGAGAAAATTACCTACTCAAAACCGTTCACGGGTTGTGAAAAGAATGAACCTTTCCAGAATAATGGGATGCATCCACGTGAAGCAACACGTACCAGCTTCCATCTGGTGATCTTTCCAATATTGTAAAACAAATCAATAGTGTGCAGGAAATTTGCAAGTAAAGACTCACTCCCAAAAAGCCATGTTTCATCATAGATTTCTGACTACAATGTGCTGGCACCATATTGAATGAGCTGATTTCTACCAAGGAAACCAGTGCCTCCCATATGAATGTTAGAAAAATAAGTTAGGCATTTGATATGACAACATTCTTCAAGAGTGAAAGGATGATCTGCAAGAGTGCTCTTTTTAAAATTTGAATTTGAATTTATTTGAAACTTGTTTTTCAAGGATGCATTATCAAGATTATCATCAAAACAAAATGACTTTAGCATGGGATTACTATCAAGCAACTCATCTTCATAATCAAACTTGAATATCTCTAATTCAGATTGTGTATGTGGTGTCATACCGGAAGCAAAAAGAAATTCATCATCTTTGTCTTCATAATATCTCTCATGATTTTTCAATGCCTTGGAATGTAACAACTCTTTACCATCTTGCATGTAATCAAATTGAAAAGACTCAAAGTCTGCCTGTATATCAATATGCAGGATATCTTCTATCTTATCTCCACTATGCATTTCATGTTCTTGCTGCTCCATCATACCGGCATGATTAAAATTACTTGCTGGAAATGCATTAGAAAATGTAAAGGACTTGAAATCTGAAAAAGAAATACTTTCTAGAAAACTTTCATTTAAATTTTCATTTCCAACTTCTTGCTTTTGCTGCTCCATCATATCTATCTGATCATCATTACTTGATGGAAAAGTATTAATGACATCAAATGTAAAAGGCTCAAACTCTAAAAAGGAAATGCTTTCAGGCAAGCTCGCATACAATATTCCATCATTGGATCTTTGCTCAATAGATAGTGCATGTGGGTGTGCTAATGAGTTTTCTGAATGGTCATACACATTTTTTAACGCATCCTCATGCTCAACATGTAAATGATGTATTCTAGCAACACTAGAAAGATTATTTTCAATCACGGGAGCTGATTGGAAGTCTTGATCATTAAAAACAGTCAAGTTTTGGAAACAAGAAATAGATTGTGTTGGCTGCATTGCTTTTATGAAAGGTTTCCTTTGTTAAGGGCTTTTCTTTGGATACACATTTTGATCACAGAGATAAATTTCAGATTGAGATATATTTGCAGCGTATGTATCCAAACACTTTATTCCACTCAAAGTCATACAATCATCTATTTCCACAGCTTCCCTTTGAGCATCTTCTAGATTTTGTAATTTCATTCGCCTTAACAAAAAATTGATCTGAGTTTGCAATGCAGCAATAAAAATAGATAATTGATTATTTTCAATTGGTTGACTTGCTTGAGGCATTTTTCTAACACATCTATTAAATCTGTCAATGAAACTTCTCATAGATTCATTTTTCTCTATTTTGATTTGAACAAAATTTACTAGTAATTCACCTATATCAACTGTAGATCCAAATTTATCAAGGAATTTTACTTCCAGATCATTCCAACAGGTAATGCATCCACTTTGTAAATTCTGAAACCAATCTACAGCTTTACCAATCAGGCTTCCAACAAACAATCTCACATATACATTTTCTTCTTGTACACCAAGAATACTATAGGCCACACTAAATGCTTTAATGTTATCTTCTGGGCGTTTATTATTATCTCCAGCAAATGTAGGAATATACTCTTTTGGCCTTTTAGGTAGGGCTGAATGAAATGACAGAGCAAGAGGCCCAAACTGGGGTCTCCATGGCTGGGTTGCAACCAAAGCCATAATAAACACTGGGATCTTTTCACCAAAGATATTTTGTGAATTGAAACACGGAGTCGCCAATCTCTTTTCACAAAGATAATAATACTGAGAAAAGAAAATACTGATCTTTCATTTCTGTTTCCCCACCGGAGTCGCCAAAAATTTGTTAGTAAACAGATTTGTCTTTCAAAAATAAATAAGTAACTTAACTTCAAATGCCCAGAAAGAAGAACAAACATCACTAACAGTTGGATGGATTATCATTGAATTGATAATCTTCCTCTGAATTGAGAGGTACAACTCCCTCTTAAGATTTACAATGAATTAAAAACTAAATACATCTTTAACCAGAAGACACGAAGGCAACCTAACATTCTCTCATACTATGAAATGAATGTGATAATTAGATTTACAAACTAAGAAAGAAACAAATAAGTGACCAACATATCACTCATCTAATCTCCCTAAAACAGAGAAGTTAAGGGGTCTCAACATTTTATTTTGCATATGTGAAAACACTAAGCCCACAAACTTATAATGCACACATAATCCTAAAAAAGTGATACAGAACAGTATTTAAGAATGATTGGAATCACCGACAAATAAATTTTAATCAGAAAATCAACACCAAAACCTACAAATTTAGATATGCAAAATCCTCTTTATTCTTAAACACTTAATAAAATGACCAATAGATAATTTCATCTGTGCACCCCCACAATCAGTTTCTACAAAACAGAAAAATCAGACTTCCCCTTATTTGCTGCTAAATTTAACACTCAGAAAATATTTTTCTCCCTCTCTGTAGCCTCCTGACTGCTAGAAAAGAAGAACCCCTACTTCATCAAGATCTTCCAATAAATAATCTTTAGCCCCTTTCCCAGTTAACTGATTCTTGAAAACTTTCATCTTATTCTTTCACTTCCCGTAACTTTTCAATTTTTATCCCATAACTGATTCTTGAAAATATTTTCCATTCATTCCCAAAGTTTTTTTATTTTTTTAAAAACATGATATCTTTATAAACTATTGATTTTAAAGTTTATAAAGATATAGCTTAACATATTAACTGATATTTGGACAAGTGGCATTTGAATATGTCAAACCAAAAATAAAAATAGTTTAATGCTGGGGCGGACGAAAATATTTATGACAGAAAAAATGGGTCTCCATGCGGGGGGCATAACTTTTTACTCAACCGTTGGATTGAGCTCATTTTCGGATATGTGGTCCAAAATCTAGTTATCTAAATTCTGACTGGCGCGATTGAGCAAATTATACCGGAGCTGGAAGTTACGCATCTCTGAGTACAGGTATATAAAACTGCAGAAAATCAGATTTCTTCATCTTCTCTTGCATTCTTTCATTTGGCTTATCTGTCAATGTTGAGCATAAATGGAATTGAATTATCCATTAAAATAGTCATTAATAAGGTATTTATATCTGTAGGTACCACTTTGGATGATTCATAATCATCAAACCATGTGTTTGCATTAAAAAGCATGCGTATATTCCTTCCAGTAAACTGGATTGCCAAACCTCTACAACTTTTGAACTCTGAACCTCAACTTGAATAATTCTGAATGCTTGAAATTGAAGCACTGGCCCTTAGTACATTTACAAAGAAATGAAGCATCATAAAAAGGCATGACTGGCTACCACCCAAGGCTTGTTACAATTTACATCCAATGGTTGAACCTTGAACTTTGAACTAAAATAGTTTAACGTTTGTCATTCAACGGGAGGACCGACTTTGCAACACATGTCACTTACATCACATAACTCAAAAGAAAATACGGAAGCCAATAAATGACGAGCAAGAAAAGGTGGTAACATTTAGTAAATAATTATTTAATATTTATCATTTATATAATTCTTTTTGAGACTTTAGAAATTAATATATTTTCCAAAGCTTTCCAAATGGGGAAATTACACTGAGGGTACCAAAACCGATGAAATATCATGTTTCTTGAATTTACTTGTCATATGCGACGACCTGAACACATTATTTTTTACATACTTGTATAGTATAAACACACGTTGCACAACTATACCATGTGACTGAAGTTTGAAGAGTTGGTGGTGGTTCTTGAATCTAGCTAAAGGGACATTGAGTTTATGTACTACTGACATTCATTAGAAAAATATTGGTACAGGTGTATTAACAATTCATAATGGTGATTTTTTGGCACGCCTAACATTTTTTTGCATCTTGTGACAATCTCCCTAAAATTTTAGTGCATATTATTTAGAACATTTAGTTTGTGGAAGAACCGACTCTATATTGATATCCTGTTATTGAGATACCAATATAACTGAATGAGCTAATTGTAATTCTTACACTATACTGAGCACTGCATTCTGAAGCCAAGGCTTCCTCCAGGAGTACGTACAAAAATCTATTCTTACCTCCATTTGTAAATATTTGATGAGGGTATATCATTGGTGTTGAAATCTTCTCTGTTCTTGCCTACTATTTTGAGGTCCAATCTTTATCTGTTCTATAGATTTAGGTATATATTGACCAATTAGTTATGCAGGAAGCTTCGGGGTACTGCTCTCAAGGGTCCGATTCCTTCAAGATTCTCCAACTTAACCTCTTTGACGACTCTGTATGTGTTGTTTCATTGTAACTTTTGGTGTTTGTTCTCATCTTGTCTTTGTTTATTCGATATTCAAATGTAAGGAAGTAAATAAAATCATTAAGTGGATTCAATACGACCATTTTTTGAGCCATTTTGTCTATTATTATTCTAGCAGGAGAATAAGTGACTTAACTTCAGGTGTCACATCATTGCAATTCTTAAAAGGCTTGAAGAAATTAACACAACTGTAAGTAAAATAACGTGCATCTAAATGGAAAGTTATTTGTTTATTACATAGCATTTTTCAACACATTATGTGTTGTGCAGAGTCCTGAGAAACAACAAGATTTCTGGCGAAATCCCTTCATATGTTGCCGAATTGAGTGAATTAACTTACCTGTAAGCTAATGTTGCATTATGCCATATTATTTTATATGTTCTTTCTTTTTATCCCTTATTCAGCATGGCCATTTTTGTTCAGTGATAAATCAGAAAGAGCAGACAGTAATTTTAGATTCATTTCTTTCGGAACAACAATTAAACTGATTTCTTGCAGTATACCTGATTTAGGGAAAAAATTATTTCACATACTCAGCTACATACATAAGTAAATCACTGAGACAGACTGTCTTATGCGATAAGAAACCAAATTCTTTCAATACTTCTAACTATGGGATTGAATTGATGTACACTTTCCATGGTTTATAAAAATACTATCATTTATAATAATATAAAAATCAATATTGTAGCAATGCAAATACATATATGGCTGAGGGCAGGTACACATTGGATTTCAAATAATGAGAAAACAAGGCACTTTTTGAAAGTATACTACGGCCAAGAGATTAATAAGGCAAAATACGAAAGGATAACATGACGAACATCTGCATAAGGACAAGATGAAGTTATGCCTTACATGTGACGATCAAAGTATTACAACATTGACAAGGCCTACACTTTCCTATGATAACATAAATCACTTCTACATCATCACCAAATACATCAATTTGAAGGGAAAATCTTTAGGTAGGCAAAAAGCTAAATTTTTTGATAAACACAAGTATTTTTGCTCATCTTCTCAAATGATTTTTTTCTCTTATTCCTTTTCTGTATATTAGTAACTATTTGTGTTAACAATGCTGACTTGGCATTAAATTTTTGTCAATTAAATAATCAATGATTCTAATGACACTCTTGCCTCTTGAAACCATTGTCCCAAAATCCTAGAACAATATTTCACTTTTGAGGCCAAAGATTATCATCATGAATGTAATGTCCCCGTTTTTAGGCACACAGGATTAGCTTATTTCTATGACATTCGTAGGCTAATTAGGATGTTGGAGAGGGTTGTGTGGCAGAGCCAGTGGTCAGTTTCCACTCTGGAGTTTGTGATGTCAGGGTTGCTCTTCGTTTGAGTTAGATTGACAGACTTACTATTTATAGTAAGTGCTTATTTTGGGTGATCGTCATGATTGTTTTTTTTAGCAGGGCGCTTGGGCATTGGTATTAGTGGAGTTGTGGATTCATTTGCAGAGTTTTCAGTTTGAGAGACTTACTATTTTTAGTAAGTCTATTTTGGGAAGTTTCTATTTTTAGCAGTGCAGTGGAGGCACAGGGTGTTGGGCATCATGAGCATATAATAGAGTCTATTTGATGGAGCTTCATATTGTAAGTTGTTTATTAAGTTTATGTTAATAAAGGACTTCACCATTTGTGTTATAATTTGAAGGTGTGTTGAATAAGCCTTTTAAGTGAAAAGTGTTTTCATGAAGCTTTAGCTTTTGGAGCTATTAATTATTAAGTTATTAAATGAAGGCTTCTAATTGGAAAGTGTATTGATGAAGGCTTTTAAGTGAAAAGTGTGTGAGAGAAGCTATTTAATTTTGGTGTCTTGAAGAAGATATATTTTATTATTATAAAAGCAATGCTTTGGGAGAAAGCTATTCATTCTATTATGGATCTTTAATCAAAATCGGGATTGGGTGAAGTTTTTCAAGGGTTTGGTGCTGCAAAGAAGAAACGAAGAATCTCTTCAAGAATTCGACTTACACTTTGAGTTGGAATGTATGCCAATGAATTGTGTAGCAATTTTGTTCTTGTTATGCTGAATTTGGTGACCGCACGACAATTCAAAGAAGTTACGGTTCAATACAAAGAGCTGCGATTTCATCACTAGTGTGCACATTCTATTCTCAGCTGCATGTTTGTGTTGGGGAAGACTGCTGTCCAAAAGGAAGCTGTACACATTGCTACGCAAGGCCCCTTTGATGCAAAGGAACCCACAATAATTGCTGGCGTCTTTTAATAGGAGCTGCAAATCTTCAATGGAGGTTGCGTTCAATCCTTAGCATGCTACGTTTCAGAACGGTGCTTGTTTGCAATTAAATGTGTGTTGTCATTCGAATATTTACAAGCATTTGAATAAAATAAATTTGGGTGAGCATATGGAGTTAGAAGTAGTTGCTGTTTGGAATTTTCAATATTGGAAAAAAAAAACAAAATTTATGTCTAAAATACAAATTTTTTTTGCAAAAACAAATATATTAAAAACAAGTTTCTAGCATAGAGCCAACCAAGCTCAATACAGTGGTATCAGAGCCGTTTCCTGCCATCATGTGGGGTTTGGAAATCCTGAGTTGCCACGTTTGATATATACTCACTCTAGCTTTATTTCAGTTATGGATAAATACAAGAAAACTAGTAAACAGGAAAACCAGTTGAATAGCATGACTAATTTCAGGAAGTAGATAGTTGTCCTGGCAAATGAAATGGAGAAATTGAGGCAAACATAGGAAAGACTAAATGCACAACTTTCAAATCCGGCAACTGTTGATAGGAAAGCTAGTTTTATGGTTTCCTTCTTCAAAAAGTCTTCCTCACAGAGAAAGCATGAAGAGAAACGGGAGGATTGTATAGGTGTAGCTTCAACAACCAACAACCATTAGGTAGTGGAGCCTTTGCTCAGTGAGGCAGTTACTAGTTCTTATACGCGTGATGCTAGAGGCTCTTCTCAAGAGCTTGTGGTTATGATAGACTTGCTTGAAGACAACTGCATTGAATCTCATCATTTCCATGAGACAAGAACTCGTGATCATGGGAATGCTGATGACATGATAGCCACCATTGATGGCAGCCCTACATCAACTGGTAGCAATGAAATTACTAATGATACAGGTTCTGATTTTTATGACAACAGTCCTATGGTTGAGCCTATTAATGTCATTGATGACAGGGCAAGTGTAGAGGATGTTGTGGGTATCACTATGGGTTTTGACTCGCATGATGAGAGTGTTAGTTTTCAGGATTCCATGGAAAATGCGAGTTCTTCTAATTCTAATTTCTATGACAGCAGTGAGTCACTTTGGTAGCAGCATGAGATATCAGAGGTTTTATAGACTGATGATATTGGCATTGGTGATGTGGACACTATTGATATTATCTATGAGGATGATTCATGCTGCAGCAAGTCTGGTATATCATGTCAGATATTGGGTGATGACTCAGCGTGGTTATTGGATGATGATAGGTCCCAGGATCATAGTTTACAGGGACTTATTGTGGAGGTGGAAGCAGAGGCATGGAAGGAGTTTGATACAGTTGTGGCTTCCACTTCTTCAGATGAGATATTTGCAGAGGTACCCAGTAGTACCTCGTTGATGGCCATGTGCGAGGTTGTTAGCGCACATGATGTTAGTGATCATGTGGTGCGGAATGAGGATACAATTTCCTATCACAGTGCAGTTAGTGAGTCATAGAACTTACGTTGGAGCCACGGTATGCAGAGACATCATGTGACCAGTTAGCTGAAGGTGAGCAATAGTGATATTTCTTTAGCTCTTGAGCATTATGGTGCTGTCCGACCGATGTTGGCTGTATATGGTTGGGGTGCTCCTATGTCAGATGAGAATGGTGGTAGTTGCCTTTCCCTAGCAGAGATTCATTCACTTCGAGAGGCTATCAGGATCCTAAAGAAGAATTATTTACAATTGGTAGCTGACAAGGATTACCTTCTTGAGTGGGGTAGCACTTGTTACAAGGCATTGTTAGGGAAATAGGAGGAGGTGGTTGAGCTCACCCACGAGTTTGAGGCGACTTCTAAGGTGTTGAAGAGCACTCAGTTGGCTCTTCAAGAGTCGCAGCTGCAGTTGAGAGAGGTGGCCATGGAGTTGGAGTGTGTACAGTCTACGCCAGCCCCAGATCCACTTCGACTACATATAGTGGTGTTTGGTAGTGAGTTGACTTCCACGGATAGGGATGGTGGATGAGATGAGTGTTAATACTTTACTGGTTACTGAGAGGGGGGTGAATTAGTAACAACTATCTCTAATGAAGTTTAAAACTTGTAAACAGATTCTCTAATTTAAAACAGAATGTAAACAGTCATCCACAATCATAAACAGAATCACACAGATCAACACAAGTATTTATACGTGGAAACCCTCGGTTAGAAGGAAAAAACCACTGTGAGACAGAGCTCACAACTTCACTACTGCACAATGAATGTGCCTTGTTAAGAGCTTACAAAAGCACTGATTAAAGTGCTACCCGGTTAAGGGATTTTACAAAAGATCTATTAAAATTTGAGCCCTGTTAGGAGCTGCCTGGTTACAGGACTTTGTACATCAACAAAGATGCTACCCTGTTATGGGATTTTATAAAGAATTGATTAGGTTTACCCTGATAGAGGGATTTCAATAAGCTTTCACTTCTTATAAAAGCAATGATCTATATTGACACTGATTGTCTGATTAGATCATACCTGTTGATCTCATCTCCAGTTTGCTTGGCTGTTAAACTCTCTTTCTTTCTTCACCTCTGTGCCTGAAGCACTCCTCAAAGGATATCACTCCTCTCCTATATGTAAACATCAACTTTCAACAACAACTTTCCTAGCGTCCTATGACTTGTATTTATATAAAAGTTCATCATAAAGAAACCCTTACCTCATAGAACCGCTAGGCTGCAAAATCCGCAACAAATAATGCAATCAGAAAAAACTATGCGCTTTGATTTGGAGTTTACCTTATAGAACATCCGTAGCAATAAAGCTAACTCCTATTAAAGAGCTAACTCTACTTCAAAGTAGTGGATGTCCCGTGTAATTCGGCTTTTAACTCAAACTGATCCACTAAATTTGGAATGGATCCATCTTGCAGTTAGACTGGTATATCCTTATACCCGGTTTGTCGTTGTATGCTCCATAGGACCGGTACTTAGTATTTGGTTTGGTCCACCAGTGCATCTATCAAAGTGGTCAACTGGTGCATACCCTCTGTTCTCTATCTACCCATGTCTTTTGAGTAATGTGAGTGACTGGGGACACTTTACCGGTATGGATGGGGTTTGTGAAATACACTAATGACAACTCATATTGCTAACAATCTTCCCCTTTGTCATTGGTGGAAAAACTATACGCAAACTTTACTCACTTATTGATGATACTGCCTTATGTCGGTAGAACACTTCTTCCCCTGTACCGGACTTCCCCTGACTGAGTGCTCCGGGTGAAAGTTCTGCACTAATCCTGTGAGCTCACTCTTTGTGTATCTTTTTCCCCTTTTGCCTCTGTAGGACAAAGAGTAATGCGTTTCTTCATAGTTGAAGCTTAGTGAAGATGTCCTGATATATTGTTGTGGCTGAGTCAAGGAATGGTGCCCACTGACCGGTTACATATTCTGTATTCTTTTGGGCTGCTGTCAGAGAAATAATGATATTCTCCATGTCTTCCACAGTTTTGTAGGCTGGTTCATTTGTTAGAGCTTCTGTTGAAATCGCTGTTTGATTCATGATGTCAAATGTTGGAGCTAAGAACATTTGAAATCCAATGATATCTTGGATCCACTTATTTTTCTCTTCAGCAATTTTTCTCAGTGCAAGAGTTAAGCTTGTCATTTCTCTGCTATAGGATGTGGCAGTTTTGTTCTTAATATCAAACTGAGAGGACAAGGCTTTAATCTTTTCTGTTATCTTGGCAGACTTTTCTGACAGATCTTGCAAAAACACTTCAAAGTTTGATGTTCTTCTCATCAAACTTCCTGCTTCTCGAAGTTGTTGTTGTAGAATTCTCAGGTTGGTTGTCATATCCACTTTGATATCTTCAACTTGTTTGTGGAGTATCTCCACTCTTTTCTTCTCGTAGTGGTCGATCGCCACTGTTTCCGGATCTATGAGATCCTCACCAATTGCCTGTGCCAATGACCGGTTCATCGCTATCTATGTTAGTATCAGGAACGAAGTTGCACAGAATGTTCTTTACAGTGGTTAGGACCATGTCCTGTTTTCTTTTGGTCAGCTCTTTGAGCTGCCTAGTTGACATCTTGCTGATGTCTACCACTGTATCGTTGATTTTACTTCTTTTTGCTTCCTTCTCCTTGGCAAATGACAACTTCCTTTTATAAGAAGAGCTTGGAATGTCTTCTTGTTCTTGTTGTCCTTGCACTTGCTCCGGTTTTAGTTGCTCGGTGTGGACTGGGATGTCTTCGTTTTGTCCCTTATTGTCTTCTGTATCTTGATGAGCTCTGTTCTCTGGTTGAACTTCTCCTTCTGGTAGATTTGGTTCTGCAGGAGGTTTTTCCTTGGTCGGAGCTTCTTCTTACGGTTGCTTATTGACTTCAGCATCTTGTTCTTGTTCTCCAAATGGGACTTCCTTTTGTTGTTGCTTCTCAGCTATATGAAGTTCTCCCATGTGTATATCAATTTCTGCCTCTTTTTCAGCATTTACTTGTGCATTATTTGTGAACTCTTCTGTTTGAGCTTTTTTTTTTTCAGTAGGAGATGCTTCACCTGTTGTGGATCTGACTAGTGAATCTTTCATTTGTGCAGTTTGATCCTAAGGACCTAGTTTATCTAATGCACTGAAGTCATAGTTAAGCCAGTAGTCTAGAGTCTCTTTGTAGACGTGATTCTTATATCCGTTTAATATCTCTGCAACTCTGTCTAATGTCTTTAGGTTCATGGATGCTTCTACTAAAAGCTTTATTCTCTCTTCGCTGAATCCAGGTCTGATTTTAAGCAATGTTTCCCTTGTGAATCTGGTGTTTACGCCTAGACTGGTTTGCCATTTTGATTGCAGCTTGTTGTTAAGTTCTGGTGTGAACTTAGACCTCTAGTCCCTTGGAGTTCTATTATAGTCCATGAAAGTCTCTACTATCCCTACAATTAGCTTTTGTTTGTCCTCTTCGTTTAGTACATTGTACCACTTTGCAACATTGTCCACTTCTCTGAAGTCCATTACCTCAGTAATTATATCATCAACATGCATAGGTTTAATGTTACCTTGGCTTGGAGGAATGAGAACTGTTGGGTTTGCTGCCTGATTTTTGGTTAAGTCCACTAATGCTGGTGCTTCTTCTCCAAGTATTCATTTCCCTTTACCAGTGACAGCTATTGGTTTAGCTATTGTTCTTTGAGCTGCTTCTTGTTTTGCTTGCCGTTGGGTCTGAAGAAGTTTGGTCCATATTGCTAGTTGTTCATTATGTACTTTCTCAACTTCTCCGATAAGCATGAGGCCTATCCTTCTTATGGTTGCGAAAGTTTTCTGATGAAGTTCAACCTGTTCTGTGGCTTCGTCTAGAGTAAGGTGATTATGGACCTCTAGAAGAGCTTTTATCCTTAGTTCCTTTTCTCTATCTTCTGAGGCTTTTCACCGGTCTTCAATATTTTGCAGAAGATGTTTAGGTAGAGTTGAGTGAAGTCCATCGGGATGAAGATTGAATTTATGAAGGCAGAACGCTACGGCTTCTTCAACTTTTCCTTTGTCTTCATCATTGGCTAGTTCATATTTTCTTCTAACAGAACCTAAATTCCCAAATTCTTTTTTTCCTGCCACAATTTCGTCAATTGTCGGTTTTGCTTTTCTGGGTGGGTCCTCCTTTACCATTTTACCGGTTTTCTTATTTTTAATTAGAAGAATTGTTTCTTTGGTCTCTATCTCTTCTTGATCTGTCTCGTGGGTACACGGTACCTGTTCAACTTTCTTTCCTCTACCCTTGGGTTGCTCTACGACTTCTTTTTCGATGTGGGACCTTTTGTAGACAATCTTGATTGGTGCCCTTTTTCATAGATTCTCAAGAATCTTAGTATACGTACCAAACCGATTGGCATCGAGATCCAAATTTGCATTATTTAAGGCATCGGTATGTGCCTTAGCAACTTGGGTAGAGATCTCCTAACCCAGCTCAGGAGCATATACATCTCTCGGTTCCACAACTTGAATGATGCAGTTGTTGGTGGTAACCAGAAAGCATACATCGTCCTTGTAATGCTCAACTATAGATGACGACACCCTTTCTATTGCATGCATTTTCAGTTGAAATTCTTCGAAGTGCTTGGTCATTTTACCTCTTAACTGGTCTCCCAGTTTATTGGCCATCTCCGTGATTTGATGCATAACCAGTCTATCGATTTTCCATAGAACTTCATCGAATCCCAGGAAAAAGTTAGAGTAGTAGAAATAGAGACATACCAGTAGGATCCCGTACTAAATTGACTTCTTCACGAGTCCAAGGTTCTTCATATTTTCAATATTTGGCTTTGAAGCATTGCACAGATGTCGTATTGGGCTTTTCGTGCATAATGCGGTGCGTAGCGTGAATTGCACCACCTAGTATGCTTTTGAAGTTGCTTGACTGATACACCTTGTTTCCAAGAACAACAGATGCAAACCGAACTCCATCATCCTCAATGTCGTTTACCGTCATGAGTCGACCATCAGGCTTTGACTTGGTCAGTTTGTTGACGACGGCATTGAGGATGGTCCTTAGGGTTAGAGCTTGCCCCCGGTTGCTGTATCTAGTCAGTCTGTGCAAATCGTCTTTAGTGATAGGAATACATACACCTCTGTTGAGCCATAAACTTGGTTCGTGAAGTCGATTGAGAACAAGTCGGATCACATCTTCATGAAAGACGGACGGGTAGTATACTCCATTGATGAGTCCAGATGATATCAGCTTGGCATACTTATCTGGGAGTTT
This sequence comes from Chamaecyparis obtusa, assembly GCA_027943335.1. Taxonomy (NCBI): domain Eukaryota; kingdom Viridiplantae; phylum Streptophyta; class Pinopsida; order Cupressales; family Cupressaceae; genus Chamaecyparis; species Chamaecyparis obtusa. The sequence goes on from BSBK01002242.1 coordinate 1,134,149, forward strand.
CCCCTCTTCACATAGTGACACATATTCACCTTGAATATACATTTCACCCAATTCTTCTTGTTTCGTGTGAATGAATGCTGTAACGTCTTCAGTCAGGAGTACTCCTTTTGGTACAGACGAGAGCACCCCAGCCATGTCGTTTTCTCTGTTCTGAATTGGTGCGATGTCATAAGCAGGTCCTTCAATTTGGTCTTTGCTGATCAGCTCTACATAAGCGGATGATGAGGCCGTTCTTGGTAACCGGTAACTAGCAAAAAGTAGCTTGGATCGGTTTTGCAAACAGTGATTCTCAGTGATCAAAGCGAGAGAATAATACTTAGCACAAGAATTCGTAAATCACAAAGTAAGTAAAGTGAAGACTTGTGAGTAATTCTCCTTTTCTTTTATAGAGTTAGGTTATAACGGTAATTACAAAACGGTAACTATTTGTTAAACGACTACAGTAATAAATGCCTTACCTAACTTTGCTTTCTGTTTTCCCGACCGGTTGAATAAAATTTGCCTTACCGGTCTTACCTTGTAAACCGCGTGAGTCCGACTCTCACCGGTAACACCGGGAACGGTAGAGGATCTATCGGTTCCCTCTAAGCCTTCACGGCTCAGTTTGTTGATGAAATATCCCGATCAGTAGATGGTGATCTTTCCTCTGTCTTCTCTTGAGCGGAGCTCTTTGATTGTTTTACGAACCAAATCTGTTTAACTTTTTTTACAGTCTTCTCTTTCTTGTTGATCTTTTCTTCAAGTTTGACCGGTTCCTTTTCCTTACTGGATAATCGGTTCCTGCACTCTTTGGCTTTGTGTCCAACTTTGTTGTAGTGATAGCAGACTATCCCGGTTGTCTTCCCTGCGTTCATTCTTCTTGTGTTGGTTGGTTTGTTCCAAGAGTTCATATAGTTGACCATACTCCAGTTCTTGTTTCTCTTGGTGAAAACCGGCTTTGGGGATCTGAATGCCATTGTCTTGGATCTGTATTCTTTTGCCTTGTGTCCAAATTTGTTGCATGCATAGTAGTAGCCCTTGAAGCTTCCCTTGCTACTATTGGACATAGATATGGGACTAGACTAGCACTCACTGGTCTTGTGGCTATTTTTACAGCAGTCCTTGCAGTGACTGTTGTTGGTCTTTACCGGTACACTTCGGCAGTTATTAGTTTTATGATCCGGTTTCCCACAATGCTTGCAAGATGCGTTAAAGATATTCTTACCTTTTTGAGCCAGTGGTTTCTTCTTATTCTTCTTGGTTGCTTTTACCCTAGAAGACTCACCATTCTCTTTGGTAACTTCACCGGTGAATCCAAGACCGGTTTGATCTTTATGCCTTCTTTGAGCTTTAAGTTGCTCATCAAGCTTGGTCGAACTTTCATTGTATTTTCTCAGAGTTTCATTTGTTTCTACAAGTTCGTTCAAGTGTTCCCTCAGTTGATACGATTCTAGACACAGTCTATTGCATGCTTCGTTCCCATCATGCTAGCCTTTCTGCATGTTAGCATTTTCTTGGGTGACACTTTGCAGGTCTTCTTGAAGTTGTAGAATGATAAGTTCATTCACCCCTACCGCTTCCATTGCCCGGTCCCTTGCTTTCTCAGAGGCTATCAAAGACTTGACTGCTGAGTTCCTTTCGTCTTCAGCTTTTCTCTTTTTCTCGATTGGGTGAGTCATCCTCAGGGCATTGTCCTCTTGGTCTCTCTTAAGATTAGAGATTTGATTAGTCAAGATCTGATTCTTTTCAATTAGTTTAGATACTGCCTCCTCAGTTTCATCAGATCCGCTTTGCCCAGAGAGTTCATCAATGGTTTCATTGCTCTCATTTAATTGTAGCGCTAGCTTCTTTCTCTTTGCAAGCGATCTCCTCAATCTATTTGCCAGAGATGCAATGATGTCATTGGCTTCTTCGAGCTGTTTCTGATACCGGTTAACTTCCATGATCTTTCTCTCAAGCTGTTAGGCTTAGTAATATAGAGAACCCAAGCTCCGATGCCAATTGTTAATACTTTACCAGTTACTGAGAGGGGGGTGAATTAGTAACAACTATCTCTAATGAAGTTTAAAACTTGTAAACAGATTCTCTAATTTAAAACAGAATGTAAACAGTCATTCACAATCATAAACAGGATCACACAGATCAACACAAGTATTTATACGTGGAAACCCTCGGTTAGAAGGAAAAAACCACGGTGAGACAGAGCTCACAACTTCACTACTGTAGAATGAAGGCGCCTTGTTAAGAGCTTACAAAAGCACTGTTTAAATTGCTACTTGGTCAAGGGATTTTACAAAAGATCTATTAAGATCTGAGCCTTGTTAGGAGCTACCTGGTTACAGGACTTTATACATCAACAAAGATGCTACCTTGTTAGGGGATTTTACAAAGAACTGATTAGGTTCACCCTGATAGAGGGATTTCAATAAGCTTTCACTTCTTATAAAAGAAATGATCTATATTGACACTGACTGTCTGATGAGATCATACCTATTGATCTCATCTCCAGTTTGCTTGGCTGTTGAACTCTTTTTCTTTCTTCGCCTTTGTGCCTGAAGCACTCCTCAGAGGATATCACTCCTCTGCTCTATGCAAACATCAACTTTCAACAACAACTTTCCTTGCGTCCTATGACCTGTATTTATATAAAATTTCATCGTAAAGAAACCTTTAACTCAGAACCGCTAGGCTGCAAACTCTGCAACAAATCATGCAATCAGGAAAAAGTTATGCGCTTTGATCTGGAGTTTACCTTACAGAACATCCGTAGGAATAAAGCTACCTCCTGTTAAAGAGCTAACTCTACTTCAAAGTAGTGGATGTCCTGTGTAATTTGGCTTACCTTCTGTTCTTTATCTACCGGTGTCTTCTAAGTAATGTGAGTGACCGGGGACCCTTTATCGGTATGGATGGGGTTTGTGAAGTACACTGATGACAACTCATATTGCTAACAATGAGGGTGTAGTTACATCCATCCTTGATATGTGTGCAGTAGTTACAGATGAGATGAGGACTTCAGTGGAGGACTATAGAGAGTTTCTTGTTGTACCAGGTTCTCCAGTTTTTAGCACGATGACAAATGATATAGATCAGTTTGTTGAGAGTCCTGAGACATTAGGAACAAATTCTCTAGAGAGTTGTGTGTCAGTTTCTAATACTACTCCCGTTGATTCACAAGACATGGAAATGGTATCATCTAGTTTGGGGACGAGCTCTCATGGTGATTTGTTTCCTTCTACTAGAAGCAAATCTATTGTTTTTCTCATACAACTGATAGTGGTCGGCAGTTGGCAGTGCGACAGTTTTAGAGGGATTAGTTGTGGATTGCAGGGGAGCAGGTTGGTGCTGCTTCTTATAATTTCTACTGCACGGAGTCTTTCATGGAGTACTTGCTTGCGAGTCTAGTTTTGGAAGAAGGACCTTTCAGAACCTCTGAGGGTACTCTCATCCAGGGTTCTCGCAATATTCATCTTTTAGTGGGGAAAATTATAGATACCTTGACTGCGATGCTTCCTCACAAGGATTTGGTGATTGAGTTTGCTGAGTGGGTTATTCAAGATCCTGCCCAACCAGTTGTTTAGAGTCAGAGAGTGGAGCCATCTCTTGATTCTTGGATTGTTGTCGATGAGCCTCTATCAGAGATTAGAGTATTTCACCATGATTACATAGGGAGGAGCGTTCATCATTTTTCTTTTGACCCACCGTTTGAGGACTTGGTTGTACATCGTTGTGGGTTGGCTCCAGGTTTATGTTAAGGTTTTTAGGATCGTTGCAAATGTAATAGCACTGTCTGATTGTATGTGTTTTCCAAATGCAACAATCTCTTGCATTTATATTGAGAATGAGCCAAGAAGAGACATGTCCCTCATGGGACATGTCTATTCATTATTATGTAATAAATATAATGACAATTATGATTATATATATATATATATATATAATATCTCTTGAGTATTATATTAATTTATTTAATATTTACATAAAATAATATTTATATATATATGTATATTTAAGTATATATATACATCTCATATATACTAAATATATATATATTATAGATATCTTCACTAGTATTGACTCAGTGTTTATCCGATTGAAGCTACAAAACATCAACACTCCCTCTTAGCCAGGGATATAAGAGATATGGTCTGACTAGGAATATCAACTTACATGATATTCAGCATAACTCATAGATTGATAAGAATATCATCTCATGATATTGAGAGCATTGGCCACAGGATATCAAGTCGCATGATATTCACTAAGTACTCAAAAATTTATAAGGATATCATCTCATGATATCCGGAGCATTGGCCACAAAATATCAAGTCGCATGATACTCACCAGGTACTCAAAATAATGTGAAAATATATATTACCTTAATGTAATAGCAGTGTTTATAGAGATATCATCTCATGATATTAGGAGTAATGGCCACAAAATATCAAGTCACATGATATTCACCATGTACTCAGAGTATTGGCCTACCAACATCAAGTGTCATGATGTCCACCAAGTACTCAACAAATATTTTAGGTATCACCTCAATATGATATCAGAGATATGGTCTAACCAAGAGTATCATGTCTCATGATATTCACCATAACTCAAAAATATTTTAGATATCACCTCAATATGATATCAGAGATATGGTCTGACCAAGAATATCAAGTCTCATGATATTCACCAGAACTCAAAAATGTTTTAGATATCACCTCAATATGATATCAGAGATATGGTCTGATCAAGAATATCAAGTCTCATGATATTCACCATAACTCAAAAATGTCCTATAGGTAATGTGCACATGTAACCTCAATAATACTTACCATAGGAACATTCCTATCATCTATCATGATCTGTTTCAGCCATCATAAGATGTCTACCATGATCGAAGATCAAGTTATTGTAAGATCGTCACCTTCCAATAACTTTAATAAATACAAGTGATAATCATTTGGAAGTCGTCACTTCCTCATGATTTACGTAGGGTCCAAAAGACATTCATGATTCCTAGTCCTTTGACTATTATAGTTTCTTGATCACTGGAGAATCCATCTCAGTATGGACTACTCCCTTTGAATCAATACGACCAAGATTATCAAAAGTTGATTTAACCATATCCTCTATCTACTCCCTCTGAAGCTTAAGTTCTTGTATCAACCGCTTGTCTTCTTTTGAAATGTCAGACTCCCTCTGCATCTGGTCTCAATCATCAATTCGTTTGGAAGCATTAAGTTCTTTCTCCCTTGAATGCAATTTTCTTGTGCTTCCGGCCTAAAGGTATGTCAGAGAGAGATTACAAATAGCTCACTATACTATCTCGACCGAAAATACTAATGATAGAAGTATGCAAGATTTTACTAACCAATAGTATAGCATGAATTACGAACTTAAAAGATATGTGCATTAATAAAATATGGAATACTTATCTATTATAAATTTTAAGTATTTCATTTTGTAAGGTGAGCCCATATAGAAAATATCATGCAAATTCACGTAATGATGTCGCCATTCTCGAACATTACCAGAATTCTTCACATGACCTATCTTGAATATCCAAAGGTTTTATACGCTACGACAACCTTCAATCTGATCGGATCTCCCTTCAGGCGGTTAGGCTTTTAAAGAGGGAACCTCACTCTTTTACTGTCCATATACATCAAATAAGAAAACACCTTCTCAAATTATTTGAAAGACATCTCCCCTTTGAATCATCTCCCCACTAAGGATGGTTCAAGTGGGAATGTAACATTGGTTATTATTCCCCCCACAATATAAAATTCTCACTCTTATATCATTGAACAATGCTTATGTCTTCTATTGAAATGACTTGATTGCTCCAAGAGAGGTGACACTCTATAATTAATGCTTTCTTTTTAGAAAGAGACGCCCTTCTTAACAATTCTGCTACAATTCACTTGACCTTATTCTTTGCACTTGGTGTGGACAAAAATCTGCAACACAACTTCACTCACCAGATTTCACATAGACTCGTACACAATGACAGTCCCAATTGGTGCTGAGAGGGGAGGGGTGAATCAACACAACTTTTAAAACAAATCTGATGTAGTATACTACAACTGTAAGCAAAACGAATTCTAGCATAAGAATGGCATCAAGCAATCAACCAAAAAAGAAACACCAGATTTATCACGTGGAAACCCAAATTAGGTGAAAACCACAGTGTGAGAAACCTCACAAATTTTGCACTCTTCTGAAGTGCGCCCTGTTAGGAGCCTTCCCTGTTAAAGGATTACAACGCACTGTTAGATGCGAACGGTTAAGGGATTTGATACAATAAGGCATGTTAGTGCCTGCCTCGTTAGAGGACTTAGACCACTTGAATAGATGTCACCGGGTTAAGGGATTTAGTACAAGGGACCTGTTAATGTCCACCAAAAATATTGGGATTTAGCTATTATAATTGTTAGAGAACAATAGAATGATTGACCTTTTAGAAATGGCTTTGCATAGCCTGATAAGATCTCTGTTATACTCAACTGAGAAACATCACCAGTCACTGCTGGTATGTTCTCCTTTTCTGCTATGCTTCTTTGCACACTCTTCTTTCTTCACCTTAGCTTCTTTAGCGTATAGGTTCACTCTTTACTTTGGGAGAATGAGGGCAAACTATATTCTCACTAGACAACAGAATATAAGACTTCTTGCCCTAATTGCTTTTCTCATGCACAACCTGTTTAAAGATCACCTTCAAATCTATCACCCAATGGAGTATTAGTTCACTGAGGAAACATCTGATGCATGCTCTTTTTTATTTGCTTTATGGAAGAAAGCGACAGATGCGTGTCAAAAACTTTCCTTCACAAGAGATATCTCTATGATTTAATGCCACAAACTTCGGCATTAAATCCTTCAATCGCGCCTTGTACCGATCCTCTTGATAACTCAGTCTATCGGATTTAGTGCAGTAAATCCCGGTCAAAGAGTTAGATAACAGATAGTTGACTATGACTTCCCCGGTTCATCTTATCATGACGAAGCTTTTACTTGATCGGTAAAGATCCTTAAGTTGTGCACAGGTAAGAGCCTTGACCTGTCACCTTTCCTTCCTCTGTCTATACCGATTGCATCCTTTGCTCGGTCTCTGTTACCGTTTACCGGTTGCTTTTCCCTTGGTGACCGGTTTCTTATGATGAACAAAAATAGTCTTTTGTTCATTGCATAGTGTCACCGGTTGCTAAACCACATTGCATAGTGTCACTGGTTGCCAAACTAGTCTCTCTACACACGGACTGTTGTGAGCTAACTGATAACAGTTTCGCTTCACTGATCTAACACTGGTGTCCTTAGATTGAGATGTCAGCACCTCTTTGCTCTTTGCCAATCAATGACAATACCTAATTGTTATGTACCGGTAGCAAGCTTACTGGTTACCATCTCTTAATGCGAACAATCTCCCCCTTTGGCATTGATGGAAAAACTTTAATAGGCAATCATGTCACCTTCCTTATTTACCAGTCATCTACCGGTCATACTGTGTCATATTCTCCCCCTTTTGACAATAATGCCAAAGGCTAGTAAAAAAGACTACCTTAAAGAAATCTGCTCCCCCTTCGAGCAACAGTCCTATTCATCAATCCTGGTAAGATGAGGTGAAATCCTCCATTGACGCATAGTGAATTGATAAACACCTTTGCAAGTTTACTGATGATCAGGAAGGGGTATCACCCCTAATTTACCTCTGAGATACTCAAAAGTACTCTTCGATAATGGCTTTGTGAAGATGTCAGCAATCTGTTCTTTTGTGGGAACATACTCCAATCTCACTTCTTTATTTTGTACCAGTTCTCTCAAGTAGTGATACTTGATGGCAATATGCTTTGTTTCGGAGTGCATGACAGGATTCTTGGATATGTTTATTGCACTTGTCCTGTCACAGTAAATTGCAATCGGTTCATGTATTTGTTCTTGGATTCCTTCCAGTAGTTGTTTGATCCAGATTACCTGTGTGCATTTGATTGCCCCAGCAACATATTCAGTTCCTATTGTAGACTGTGATATACAGTTTTGATTCTTGCTTGTCCAAAACACAATCCTTTCACCAAGAAAGAATGCACTACCACTTGTGCTCTTTCTGTCACCAATATTACCAGCCCAATTTGCATCAGTGTAAACCTTTACTTGGAAGCCTCCCTTGTGAGGAAACCACAAGCCATACTCCTCAGTCCCCTTTAGATATTTGAAAATTCTCTTCACTGCTATAAGATGTGTCTCTTTAGGATTTGCAGAGAATCTTGCTACGATGCCTACTGCATGTGCAATGTCCGGTCTACTATGTACTGCATACTGTAATTTGCCTATTATTGACCGATACAGTGTCTCATTCACTTCTTTTGCATCATCTTCCTTTGATAACTTGAGGTTAGTTATCATAGGTGTACCAACTAGTTTGGATTCTTCAAGCCCAAAAGTTTTAAGAATTTTTTTTACATACTTGGACTGAGAAATAAAGATGCCTTCCTTTAGCTGATGGACCTATAGTCCAATGAAGAATTTTATGGCTCCTATCATAGACATTTCAAATTCTTTCATCTCTTTAGCAAAGGCTTTGCTCATCCTGTCATCTCTTTCAAAGATGATGTCATCCACAAATATTTCAGCAATTAGGTTCCCTTCTTTTCCAGTTTTAAGATACATATTGCCGTTGTCCCCAGTTCTTGTGAATCCTATTGTCAGGAGGTATGAGTGCAATCTCTCATATCATGCCCTTGGGGCTTGCTTTAGCCCATAAAGAGCCTTTTTGAGTTTACAGACCATATCACCCTTTTGTGTGCATGTGAAACATTCCGGTTGTTCAATATAAACTTCCTCCTCCAGTATTCCATTCAGGAATGTAGACTTTACATCCATCTGGTATACTTTGAACTTCTTGTGAGCAACATAAGCAAGAAGAATTCTTACTCTTTCCAATCTGGTCATAGGTGCAAAGGTTTCCCCATAGTCCAGTCCAGCCTCATGAGCATATCTTTTGTAGACCAGTCTTGCTTTGTTTCTTATTACTTTTCCTTCTTCATTTAGCTTGTTTTTGTAGACCCACTTTGTCCCAATGACATTCTTGTCCTGTGGTTTTGGCACAAGCATCCATGTGTCATTCTTTTCTATTTGCTCAATCTCTTCCTCCATGACCTTGACCCAATTTTCATCATCCAAAGCCTCCCTGGTGGTTTTGGGCTCTATACAGGAAAGCAAACAAACATTTTCTTTATCTTTTTTCTTGGTCAAGACATTTGCATGTTTGTCACCAATTATATTATCAGTTGAGTGATATGTGACATACCTTGGGAGAACTGGTCTCTGTTCCCGGTCAAGTTCTTCCGGTTGAGCAATTTCTTCGGCATGGTCATGAACAACTTCTTGTTCATCATCTTGAGTTGGTCTATCGACTTCAGGTACAACATCTTGCTCCAGAGGTTTGTTCTCATGTTCTCTTTCATCTTTAGTTGTCATTTCATTGAAGTCAAAAGGATTTCCATCATTGTGACCCTGCAGACTGTCATGTTCATTATGACCGATCTTCTTTCTGGGTTCTGAATATTCATCAACCTTTACATTGATGTTTTCAATTATTTTTCCTGTCCTCTTATTCAGACACCGGTAGGCTTTACTCTTGGTAGAATAACCCAGAAATGTGTCTTCATCACTTTTAGGCTCAAACTTGCCAGAGTACATATCTCTTTTAATGTAACAATTGCTACCAAAGATTTTGAAATAGCCTACACTAGGAGTGTAATTGAACCATAGTTCTTAGGGAGTCTTACTGGTTCCTTTCTTGACTTGGACTTGGTTCAGTGTATACACAGCAGCGCCGATAGCTTCTCTCCATAAGTGATGAGGGAGATCCTTTTGAATCATTAGGGTCTCGCACAGTCAATCAACGTCCTGTTTCTTCTTTCTACTACATTTTGCTGAGGAGTCCTTGGTGCAGATAACTGCCTTTTTATTCCCTGTTCCTCATAGTAGTGATTGAACTCATGAGAAGTGTATTCCCCTCCTCTATCTGATCTCAGACACTTTAGGGTTTTACCGGTCTCCTTCTCCACTCAAGCCTTGTAGATTTTAAACATGTGAAACGCCTCTGATTTTTCTCTGAGAAAGAGTGTCCACATCATTCTTGAGAAATCATCTACAAAAAACATGAAATACCTGTCTCTGTAGTAGCTCTTTGTTCTCATAGGTCCACACAAATCTGTGTGCACAAGATCCAAAACATTTTCAGCAAAAAAAAATTTACTACTGAAACTTGTTCCCATCAGCTTTCCCAACTAAATGTCCTTACAAATACCTTTGTCAAGTTTTGTAATCTCAGGATGTCCTCTCACTGATTTCTTCTTTTTCACCTTGACAATACCGTCAAAGTTTATGTGGCAGAGCCTCTTATGGCACAACCAACTATTGTCTTCTTTGGTTACAAGACAGATCTTTCTCGTTTCTCCTTTGACTGATGCTATGAGGCAGGCTCCTTCCATTGAATCCAGATAGAACAGGTTTCCTTTGCTCTGTCTACCGGTAGCAACATGATCTCCTGATTGGTTCTTGACAACACAAGAACCTTGCTCGAATTCCAACAGGAATCCCTTGTTGTTTAGTTGAGCAACGCTCAATAAGTTGTACGTGAGTCCTACTTAGTACACATCTTCACATACAACATCATTGCTGAGTGCAATAGAACCTTTTTCCTTTGATGGCATGGGGGGCATTGTTACCAAAGGTTACCGATCCACCATCATTGAACTTTAAGCTGATGAACTTGTTCTTATCATTAGTCATGTGGTGAGTGCATCCGCTGTCAATGATCCAGTCATCATGCTGATGAGATCTTGATATAAGTGCCATTTCACTTATCATCGGGCTTTCTTCTGTTATTGCAACAGATGCAATTTTTGGATCTTCAGAGTCTTCAGATTCATTATCTGTGACTCCTTCTGCAAGGTAGCACTCCTTTGCTTTATTCTTGAATCGGTTGCTCGTCTTTGTTATTATTGTCTGGACATCTTGTAGCAATATGTCCTATCTTATTACAAGAGAAATATTTCAATGGAAGCTTTCCTTTGTATTTCCCTTTTCCTCTGGGAAATCTCCTAGCAATGAGTGCTTCAAACTCATCTTGCTCCATCTCTTCTGAGAGCATATTCTCAACAAGACTTCCAATCTTACCGGTAGAGCAATTACCAGTTTCTCTTCCTTTCTTGTTGGAAGAGGTATTTACAAAAGACTTAAAAGAAGCTTCCTGCATGGGTAGGCTATTATCAAAATTGCTCAATTCAAATGCAGTCACGTTACCAATTAGGGAGTCTAGAGTGACTTGATCCGTGGTCACTGATTTGAGCTCTTGAATGACTGAGATCTTGATGGCATATTGAGGCCTGAGCGTTCTCAGTATTTTGCTTACCACCTCCTCTTCACTTGTTTTCCTCCAACACTTTTGATGGAGTTAATCACTTCTTTGATTCTGTTGCTGTATTGCTCGATGTCTTCTCCTTCATTCATCCTCATGTTGTCATGCTTTCCTCTGAGGCTTTCAACCTTAACTCTTTGTACATGTGGGTCACCACCATATACTAATTGCAAGTTGGCCCACATCTTGTGAGCAGTGTCTAGATTTTCAATCTCTGCATAGACGTAGTCGGGTTGCGTGCTGCCTATCATATCCTGGCAGCTGTATGTTCTGTCTTGATCTTCAATTCATTAGGAGTTAGGGTACCATTGGGTTCAGTGTAATCAGTGGTTACATGAATCCAATATTGATCTCCGGTGGTCTTCATGTACAACTTCATTCTGCTGCACCACAGAGTAAAGTTTTTCTTGGAGAACTTTGGTCCTTCCTTCTCATCATCTTGACTTTTTCTTTTTGCGGTTAAGAAGCAAAGAAAAGGAACGTGGCTATGATACCAATTAATAGTCCCAACCGGTGCTAAGAGGGGAGGGGTGAATCAACACCTATAAATCTTTTAAAACAAATCTGATGTAGTATACTACAACTGTAAGCAAAACAAATTCTAACATAAGAATGACATCAAGCAATCAACCAAAAAAGAAACACCAGATTTATCACTTGGAAACCCAAATCGGGTGAAAACCACGGTGTGAGGAAACCTCACAAATTTTTCACTCTTCTGATGTGCGCCCTGTTAGGAGCCTTTGCTGTTAAAGGATTACAACACAATGTTAGATGTGACCTGGTTAAGGGATTTGATACAATAAGGCCTGTTAGTGCCAGCCTGGTTAGAGGACTTAGAACACTTGAATAGATGTCACCCGGCTAAGGGATTTAGTACAAGGGATCTGTTAATGTCCACCCAAAATACTGGAATTTAACTTTTGTAATTGTTAGAGAACAATAGAAGGATTGACCTTTTAGAAATGGCTTTGCATAGCCTGATAAGATCTCTGTTATACTCAACTGAGAAACATCACCGGTCGCTGCTGGTATGTTCTCCTTTCCTATTGTGCTTCTCTACACACTCTTCTTTCTTCACCTTAGCTTCTTTGGCGTATAGGTTCACTCTTTACTTTGGCAGAATGAGGGAAAACTATATTCTCACTAGACAACATAATATATAGACTTCTTGCCCTAATTGCTTTTCTCATGCACAACTTGTTTAAAGATCACCTTCAGATCCATAACCCAGTGGAGTATTAGTTCACTGAGGAAACATCTGATGCATGCTCTGCTTTATTTGCTTTATGAAAGAAAGCAACAGATGCGTGTCAAAAGCTTTCCTTCACAAGAGATATCTCCATGATTTAATGCCACAAACTTCGGCATTAAATCCTTCAATCGCGTCGTGAACTGATCGTCTTGATAACTCAAAGTCTACCGGATTTAGTGCAGTAAATCTCGGTAAAAGAGTTAGCTAACAAATAGTTGACTATGACTTCCCTGGTTCATCTTATCATGACGAAGTCTTTACTTGATTGGTAAAGATCCTTAAGTTGTGCACAGGTAAGAGCCTTGACCTGTCACCTTTCCTTCCTCTGTCTATACCGGTTGCATCATTTCCTCGGTCTCTATTACCAGTTACCGGTTGCTTTTCCCTTGGTGACCGGTTTCTTATGATGAACAAAAATAGTGTTTTGTTCATTGCACAGTGTCATCAGTTGCGAAACCACATTGCACAGTGTCACCGGTTGCCAAACCAGTTTCTCTACACACAGACTGTTGTCAGCTAATTGATAACGGTTTCGCGTCACCGATCCAACACCAGTGTCCTTAGATTGAGATGTCAGCACCTCTTTCCTCTTTGCCAATCAGTGACAATACCAAATTGCTATGTACCGGTAGCAAGCTTATTGGTTACCATCTCTTAATGCCAACACACAGTCGGTCATAACTTTTGAACTCGACACTTTCTCGCTAATCGCTCTGGTGAGAGTCTTCTAAATTTGTTTATCACAAACATATTCAAAATTCAGAAAAATCCAACGGTGAATTTGTGAGATATGGTCCCCATATTGAGATTGTATTTTTTAAGATAGTCACACATTCACCATCAACAAACTACTCTCTTACATTTGCAACTTGGCTCTGATACCATGTTAAGGTTTTTTAGGATTGTTGCAAATGTAATAGCACTGTCTGATTGTACGTGTTTTCCAAATGCAACAATCTCTTGCATTTATATTGAGAATGAGCCAAGAAAAGACATGTCCCTTCATGGGACATGTCTTCATTATTATGTAATTTATATAATGACAATTATGATTATATATATATATATATATATATATATATATATATAAAATAACTCTTGAGTATTATATTAATTTCTCTAATATTTACTTTTACTAGTTTTCAGTACCAAGCTCAATTTGGTAGAGCTGTCATGTTTTCAAGGAACAATGCATTTTTTACTTCATGTGCTTTTCAAACCAAATGCAATAACTTTGAAAAGTTCGATGCATGATGGAAGTATTACATTTAATGAGGAAAAGGTCAAAATAGAAAAAGTGACACTTTGCAAATCTTTTCTGAGAATGTAATATTTTATTCATCAAAGTTATGTTTTTATGCTCCACACAAGCCGTGAAACTAGCTAGAGGTAGTTCATTGCATTTTGTTTTCAAATAATGCACGAATACATGTACAAAAATAGAAGAGAAAGAATGCATGAATTGGGGCCAGTCATTGCCTGAAATGATTGACGTATGTTGGATTGTTCCCTGATCTCTCTCTATTGAGTCTCCTTGATCCTCGTTGCCTTGCTGCCTTTTGTCCTAGAAAAATGTGAAAAGATAATGGGTTAGAACTAGAATATAGTTCTAAGCAATGACTGGTCTAAATTCATATATATCTTATTCCCCATGTAGTCATCCATTATTTCAAAAGAAAATGCAGATTTATTCTAACATGTGTGTTCTATGTGTAATATGTATGGCTCTGATTAGCAAGTGGACATAAATGTGGCTCCCACAAGGGTTTGAGCCCAGCTTGCTAATAAGAGACATAGATATAAAGAGATATTAGATGATCACATACATTCAATAGTGCTGCTATAAATAAGACAAAGTACAGAGGCAGCAAATGATGATTAAGGAGCACACAAAAAAGAGCTAAAATCTTGCTTACAGAGGCTATTATCAATTCATATTCCAAGTTTAGTTTTGCTGTCCGTAAATGAAGATATGACAGTTAGTAAGTTGTGGAAAAGAGCAGTAATAAAATAAGCACATAGATCATAAAAGCCATTCTTCAGGGTACAGTGAATATGAAATAGATTTGAAATAGATATGAAATTTCCCTAAGTCATTTGTCACGTGAGCAAGGAAAAAAGGCTTTTGCCTTTTCTTTTAATTTTTCATTCCTTTAATACTCACGCCATGTATTGGCAAAATGAAACAAAATTAAAGTTTCATTAAAGTGATAAATTTTATCACTTCACTTTATTCCAAAAGACTCCATAAGTCATAAATGTAAAATGGCTATATTATTAAAATGTTGTTTATAAATCATTTTATTAATATAGTTAAAAATGTAAAAATATCTTAGCTTTTTTTTAAAAAGTAAATTATAAATGTTTTATTTACAACTTTTAATAAGTATTAATAATTTATTTATTATTTAGTATTTTAATAAATGTTATTAATATTAATAATGTTGCTAAGTGATTTTAATTATCGCTTAAATAAACATTATTAATATAACCAATATTTATGAAAATAATAAATTTTAAATTAACTATTAATTATTATTAAATTATTATGAATAGTAAATATCTTATAATTTATTAATTTAATTAAATATCTTTGATATTTATTAAATAAATAGATAATAAATGTTTAATATTTATAATGCAAAAATAAGATATTTATTTTTATCTTTTAAAAAGGAAAGATATAAGATATTTTTCAATGCTATGACTAAGTGCTGAGTCATGAGATAGACTTGAAATTTCTAAGTGGAGTTGATATTTTTCAAATATTTTGAGAACTTTTGAGAAGCTAAGGTTGGGCTGAAAATTGTATAAATTTGGAGTTGAGGCTCATTTGTAACAATTCTCTTTCTCTTTGCCTTGTTTTGTAACTTTTTTCTAAGTTCTTAACAGAAGCAAGGGATTTTGTAACCCATTTTCTGAGATATGCAGATCTGTGACATCTTTTTGTTGTAATTTACAGCTTATGCCTTCCCTTCTTAGTCTGTTATTGTGTACTTAGTGTTGGTACAAAATTTTGTGATGTTCTTTGTCGTTAATTTGTATCACATATTAGTGCCTTTATGCAGTATTTCATACTTTTTTTGCAGGTTTTAAGTTCTGCTCAATAAGCTTTTTCCAAAATTGTGAGAAAATCTTTATCTTTTTAGGGGATTGTTGTTATTGGCCTTCTTACAAACTAATTATGTAGGTTTTATGATTTAGTGGGGTTGTGTAAGAGAGCTTATGTTACCATTTCATTGTGTGTCAAGTTTTTGTGTATTTTCTCAGATTTTCAGTTTGGTGTATCACCTTGTAGGAATTAGATTTTATTTCTATGCATTTTTCTATCCCTTTTCCAGCAAAAGTGTTAGTTTTAGGTGGTTTTAGGTGAGATATCATACAAGAGTCGGCCTAGGATCTGGAGATTCATTCCAGCCATAGGTTACCCACAGCCTTGGAGTGTTTCCATGTTTCTCCAAAAGGTTAAGTTTTTGCAAGCTTAACAGAGTGCAATTTTGAGAGCTAACATTTACATAATAATAATATTTATATATATATATATTTAAGTATATATACACATCTCATATATACTAAATATATATACATATCTTCACTAGTATTGACTCATAGTGTTTATCCGACTGAAGCTACAAAACATCAACAGTTTGTATCATCCGTTATGAGATGGGTTTACTCCATCTCCAGTTGATGGGGATGGTTGTTGCAAGTTAGCAGGAGGTGACTTGCAGGGTCAATACATCCAGGTTGGTTTTACAGTGGATGGATATTTGGATTACAGGAGTACACAAAGCAGATTGGCAAGGTGTGTAGAGACCTATAGTTTGTTAGATGGTTTTGGATATCCATTCTTCCTTGTCATGGATGGCTGTGAGTTTCATCTCTACTGGGATCCAGGTAGTGTTTGGTTTAGCACTGTAGATTGTGCGGATCACTACGGTTGGCATGATGTCAGTGTGCTTTGGTTAGCTCAGTGGATGATGATTTCTTTGCAAGAGTTGGCAGGTGATCGTAGGGACATTACCCCATTCTATCCTTGGGATCTGGGTGGACTTCTGGGTTTTGTTTTTTGAGATTGCTTGGGGACAAGCAATTTCAGGAAGGGAGGATTGTAATGTCCCCATTTGTAGGCACATGAGATTAACTTATTTCTATGACCTTCGTAGGCTAATCAGGATGTTGGAGAGGGTCGTGTGGCAGAGCCAATGATCAGTTTCCACTCTAGAGGTCTGTGATGTCAGGGTTGCTCTTCGTTTGAGTCAGATTGACAAACTTACTATTTATAGTAAGTTCTTTTTTTAGCAGGGCGCCTGGGCATTGGTATCAGTGGAGTCGTGGATTCATTTGCAGAGTTTTCAGTTTGAGGGACTTACTATTTTTAGTAAGTCTATTTTGGGCAGTTGCTATTTTTAGCATTGCAATTGAGGCACAAGGTGTTGGGCATCATGAGCATATAATAGAGTCTATTTGATGGAGCTTCATATTATAAGTTGTTTATTAAGTTTATCTTAATTAATGACTTTATCATTTTGTTTATAATTTGAAGATGTGTTGAAGAAGCTTTTTAAGTGAAAAGTGTCTTCATGAAGCTTTATCTTTTGGAGTTATTAATCATTAAGTTATTAAATGAAGGCTTCTAATTGAAAAGTGTATTGATGAAGGCTTTTAAGTGAAAAGTGTGTGGGAGAAGCTATTTGCTTTTGCTGTCTTGAAGAAGATATCTTTTATTATTATAAAAGAAATGCTTTGGGAGAAAGTTATTCATTGTATTATGCATCTTTGATCAAAATTGGAATTGGGTGAAGTTTTTCAAGGGTTTGGTGCTGCAAAGAAGAAACGAAGAATTTCTTCAAGAATTCGACCTACACCTTGAGTTGGAATGTATGCCAATGAACTGTGTAGCAATTTTGTTCTTGCTATGCTGAATTTGGTGACCGTACGGCAATTCAAAGAAGCTACGGTTTAATACAAGGAGCTGCGATTTCATCAGTAGTGTGTGCTTTGTACTCTCAGCTGCATGTTTGTGTTGGGGAAGGCTTCCGTCCAAAAGGAAGTTGTACACATTGCTACGCAAGACCCCTTTGATGCAAAGGAACCCACGATAATTGCTGGCATCTTTTAATAGGGGCTGCTAATCTTCAATGGAGGCTGCGTTCAATCCTTAGCATGCTATGTTTCAAAAAGGTGCTTGTTTGCAATTAAATTTATGTGTTGTCATTCGAATATTTACAAGCATTTGAATAAAATAAATTTGGGCGAACATTTGGAGTTAGAAGTAGTTGCTGTTTGGAGTTTTTCAAATTGGAAAAAATAACAAAAAATATATATGTCCAAAATACAATTTTTTTTTGCAAAAACAAATATATTAAAAACAAGTTTCTAGCATAGAGCTAGCCAGGCTCTTTACAATGAAAGTAAAACCAAGAACCTATAGATTATTTAGGGTTAGAGGCCAATGAATAAGAGTGGATAAGCTCTCTTGCACTTTTGATTTACCTAAAAATCCAAAGGGTATTCCTAGATGCGATCCTAAATGGGATTAAAGGTGTGAAAAGATAAAATAAGAAAATAGTTTTTGAAATGTCTCAAGTACAGAAAACACAACAACACAGTGATAACACTGAAATAACAGCAAAATTCAGAGATCAATGATTAGAACAATGTACGATAGATATAATGATGCCACATATGCAATGCAAGTGAGGCCTTCCAACAATAACGTATCTGTGTTGGGAGGCGTGGATACGACCAATATCAAAATGATTTTGCAATCTTGATTATATTCGATTTGTGAATACATATGGTTTCGATACTGATCTCTACTATGAGTAATCTTTGTATGCTGACTGCGATATTGTTGATGTTGATGTTGCGTATATGCCGTCCTTTGTTTCAATTGCTATGGTTTGGATGCTAAATGGCAGTGCATGGTTATATGAGTGATCTGTGAATGCTGAGCCTCCAAGTTTTTGAATGCTGTGATGCCAATGCCGTAGATAGATGCGCTTGGTATGTATATAAAGTAGAGGCCACACGAATGCTGAAGGATGATAGAATGAAACAATCACAAATACAAAGTCAGTGCATAGACTAAGATAAGTCGCCTCAGGTGTAGTATATCGAGCTCCAATGTTTCCTGGTTATAGATATGATTGGATGTTTAGTTGCTCAATATTAACGTCATTGGTTTGGTCCAATTATGAATGATTCTGTTGTTGGTATCACTTTGTATCTTTGATGGAAGTTGATCAATACTGATGCCAAACTTTGTGATGAAGAACATGATGTTGCTGTGTATGTTTTGAGTGCAACCGAGCCAATGAATTCGCATAATGCAATTGCAATGAGGATGTGGTGCCTTGACAAACTCGATATGGTTGTTGTATGTCATCAGTATTTAGATCGATAGTAATTGAAAAAACCGTTCTGCAATAAAGGTCTCGATAGGGATTTGCAAATAATGACGATGATGTTGTTCTTTGAAAGTTGTTGGTGGGAAGTCTCTACGATCGAATGTTGTATCTTGCAATGATGTTGCTCACGCATGTATTATTGATGATGATTTGTAAACACAATTACTCCAGTTAGTTTAATAAGGTTACGAAGTGACTTCACCTTGTTGGAGAAACTTGTAGACTAGAGAGAATCTCCCACCTCCAAAATTGCTTTCCAATGCTTAATTCCTCAATCGGAATTGTAGATGCAAGAATTGATATGTTGTGATTGATGATCATGAAAACCAAAAGACTTACTTAAATATGCAAGGCTAGGTCCTAAATCTCAAATGAGGCGGTGCCAAAAGTAGGCGCCCAAATTAAAAAAAAAAAAGATAGGCCCTAATTAAGCAAGGTGTACCCCCTTGATTGGGGCGCCCCTTCTGTGACAATTAATTCCTAAGGGACCATAAGAGTTAATTGCAAAGTAGAATAGGTCCGGCCTAAATAGGGGACATGAGAGTCTCCCCTCTCGGAATTGCTTTCCCTCATGCAATTGCAAACTTAGATGCTTATGAAACTACTTGCTCTCCCATGTGGCATCCTGAACTGACAAATCCTTCCAATGAACCAAGTACTCCTCGATTCTACGTACCCTTAGCTTCCTCTGCTTGAAATCAATGATCTTAGTGGGCTCCAATGCAAGTTTACCCTCCTCATCATGTGTTGGAAGCACCTTGGAAATTGTGGCACTCTACTTAACCACTTTCTTGAGGCAAGAGACATGAAACACAATATGGATCTGATTGCCCACTAAAGATCCAACTCATAAGCAACTTGTATCCTCCGTATCGCTCTATAAGGTCTATAGAAGTGAGGTTTGAGCTTCTTAGCACCACTCCTCTTCAAGGACTATCTATATAGTTGTAATCAGAGGTAGACCAAATCTCCAAACTCAAAACTCTGTTCAATCTTGTGCCAGACTGCATACGTCTTTTGCTGATTCTAGGCTTGTTAAGATTATCTTGGAGAGATCAAAGGATATCTAGGCTCTGCTGCAACTACTCCTTGGCCCTCAATGCTCGTCTCTCTCCCAATGCCGAATCAACAAATGATGCAGCCTCATAACCATAAAGTGCCTTGAAAGGCAACATACCTATTGACACATGATAAGTAGTATTGTATCAATGCTCACCAAGATGTAACCAACAGATCCATGCCTTTTGCGATGTTGCTACGTAGTTCTTCAAATAGCCCTCCAGCCACTTATTCCCAATCTCAGTCTGTCCATCTATTTGAGGGTGGCAGCTCATACTTGGAGTCGACTTGGTACCTGCCAATCTGAAAAGATTCATCCAAAAAGCACTGTGAAAGCAACTGTCTCTATCACTAACTATATTCTTGTGGAGGCCATGCAATCATAATTGCTCTCAAAAGAATAATTCTACCACCTGAACCGCTCGAAACTCCATAGGGATGGAAAAGAAGTGAGCATACTTGGTCAACCCATCAACCACTACCTAGATACAATCCTTATGTTGCACCTTGGGAATTTTGGTGATGAAGTCCATTGAAATGCTCTCCCACTTCTGATCAGGAATAGGCAAGGGTTGAAGTAACTCTATTGGAAGAGTATGCTCAAATTTATTCTGGTGGCAATGGAACACTCCTTGATGTACTATAACAAATCATCCTTGAGACTCCTCTACACAAACTTCTCATGGATCTTCCTATAAGTGTATTGGTACCCCAGGTGTCCTACTAGGGTGAATCATGAATCTACCTCAAGATTTCCTCCATCTTTGATTCTGGCACTAACTAGATCCTATCCTTGTAGTAGATGACATCATCCACCACCTTGTACCTATCGTCTTGAATTTGTCCATCCATCAACTTGCAAGCAAAGGTATTCTTGGAGTATTCACATGCATATGCAGGATTTTCATCCTATCATCACACCATGGCCCTTTTCCTGTTGGGGCCCCAACCTTGTTGGTAAGATTCACCCCTCATCCTTTGGCGGACACAAGTTGTGATATTGCTATCAGGATTCAACTGTGTAGTTTTCGAGTCAAACTCATCGACCCGTGTTTCATGAGTAGTGGTTTACAAGAACCCATGTCTCATGAGAATGAATGGAACACTTAGCACTCATTGCATCCAAGTGATGGTCACAAAGGTAAGCACTGGAACTTCCCGAGAGGTTACCCATTCCAGTACTACTCTAGCTCAAGGGCGCTTAACCCATCATAAAAAATATAAAGTCCTAATAAAATCATACAGGAAAAAAACAAAAAAAGCAAAAATGTAGAGAGAAATAAATCGTCTGACAATGAAAACTTGGCAAATAGGTGCCTTGGACAAGTACATGTGGTGAAAACTTAGAAACAAGTGCCATGTGTAGAGGGCCTTGTCATTATCTTTCAGGTCCTTGTTTCAATCACACCATTTCCCATCCTCGTACACATCTCCTTCCATCAACATTCATCTCCATCCCATCACAAATCCATCGATCCCCGTTACCTTGGTGTTCATTCACAACGCGCGCATCATCAAATTGTCCTACTATGCCAATTCTTGAGCTTTGTACATATCAGTTGTTTATAGCGTCTGGTCCTTTAGTCTTGTACAGTCTTGTTCATTGTGTCTTCTCATAGGCCCCTTTGTACGTAGAGTGTCCTTAGGTCCCCTCTTTCGCGTCGTGTTTGGTTGAGACCTTGATCCCCATTCAGCCAGTACTTCAACAATCATCTTTAAGTATCCTTGTCGTCCTAGATACCTTTTGTCGTTAGGGCTAGTCAACCTATCATCCAATCACCGGTCTTTGTAGGATGCATCCTTCCTCAAATCAGGCCACATCAATTCTCTTTGTTAGTCACCTTTTGGAAAAAGATGTTTGAGGCAATCATTATGGCATTGATTTCTTTTTGATCATTGTTTATCTTTGTTTTGAGCTTCCTCGTTTTACCTCCTCAAGGTTGCCATGATCCTTTATATCATGATCATGTCGTGCTGCAAATGGTGAAACTTAGGTCAAGGACTTGATCTTTTTCTTTCTGCATGCATGTTGAGACACGTCCTTTGCATTTCCACATGTGATCCGTGTGGTCGCATGATGCACTTGGGGCATATTGCTTGCTTTTGGTT
This sequence comes from Chamaecyparis obtusa, assembly GCA_027943335.1. Classification (NCBI taxonomy): domain Eukaryota; kingdom Viridiplantae; phylum Streptophyta; class Pinopsida; order Cupressales; family Cupressaceae; genus Chamaecyparis; species Chamaecyparis obtusa. Next base: position 1,156,383 of record BSBK01002242.1, read on the forward strand.
CTTCTAGCATCGTATCCACCAAAGTCCCCGCAACTTTGCATGATGTTAGACTAACCTTTTTCTCTGCTTGTCGTGTTAGTCCATGCATCATCTATGACATAGCCTTGGTTCTTCATATGTTGGTAGTCCTTGACCATGCTTAAACATATTAAGTGCTCACTACATGATAACTCCCTTTTAGGGTGCTCCTGCCCAAGCTTTGTCATGACCCCTTCTTGGATAGAACCTAGTAATAATAATAATCATAGAATTAAAATATTAAATATTATATAATATACCAATTATATGATTAAAATATTATAATATATAATAAATTAATAAGTTAAAGAAAATAATAATAACTCAAATGTTAATAAGTAAACTAATAATAGTAAATCTACTATTATTAATATATCATTGAAATATTAATATAATATATAATAATATATTATTGAGATAATGATATTGTTAATTATTGTGAATATAATAATAAACAATATAGATCATAATTATATGTAATTAACAATATAAATAATAATTAATTCTTTATTTAATGAGTAATTGATATTAATCCATATTAATATAATTTAATATAATATTAATCTATTAATCGATATAACATTAATGTATAATATAATATTATCAATTAATATAAGTCATTAATAATACCGTATTAGACAATCTATTGATCGATATAAATCAATATATATAATGAATCAAACTATAATTCATAATATTAATCGACTTGTGATTAAGCGATGACTACCATTTAGACGTTGGTGCAAGAGTCGTGACCTCTCCCCGCACGAGTATATACGTCGAGTCTTCAAGTCTAGAAAAAAAGGGGGGAGATTAAGAGAAGGGAATCAAGCCTCCGGATAGGGACCAGAACAAGCAACCATTGATTCGTATCAGATAGGGGGATCAGCTAAGCGGACGATCAGTGCGGAGACATCATTGTGTCATGGTCGGACATGGGCCTTACTACCAATTCACAATATCGCCTTTACTAATCATATTCACTCGGTGCCACCAGATGACCTCCATTACGTTCGATATATAATATCAAACTTGCAGTGAACTTCACCGTCGCAGACATTACCGATAATCTTGGAGAATAGTTGCTGGGGATTGTTAAACTGATTACCAACAACAATCGAAGGCGCCAGTTTTATATTGATGTCAGAAATCGTAGCATCTAATCAAGATACATATATACATGAGACGGCTTCGCTAACAGCGCATAGAGATAAGATTGATCCTACACAGCGTATACGATATCCATTCATTATTGTATCATTGCCATTATATTGACTTATATATGCAGTCGTGGGTCATTCTGCTTAGACCATTGTGTTGTCTTTAGCAATCATTGGTGCAAGTGCCTATCAGAGATGACATCATATCTGGGACATATTTAAATAAAGATACATTAGAGCTGTTTTGAGTATCGACATACCAGACAACCTAAATATTCACGTGTGATCCCTTATCAGAGACAACAGTACCGGGTTATTGAACATATATTTATCTATATTGTGATATTCTGTTGTGCAATTATCATCATTATGTAAGTTACAGAGGCACTAGGAAGGAAGACGTTGGTTCTATATCAACAGTTATCAGTTGCATAATAACAAAGAGGACTAAATCATATCGATTATTGATCAGACCAATGTTAAGAATGATATCAGGAACTAAGATTTATAAGAACTGGGTCAGATGCCCTTAATCCCAAGGGTGGTCTTATTAGGGATCATTACAAGCTTCCCTCCTATCATTAATCCTCCATCATCCCTCATTTCCTATCATTTGTCCATCCATCCCTAATCATCGTGGTTGGGAATGTTCACATGTGTCATGAGTCCATCCTCGTCCCTAGATGGGTTTTTTTTGCAAGTAGCTTGATGAACTCATTTGCATTATCACTTAGGCTCATTCGTATTTGCATTATCACCTAGGTTCATTTGCATTTGCATTATTGCTTAGGTTCACTTGCATTTGCATTATTTTTTAGGTTCATTTGCATTACTTTATCATGTTCATTATTCCTTAGGTTCATTTTAGTTCATAACATTGCATTAATCTAAATCATAAACATAACTGTAAAATCATAAATCACATCAATGTATCTAGGCATCAAGTCAAATCCCGCATACTCATATGTCAAAACATATAGGTGTCATTATATAAGCATATCATAAACCATCACATCCTACATCACATTATGTCAACACATACACATATATAAACATCCATCTTAAGCAAATAAACATTACATAAGTCATCAATAGGTCACCATCAAGCATCCATCATATATATAAAAACGACTGAAAATGCTGAAAAAATACATAGTATCCATTAGATCAAAATAATCATTTATACATAATATGTCACATGTCGCATCATCTATATATACATGAGCTATAAAGCCACTCAAAACATGACTTTGTCTAACCCCTCTTTGGAGATACTCTAGTCACCTGCTCTATTAGTGTCGATGCCTGTGTTGACCCTTCCTCCATCTCCCCTCGAATCCTCTGATCCTTCCAAGAGTGCCTCTTCATGTCTCCCATCATTTGTACCATGACCTCTGCTAAGAGGGTCCCTACCCTATCCTTATTATGTCCCATACCATCCGTCACTCTACTCTCTATCTCGAGAGTTACTGCCCTATCATAATCCTCTGACCTAGATGGCCATAGTGGAATCCTTGCTATGTCCCTTGACCCCTCTATCAATCTGTGTCCAATTGGCCCCGAACTCAACCCTGTGCGTACCTGTGGTGGTGGAATAATTTGTCTAGCACTATGATGAGAGTTGCTGCTCTCAAAATGCCTATTGCTCCTGCTAGAACCTATGCTGCTCCTACTAGATCCCCCACCATTATGGGTTGATCCTCCATTCCTAGAACCTCCACTTCGGGAACTCCTGCTAGATCTCACTAGTGGATAGTATACTTGTCTCCTATTAGTTGGACTGAAAACTCGTAAGCTGCTTTGTACCATGTAGCCTCGCCTCTAAGGTCCTCTATCTGTTTCTTTTGCCTAATTAATAAAGTATTTGTTTCCCTAATTTATCTCCGGCCAAAGCTTGTGCCCGATAATATTTCTCTACATTAGTCGCCTTTAATAATAAATTCTTTCAAAATATATCTTTTGCCATGAATGCAATATTTCTGAGCTTACAATGTAACTTTTGGGAATATTTATTGAGTTTCACCATAATTATTTAATTGACATCTTAGTTCCACTTTATTGAATTGACTTTAGGCGATTAAAATACTTATTTCCTTTCCAAAAACTTCAAAGAACCGCTGGAATAATTTAATTTTAATGCCACTAACAATAAATATTCATAATAAGTCTGAACGCTCAAAAATATTCAGGAATACAAAATTATTTCTAGAAAAACCTTTATTCTCTGGAATGTTCATTGAAGTTTGCAAAATTCCATTATTTGCCATACATGCTCAATTGAAGAACCTATGTGGTTCTTCCTCTTCCACCTAGGGCAAATCCCTCACTGCCAAAAATGGCTTCTCGGGCACATCTTGAGAACGAATTTTAGAAAACTTCTCAAAACATTAAAATAATTATCAAATCCCAAAATCACATCCTTCACTTCTTTGGAGAACTCATTTATAACAATTATTTTCAAGTATATTCCCATACCACAATTATTAATTAATTAATTAATTAACTTATTAAAGTTTATTAAATAATTATTTAATATTTATCATTTATTTGATAAAATATTAAATAACTAAATATAATGTTTTTGACTTTAGAAATTAATTTATTTTTTCAAACCTTATCAAATGGGGACAGTACAATTCCTCCTGCCCCAAAATTGCTTGTCCTCAAGCAATCATGCGCAGGGTTTCCATATGAGTCTTGGAGGTTGATATGAATCCTTTTTGGAGATGCTGTACTGCCAAAAACCTACAATTACTATCCACTTATTTGTCTTGGAAAATAGTAGAATAGTTGTCTGTATCAAACAATCATTCACCATTGTGTTCCTTATCTTTCTTCGATATCCACTGTGCTACTTGACAGTCCCAACCGGTGCTGAGAGGGGAGGGGTGAATCAACACTTATAAAAACTTTTTCCAGTGAAGTGAACTCACACCACAAAAAGCAAACAGATTTAAACAAATAATAACAGTAAGTAAACAATCACAAAGCAACACCAGATTTATCACGTGGAAACCTGGTTAGGGTAAAAACCACAGTGTGAGGAGACCTCACAAATTTTGTACTCTCCTGGAGTACGCCCTGCTAAGAGCCTTCACGGCTAAAGGATAAAAGCGCACTTTCTAGATGCGACCCGGTCAAGGGATTTGTTACAATAAGGTCTATTAAGACTTGCTTGGTTAAAGGACTTTACACACCTTGGAAGATGTCACCTAGTTAAGGGATTTTAATACAAGGGACCTATTCGAGTCCACCCAAATACTGAGATTTTTCTATTGTAGTTCTCGAGAAAACAATAGAAGTGTGATCTTTACAGATGGCTTTGCTTAGCCTGATAAGATCTCTATTTATACTCAATCTGATAATCAACACCGGTCACCGCAAGTGTATTCTCATCTACTGTTGTGCAGCTTTGCACAATCTTCTATCTCTCTTTCTCTACTTTCTTTTAGCCCTGCTTCTGTAGCATATAGGTTCACTCTTTTTCTCGGCAAAATGAAGGCAACTCTTCTTCTTAACAGGCATAAGAATATATACAGTTTTGTTGCCCTAACTATGCCTCAAAAGCATGACCTAATCCTGAGTTCTTACGATTACATATCTCAGAGGAGTAATGTTTCACCGAGCAAACATCTGAAGCATGATCTAGCTTTATGCGCTTCATGAAGAAAACAACAGTTGCGTGTCAGGCAACCTTCCTTTATAGGAGATAACACCTTGATTTAACGCCACTGAAACCGGCTTTAAATCCTTCAGTCGCGCCTCAAGTTCCTTTTCCTGCCCCTCAAACCGATCACCAAGATAACTCGAGATCACCCGGATGTACTGCAATAAATCCCAGTGGAAAGAGCTAGTTGGAACAGATAGTTGACAGTTGACTATGACTTCCTCGGTTCATACCGGAGTCATATAATATATCCGTCCTTCGATCTGTTGCAGTTTCTTTCTTGTCTTACCGGTTCACTCTCCCGGTTGTGTTATAGACACTAGTTGGATATTGCTTTTAGCTGGACTTGTCTATACCGGTTGTAGTTCGGTTCTTGGTTGATACTGGAACACTCTCTTTCCTAATTTGTCTTAATGGTTGCATTGTCTCGGTTTCTGATGCTTAGTGTAGCGACCGGTTACTACAGATATTCTTTTCTTGCCAAACCAGCCTCTCTTGATGTAGAATTTTCTTAGAGCTTCAGCCTGTATAGAGATGACAAATTTCTATCCTCTTTTGCCAATCAATGACAATACTTGGACTAGTAGAGAGCTTACCGGTTATCATCATTTGATGCTAACAATCTCCCCCTTTGACATTGATGGCAAAACTTGGGAATGGCAATTGGAGAATTGTACTTCCCTGGTTTACCAATTGGTTAGATTGGCGATTGCCAATTGCCACAATCTCTACCCCTTTTTGACAATAATGCCATAAGGCTAATCATAAAGATTTTCATTCTCTAATCTGCTCCCCCTGCGAGCAGCAATCCTTTTCATCAGTTCATAAAAGATAAGGTGTAACATTCTGTTGAATCATAATGAACTGATGACTCCCTGTTAATGATTACTGATGATCTGGGAGGGGTACAACCCCCAGTCTACTTCTGAGATACTCAAAACTACTCTTTGGTAATGACTTTGTAAATATATCAGCAATCTGTTCTTTGGTGGGAACATACTCCAACCTCACTTCTTTATCGTGTACTAGTTCTCTCAAGTAGTGATACTTGATGGCAATGTGCTTGGTTTTGGAGTGCATAACTGGATTTTTGGATATGTTGATGGCCCTAGTACTGTCACAGTGAATTGCTATTGGTTCTTGTTCCTGAATACCTTCCAGCAGTTGTTTGGTCCAAATCACTTGTGTGCCGTTGATTGCAGCAGCAACATATTCAGCTTCAGCAGTGGATTGTGAAATGCAGTTTTGCTTCTTACTTGTCCATGATACAATCCTCCCACCTAGAAAGAATGCACCACCGCTTGTGCTCTTTCTGTCATCAACGTTGCTAGCCCAGTCTGCATTAGTGCAGACTTTTATTTGGAATCCTCCCTTGTGTGGAAACCACAAGCCATATTCCACTGTTCCTTTTAGATATTTGAAGATTCTCTTTATTGCCAACAGATGTGTTTCTTTGGGATTAGCTAAGAATCTTGCCACTATGCCAACTGCATGAGCAATGTCCGGTCTGCTGTGAACAACATACTGCAATTTTTCTATCATGGACCGATACATTGTTCATTTACTTCTTTGGCATCATCCTCTTTTGATAACTTGAGATTAGTTATCATTGGAGTTCCAACCGGTTTGGATTCTTCCAGTCCGAAAGTCTTAAGAATTTCTTTTATGTACTTGGACTGAGAGATGAAGATGCCTTCTTTTAGCTGATGGACCTGTAGTCCAATAAAGAATTTTATGGGCCCAATCATAGACATCTCAAATTATTTCTTCATTTCTTCCGCAAAGGCCTTGCTCATCCTGTCATCTCCTCCAAAAATGATGTCATCAACAAAGATTTCAGCAATTAGATTTCCATCTTTTCCGGTTTTGAGATACATATTGCTGTTGTCATCGGTTCTTGTGAATCCAATGGTCAGAAGGTATGAATGCAACCTTTCATACCAAGGCCTTGGAGCTTGCTGAAGCCCATAAAGAGCCTTTTTTAGTTTGCAGACCATATCAGTCTTTTGAGCAGATGTAAACCCTTCTGGTTGCTCAATATAGACTTCCTCCTCCAGTATTCCATTGAGGAATGCAAACTTCACATCCATCTGATAAACTTTAAATCTTTTGTGAGCTGCATAGGCAAGAAGAATTCTTACCCCTTCCAATCTAGCTATTGGTCCAAAAGTTTCTCCATAGTCTAGTCCAGCTTCCTAAGCATATCTTTTGCAAACTAGTCTTGCTTTATTCCTGATGACTTTACCATCCTCATTCAGTTTGTTCCTGTAGACCCATTTTGTCCCAATGACATTTTTGTCCAGAGGACTAGGCACAAGTTCCCATGTATCATTCTTCTCTATTTGTTCGATTTCTTCATCCATGGCCTTGACCCAATTCTCATCTTCCAGGGCTTCTCTGGTGGATTTAGGCTCAATACATGAAAGCAGACAGATGTTCTCTTTGGCCTTCTTCCTGGTCAAGACGTTCCCAAGTTTGTCACCAATTATATTGTCAGTAGGATGATGTGACATACCTTGGAAGAACAGGTCTTTGTTCCCGGTCTGGTTCTTCTGGTTGAACATTGTCTTCACCATGGTTCGGGACATCAACTTGTTCGCCGTCTTGTATCAACCTGTTGGGTTCAGGTACATTCTCTTGCTCCAGATGTCTATCTGTGTATTTCTTCATCATCTTCAGTCATAGCTTTGTTGAACTCAAAGGCATTCCCTTCGTTTAGGCCTTGAAGACTGTTATGATCATCATGATCAGTCTTCATTTCTGGTTCTGATGATTCATCAACTTTTACATCGATGCTTTCAACTATCTTCCCTGTTCTTTTGTTCAGACACCGATAGGCCTTACTTTTGGTAGAGTAACGCAAGAATGTTCCCTTATCGCTCTTGGGATCAAACTTCCCATAGTACATATCTCTTTTAACATAGCACTTACTACCAAAGATTTTGAAGTAGCCTACACTGGGAGTATGTTTGAACCAAAGTTCATAAGGAGTGTTACCCGTTCCCTTTTTGACTTGAACTCAGTTGAGTGTGTAGACTGCAGTACTGATAGCTTCCCTCCAAAAGTGATGAGGCAGATCTTTTTGAATCAACAATGTTTTAGCACAATCAATCAGCGTTCTATTTCTTCTTTCCGCTACTCCATTTTGTTGAGGAGTCTTTGGTGCAGATAGCTGTCTTTTTATTCCATGTTCCTCACAATAGTGAGTGAACTCTTGAGAGGTAAACTCACCTCCTCTGTCTGATTTCAAACACTTTAAGCTTTTACTGGTCTCTTTTTCCGCTCTAGGTTTGTAGATTTTGAACATGTGGAAGCTTCTGATTTCTCCTTAAGAAAGAGTGTCGACATCATTCTGGAGAAGTCGTCCACAAAGAGCGTAAAGTACCGGTCTCCATGGTAACTCTTTGTTCTCATTGGTCCACACAGGTCAGTGTGCACCAGATCTAGAACATTCTTAGCAGAGAAGGACTTACTGTTGAAGGATGTTTCGGTTAGTTTTCCCAACTGAGAATCTTTACAAACACCCTTGATGGGCTTTGTAATCTCAAGAAGTCCTCTTACCATTTTCTTTTTGCTCACTTTGACAATACTTTCAAAGTTTAGGTGGCAGAGCCTCGTGTGCCATAGCCAGCTGTTGTCTTCTTTGGTCATAAGGCAGATTTTGCTTGATTCTCCTTTGACCGAAGCTATGAGACAGGCTCCTTCCATTGAGTCAAGATAGAAAAGATTACCTTTTATCTGTCTACCGGTTGCGACATGAGTTCCGGATTGATTCTTTACTATACAGGAACCTTGTCCGAATTCCAGCAGGAATCCTTTGTTGTTCAGTTGTGCAACACTCATCAGGTTGTATTTGAGTCCTTTAACCCAGTATACATCTTCACAGACAGCGTTGTTGCAGAGAGCAATAGATCCTTTACCTTTAATGCCACAGGGAGCATTATTCCCAAAGGTAACTGATCTGCTGTCATTGAGCTCGAGGTTGATAAACTTGCTCTTGTCACCACTCATGTGGTGAGTGCATCCACTGTTAATGATCCTGTCATCGTACTGATGAGATCTTGATATGAGTGCAACTTCTATTACTGGGCTCTCCTTTATTGCAACAAATGCAATTTCTGGATCCTCCGAGTCTTCAGATTCGTTATCTGTGACTCCCTCTTCTGCAAGATAGCACTCCTTTGCTTTATTCTTGAACCAGTCTTTTTTATCTTTATGCTCATTATCATGACATCTTGCAGCAATATGACCTATTTTATTGCAAGAGAAGCATTTCAAAGGGAGCTTTCCCTTGTACTTTCCTTTCCCTCTGGGGAATCTTCTTGCAATGAGTGCTTCAAACTCTTCTTGCTCCATCTCTTTTGAGAGCAGATTCTCAGCAAGGTTGCCATTCTGACCGGTAGAGCAGTTACCAGTTTCTCTTCCCTTTTTAGTGGAAGAGATATTGGCGGAAGACTTGAAAGATGCTTCCTGAATGGATGAGCTATTATCAAAATTACTTAATTCAAAGGCAGCCAGCTTATCAATAAGGGAGTCTAGAGTAACTTGATCTGTGGTTACCGATCTGAGCTCTTGAATGGTAGAGATCTTGATAGCATACTGAGGTGTGAGAGTTCTCAGTATTTTGCTGATTACTTCCTCTTCACTGAGCTTTCCTTCGGCGCATTTGATTGAATTGATCACTTGTTTGTTTTGGTTGCTGTATTGCTCGATGTCTTCTCCTTCATTCATTCTCATATCGTCATACTTTCCTTTGAGGCTTTCGACCTTGGCTCTTTGAACATTAGGATCCCCTCCATAGACTGTTTGCAGCTTGCCCCGCATCTTGAAAGCAGATTCAAGATGCTCAATCTCAGCATAGACATAATTAGGTAGCGTGCTAGCTATCCTATCCATAGCTGTTGTGTGCTCGGTCTTGATCTTTTCTTGATCAGGTGTCAAGGTGCCAGTGGGTTCACTGTAATCGGTGGTAACGTGATTCCAGTACTAGTCACCGATGGTCTTCATATACAACTTCATTCTGCTGCACCATAGGGTGAAGTTTTCTTTTGAAAACTTAGGTCCTTCCTCATCATCTTGACTTTTTCCTTGTGCGGTTAAGCAACAAAGAAAACAAAAACTTGGCTTTGATACCAATTGATAGTCCCAACCGGTGCTGCGAGGGGAGGGGTGAATCAACACTTATAAAAACTTTTTCTAATGAAGTGAACTTACAGCACAAAAGGCAAACAGATTTAAACAAATAATAACAGTAAGTAAACAATCACAAAGCGACACCAAATTTATCACGTGGAAACCCGGTTAGGGTAAAAACCACGGTGTGAGGAGACCTCACAAATTTTGTACTCTCCTGGAGTACGCCTTGTTAAGAGCCTTCCCGGCTAAAGGATAAAAGCGCACTTGCTAGATGCAACCTGGTCAAGGGATTTGTTACAATAAGGTCTGTTAAGACCTGCCTGGTTAAAAAACTTTACACACTTTGGAAGATATCACCCGGTTAAGGGATTTTAATACAAGGGACCTGTTAGAGTCCACTCAAATACTGGGATTTGTCTATTGTAGTTCGCTAGAAAACAATAGAAGTGTGATCTTTACAGATGGCTTTGCTTAGCCTAATAAGATCTCTATTTATACTCAATTTGAGAATTAACACCGGTCATCGCAAGTGTATTCTCATCTACTGTTGTGCAACTTTGCACAATCTTCTATCTCTCTTTCTCTACTTTCTTTTAGCCCTGCTTCTGTAGCATATAGGTTCACTCTTTTTCTCAGCAGAATGAAGGCGACTCTTCTTCGTAACAGGCATAAGAATATATACAGTTTTGTTGCCCTAACTGCGCCTCAAAAGCATGACCTAATTCTGAGTTCTTACTATTACATCTCTCAGAGGAGTAATGTTTCACCGAGCAGACATCTGAAACATGCTCTAGCTTTATCCTCTTCATGAAGAAAACAACAGTTGCGTGTCGGACAACCTTGCTTTATAGGAGATAACACCTTGATTTAACGCCACTGAAACCGGCTTTAAATCCTTCAGTCGCGCCTCAAGTTCCTTTTTTTGCGCCTCAAACTGATCACCAAGATAACTCGAGATCACCCGGATGTACTGCAATAAATCCTGGTGGAAAGAGCTAGTTGGAATAGATAGTTGACAGTTGACTATGACTTTCTCGGTTCATACCAGAGTCATATAATATATCTGTCCTTTGATCTGTTTCAGTTTCTTTCTTGTCTTACCGATTCACTCTCTCGGTTGTGTTCTAGACACTAGTTGGATATCGCTTTTAGCTGTACTTGTCTATACCGGTTGTAGTTCGGTTCTTGGTTGATACTGGAACACTCTCTTTCCTAATTTGTCTTACCGGTTGCATTGTCCCGGTTTCTGATGCTTAGTGTAGCGACTGGTTACTACAGTTATTCTTTTCTTGCCAAACCAGCCTCTCTTGATGTAGATTTTTCTTAGAGCTTCAGCCTGTATAGAGATGACAAAGCTCTATCCTCTTTTGCCAATCAATGACAATACTTGGACCGGTAGAGAGCTTACTGGTTATCATCATTTGATGCTAACACTACTCTGGTTCCCACCTTAATGACTTCAAAGTTCACATTCAATGCTTCCATCGGTCTTGTTGTCATTGCCTTTTGGGGATCTTCTTTCCTTGCTTTTAATACTACCTTCCTTCCATCACTATTGATTTCCAACTCTCATTTGGAGCTCCTGACTGTACCCGCCAAGAGAGTACAACCACGAAATTCCCAATATCAAATCTTCCACATCAAGCCCAATCACAAAGAATTTATCAGTGGGAGTAAAAACATCCAAATAAGTGTTCAGCAGTGGAATCATTTGAGTGCATTATGTTTTGAGTCCATTTGTCATCTTTAATTTGAATCCTATAGTGTGAAAAACTTGTATTCCACATCTCACTACTAAATCTTCTTTGATGACATTATAAGTTGCTGCATTGTCCACCGAACACATCACCAACTGTCCCTTTAGCACTCCTCTCACTCGGAAAGGTTTATGTGTGGAGTCCCTTGATAAACAAGCAATTGTACCGTGTACCTCCTCATGCTCACCTTCGGAACTAGTATCTATCACCTTGTCCTCCACGTCATATGTGACCTTGATATAGTAGGCTTTTCCTTTTCTACGGCACCTGTGACCTAGTTCCTAGGGGTCTTGACAAGTAAAGCACAAATTTTTCTTCCTCCTATTGCTCCTTGATTCGAAATCCAATTTAGGAGATGTAGGCTTAGGCACTCTTGTATCATGTTTCTAATCTTGTTTCTCATCTTTAATCACTTCAATACATATAGATTGATCTAAAAAAAATAGAACCATGCAGACTTTCCATCCAGTAATTTGAGTCTGATAAAATCAGGCATCTCTATTCATACTCAATCTCTTCAACAGCGAATTTAGAACTATTATTGTAAGTTGTTTAGTGTTTACACAAATAATATATATATTGTTAAAGCACAAAAAAGTTCAATGCTCATCAAGTATAGCTCTGTTGTCTGCAAATGTTCGCAAACACTTTTACATCTGTTATTCAACATCAATGACAAATTCAACATTTTATACTGTGCAGGCCAAAAGCAAGACATTGTTTTTATAAATCTGATCTGAAAGATTGTATTCTTCATAAGCCAAAATCGATGAGAATAGTCAAGTAATTTGTTAACATCTAGAGTACATTTGTAGATTGGATAGGTATGCAGTACTGGACTTCTGCATCAAAAACATTACTGTTACTAAATTTCTACACATGCTGAAATTTAGCCCTAAACATTAACATTGCATAAGAATTCATACAAACTGCTCATTTCTCATACATTTGCATTCAGCTCACATTTATTGCAAATCATATTTTATTCTGAGCAAAAGAAAAGTAGATTAATGTTCATTGTATAAATCATCAACTGATATGTACAATTTTCATTTACGACTGATAAAATGAAATGAAAGTGCTGAAAGTAATAGTCTCTCACACAAGTGACCGTGGGAGTAGCCTTTAGTATGCTGTTATATACATTTCTATTCTAATGAAGTGTAATGAACATGAAAGAATGAAAGAATGGAAATGAAGGTCATAGGGGACTAGTGATTGCCTATGATGGCTGGTTGTATTGCGTAGCTCCAACCATGCTGGTTTGTTCTATGTTACCATCATACCAAACCGACAGAGAGAAGCTAAAAGATCTCAAATCAAATGACTTGATGCAAATTAAACTCAAGCTCCCTCAAACACCTAAACTAACCAACTGAAAGAAAACTTACTCTAACCTATAGGAAAGAAACCTACTCTAAACAACTGAAAGGAAACCTAATCTAAGCCAAACACAAAAGCAAACTAAACTACTCTCCTAAACCAAATGGTCTAAGACAAACCTACCCTAACTATGTACAAGACTCTAAAGGGACAACACTAACCGATCTAATATATACACTGGATCTAACATGGTTTCTCAGGATATTCAAAAGTAACAAGGTTTGGGTGATAGTTCTCAATCTTGTAGGCTCATCCTTGTACTCCGAAAAAAATTTAGTCACCTCAAACTCAAACTCAAGAAAATTATCATGCAAGATCAACAATTGAGGCAACTCATAGGGTCCATGATCAATCCAAATACAAGTTGTCTTTCCAAAATTTCCATAATCAAAATAAAAACTTTCATAACTTTGAACCTTAAGAGCAGGGAAAGAAACAACATGGTATGATTCATGTGGTAACTCTTGTTCAAACCTCAATTGATCATCCACAGCTTCAGGAGGTCGCAACTGGTGATGAATCTTCCCTCTAACATCTACACTGAACTCATTGGTAGTCAAGGTAGGATCAATCTTGGAATCAAGCTCATGAAATATCATCTTTGGGGGCTTGTCCTTGTGAAACATCAACCACGCATCCTTGTGAATCTCCTCAAGTGTATCCTCAAAAATAAAGGATTCCTTGATATTCTCCCCATCAAACACCTCTCCAAGTTGCTCGAACACAATATCCAACTGTAGCATCAACCCAAACTGTTCTTTGTTTTCCTTTTCCATGAGAGCAACTTGATCACCACTTGACAATCCTTGCATATCCTCACCACTGGGAGCTTCATCATCTAGCATGTAATTTCCATTTGAACTCTCTTTAGGAACATCTTGCAATTCTTCATATAGACTCTCACCAAACATAGCACCTTCAAGACTAATAGGAGAACCATCATACATCTTTGTGAGTTGCCCGTCAACTTCCATTTCAAGTGGTAAAATTTCTGGAGGTCGAAGTTGATGGTGAATCATGCCACTTGCAACAACTTGATCACCTTGAAAGGCTTTTGGCAATGACTCCATTTTTATTTCTTCCTTAAGATCCTTAAGCATCCCCTCAAAGAATATGGTGGTAATGATGTCCTGGAATGCTTTATCAAACTTTTCCTCATATTTGAACTCTCTTGTGATATCTTGTAATTCCTTGTTCAACTTGTCCACTTGATTGCTTCTTTCATGAAGGGTGCTAGAGACTTCTTCCAACTTATCCTCAAGAATTTGACTTTGTAGCATGAGGGAAAATTCACCAAGGATCACCTCTTCAATCTTGTTATGGTCTTCTTCTAGCTCCTCAAGGTGTGGATCTTTGTTTGATATGCTTCCTCTTCTTTGGATGAATTCAATTGCTTCCTTATTTTTCTTGTTAACTTCTTCCTCTTGAGGAGTAAAGTGTGAAGGCCCATCTTCCACATGAATGTCTTGGTCATTAGGTTCAACCACGCCATCCTCTCGCAAGTTGCTTTCTTCTTTGTCGGATGAGGATACAATATGCTCATCTTTTGGTTTACCACTTAAGTGATGAATGCAATCTTCTTTTCCTTCCTTTGATGCCAAGCTCATTTGTTCAATGCGTGCACTCCAAATTTCGTCTGTATTCGGTTGCTCACAGTCAAACCATCCCATGTCTTGCTTAGCCCGCTTTATGATATCCCGACATGGTTGACAAGTATATTCTGAATGTCTCACATTGTGTAGTCTACACCAACCAGAGAGCAACATATCTTCCACATATAGTTCCTCCTCACTTAGTCGCTTTTTGATCATTTCCTTGAAACTATTCACAAACATGTTAACTCTATCATCTGATTCGGCAAATGGAATTGGCTTGAGGATATCCCAAAAGAACATCTTCCTTTGCAATACCAACTCCACTCTTGACAGAAATGTCAAACAATTAAGCTCATCATGTGTGGTTGTTCCATGAATCCTACACTCGCAAGCTGATCCCAATTCGGACAAATTCTGTAGATACAACTGTGCATTCAAAGCCTACCGAAATCGAGTAATGTCAACTGGATGAATGCCCTGATGATGAAACCACTGCTCATCCATTGAGAAGTATTTTCCTTTTTTTGATTTTCTAATTTTTCAATTTTTTGGATTTTTTGAACTTTTAGAGAGATCTTCTATCTCAAATGTAACTTTGAAAACTCATTCTTGTTGATATCTTCATGAATGAACTTTGTTCATGACCTCCTTCTAGCGCCAAATAATGTTGGCGTGACGATGGAGGGTTCTCGCGTCACCAATGCTCAAACTTTCCAACCTTTCTCTGGAATGAATTTCAATTCAGCCCTCCTAGCGCCAAATAATGTTGATGTCAGTTTTGTACCACTACATAACATATAGCAATTGAATACTTGATACAGAATACCAAACACTCAACCCTCTCTTGAAAAGTAATTACTCATGAAGAACATGAGACAAACTCCAAGGTTCCTTACACCTGTGGATACTAACTCAGTTATATTAATGTGATTTGCTAGTTAATCACGTAGGTGGGCTTACGTTGTTCATTCAAAGATAACTTGGTGGTACTTCGCTTGCTTGACTTGTTCTTTTCTTCTTAATCATTTTCACTTTCAACTAGTCCTACCACTAACTGCTTACTGCTCTACTACTACTCCTATGAATGAAGAAATTAGCAAATGGACGGGGATCCAACGAAATGAAAGCTTGCCTGCGGCGCTACCTCCGTTGGTGCAATGATTCAAAGGGAATTGGACTAGATTACCACACAAGGCTTCCTAACAAGCCGCTAGGATGCTAGTAGCCTAGTATATAGATCCCTATCAAACATTCACTAACATCACCATACAACTAGCCTTCTACTTCTATTCTAACAACATGAAATGAAATCCTACTTTAATTTGAGAGATGAGAAGAACCATGCAATACACCAAAATGATCATGTATATCCACCATGCAAACCACAACAATGAATAGAGAACAATTTTGATAGTATTTTGGCAACAATTCTCCAACATAACTCCCTTTATAAATGAGAACAAATGGCCTTATATAGAGGCTCAAAATTACAACGAGTGGCCAAGATTAAGGGGCAAAATCAAGGGCCAAGATTAAACCTTACAAACCCTAATTAGGGTTACCATCTTTCAACCAATTACACGAGGACACCAACTTTGTGGGCCAATGAGAAAATTACAATAATCTGTCAACCAATGAGAACATAGGACACTTAGCATGATTTGATTGCATGCGCATGAAATTGCCACCTCATCAACCTTATCTTATAAATTTATTTAATCCTTGAGATGAGGTGAAGCCTTGGATGCTTGAGCTCATCATTAGAAACTTTCTCATCACCACTTGAACTTGCTTGTACCTAATGTCCTGACCTTGAAAGGGTGAGGTCCCTATGCACTTGGGATGATCTTGCCTTGGTCTCGGTGGCTTGCTTGGATGTGAACTTCTTTGCAATTTGAGAACCTTGCTCTTGGCCACCTCCCTGAAATCGAACTTGACCCCTCTCAACCCTTCGTCTCACCTTCCTCCTTCATTATCCTTGCCTTCCTTAACCTTCCTGGTCCTCTCTAACCTTCCTAGTCGAGTTTGGTTTGCATAAACCCCCTTTGCTTCAATACTCTTGGGTTCTGGGGGCACCTGCCTTGGCCATACCTCCTGCAAGGCCCACAATGCACCCATTACTTGATTTGAAATAATCCTTAAGTTTATCAATTGCGTCCTAGCTAGTTAGTGAGTTGGTTCCTTCACCACCTAATTAAGCTATGTGGAGTTCATCTTACATCCGAAATTATGCGAATTGTTCATTAAGTCCATTTCTAATAGATAATTACAACTTAGTTTATGTGTTGATCAATCTTATCATCCAAGTTATGATTGCTTTGTTTGTATCAATTTGTAGTCCATTCTTATCTTTCCTCTTAATGTGATTGAATCTAATTACTAGTTGTCTTTGTTTGATTTGCAATGAAAGAAAACAACTAGCCAAGGAAAGAAAACACGTAACTCCACTCCGCGGAGCTCACCACCGAGGGCAGACTCCTAAACATGGAGGGCCAACCACATAAAAAAGTCCAAGTCCAAGTTCCTATTACATTGGTGTAATGTTCCCACACTTACCTCTTGACCTTTAGAACTTGCCTACTTAGCCTATTACAACTTGTCAACAAAATGCATGACCCTCTTGGGTGCTAGAACCCTCTCAAATCTAACCAAGCTAGCTTGCACGAATAGCCAAGCCCTGCCTAGCCTCAAATATCTTCAAATCTCTTCCAACTTGCAATGAAACCTGCTTCCTCGCTTGCACCTGCAATGAAAATATGGAATGGAGGGTGGGGGTGAAATGGATATAAGTGAAAGATGGAGATGGAGGATGGAGCTATGAAAATGTGGTGGCAACCTGTCTTCTTATCCTTCTTGGCCAAGGGGGAGGAGCTCTCCATCAACTTTTCTCTCAACTGTATCATGTTCACTGTGCCAATGCTGGTGTCCCTCACTTGCTTCAATTTCGAGAAGAAGGTGGTCTTGGGCCTCATGTCTTCCTTGTCTTACTTGGTATGCATTGCCCTTTGGCTCCTGCTTGCACCAGCATCCCCCATCCTAGCCCTTATTTCTGCCCTTTCTTTCTAGAGTGAGGTGGGACTACACTTATCTCTGCCCCTCCAATCCTACGGATGGACTAGCATATTTCTGCCTCTCCAATTCCTATCACATTACACTTATCTCTGCCTCTTCGCCTAGGGATGAAACTACCACTTATTTCTACCTCTTCGAAAACTTATGAGATGGACTACACTTATATCTCGCAACTTCCTTCCTAGGGGTGGGACTACCACTTATATCTCCTTTCTCCAAATCCTAGATGAAAACTACACTTATATCTCTCAGCTTCAAGCCCTAGATGAAATGATGAAGTGATGGATGGATGATGCAAGCAAGAAAATAGGGAAAATGTACCAAGCAAGAACAAGGAGAAAATCTGCCTTTTAGACCAGCCTTCACCCTCAAGCATGAAGATCCTCCTCTACACCAACAAATTCTCCTCCAAAGAAGAAGACAACACCAAAATGCACTCCACCAAAAAAAAAAAATCAGCCCTTGTTAAATGCATTCCTTGCAAAATTTCGCTCTTTTGCTGCTCCAAGAGCTCCTCCTTGGCTGCCAAGAGACAAGTGAGAAATGAATGAGAAAATGAGGAGACAAGCCCTCTCTTAATACCAATTTTTGCCTCCAAAAAAGTAGGGCCGACTTTCTAGGAGGGGAAAAAAATTAAATTAAAATTGCAAACATATAACTCAAATTAAATGCATTAAATCACACAGCTTTGGGTATTTAATTTTAATTTCAAAATTGGGCCAGCCTATTGCAAAAACAAAATCTGTGCAATAGCATGTTAATTTTCTTTTTAAAATGAAATTGGGCCACTCCAAAAACGATCCATATGGGGCCCCTAAACATTGAAATTAACCAAGCCATGGCCCCAAAAAAAATTAAATTAATTTAAGGAAAGGGCAGATTTAAATTAAGAGAGCCACTTGCATTGAATTGTGCAAAATTATGGGTTTAAATTAGCCAAATCCGAAATTATCATAAGCCCTAAAATTAAAATTTTGAAAAAAGGTCATCTAGGCCTTTAATATAGCTTTAAACCTTCCCCATTGTGGACCCAATAACTTACCTTGAATTTCACACCTCTTAGGCTTTAAAATATATTGAATTTAACACACAAAGGGGCCCAAATTAAATTTCTAAATTACAAACACTCAGCCCAAAAATATGATTTTATTTATTTTAAAATTGCCAAATTAATGCATAAAAATCGCAAGTGGGGCTGGAATTGATGGCTGCCTTGGGTGATGAAAAATTTATGTTTGTTGTGCCCAATACCAAGCAAAAATAAAAAATGGGAAGGGGCTGCCAGCTATAGCTTTTTCATTTTATAAATTTAAAATTTTTCCCAAGAAAAAATGATTTTAGCCCATTTAAATCATAACAACACCATCCCAAAATCAAAATCTGCTAGCCAATTAAAATTCAAATAAATTTCAATTCCATTTCCAACTTTAATTTTTTTTTCCCCATTTAAAATTTCGAAAATCCCACTTGGCAATTTAAATTAATTTTATTATTTTGCAACCCAAAAAATCATTTTGCAATTTAATTTTCATTTGGCAATTTAATTTTTTTATTTTTGCAATTTATTATCTTCATTTGGCAATTTAATTCAAATTTGGCAATTAATTTATTTTGCAATTTAGCCTCAAAAACAGTTTAATTTCATTAAAAAAATCATTTTCACCACCAAAATTTACAAGATTTTCCCAAAATATCCATATCCACAATTATATTTTGAAAATGTTTGATTTATACAGTTATATCAATTTTCAAAATTTATCTAAGTCGAAAATTTGCAATTTTGCCCTGCCAGATATTGTTCTAACAATCGAAAAAAAAAATGTTCTCACTCGAATTTCATTTGGCATCGAGACAAAATCAACTGTTTAGGAAAACCAAGTCTCCGTGCAAGGTGAAAACAAGCCATACCCTCCTAGGCACTTCAAAAATATCCAAGCTGTAAAATTGTCATTTCAAAACCTCTGGCTCACTCCAAAACTCGCTAAGGCATCCAAATACCCGGATCTAAGAAAATTGTCAAGGCGTGCTCAAAAAATTGGGGGGTCCCCAAATTCTTTGGGGCGATGGTGTGAAAACCTCACAACAGGTTCCAGATTTTTGTTCCTCTTATGGTGGGTTGAGCATTATATGTTCCCTTCCAATTTTAGATTTAAGGGTTCAATTTTTTGGGAGTTGGAGAGACTTGTGCTTTTGGGACATTGTGCTATTGTTTCCATTGATTGTAACAGATTCAGAGTAGGCATTTTCAGAGCTTTTGAGAGCTTATATACAACATTTTGGGATCTATTTTTGATGTCATATTTGTAAGCAGATTGGTGATTGATGTAAAGAGCCCAACTGGCTCTCAGCTGCAGACTTACTCCTATCTTGAATTTAATTGCAATTTCTTTTGTATCCTTAAACATATATAGTTTTTAATAATTTTTCCAGCCTCGTGAAATTAAAACAACAATTAATTTAATCCAAGAACTCATGAAATGAACAAATTCATCACTTGCATCATTCTAGAGCATTACAAATAAATAAGAAGGCACCTTTATTATTGTACAGATGCAAACCAACACCCAATGAGCCTCTTACAAGAAATGTCAGCCTCAAATTCCAAATCGCAGCAGTTAGGGAAATAACAGTGGCTGCCAAAGAAGTCACGTAGCCTGTATAAATACTACCATTCCCAAAAAATTCACAATGCATCCTCAAGGAAAATTACCACAGTCAGCCAATGACTATTATGCAAGCTCCAAACTTGTTGACACAGCTGCTAGCATGTATGGCACACCTTCCAACAGTTCGCAACCCCTCAAACAATGTACTGTCTGAATTAATTCCGTACAGCTACAGTGTCAGAAAATTCAAACACAATTTGCAATGATAATTTCCAGATTACAATCCTTGCTAAAAACTCCACAAATCTGAATTGCATTAAAAGAAAGAATTCTTTGCAAGATGAATACCAAATTCTTCACAATTTGATACACATCAGCATCAAATTGCATTCCCAGAATCAGAACTAAATATTCAGAATTTCAGTGGCAAAATTCATAATCAATCAGTGATGATTCAAATTGCCAAGAGAGGAATTAGTCCTCAAACCCTAGCCATTTCTCATAGCCAAGAACTTCATTAAATTTTTATCAAATGAATAATAGATGGTGAAAGTGTTTTTTCGAATTGAATATATAACTTTTTTGGAAAAAGCTTCAATTTCACTTTTTTCACTTAAAAGGCTTTTTAATCACAACTTCATTTTATAACATTAAAGTTATAAAGTAATAAAGTTATTAAATTAAAATAATTTGATTTAATAGCGATAACTTTAAAATAAAAAGCCACTGAAGCCCACTAACTGTAACAAACTCATTTCTGACATCGGAGCCTCAAACTTCAACCGCCCTGCCAAAAATAACCAACTGCCAAAACTAGCCAACTGCCAAAAATAGACTTACTATAAATAGTAAGTCCCTCAAATTGGAGATTCCTTGAAACTCGGTCCTGAAACATCTGACACCCTGTGCAGACGCCCTGCGAAATCTGGCCATACCCAAAAATACCACCTAGTAAAAATAGTAAGTTGACCAAATTGACCCGAACGAAGAGCAGACCTGATAATCTGAACCTCCAAAATGGAATTCCAACACTGGCAACGTCAACTGACCCCCTCTAATCACCTGATTAGCCTGCGAGGGTTGCCAAACCAAGCTAATCCCAAAAGTTTGAAAAACGGGGACATTACAGTCCTCCCTTCCCAAGATTGCTTGTCCTCAAGCATTTAGGAAAAACAAGCAACATCACAAACTACCCGGATCCCAGGGATGGTCATAAGTAATGTCCCGATCCTCACCATACTCTTGTGAAGAAAATACCAACATCAACAAAACAGACACCAGCATCTGAGAAACTGCCTTCAACACCCAAATAACTGACATCACTGAAAACATCATTTGAAGACCAACTATAGATGCCGATGCAGAAAACAACCCAACGGAACTCAACCCAACTGAAACACCAACTCTGTCAAAACACAAGTCCTTGTCTATCCGACACTCACACCTAATTGCACTGAGAAGACGACAATGACCAAATGTGCCTGAATCAATGTCACCAACTCTAACCTCTGATAAAATGCCTTGGGTGTGTGGATACTGCAAGTAGTCTAAATTGCAACTGCCAATTCCATCTGCAAAAGATGGTGCTAATCCATCCCATAATAGATGGTAAGAAACTGAAGTCGGTCTACCTCTGCGTGAGATCAAATCTTCTACCTGTGGGTCAAAAGACAAATGATGAACATGCCCCACCGTATACTGCCGGTAGGAAGCCCCAATCTCCGTCAATAACTCATCATTACCAAACTGGGAATCATGAGTTGGCTCCGATATCTGACTCCGCATAACTGCAGGCTGGGTAGGATCTTGAGCAACCCTCTCAGCAAACCCAACCTCAAAATCTCTGTGGGGAAGCATAATAGATAGTCTCTACAATCTTCCCTACCAACCTTCGAATAGCACAAGAACCTCGGATGAGAGTACCCTCAGACACTCTATATGAATCCTCTTGTACATCTGCACTCTCAAGTAAATACGCCATGAAAGACTCGGTGCAGTAAAAATTATACGTGGTAGTGTCAACTTGCTCCCTTGCAACCCACAACTGATCCCTCTGAAAATGTGGTACAACCAACTGTCCCATGCTATCAGCTATGTGAGATGATGAAATAGGTTCACTTCCAGCAAAAGGAAGCAAATCAACCTGAGAGCTTGACTCCATTGGTACTCCTACCTCATTCGTACCAAGTGCTCGCATATCCTGAACAGATGTGTTTGCCACATCATCATGTTCCTCATCACCAACTGTAGGAGCAAACTCACCACCAACCACCTCAATGTGCAATCGAACTGGCTCTGAAGCTGGTGTGGATTGTAAATGCTCCAACTCCACGGTCATCTCCTCTAACTGGATCTGCGACTTCTGAAGAGCCCGCTAAGTGCCCTCTAAAACCTCAGTAGTCGTTGTGAGCTCCTGAGTAAGCTCACTCACCTCCTCTCTATCCATTAGAGCCTCATATGCTGTAATCCCCCACTCAACTAGGTGATCTCGGTCGGCTACCATCTGTAAGTAATCCTGTCTCAAAATCCTGACAGCCTCCCACAAGGAATGAATCTCCGTCAGGGAAAGGTAACCATCACTATGCTCATTTTTCATAGGGGCACCCCAACCATTAACAACCAACAACTGATGAGCGACATCAAAATGCTCAAGAGTAGAGGTAATCTCTCTCACCAACTCGCAACTGGCTAGTCACATGATGACTCTACACAACGGGCCTCCTATGTACAACCTCAACTGCGCTGTCCACACTATGAGAGGAAGCTCCATCCAACAAACTCCCCTCAAGATCCCCATATCTCTGTGTACCTTCATCTGAGTACACATCTACAAACTCAGTACAGGCATTAGACTCGTCCTCATCTAACCCCGAGGAAGCTGCTGCTGAATCCGACTCAACACAATCTCCAGCTACCTCGTCCTCTGCAACCACTTGACAATCCAGATCGTGGGATACATCTTCACTCACTAACAACTCAAAGTCCTCCCCCAAGGTTTGATAAATCAAGTATGACTCGCTGCAGGAAGAATCAACCACATGAGTCACCACAGAAGTAACCCCATCTCTCGTAGTGGAAGCCCTGGCTGTAACAAACTCTTGCCACTCATATGCTTCCACGTCCTCATCCGCGAGTCCCTGTAACGAAGAATCCTGGAACCCACCACCACCATATGACAATGCTGAGTCCACACCCAAAGTCAGATATAGGAAACGAGAAACACTACAACACTCATCATCCTCGCTCTCAACATCGGCAATGTCTGTGATGCTAGTGTCCATATCATCCATCCGCAACTCCTCCACTAATTCCGGGTGCAAAGACGACTCAATGCCGTCATGTGAATCAACTATACTTTGGCATGAAACTACGTCGCCCAAATCAATTGCAACACTCCCATCCTGACTGTCATCACTAGATAGCTCCATGCTCACATCCTCAACACAGGAAAAAACCACTGTCTCCTGTACTGATCTCACACTGCGACTGCTATCAGAAACCTTTGAGCTATCAAAGCTCATGTGGTCCTCGCAGTCATCACCCAATATCTCATAGGGGGTGTCATCTCCAATGCAGCTCACAACATCCTCAAAAGTGTCATCAGATGTGTCTATACTATCAGCTCCCACATCTCCTGCTGAAATTTCAACTGCTGACACCTGACTCTGCACACATGACTCAACGTTAGGTTGTACACCAATAATGCTGGAGCATGAACTGTCATCAACTGACTCCGTTGTGGTCCCAAATCACCAACATCACCACCCAGAGATTCCATGCATGCATTGGTCCCATCTAAGGAAGTAACTGCCTCCTGAACTGGAGCAACACTACTACAACTGACATAAAAATCTCCAATAACTACTCCCTCCACGGAAGAGTCTGAACACTCAATGATAACTACAACATCAGCTACCTCTGTACAATCCGTAGTGACTACTCTAGGAGCCTCAACCTGTTGATGCTCAGCGCTGCTATCGACCAATGGTACTGAAACATCCACCGGTTCCTGTGAAATAAATCCTTCATCAACATTGCGGATAGGAATAGCATGTGCTGTACTAGATATAGGAACATAAGCATCATGGACACCTATCGGAGAAAACTCCAGCCTTCTCCCCTGCAAACTCGATGTCGGCCTTCTAAAGGCAGAGACCATATACCTCGCTGCCTTGTCTACTGTCACCGGATCTGACAAACTCTCTGCCAATCTCTGTTGATGCAATCTAAGTCTCTCCATACTTTCTACTAAAGCATTTAATTCTTCTTTTTTCCCCATACTGCTTCGGCGACTTCCAGAACTGGGCCTCCTGTATTTATCCATAGCTAGGGAAAGTGGAAGTGCTGATCATTTTTAAAATAATTTCAGAATATAAATGAATCCAAACCCCACAGGATGGCAGGAAAAATGCTCTGATACCACTGTAAAGAGCCCAATTGGCTCTCAGCTGCAGACTTACTCCTATCTTGAATTTAATTGCAATTTCTTTTGTATTCTTAAACATATATAGTTTTTAATAATTTTTCCAGCCTCATGAAATTAAAACAACAACAATTAATTTAATCCAAGAACTCATGAAATGAACAAATTCATCACTTGCATCATTCTAGAGCATTACAAATAAATAAGAAGGCACCTTTATTATTGTATGGATGCAAACCAACACCTAATGAGCCTCTTACAAGAAATGTTAGCCTCAAATTCCAAATCGCAGTAGTTAGGGAAATAATAGTGGCTGCCAAAGAAGTCATGCAACCTATATAAACACTATCATTCCCAGAAAATTCACAACGTAGCGTCAAGGAAAATTACCACAGTCAGCCAATGACTATTACGCAAGCTCCAAACTTGTTGACACAACAACTTGCATGTATGGCACACCTTCCAACAGTTCTCAACCCCTCAAACGATGTACTGTCTGAATTAATTCTGCTACAGTGTCAGAAAATTTAAACACAATTTGCAATGATAATTTCCAGATTACAATCCTTGCTGAAAACTCCACAAATCTGAATTGCATTAAAAGAAAGAATTCTCTCCAAGATGAAGACCAAATTCTTCACAATTTGATATACATCAGCATCAAATTGCATTCCAGAATCATAACTAAATATTCAGAATTTCAGTGGCAAAATTCATCATCAATCAGTGATGATTCAAATTGCCAAGAGAGGAATCAGTCCTCAAACCTTAGCCATTTCTCATTGCCAAGAACTTCATTAAATTTTCATCAAATGAATAATAGATGGTGAAAGTGCTTTTTCGAATTGAATATATAGCTTTTTTGGAAAAAGCTTCAATTTCACTTTTTTTACTTAAAAGGCTTTTTAATCACAACTTTATTTTATAACATTAAAGTTATAAAGTTATTAAATTAAAATAATTTAATTTGATAACAATAACTTTAAAATAAAAAGCCACTGAAGCCCACTGACTATAACAAACTCATTTCTGACATCAGAGCCTCAAACTTCAACCGCTTTGCCAGAAATAACCAACTGCCAAAAATAGCCAACTGCCAAAAATACTTACCATAAATAGTAAGTCCCTCAAATTGGAGATTCCCTGAAACTCAGTCCTGAAACATCTGACAGCCTGTGCAGACGCCCTGCTAAATCTGACCATACCCAAAAATACCACTTACTAAAAATAGTAAGTTGACCAAATTGACCTGAACGAAGAGCAGACCTGATAATTTGAATCTCCAGAATGGAATCCCAACACTGGCTCCGCCAACTGGCCCCCTCTGATCACCTGATTAGCCTATGAGGGTCGCCAAACCAAGCTAATCCCAAAAGTCTGAAAAACGGGGACATTACAATTGATGTTCTTTTCCGTGCTTCTCATCTGAAACCTTTTAAGTTTGTCTCATTTTAGCATCTTTGTGATTAAAATTATTCTTCACAGGTCAAGGGTTGTGTTATTTTTCTGGATGTATTAATTGTGTTTAGCATCCTTTTAATATTCTTCTGATCACAGATCTTCTTTTGAAATACTTATGTGTTGAAGGTTTTATCAGAGATTGTATAATTTTATCAATTGCTGGTGGGTTCAATCTGTGTTAAGGGAAGTGTGAACTCCTTTTAATATCTTGGTGTATCCCTTTTAAATTGTTGAGTTGTTTTTTTTAAGTTTATGATAATTCTTGTCCCTTTTCCATCCATTTAGTTACAATATCAATATTTTTAGGTGTTATATCAAATAGGAACCGGCCTAGAATCCGGAGGTTCAATCAGGTCATAGGATTCCCACAACGTCTGATTGATCCCATGTTCTCCAGAAATCCCAAGTGTTTCAGTGCTTAGGAGAGGGTGCAATTTCTAGAGTTAACAATTACTTGACATTAATGACCAACATTCTAACATTATCATTATTAGACTCCAGAAATCTGAAGTTCTATTATTGAAAAAGGCTATAGGAAAAATCATCCGTAGTGAGGGAGTTGTAGTCCACGAATATTTGCGTAAGTCCCCTTGTGAAACCAGCAAATCACGTTGTACAACTGAGCCTATCCAAGTTGGGTCAAGACCTGATATTAGGCACCTTGGGGTTGTCTCATCTGATAATATCCAATAGCACTTGAGATTTCCTTGTTCAAGAGAGGATAGAATATACTTGGTATATTTTATTCTGCGTTGGTGGTGTGCAAGACCCTCATCAACACAACCTTACCCATTTTTGCAGCAATAGTTTTTTAGGTATGGTGGTGGCATTTGAATTTTGATGTGACAATCCTTCACTTTTGTTGGCTATGGAACTAAGGATGACCTTTTAAAGTTCCTTCTATGATCCTTGCAATGATACAAAAAGACAAAAAGAACAAGACTTCAACTTGATAATTGGCACGATGCAATTGTTTTTTTTGTGTACAATGTGTAGAATAACTTGATGCAATAAGTTTTGTGTCATCAGTGGGTTGACTTTTAACATAAATCGAATTTGTTCTAGTCGATTGAATAACATTATGGTATAGAACTCTGAAGTAGAGAATTGGTTCCATTTTATTCTTTTTTATTAGAAGTGTATTTTTTAGGTATGTCTTAAGTTCTAATAAAAAGAAATCTCATGTCTTGATTTGTTTATCAGTTGCTTATCATTTATGGTTGCGATTAATTCTTCTGGCAATTTCAAAGTTCCATGATGCATTCCAAATCTTAATTAGGATATCTTGCAATTGGTTATCCAAAATTCATAGGGCAGTCATAGAAATAATTGTAGGGATTGGTTTTATGTATTCAGTAAGTGATAGTGCTGTTATGCAAAGATTGAGAGGACAAAAAATTGAAAAAAAAGAGTTTTCTGGGTCTTGTGAATGATCTTATTTATCTATGTCTACTTACTTAGAACTATTTGTTGTGTCAGGGACATGAGTTTTAATAATTTTACAGGAGAGTTTCCTACTTCACTTCAAAATTTGAGGTCTTTGATTTTCTTGTAAGTGACTTTCCTTAAAAAACTCTGTTTGTTCAAATCATAAGTATATTCAAAACTATGTACACTCAAAATTTGTCTTAGTAATCTCACTATGGTAGTTGATAATGTGGACCTCCTTGAACACAATTCATGTTACACTAATTGCAGGTTTCTTGGAAATAATAATATGTCCGGGAAGCTTCCTTCACAAATAAGTTCATCCCTTATATACATGTAAGATCTCTCTGTCTCTGTCTCTGTCTCTCTATCACACACACACACACACACACACACAAGATAAATAAAAAAAATACACAAATCTAAAGCCCATGGATACTTGGCATGTTTGTAAATTAGTGCATATAATATGCTTGCATGTTCCATTGACCACCGAATGCACATGCCTCAAGATGGTTGCACTTAAACAAAATTTAATGTGCATTGGAATGTCACTACCATAAGAAGGTCAATAATGGCTTTTTAGGAAAAGTACCATAGGCATTTGTGTAATGTTCTTTAGTGGGGCGAGGTAGGTTGGTCTGATGGTTGGTTACTACTTGAATTTCAATTGAAGGATATAATGCATGCATTTAAAACAACATAAGCTCCAAGAACATGGCTAAGTATAACCAAGAAACTTGATCTAATTGCTATTAGTGTTTAGTTGAAATTATTACTCTATAATGTCCCCTTATTCATTGTGGCAAGAGTCTTCTCTAAACTATTGTCCTTTGTAGACCATTTACTTTTTTTTTGCAAGATGAAAGTGTTAAATGCATGAAAACACAACAAACAAGGCGGTCTAGTCCAAAATTTTTGGGCAGTGAGAAAAAATAATATTGTAGAAAGTGGTTAGTTTTATATTTGAGGTTTTAGCCCTTCAAGTAGTCTACGCTTAGAAATAAAAATAGCGGTGCTAAAAATCTTAACTTGTGACTTTCTCATCCTTTCAGGGTCATAAGGTGAGTTGGAGTAATGGCTTATGAGCTGGAGCTATTGGAAGGTAGCATAGAGTATTTCACGTTTCTCAACTTAAGAAGGCATTGGATCACAATGTGGTTGCTTTTGTTGATTTCTTCCCTTGGATGATGAAAGGAAGCTCATCTTGATTTTTGAGATGGTCATTGAATTCAGAAAATATAAGTTGAAGAATAGGATCATCAAAGAATATTTGGTGAAATGGAGAATCTTCCATTTTAGGATGCCATATGGGAAGGAGAGAAAATTTTGGAGCATCCTAATTTGCAGTTTGTTAGGGACAAGCAATTTTTTTTTTGGGGAGGACAGTAATGTCCCCTTCTTGCATGTAAGCAATTGCCATTAGCTTATTTTCCACAGGTTTTAGTGAGCTAATTGGTATTAAAAAAGGGAGAATAAATTAAATAATTAAGTTGTCGAAAGTTACTTATTATATTTTATATTGACAACTTCATTAATTATTTGAAAAGTGACTTTAAGTTTTGCTAAAAAAGAGACATTAGGCTTAAGGGAGAAAAACTGAAAAAACTGACCTTTTTACATTCTTAAAAATGTCTTAAAATTATTAAATTGAATATGGAGCAAAAAGGAGGGAGTTGTAAACAGAAAAGGGTTACCAATTTCATATTTGTTATTTTCTCTAAGTGAGACCTGGCCAGTATCAAGGATAAAAACCCTCTAGAAATACCAGTATCAAGGATAAAAACCCTCCTACCTAAGTTTGGTGATTTCATCCTAAACTCACAATTGTACTGCAAGTGAAGATTTTCTAGTTTGATGCCAAAGATGGATTTTTTTGATGTATTTTAACATATGAAAGATTTTGATTTTTTTTAAAACTTTCAATGGGTTTTTGGAGAGATTGTGAAGTGACTGGAGGTATTGAGGCTGTCCGCACCTTTCAATAAACTGGTCGTACTTCTTGTTGGAGTTTGTACCACCATTTGTGCTTGAGTTTCATAAACTATTACTATAAAATCCCTTTCTTGCTGGCCACACAGATTTCCCCACTTTGTTGATGCTGCTAGGAGGTGGAGTTTAATTCTTAAGGGGTGTTGTATCATCCATGCTAGGCTATACCTGTACCTAGTGGGCATGGGAAGTCCTATGCTGTTGCTACCTTTCTACCTATTTTGTAGGTGCCTTGACCATATAAATTCATATCATGAACTGTGGGAGTTAACTTGAAGGTTTGGGTCAGGTCTTATGAGGTTGCACCTATTGCACTAGCAACAAAATACTCTTTTTCAGACCTGTACATGTTTGAAATTTTTTATGAGTGTAATATAAAATATATTTCAGTGTGTGTGGGTGTGTTTAGTAGTATTTTGGAGTGCCTTATTAGCTATTGGATTCGAGCTTCATCTCTTGAGGTATACCTGAGTTGGTTATGTGTTTGGCTATTGTGTGAGTGATTTTCTATGCTTAACTCGGCATTTTTCGAGTTAATTTGTTTTGTTACAGAAATCTGTTATTATAATCAGAGTATTATATCAACTTCCTTCAGCATTGTATTTCATCTAATGTTAATTCATAATAAATTCATATATATAATGTAGATCCCAGATGGTATCACCACTGGAGGATCATTAACTTGTATGGATTTCATATTGTCATACTGGACAGTTTACTGTCAATCCCCCTAGCATATTGGTCAGCCCATTTTGGCAATGAACAAGCTGGCATTATTAACTATTTTTATCTGATTCAAGCTTAGACATTTTTCCAATTTCTTGCATTGCATTCATGTAGTCTGCCAAAGAGATGTTGTTAAGGCTATGCTACCTGCATATCATATTACATAATTCATTGCAGAGGTGTTGATTAGTTTGGCTTAGCTGTCTGCATAGTTTGGTTGGCTTACTGTCATGTTATTTATTATTGCATTCATTTAAAATAGTTGTGTGGTTGGAAGTACAATATGCTCTCATCTTGCTCAGTTTGGAATCTGGGTGATCTGAAAGTGTTGAAGACAATGCATATACATTTTCTACACTGCAAGAAAAATTAAGGAAAAGTATGGTGCGTTGTTACAGTTAATTTGATCACAAAGCAACTAGATATATTTCTTGTAATGCTATACACTTGTGAAGGCATTGTGCTCAGAATCAAACTTAGAACAAGTCAGTAAGGCACAATGTTTATTAAATTCCTAAGTTGCCAGATTGGGAATGGGAATGGGAATGGGTACAGGTACGTGGGTACAAAATGCCAGTACGGAAGATTTTATTTTGGAGGGTTGGGTATGTTTTTGGTATACACACACACACACACCAATGTTACCCCGAGTTTCCAGGATAGGGTGATGGGGAAATGGGTTTCCGAGACATTTTTTTTTCCTGGAGTAGGGGATGGCAGGGAACGGCTATATATATATATGGAAATCTGAAATTTCAAATATATCATGAATTATATAACATTGTAACATTCATCATAGCAATAATAACATTTATAAATCTAAAATCAATGATCATTCATCGAATTATCATAGAACATAGCATCAAATAAATCAAATCGAATCATCATAGAATAAGAACATAGGACAGCATCAAATGAGAGTTTAAATTTCAATTTCATACATTCATAGATATAGTTCATTGAAACAATGAAAAGTATCATATCATATATCAAAATGCGCAAAGGCTGCAAGTTTCAACAAAATGCGAAGTTAAAAACTTAAAGTATCATATCATTTATCAAGATTCAATTATCATTTGCATCAATGCATCATATAATGTTAGAAGACTCAAAGTCTCAAACATCAAAGTCAAAATGAAAACAAATATAGTATGTTGCTGCCCTTAAGATTTCATCTGAGAATACTAAATATTGCTCAGGTTTACACTCTCAATCTGCAGATTTTCACCAAAGACTTCCAGAATTCACAAATAACTCTACTCACATTCTAACAGCAGCAACAACAAATGATTATTCACTCAGGCATAACTCTGCTCACTCAAGCCAATCTATACGCGACTTGCAAGGAATACACGATTTTATATTTTTGATCATATGCTTATGATTTGATATTAGTAATAACATTTAAATATTTAGGGCTTCCTCAAGGTGTGGGGCCCACACAAGATTAAAAAAATTGCAAATATTTTAAAAAATAATCTTACTTTTTGCCTCTTGCTGCTGGAAACGGCCAACAGTCCCCGGGACGGTTAGGGGACGACTTGGCAGTCCCCAGCCTTCCTGGGGACAGTCAAAGGTTTCCAAAACTTCCATTGACCATCCTTGAGTTTCCGGGACGGTTTCCAAAAAAACTGCTCCATCGGGGACGGCTTGGAAGTGTCCCCGGTCATCCCCCCGTCCCCGAAACCATTCTCATTTCCAAAACTTGCCCATTAGAGGTGGAAACACGTTTCTGGGTAACACACACACACACACACACACACACACACACATATATATATATATATATAACATACATATATATACAACTACACATATATGCATGTAAAAATAGAATTAAGTGTAGAATGTCATATATCAATACATATGCTAAACAAAACCATTACAAATTTCAAATTTTGAAACATATCATTCTAATTTAAATTCAGGTTTCAGTATCAAAAAGATCAAGCTAGAATCTCATGATAGATAAGTGCATAGTTCACTAATCAGCAGTGTAGATCTTAAGAATGCCCAAAAGATCAAACTAGAATCACTAAACATTTTGGCATTTAAAAACACAAATCCCAGATGTGTACCCATAGGAGGTTCGTTTCAGAATCTGATTCTGGTATGTTTCGTACCTGGAATCGCCTGAAAAGTCCCATGATTCAGCAACTTAGTTAAATTGTAAATAAATAACTTGGAAACAATAGAATTGTGGAAAACTTATGAAAAATAGAAATTATTATAGAACCTCGAGGAGTCAATGAAAACATAATTGAGATATAGAGTAAATGCAACTCAAATGGAAGGAATGCTCTTTTTTATTTCCCTAACTATCAATGATTTCTTTTTTAATGATACATTGATGCTATTATTTATTGCTGTACACTTGTTAAGGAATTGGCACAAGAATGAGAAGAATCTGAACTTCAAAAGGGCGAACCCAAGAAAAGAAAAAGGTTACTTTGAACAACTATTCAAGCATTACTAGAAAATCCCTTTGGTTCTCTAGTGGACATAGGGGTATTCAATATGGAATTTGTCTAAAGAACTTTAGATATGAGAATTCACCTCAAGGACATCACACAAAACTGTGAAAGACTCTCAAGGATAAAAAGTAATGTCAAAGTTCCCATTAATCTCGCATCAATAGCTGCTGCTCTCATGTGAAATCTCAAATACAGCTCTAACGTTATGCTAAGTTGCCTGTATGGGCACGGATATGGGCACGGGCAAATGTTTTTTGGGGTTTGGGTATGTGGGTTTAGGTATGTGTATATATATAAATTATAATTATATATATATATATATATATATATAGTATGATACTTCATTGGTCAATGCCAAGTGCCAGAGATAAATATTAAATGCCATTTTGATTGACAGTTCAGAATTTCAATTTAAATTCATATGCCATATCATATATGTCTAGGTTCATGATTAAAATGAAAATCATTAAAGTACAAAATTGATAGTAAAAAACAGTAATTGTCTTCTATCTTCAATGTCTTTCATCAATCATCAAAAGGATTATCAAAAAAATTATCATCTATTACATTTTCAGCTATTGCAAGTTCAATATCATTCGAACCCAAAGTAGTGCCACTTGCACTAGATGCACCGTGTGTAGGCATGTCATCATCATCACCCATAGTGGCTCTAGCATGATCTTCAATGGTTGCATCCAAGTTGGTACACAAAAGGGCTACATCCCAAAACTTTGTTGTCCCATGCTTGTATTGGGGATCCTTATGTGATAAAAGACACAAATTGGAATGAATATAAACCAAGTCTTTTTCTCTTTTTTCAGCCAACTAGTTATGCTTCACTGAGTGGATAAAGGAGTATGTACTTCCGTTCAGCGCCAAAAGAACTTCTTCTTGTTGTTATTGTAGCTATGCTCGGATTCTTTCAGGCCAACATAGATAACATAAAGGTTGTGATAATATAATTATATTATAATATTATTGTGATATAATCATTATAATATCATTATCATGATATAATAATATAATATAATTATATAATATATAATATATTTATTTGAATTAATTAATTGGGCCAAGAGTGGTGACCCTTGGTGAAGGGGCACCACCAATATATATAAAGGAAGATCAAATCTTCCTCTTGGAAATGAATAAGACACATCTCACACAATCTACTTTATTGAGAATAAGTAGTTCTCGAGGGAGACAATCGTGGATTGTCTATGGCTGGGAGGACAAGAGTACCTGTGGTTAAATGAGCACACTAAAATCAACGTGGTATCAGAGCGGGCCACATGGGACTTGTCGAAGATTACTTGATGAGTACGTAAGCTTGGCATTCGAAAGCTTAATCTAAAGATTTGACTCTGTCACCCTTATCCGTTAAAGAAGATATTCAAAAATTTGTTTTTGCTTTCATTATTTATGAATATTCTTTTTGGGGATATGGTATGTGTTGACATATTTAAGTTGTCATTGGTTAAGTTAGAGGCAAACATCAATCCCACCAGAGCACCGATAGACTAATCTAGCACTAGTACTCTTTAGTATGCACCGATAGACCAAACAGAGTGTTTTCAACCGGTCTTATGAGATACAGGGAATGTATGACCAACCGGGTATAAGTTTAATACCGGTCGACTGCATGATAATCTGAACCGGATTATGCGGAGCGGTCTCAATTAAAACCGGATTATACGGAGCATTCATAGTTGAAACTAAAGTTAGCTTTTTAACTGGAGTTAGCTTTATTTCTACGCGGGTGTTCTAAGGTAAACCAAGATCATTTTGCAAGCTTTTTCTGCATGCATGATTTATGGGTTAGTTTACAACTTGGTGGAACTGTGAGAAGTATTTTTAATAAGAATAATGTCTTATAGATACATGTCATAGGATACACAAGAAGTGTTGTTGAATATTGAGAGTAGGAGAGAGATATCTTCTAATAGGAGCTAGAGTCACGAGAAGTGAAGGACAAAGAAGGGTTCAACAGCCAAGCAAAGCAAACGGGTAACAACTATGATCTGATCAGACAAAAGGTATCATAATAGATCATTGCTTTGAATTGTAAGAGCATATTCAAATCCCTCAATCAGGGTGAACCCTAACAGGTTCTTGTATAATCCCTTCACCGAGTAACATCTTAATTGGTGTTGAAAGTCCTTTTACAAGGCGACTCCTAATAGGGTCAAGATCCTAACAGGTCTTCTATCAAATCCCTTTACCAGGTAGCACTCTTACAAGTGCTTTGTAAGCCTTCAACAGGGCATCTTTATTACTGCAGTAGCAAAATTGTGGGTTTTGTCCCACCTTGGTTTTCTCCTTCTAACCAAGGGTTTCCACGTATATATGCTGTGTTGACCTGTGTATTTCTATTTCTGTTTATGAGTGTTGATTATATTCTTTTAATTCTGCAAGAATATATATATATATATACACACACACACACACACACATATATATATATATATAAGGTTAAATTGAAGTAGAAATTGCATTTACTGATTCACCCCCTCTCTCAGTAACCGGTTAGGATTAACAATTGGTATCAGAGCACTCTGGTTCTCAAAGATATAAAGCTTAACCGCTTGAGTAAAAGATCATGGAGGGTTAAAGGTATTAGAAGCAGCTTGAGGAAGCCAATGACATCATTGCCTTTCTTGAGAATAGGCTAAGGAGGTCCCTAGCAAAAATAAAAGAGCTAGCTCTGCAACTGACTGAGAGCAATGAAACAATTGAGGAACTCTCTGGACAAAGTGGATCTGATGAAGCAGAGGAGGCATTATCTGATCTCATGGAGAAGAATCAAATTCTAACCGATTTGATCTCCAACCTGAAAAGGGAGTAGGAAGGCAATACTCTAAGAATGACTGAAATCATTGAGGAAAAAAGGAAAGCTGAAGATGAAAGGAACAATGTCGTGAAATCACTGGCAGCCTCTGAAAGAGCAAGAAATCTGGTAGAAGACTCAGTAAGGGAAAGTGATCTTGTTGTTCTACAACTTCAAGAAGACATGCAAATTATAGCACAAGAAAATTCTAACATGCAAAAGAATTGGCATGATAAAGATGATGCATGCAAAAGGTTGGCAATTGAATTGTATCAACTAAAAGAACAGATGAAAGTTCTCGAAGAAAGAAATGAGACACTTAGAAGATACAATGAGAGCTCAGAAAAGCTTGATGAGCAACTGTGTCATGTCCCCTCTTTAGTGACATGTCATTTTTTAGTGGATTTGCCTATTATGGACTCTCGTAGGCAGATGGTTATGGTGAGAGAATCATTCTGATGATTATTTGGGGATTGGATGGTCTTATTTGCTTTTGGAGAGATGGTGTTTATCATATTTTTTATTATAATGTGTTATGTGGGGCCAAAATGTTATAATTTTGAGTTGAGTTGCACTTTTTATTTTATAAAGTTCTTTTTATATAAAAGTGCATTATAAAGGGATTTTATAAGAATATTTTATGGATACTTCTAGAAGTTCTAGTGGCTTCTTTGAAAAGTGAATAAATAGAGTGCTTGGCCTCTCATTTGGACATCCCATGACTTGAGTTTACACTACTTTTCTCTTTGAGCATTTGTGGCGCCATCTTGGTCTACAGATTGTCATTTGATCTTTAGGAACAAAGTTTCTTAAGGATTTTCATAACTGAGGAGGTGAAATATCCTTTGAAAGGTTGCACTTTGGAAGTGGTATTCAGCCATTTCAAGTTGAGCTTATTTGGAGTCCTCAGACTTATCTGAGGGTTTGAGTTTTTGATTGCAAGAGGAAAAAAAAGCAGTCCGAAAAAGCAGATCCAAAAAAGCAATCCGAAAAAGTTTTTGCTACAAGTCTAATTCAGTTTTCAGAATTTCAGGATAGGGTTTTGGAACCACATTTTTGCTCATATCTTCCTCATTACTCAGCATATCATTCTGGGTATTTTTGCATTGGATTTCTATTGTCGAGGAGATAAAGATAGGTGCATTTTGGAGTCCCAAAATACCATGATTTATTTTTAAGGAATTTTCAAAATTCTTAGACATTTTCGAAAATCTGCAAGAAAGTACATTTTCAAATTTGGGGTGACTTTGGCTTGGGTGTTGGCATCTTCAGCACTGGTAAAAATTATCGCAGCCATCTACAATCAGGTTCCTCACTTCTCATTTGGCATTTGACATATTTTCTGAGAAATGTATGTTTTCAGCTGAGTACAAAATATAGCTTCAGCACTTTACTATTTTACATTGTACTTGTCTTTGTTTTCCATTTGGCATTATTGGTATCAAAGGAAGGCTAGGATTTTGCAAGTGAAAGGGCATTGTAAATTTCAGTCTATCTATATTGCAAACCTAGGGTTTGATGATCATATTATTGGCTGAAATATGTATGACATTGTTGCAAATTGTTGATATATGAATGGTATATGGTTTTGAGCAATTTTCTACATCATTGATAGTGTTTTAGATGGTATTTGGTTGCTATCTATTATTCTGAAATTTTGGGACAGCGAACTCATATACTCAAAAATAATTTTTTATCTACATTTTGAGTTACATTTTTGAGGGGTTTTTAGTGGCCTATTGGTAAGGGTCATTACAAACTGAGGGCTCAAAGAAAGCACAAGGATCTCACAGGACTTGGGTTCATTGGTCAAAGCAGCAAGGAAACTGGTGAATCTTCTGGAGTCAAGAAAGGCAAGATGGAAAAGAGGGAGAAATCAACGGAAGTGAAAGGTAAAAAGATCTTCAAAACCTCTTGCCATCACTGTGGTAAACCGGGTCATAAAACAAATGACTGCAGAAATGCACCGGTAAAACCAATTACTTCTAACAATTACTGTAGAAACTG
This sequence comes from Chamaecyparis obtusa, assembly GCA_027943335.1. Classification (NCBI taxonomy): domain Eukaryota; kingdom Viridiplantae; phylum Streptophyta; class Pinopsida; order Cupressales; family Cupressaceae; genus Chamaecyparis; species Chamaecyparis obtusa. Next base: position 1,194,115 of record BSBK01002242.1, read on the forward strand.
TTACAAGTATGGCCACAAGACTTCTGAATGTAGGTCTCGTCCCAACAGTGTGTCCAATGGAAGCAGGAGAAGCTTCAAAGGTTACTGCTATGCATGCAACAAGTTTGGACACAAGGCTGATGAATGCAGATCTAAAACTATGGCATTTAGTTCCCCACCGAGACCGATATTCCCTGAGAGAAACGTAAACCAGAGCACAACCAACTGTGCTAACTGTGGCATACATGACCTTAATAACTCCCAGTGTCATTCACCTAAGAATAGAAGAGTAAATCCATGGAGAGCAACCGGGATAACTTGTTACAATTGTAACAAGATCGGTCATTTGGCCAAGGAATGCAGGAGCTTGGCAATGAACAAAAGAAGAGGACCGGTCAAATCGGTGAACAAGACCCTGGCTCCCAACCAAAAGGGCAACAAGGGAAAAGAGACTGAGAAAGAAGTCAAGAGGATTTGGTTCAGAAAAGAATCAAAGAGCTCCGCTGAGGAGAAGACAGAAGGAAGATCATCTGCTGATGGTGATATCTCTTCAGCAAACTGAGCCTAAAAGTCAAAGGGAATCGGTAGTCTGCCTATTGTTCTCGGTAGAACTGGTGAGTACTGAACTCACACAGTAAAAAAAAAAAAAAAAGCCGGAAGAAGTAACCGGTCTATCATACGGACTAGACAGGTAAGTGTTGACATTTCAACCGAGGTTTGATCAATAGGTAAATACATGAAAACCGGTTGTTGAAGAAAAGATTAGGTAAGGTAATTAATGCTATAGCCATTAACAATAGTTACCGTTTGGTAATTACTGTTATACCCTAAATCTATATAAGGGAAGGATGATTACTCATTTCACTTTACTTTGCGAATTGTGATTTTCGATTTCTTACGATTGAGTAATCTTCTCTTGCTTTGATTTACGGTTTTTGCTAAGTAATCTTTGTAAATCCGATCAAGAGTTCTCTATGTAAACTAGTCAAGACACAATACGATGGCATCATCATCTTCTGTCGTCAATCTAATTCAAGGGAACTAATTCGACAAACCTGTTTATGACATCATGCCAGTACAGAACAGAGAAAATGACATGATAGGTGCGCTGTCATCAATGCTTGATGGAGTTCTGTTGACTGAAGATGTTACTGCTTTCATTCACGCTAAGCAAGAAGAATTGGGTGAAACCTTCATCCAAAGCGAGTATCTCGCACTCTGCCAAGATGGAAAGCTTCAAGATAAGTATGCGAAGCTTGTAACTTCAGGATTGATCAATGGGGTTAGGTATCCAACCGTATTTTGACTGGATTGGATAAGATTGGTTCTTAGTCATGTGCACGAACCAGGGTTCTGGCTAGCGAAAGGCGCATGCACACGAATCACTAAGGAGGATCTGCGAATTGTTACTGGACATAGCGACAAAGAGGTAGCTCTTACCCTTAGAACCATTGCGAATGTTGTTGTCGCAAGGTTAACCAAGTCGAAGTCTGACAGTCGGTTGATGACTGTCAACGATATAGAGGACGAAGGCATTTAGTTTGCATCTGCGGTGATAGGGTACGAAATCTATCACTCGAGCAACATCAATAGTGTACCGGGTGGAGCTATACATGCCATACCAGATTATGCACGACAATGCACAGTATAATATTTGTGCCATGCTGAGAGGGAAAATTTTTGAAAATTTGAAAAAGCTATGTCTTGTGAAGAAAAAGTTTCTAAAATATGGAACTCTATTGGTATGTTTGTTCTTTTATTATCAAAATTTCTTTCCAAGCACAAGAAAAGTAACATGGTCAGCAGATAAACCGGTTATGATTCAAATAGGAGAAATGTTGAACAAATTAGGAAATCAGTTCACTAAAGTAATGACCGATTACTTTGAGGCCTTCCAGCTAAGAATGAATGCTAAGGAAAGAATTCCCTCGACTATTGTTGATTCATACAAAGATGAGGTGTGTTTTCTTGTCACCAACGATCACTGCATTATTCAGGCTGTGGAGCCAAGAACTGAGTACGCATCGGAGCTCGGTTATGAGATCTCCACTAAGACAGCCAAGGCATATGTAGATGCTTTACAAGAGAGTGATCTAGATCTCTCTTCATACCGGTTTGGGACTTATGAAGAAATTCTGGAAAATCTGAAGAAGAAGTCTTTAGTAAAAGAACCTAAAAAGGTATATGTGAAGAGGTCTCCCACACCGAAGAAGAAAAAACCAATAACAGAAGAACCCAAGGCTCAAAGAAAAAGAGCACAACGGGTGTCCAGCCAGCAAGGGGAAGAACACGAAGAAACAGAGACCGAAGACACAATTACTCTTCATCGAAAGAGGAAATCTGTGAAACTGGTGAAAGAGGATGCACTGAGAGGAAGAAAACCAACAATTTCTTGAAGGAATGAAGGAACGAGGTGGATTGGGGATAGTTGGGAGGAGATATGGTCTAAGCAATGATGAGGACAAAAGAAAAATAGAAGAAGATGTAGTTCATTGTATCTACAAGTTCAACTACACACCAACTGAGCTTCACACAATAATACCAGATGATTTGCTGGAGATCATAGAAGGAAGATGGACGTCTTCAATTGACAAGGAGAAAAGCTAAGGATAAAATCTCTACTAGAAGTCCAAAATCATCTAACTCTGGATGAAGCAACCCAACAAGAGGATCTGCACAAGCAAAACTTCTTGATAAGAAAAAGGATAAGTTGAGTGCTTATTGGAGATGTTGACAAGGTGCATGAAGAAGGTGTTGCTACTTGGACAAAACTTCTTCAGCAACAACACCAGGCAGAAGAAGAATGCTAGAAAACCACAGAGCCACCGGTGAAAGATACTGGTAAAGGAAAGGGTATACTGGGCGCTGAGACTTCGGTCAAGGGAAAACTTGCAGAAGAACCGGTAATTGTTGACATAACCGATGATAAAGATGATGATCCGACTCCACCAACTCTTCTTGCATCCCAATAAAAGGTAAGGCTAGAACCTTAATTGTAGACAATATAATAGATGAAGTTATGGATTATGGCGAAGTGTCCAATGCAGCCAAATGGTTCACTGTGCTAGTAGAAGATAAGCAGAAAATAGAGGTTGTTCTGTTGGAAACTTTCTTAGATTTCAACAAAAGTCCTAGAGATTATAGGGCCAAATTTCCTCTAGAACTAATTCAAAGAATTATGGTTAAATGGAGAACTGGTCTGGCAACCAACAATAAAATTTCAAAGGAAACATTGACACAGGTAAAACCAGGTCTCAGTGAGGAGACAACTAAACTTGTAATGGAGGAAGTGTCAATGAATTTGGACACAAAGAACAGGGTCGACAAGATAATCAATGGATATGAAAAGGAAGTATACCAAGAAACAATTGAATTCTGGCAGACTTATGACTTCAGTACTCTGAAGACAACAGGTCCACAGGATGAACCTGAGAAAGTATTGGAACCACCGGTACAGTTCACTATTCATGAACAACCTTCAACGGATGAGCAAGAAGTTCCCACAGAACAGTTCACATCTAGTGAATAAGTGAATTTGGGAGAATACGTTTTACCAGAAGAACAAAGACTGGGAGAGTCATCAGAAAAGATGACTATTGAAAAAGGGGCAAATGAGGAAGAAATTGTTGTGGATAAGCAACAGGCAGCTGAGAAAGAGCACAAAGAGCCTCCACCGGAGGAGCCAGTACATCTTGAAGACGAAGTTCAATCAGAATAAGAAGCTCATCCACAAGAAGTATGACCAAAAGAAGAGGTACATCCGGAGGAAGAAGTTCAATCGGAAGGAGAAGTACATCAACAACAAGAAGTTCATAAAGATGATATACCTCAACAACAAGAAGTACTTGTCAACACTGAACAGGAAAAGTCTGCAGTAGAACAACTGGAGCATGAGAAACAGAAAGAACTGGTAAATGTTCCCAGCTCATCAAAGAGGAAACTAACTTTTGCAACCGAAACTGAAGCTAAGAAAAGCAAAGTTAGTGAAATTGTGGTTGACATAAGCAAGATGTCAACTAGACAACTCAAAGAGCTCACTAAGAGGAAACAGGGCATGGTCCTCTCTAGTGTAAGGAACATCTTGTACAACTTTGTACTAGATGCAGACATTGATGAAGACAAACCTGTTATTGATCAATTGGAAATTTTGGCTCAAGCAATAGGAGAAGATGTCATCGATCCGGAGACAATAGCCATTGATCATTATGAGAAAAAGCTAGTAGAAATTCTACACAAATAGGTTGAAGAGTTAAAGACAACTGTATCTACAAATACAAGAGCACTCCAGCAACAAATACTGGAAGGAGGTCTAATCACAAGGACTTCAAACTTTGAATACTTTGTTCAGGATATCACTGAGAAGACATCCAAAACCTCAAAAGAAATAAGGGTCCTTTCATCCAAGTTCGATGTAAAGAATACATCTACAGCAGAATACAACAGAGAAATGACTAGTCTTGCTCTAATAATCAGAAAAGAAAAAGGAGAGAAGACAGAGAATTCAAGATCTCATTGGATTCCAATTATTTCTTGCCCCTAAATTTAATCTCATGCAAATGACAGCAATCGAGGCAGAAAACTTGATCAAGGAAACAGACTACAAAACGGAAGAAGACATGGAAAACATAATTGTATCACTGCAAGCAGCACAACAAAACTTGGAGCATGTCACCGGTCTATGGAATCCATTTCTTCAATCAACGAAGAAAATATATAAGGATATCTTCACAAAGTTATAGATATAAAACGAGACTTTCAAGCTGTAACAACCCTTTGTCCTATGGAGGTAAAAAGAGGAAGAAGATCAGGACAAAGAAGAGATCAGGATACCAGTAAACAGATACAGATCAAGAGGAAGAAAGAAGAAGAATATAACAGTATTAGATGAAAGAAAACAGCCTACACAGGGGAAGTCTACAAGACAGGGAATATAAGGTGATGTTTTTCCTCCAATGCCAAAGGGGAAGATTGTTGACATATTTAAGTTGTCATTCGTTAAGTTAGAGGCAAACATCAACCCCACCAGAGCATCGATAGACTAATCTAGCACCGGTACTCTTTAGTATGCACCGGTAGACCAAACAAAGTGTTTTGAACCGGTCTTATGAGACATACAGGGAATGTATGACCAACCGGGTATAAGTTTAATACTGGTCGACTGCATGATAATCCGAACCGGATTATGCGGAGCAGTCTCAGTTAAAACCGGATTATATGGAGCATTCACAGTTGAAACTAAAGTTAGCTTTTTAACTGGAGTTAGCTTTATTTCTATGCAGGTGTTCTAAGGTAAACTCAAGATCATTTTGCAAGCTTTTTCTGCATGCATGATTTATGGGTGAGTTTACAGCTTGGTGGAACTGTGAGAAGTATTTTTAATAAGGATAATGTCTTATAAATACATGTCATAAGATACACAAGAAGTTTTGTTGAATATTGAGAGTAGGCGAGAGATATCTTCTGATAGGAGCTACAGTCACGAGAAGTGAAAGACAGAGAAGGGTTCAACAACCAAGCAAAGCAAAAGGGTAACAGGTATGATCTGATCAGACAAAAGGTGTCATAATAGATCATTGCTTTGAATTGTAAGAGAAGATTCAATTCCCTTAATCAGGGTGAACCCTAACAGGTTCTTGTATAAATCCCTTCACTGGGTAACATCTTAATTGGTGTTGAAAGTCCTTTTACAAGGCGACTCCTAACAGGGTCAAGATCCTAGCGGGTCTTCTATCAAATCCCTTTACCGGGTAGCACTCTTACAAGTGCTTTGTAAGCCTTTAACAGGGCATCTTTATTATTGCAGTAGTAAAGTTGTTGGTTCTGTCCCATCGTCGTTTTCTCCTTCTAACCGAGGGTTTCCACGTATATATGCTGTGTTGACCTGTGTATTTCTATTTCTGTTTATGAGTGTTGATTATATTCTTTTAATTCTGCAAGAATATATATATAAGGTTAAATTGAAGTAGAAATTAAATTTATTGATTCACCCCCCTCTCAGTAATTGGTTAGGATTAATAGTATGTGCATTTCTGTTTTTGTCGATCTATCCCTTTGTGATTCTTTGGAGTTTCGATAATACTGTGAATGTATTTCAGAATAAAAGCCAGACGGTTATGGTTGAAGCGCACGTCACATGTGTTTTGGACTTGAGTTGCCGACTGTGAAGTGTGCCACGAGATAAATCCAAACGATGCCCGTTTCATGATGTTCCTTTCATTTTGCATGAGGAAGACTTTGTTTGTAGATAAAGTGTGAGTCATAGTGGGTTGTATGACCATGATGTTCTATTGTGTTTGAAGGAACGAGCAGTGCAGGTTGGTAGTGAGATCACCCGCAATATAAAAATCGGCTGAAGCAACCTATTGACATGAAATTGTCGTTGCTTTTTCTAGTTATTTCCATGTTACTTTATTAAAAAGTATATTTATATATTAAATTTAATTAAATTTAGTCACTTAAGTGCATAAAAGTGGGGTTTTTATCATTCATTGTATATCATCCACATGCAAGTCATTTTTCAAAACCCACTTCCAATAAATTTAAGTCCCATAGTCACAATAACGGACTTTTTATATGCAATTGCATATATTTAAGTTTAAAACATGTTTAAATGTAGTTGTGTATATGCATTTACATATTATGTTTTATAACTAAAGTGAAAAGTTGGCTTTTTCAAGCCCAATTACATGTGCAATTGATATTATAAATCCCGTATGTATAACTTAAGTGGAAAGTGGCTTTTTCCAAGACAAATACATGTCTTTTGAAATATGTATTTGCACTCAAAAAGTTCGTATTTAATCACTTAAGTTAAAAAGTGTTATTTTTATATGCAAGTGCATATATAAAAAACTTTTTTAACCATTGAAGCTAAAAAACATGTTTTTCCATTCAAAAAGCACTCCATTACTCATTTTGAAGGCAAGGGTGGTGATTTTAGGTTGAAAAACACATGCTTTTCCATTCTAAAACCACATCTTTACTTCATACTCATGCGTTTTCAGTAAGTGGTGATTTTTGAGTAGAAAACATGTGTTTTTGACTTCTAAAAACCCACTATTTTTGGGTGTTTTTGAGAAAAACGGGATTTTGAAGCAAAGAATCACAAGTTTTATGGTCAAAACTGAATCGTTTTTGCTCCTTATAGGGTCATTTTTGCAGTAAATCTCCCAAGGATCACAAAATAGCCTATTTGAGGCACGTTTTTGGGTGTTTTTGCCAAAACACAGCTCATTTTTGGTCATTTTTCTTCATCAAATCCAAACATTTTGATTCTAAGGTGAGTCTTGGGCATTTTATTTCATTTGCATCTTGTTTATCATTCTTTTTAAGTTTTTTTGATGCCCTAGATGCCGTTTTTGGTTGCCATTACATGTGCATTTGAAATGGTCGATTTTGTTGCTATTCTCTTTGTTGATGTTTGGTAGCTTTAGCCGGGTAAAACTATGAGACAAAACTATATATATATATATATTTATTATATATGAGATATAATTTATATATATATTCATTAAATATGAGATATAAATTTATATATATCTAAAGTATTATTGTGTTAGCGAAATTAATATAATAAGACTATAGAAATACTATATCTATATATATACATATATATAAATGTCATTATATTAATTAAAAGAGTATGTGTTAATGAATAGACATGTCCCATGAAGGGACATGTCTATCCATGCTTCATCCACAATATAAATAAGAGAGAGATTGCTGCCTTTGAAAAACACATACAATCAGGTAGTGCTATTACATTTACAGTGACTCAAAACTTTAACATGGTATTAGAGCTAGGTTGCAAATGTAAGAGAGTAGTTTGTTGATGGTGAATGTTTGAGTGTCTTAGAAAATAAAGTCTCAATACGGGGACTGTATCTCACAAATACAACTTTGGATTTTGCTGAATTTTGGATATGTTGGTGATAAACAAATTTCAAAGAATCTGACTGGAGTGATTGGTGAGAAAGGGTTGGGTTCAAAAGTTATGACCGACTGTGTACAAGTCAATGTGAAATTTAGTGAGTGAAGTTTTTTTGCAGACTTTTGTCCACACCAAGTGCAAAGAATAAGGTCAAGTGAATTGTAGCAGATTTGTTAAGAAGAAAACATCAACGATTATATATTGGTAACTATGTCATTCCTGAATGCGGGATTCATTAAAGACATAATTACGCACAGATATTTGAATAAAGTGACTGATTAAAGAAAAAAAAACGTTGTTTAGTAAGAGGTTGAGGACGATGAATTTGCAAAGTATACATAGCGATTTCCATAATGATTAGTTAGACCTTGTAGTGGCTTTCATTAAAGAGACATTAATTTGTTTTTATCGTGGTCAAGCATTAAGAAAGAAGCATGTATTCAAAGAAGCATCTCTCTTTCTAGAAAGAAAGCATTAATTATAGAGTGTCACCTCTCTTGGAGCAATCAAGTCATTTCACAAGAAGACATAAGCATTGTTCAACGATATAAGAGTGGGAATTTTACATTGTGGGGGGAATAATAACCAATGTTACATTCCCATTTGAACCATCCTTAGTGGGGAGATGATTCAAAGGGGAGATGTCTTTCAAATAATCTGAGAAGGTGTTTTCTGATTTGATGTATATGGACCTTCACTGAAACAACTTGTGTCAAGGATGTTGATGTGCAAATAAGTATTTATTAGCCTTGAATATTACATTTATCTACTCATTGTAGTCTCTCTCTCTCATCTGTATTTCTACACATACTATAAGAGCTATTTGGCTTGATGTTTTCCTCCGAGAATGTTCTTGTAGGAAAAGAAGAGTGATATCAGATTTAGAGGGAGTTTGGTACATTCGTTAGAGGCAAACTTGGAAAGAAAGGGAGCAGATAGAGGATATGTTTTAATTGATTTTTGAAGATCTTGATCATATCTATTCAGAGGGAGTAGACCATGTCGAGATGGATTCTCCAGTGATTAAGAAACTGTAGCAGTCAGAGGACTATGAATCATGAACGTTAATTCATGACTATTTTGGGCCTTGTGTACATCATAAGGAAGTGACGACTTCCAAATGATTATCACTTGTATTTGTAGAAGTTATTGAAAGGCGATGATCTTACAATAACTTAATTTTCTATTATGATGAACATCTTATGGTGGCTGAAACAGATCATGATAGAAGATTTCTTGCATGGTGGATTAAGTTCCTTAAATAGACCATGGCCTTCTATTGTGATAGACATCTTGTGATGGCTGAAATAGATCAAGATAGAAGATTTCTTGCATGGTGGATTAAGTTCCTTAAATAGACCATGGCCTTCTATTGTGATAGACATCTTATGATGGCTGAAACAGATCATGATAGGAGATTTCTTTCATGGTGGATTAAGTTCCTTAAATAGACCATGACCTTCTATTGTGATAGACATCTTGTGATGGCTGAAACAGATCATGATAGAAGATTTCTCGCATGGTGGATTAAGTTCCTTAAATAGACCATGGCCTTCTATTGTGATAGACATCTTATGATGGCTGAAACAGATCATGATAGAAGATATCTTGCATGGTGGATTAAGTTCTTTAAATAGACCATGGCCTTCTATGGTAAGTATTATTGAGGATACATTACCTATGGACTTTTTGAGTACTTGGTGAATATCATTCAACTTGATATTTTGAGGCCATTACTCCTGATATCATGAGACGATATCTAATTGGTGGGTATCTTTTGATCAAAGATATCCTTAATCATGCCAACTTGATATTACATTGAGGTAATATCTAACCATGTGTTTATCATCCCTAGCTAAAAGGGAGTGTTGATGTTTGGTAGCTTTAGTTGGATAAACCTATGAGACAATACTATTGTAGATATATATATACATATTTATTATATATGAGATATAATTTCTATATATATTCATTATGTATGAGATATAAATTTATATATATCTAAAGTATTATTGTGTTAGAGAAATTAATATAATAAGACTAGAGAAATACTATATATATACATATATATAAATTTCATTATATTAATTAAAAGAGTATGTGTTAATGATTTGACATGTCCCATGAAGGGACATGTCTATCCATGTCTCATCCACCATATAAATAAGAGAGAGATTTCTGCCTTTGAAAAACACATACAATCAAGCAGTGCTATTACATTTGCAATGATTCCAAACTTTAACACTCTTGCATTTTGTTTCTCTTTTCTTCCCACTTGGAAACTATTGCATATTGACTCTCCAAAAAAAGAAGATTAAGACTAGGATTGAAGTCTATATATGATCTTTTGAGCTCATCTTTTCTAAATCCGAAAATCCTCTTGGATTTATTTCAGATTTTGCTCAAAGATTTGGCAAGACTTCTTCTTGTGAGTTGAGGTAATTTTTCCTTAATTTCTTCCCCAATTCTTTCCAAGTTCATGTTTTGGTTTTTGATTAACATGTAAGTTTTCATTTCTATTTCAGATTTACATGTTATGTTTGTTTTGATGATCCTTCTACTTCTACCTTCAATTCTCAAGTTGCGTATGCAAGAGTCTCCACTTGCTTGCATATGCAATCGGGATTAAAACCCTGTTCTTGAAAGAAACTACCAAGGAAAGCAAGCTCATTTTACACATGCTTTTGCACCCAAAAAAACTCACCTTTACGCTTGCATGCACTTCATCCGTGCTTGTTATATTGTTTCCATGTGACTTTTAACTCACGATGGTGGTTGCTTGCACACTTGCTTATGATGAAAACATAAAAATCCATTATAAGTAGACGCTATACCATTCTTCTTTCATGCATTCTTCCATTCATAAAGCTTTCTGTCCGCATATGCAATCCCCTTTGAAAAACCCGTTTTTGGTTTTTTTCACCATATGAGTGACCATTTTGAGCTCAAACACATTCAACTTTCCGGTGTCCCAAAGTTTACAACCATTCCCCTTGTTCACAGCATTCCAAAATCCATACTTGTACATCAAAAAGCGTGCAATAGTGTTGGCTAAAAATTTTGTAGGTCGCTAAGATTACACCTTACAAAATTGTAACTTTGGGCAACGATATAGTGAGATAAATCTCTCCTCTCAGCAATAGGGGAGGCTCCCTTCTTACCGTAGGTGGCTTCAGCAGGATTTCAATTGGAATGAAATAAAGATGATACTTCTAATCTTTTCCTCTTTTTTCAAGAAAAGATCCACAAATAAACACAACTTATTAACTCTACAAAGATTACCTACTGCTACGATAATACCGGTGACTTAGCAATTGACGTAAGAACAACTCCTAAGGCAGCAGTTACTAATAAATTTGGTGAATTAAGAACAAGGGCCCAAAGTCTCTTGCGATTAATCCTATTTTAAGACAGCGAGAATCAATAGTGAGGCTCAAAGTCTCTCACTAATGATTCTGAAATTTAAAGACAAATACTCAGACTTAAAGCACAAAGTCTTCAACTCTCAGTATTCGTAGCCACTACTACTATAACAATTTTCCTTCTGTAGCTCAAAGTCTCTCAAAAGACGAATTGAAACCTCCAATGATGTATGCAAGTTAAGCTTAAGAATGAATTTAAGAAAGATTGAACAATGCAACGTAAGAAAACACCATTCAATCTCAAGATCTACAACACAAAGTTTGAAGAATCCTGTCACTTCTATTCACTTTTGATAACTCATAAGATGAAACACAAAGTTTTCATCACCCAAGTTCTCAAGTATAGCCTTGCTTGCTTCAACAAAAGATAAAAATATTTACAAAGAACTCTCTTCTTTATATAGGAAAACAGAAGAGAGAAAAGTGGAGAGAAAAGGGGAAACCCTTAACCACTTTGACTTATTCAACTGACCACTAGAAAACTTATGACTTATTCAAAATTGCATGCCTAATGCACGAGCAATTCGATTGCATAAAGTGATTATACAGGTACATGTTATCCTGTATTTACAAAAAAATTCCACTTCATGCAATCTATCATACTCTACTTAAAACATAAAACATTAAAGACAAACATGCCTTTACAAAGTATTTACAAAGTCTGTGAATTTCCGAATAGACTCACGAAGAACTGTTTCATCTGGGGCCCCTATATGCTGTGCAATAACTGTCACCCTCCGATTTAAATCTGTACTTTCAACAATAGCATTTTTATACTCAATCAATTGCCTTTGCAAATGATCCAATGAGGTTTTGTAGCCAGTTAGTACATCAATCATATCAAGGTCAAAATTATCTGCTTCTAATGATAAGCGAATAACCTTTGTGAACATAGCTAAAACAGGTTTGTCTTCAATGAGTTCTCCCCCTTCCATGATTAATTGACACCTTATTTGATGAAAGACATCATTAATCATATTCTCATATTTTTTAAGGCGTTCAACCGCCCCATGACTTTCTGTCTTTAATCTTTGCAGCACTTGTTCTTTATTGACCATCAAATGCAGAAAATCACAATCAATCTCTACTGAAGAGACGATCCCAGAGGCACATAGATCATCTAGACTAAACTCTGTCAGGCTCCTCCAAACTTCAAGATCAACATCTAAGAACTTGAGCTATCGATCAAAGGATGTAACGAGCTCATCCAACTTGAAGGAAACCACTCTTCCTCGTTCACAAACATTCATTGCATTCTGAATCACTTGCAAACCTTGTGATTCCAAACAGCTACCCCATTCATCCATGGCCTTAGCCTTCTGATGATGCTTATAACATTCAGGATGTGAAACTGAAATGGGAGCAACATTCTGTGAATTGTTCATCATGTTGATGACTTCAAGAAGGTGTGCATTTTCCTGCTTCAACTTATTCTTCTTTTCCCATAGCTGGTCATTCCTTTGCGTGAGTTGTGTAATAGCATCTTGGGCATCCTGTTGGCAACTCAAACGTGTCTGCTTACCCAATTCCACCCTTGTGATTCTAAAATCAGAGGGCTGCCCATCTTCTGTGATTTTATCAACCAAAGGTTCAGCAATCTCAGCATATTTAGCATTTTCCTTCACCACGATCTTAGAGATTTTCTTTGCCCTTTTGTTCTTTGGAGCTCTTGGCTTGGAAACTTGCTTGAAATCAAAGTCCTCCAACGGAATCTCTTCTTTCTTTCTTTTCTGTGTTATGGCACTGAGCCATGAAGGTAAAGAGAAAGAAGAAGAAGTTGCTTCTGTAGTTGTAATGGCCAGAGTGGTAACCGGGTCTGTCTGTGCAACTGTAGCAACAAGAGGAGCCTCTGTCAGGATTGCCATAGGGGTATGACTACCATGTGTAACCTCAGATATGAACTCCTCTACCTGCACTGAAGTGGTGTCTAACACTGTCACAGAGGAGATGGCTATAGAAGGAATGGTCATAGAGTATGCATCAAACACACTCTCAAAACTGTGATAAGAATCCTCCTGTATGACAATAGGGGCAGCCGATGAGATAGGCAACACAAGTGTCACCAAGACTGAATCTATAGGAGGAACCTGCTCTGTAGTAAATTCATCTGCAGCTGTACCCAAAGGTAAGGTAGGAGACTCATTTGATGCTGGTGCCGAATTAGGAATCATGGTGGTGGGTGAATTATCCGCCGGAGGAGGTACGTCAGGTGAGGATACCTTAGGTGAGTTAGGCATCTCATCATCACTGGATACAATTTGAACCTTTTAAGTGCTTCTGACCTCAAGAACTCTTCTAGTGTCCTTGCCTCCCTTAATGGTAAGCTTAGGAAGAGTGGATATGATAGGAATGACAGGATCAGTTGCTGAAGAAGACGCTGCATCTTTGGTTCTTCCTTTGATTTCTGATCTCTTACCAACTGGACCACCATGATCAAAATCTTTACCCGCTCTTACCTTGATACTTTTTAGCCCTCTTCTTTTTAACCAGATGTTGGTATTAGCAAGGATGGACTGGAAACGATCCCAAACAGACACTCTCTTCTCCTGACCAGGAAGGAGACAAAATAGGCAAATCCTCAACATGATTACGAGTATAATCACGATCAAGAATATTATCATCATCTTCAACCCCCGGAGGAATATCTGCAAGATTGAAGTCAATAATCTGCTTGATGGATAAGCAGCAATAATCCATTCTCCTTATGTCTGTCTCAGTGCGGAGGTCAATCCATATGTCCTCCAACCTGTACACATGTACAAATTGCCTTCTCATCTTGTCATTGAGCCCTCTCTAGTCGAAGTGACTCTGAGCCATGAACTTCTTCAAGGTGATCCTTTGAAGCTCACACTCCATGTTTGGCTTTAGGGACTGTATCTATGGAGTATCCCCCAATCTTCAATGGATTTTGTGAAGAAATCCCCACACCTGGTCTATGTAGTGCATTCTGGTGCATCTGAACAGCCATGAGTTGCCTGGCCAACTCCATGAGTATGATTTTGTCCGTAGGATACCTTGGAAGTGTGTGTGGCTCACACTTGAAGTAGCCCACCTGCATGCAAGTGAAACTAGGGAACTGAAGAAACAAATAGCCATATTCATTTACCTTAACCCATGCTTCATCTGATACGCGCCTGTTTAGAAGACTTTTATCGAACAAGCACATGAAATGCCCATAAAAAGCATCTTGTACTCTGCGGTAGTGAGAACGGCTAGCCTTCAACACGAGCTGAGGAAAATACTCCCACACAGGAACTAATGACCTATCCCCTTTAGTAGATAGTCCAGAGAAAGAACCAAGAGAGGCAGCGATATATACAAGATATGAATTTATGTAAAAAGTGCAAGTGTCAACAACTTGGGAAAGCTGTTCACACAACATATCACTAATCATTTCTCCTCAGAATATCCTTTTCTTTGATCAGACAATAAGAGAAATATACTTGTACATCCAGGGCTCAAAGATGTTTGATGTCTTTAACCCTGCTAGGCGGCTGAATAAGGTAATGAGGTCACTGATTTCCTCCTTGAATTCGGTGCGTCGAATTCCCTTTGGCCATCTTGCAATATTTGGCCTTTTATTGAGCAGCTAGTTTTCATTGATGAACTTTGTGCATGAAGGAGTGTCCTCATTCCATCTGTCAAGAGCTTTCTGCTTAGTGATATTGATAGTAACAGGACTTAATGGTACCTGGAAAATTTTGTCCACTGTCTCTGGATCAAGACTAATGATAGTCTTACCATCTTGGTCCTTGATGGTTCTGGATGTGGGATTGAAGTTCTTTGCACATGCAAGTACGAACTTTGGCTCTAGGGCAGCCAATGGAAATGTAGAGACAAGATGAATGTTGCTCTGCTTGATTGAAAGCATGTCCTCTGTAACCGCAACATCTACTCTTTGAAGAAAGTCTTCAAAGTTCATATGAGAAACATCTGTATCTTTAGCCTCATCACAATATGAAATCATCTGTGAAGGCGGGATAGAATTGTGATATGAGTCATACTGATACTTCATCTTTTTCTTCTCCTTTTCCTTTGCAAGTGTGATCCCTTCAGACATAGCAACTTTACGTGATTGAGAAGCTATGACATAAAAATCTCACAAAATGAGAACATCTTCTTGAGAGGGATTCATCATAGAATGACAAAAGGGTGTATGAAATTGACTGATTTTTGGGAAAATGGATGGTTTTCCGCTCAAAGAGAACTCAAGAACGAATTTCTCGTGGGTAATTTCATATGGGGACAGGGGAGATATGTAGTGAGTGGATAATGAGTGAATGGAGGGATGTTATTTTATAATAAAGTGTTAAATTGACCACCATTATGAGTTTGACGTCACATGGCAGTGGTGGGGATAGTAGCTTTATGCAAGTGGATTTGGAAAATAGCACATGTGTAAACTTGCGTTTGGTTTGCTTCTTTCGTTATCATAGAATGGGGTTTTTAATCCCGACGGCATATGCAATAAAGATGAAGCTCTTGCATATGCATCTTGAGAATAGAAGATAGAAGTAGAAGAGACATAAATTCAATCACATGTAAATCAACAATGAAAGCTTTACATGTAAATTAAACAACTTTGGAAGAAAAACAAGAAAAAGAGTAAGGAAGAAATTACCTCAATCTTCAAGATAAAAATCTCTCAAAATCGTGAGCCAAATCTAAAATAAATCCAATTGATTCCCGGATTTAGAAAAGATTGGATAGAAAGAATATAAATAGATCACATTCCTAGTCTCTCTCCCTTAAATTTGGATAGTCAATAAGCATACATAGCCAAGTGGGGAAGAATGAGAAGAAAAATGCCAAGAAATAGCAACCGGTTGACTATTTCTCTTGCATATGCAATGAGAAAGAAAAACGGCGTCTAGGGCACAAAATCAACCAAAATGATAGAACAAATCCATAAAAAGAAGTGATAACTTACCAAAATCAGTTTGTTGGATGCCAAAATGATTAAAGATGATCAAACTCCTTCTTCAATGAGGCGTTTTGGAGAAAGAATGGCCAAATGCAGATTGTTTTGCTGAAAATACATATGTTGTGCATGTTAAACAGCATATGTAATGCAAAGGAAAATCGATGCTTTGAAGATACAAAGCTGGAAACGCAATGTTGAGTATGAAAACATGAATGCAAAACCCTTCAAGATTGACGCCTTAGTTTTAGCATTAAAAACGTTGTTTTAGGAAGTAAATACATATGCTTTTCAACATATGTAAGTCCTTCATGGATCTGCGCCAAAGCTTTTAGAGCTGAAAACAATATGTTTTGAAAATCAATACATATGTAAAGCCTCTGAAAATTGACGCCTGAAAATAAGTTTTAAAAACGCTGTTTGAAGACTCCATCGCATATGTTTTATCATTCATATGCAAAGGCATTCAAAATCGACGCCTATAGGCTTAACATTAAAAACGTCATTTGAGAGGGATCTTGCATATGCGATCCATCTCCAAATCGACGCCAAGAGTGGGAGCTGAAAACGCTGGGAAGAAGATACTTTACATATGATTTTAAAGTATATGCTAGAGCTCTCAAATTTGACGCCCTAGTCTTAAGGCTTCAAAAACAACGTGAGTTTGAAATACATTTACTCACATGTAAATGCTCTTAAAATCGACGTCTTGGGGGAACTTTTAAAAACACTGTTTTTAGAGTGTCTTTCACATAACATTAGACATATGTAATGACCTCCAAATTCGACGTCTTGGGGGAAAAGCATAAGGAAAAGACATACTTTCAAAATAAGCTTGAATAACATATGTAACTTATTTTAAATTTGACACCATGGGAAGATTATAAATGTTATTTTAAGTATGTAGTCACATATAAAAATGACATTTAGCAAGGATTAAATACGCTCTTTAGAGATTCAATTGCATATGTTTGAAAATATGAAATGTATATACAGTCGTTGATAAAAACAACGTATTTAACATGAGAAAGACTTAGGAATGAAATTTTAAAAGTGTTTTGCACATGGATGATATGCAGTGAAGAACAAAAAACCACACTTTTAATGCTTGTCTTTTAAATTTGAATTAATTTAATACATAACTATAGTATTTAAATAAAGTAACATGAAATTAGAAGTTTTAAAGCTAATTTCACGAAAACGTTAAAAACTATAGTCAAATCAACTCAAAATGAGTTAAAATTTGAAAACGAACTTTGAAATCCATTTAAGTATTAAAAATAATTCAAACCCGTGCAATCGATTTCAAAAACCCCACTTTTATAAGGATTTTTAAAGAATATGCAGTCAGCCTGAAAAACCCCACCTTTTTCATCATAGCTTGAGTTGTAGAACTCCGTTTGATGTCTAAGTTAGCTTGAAATTAGCGTAATTTAAAGGGCTATCGACTCAAGGGAAAATCAAGATTAAAAACAAAGGGAAGAACTTAAAGAACGCATGAAATGTGTGTTACAAAGAGTCATTTAGGGATAACGAATTGTCCTTATTAACACATTATCAAAACGTTCAAAACACAGAGGATACTCCTACGAATTGACAAGAAAATTCTGTAGGGTTGCCACAATTTTGTGATCTCAAAACTGAGGACAACAAATAGATCCATCCATGCTTTATTTTCTCACCTAAGACTTGGTGTCCATTCATATGTAATACCCACTGAAAAACCCGTTTTTGGTTTTTCTCGCCACACGAGCCAATCTAACCCAAACTCATTTGTTCTTCTGTTGTTCACAAGTATTCCAGCCACTTACCTTACCCAAAAAACCTCACTTATGCCTAAAATGGATCCATCACATGAAGATGTACTCATGTTTTGGAATTTTCATGTTACAACTACTCAAGCATATCATATTGCCATGTCAGGAGAATATCTAGCCAACACCAGAAAAGGAAGAAGAAAAGGCCCAAAGGATTGAAAGGGAGAATCAAGAAAGGTTGGAACATGAGAGGCAAAACTGAAATAATGATCTAACATGGTGTTGCCTTCCTATGCTAACTATCCAGTTGTGCAACCAGGTTTGGATATAAATGTAAAGCAGGAATATATCATTTCAGGTTTAGGGGATTTCATTTGGAATCAAAGAGAAGACGATGCACACTATACAATTTCTCGGGCCAACTTGGAGGAAGTTGGTGTCGAATTTGAAAGAGAAAGACAAAGAATTGAAAGGGGGCTTAGAGAAAGATTATAATGTGAGGAAAGATAAAGGATACAAAGAGAAAGGGAAGCTCATAGGAGAGCTCAAAGGCCACCCTTAAGGGAAGTTCAACTTCGAGGGAATCAGGTGAATCAAAATTAGAACACAAGATGGATAAGAAGATTGGATATTTCTCCCTAGAAAGGTTCGAAAGACTACAGCCAGAAAGATTGCTTTCAAGACAAAGATGGAAAGAAACAAATGTGCTTTTCAAGATACAACCACCATTATACTACAGAACATGCAAAGATGCAAGTTCCTGTTCCAGATCAAGATGCTTCCACCAAACCCAAGCACATCAATCGTAAAGCATCCTTGTAGCAGCATGAAAACCAACAATGTATGATGTAATAGGGATCGTATCTTGTCAGACAATTAGAATATTTTCATCATGCATTTGTAATTTGTAATAGACAGATTACATGTAATGGAAAAACAAGATGTAATTGCATGTGATAGTATCACATGCAAAGTTGTAACATGTAATCAGGTTGCAAGTGCATTAGGCATGCAACTTTGAATAAGTCAAAGTTAGTTAGTTAGTTAGTTAGTTCGAGAATAAGTCAAGGTGGTTAAAGGTTTTTCCCTTCTTTCTCCAATTTTCTCTCCACTCTTTTCCTATATAAAGGAGGGAGATCATTGTAAATAATCATCTTTTGGCAATGCAAGAAAATTTTGTTAGTTTGTATCTACACTCAAACTTTGAGCTTAGATGTAAATTTGAATTGCTTTCAATAAAATGGGCAACTTGCTTTCAAACTTTGTGTTGATTCAAAGTGTTATGTGACGACATTTTCTGGATATTGATTGTGAGTTTTGGAGTTTTTCTCAAGAGGGATTTGAATTCAATTGTGCAAACTTTGAGTTGCCTATTGCATTCAGAGCCAATTTGAACTTTTGAGGACTTTGTGTTGCAGGAGGAAAAATTGTTATAGTTGGTAGTGGCTGCAAATACTAGGAGTTGAAGACTTTGAGCTTCATCTTTGAGTGTTTTATTTTAATTTTAGGATTATTAGTGAGAGACTTTGAGCCTCACTATTGGTTCTAGTTATTCTTCAAATAGGATTAATTGCAAGAGAGTTTGGGCCCTTGTTCTTAATCTATCAAATATAATTATAATTGCTGCCTTAGGAGTTATTCTTACGTCAACTACCGAGTCACTAGTATTATTGTAGCAATAGGACCTTTTTGTTAAGTGGAAAGTTGTAGTTGTATGCAAATCATTCCTAAAAAAAGAGGAATTGATTAAGAGGACTACCCTTTTTGTAATTTCAGTTAAGTTCCTGTTGAAGCCACCTATGGTAAGAAGGGAGTCTCCCCTATTGCTAAGAGGAGAGAGAAATCTCATGAGACATTGCCTAAAGTCACAATTTTGTAAGTTGTGGTTTCAGTAACTTATAAAATTTTTAGCCAACAATATGTTTTCTCAAGCAAAACACCTGTAGACCTACAATTTTTTGCATTGTCCATAATTACTTGAACCCCATTCTCATGGTCCACCATCTTAATGGACTCAATGAGGATCTTGGAAATGAACTCCACATCTTTGATTTGTCGCTCATAGGTAACCACCCTTTGAACATTGCTCCTTCGGGGGACACTATAATAACAATTGTTAATGGATAGTTTTTGCAATCTTTCCATTCATTAGAAACAATAGAAACTCCTTATTCAACCCAAGAATCTCTAATTGGTTTCAGTGAGTTCCCTACAAAATTCTTTACTCTTTGCAATACAGTGGTGCGCACCTTTTCATACGCAGGACTTATGAAACTAGGAGGTGCACTATTAATTGCCGACACCATTTCCTGCGAATGTGGTGATCTCACCAAGTTGAAAGGACGACCATCAACATAGATGCAATGTGTAATTTTTTGTTTAGAAATATCTCTTGATTCCATTTTAAATGCCTTGTCCAACAAACCTTTTTTGCAAGTGGGAATTTCTACTTCATCTTCCGTAGAGGGTACTTGCAAGAAGGGATGTTGGGATGCTATTATTGTATTAGTGGAAAAATCCATTGTTTTTTCTTTGTGGAAGGATGAGCTCTTTGTTTTCCTTTTGCAATCATTCTATTAGCATCTTCTTGACCTCTTATGAATCCTACTATTTGTTAAGCAGGAAATCTCTTCTCATTTGGGCCTACACACATTCCAATCCCTTTCCCATAATGGATCATAAAGTGAAGTCTCACTTGATAATACGAGCTATTAAATTGTATATTACACAAATTAAACTTCCAAAGGTAGCCATTACTTCCTAGAAGTTGTTCAATCCTTGTGGTATGTGTCCATAAAGGAGATCCTTTATTAATTTTGAATTTTTGGTTTCCTTCCACACCCACTAAACTTTGACTAATGACCATTCTTGCATTCTATATTTTTTCTATTATAAGAAATTATATAATTTTAAATTAGAAAAAAAAATGCAAGCATACAAGTGCAAAAAGAAGATACAAAAACATTATAACAAAGAGTTAAATTTGTTTCTTTATTTCTATAGAATAAATTTAGAAGCAAACTTGAATAAATTCATCAAAATCTTAGAAAAATTCATTAAGATACTAAAGAATTGGGCTAAATGCTTACCTTATATGCTTAAATCTCCTTTGTGGAAGTTATCTGACACTCCACAATCACTCCCATTGAAAAACAATTAGCTACCCTTTGAAATGCGAAAATGGAGAAAAAATGAGTTGAGTGCAAATAGAAAACAAAATGAATATGTTTCAGGTTTTAGGTTTTACACAAAAAAAAGTAAAAAAAGGTATTTTGAAGTTGTTTTTGCACTTTTTATGCCCCCCCCATGGGTGTGCCCTTGGTACATCCAGTTGCGCACCAAGCACCCCAGGTGTGCTTGGTGCGCACTATGTAGCGCACTCGGGGCGCTTGGTGCACACCCTATTGTGCATCCAGTGCTGAATGCACCCAAACCTAGTGTGTGTACTGGGTGTGAACCTTGCAATGTAGATGTTATGTAATAAGGTTCTATAATGTATTTGATCAATGCCTTAAATGTTATCATATGAATATTTAAAATTTCTTATATTTTTGAAATTTCCATATATTTTAAATAGCCATCACCTATTATCCATTGTCATCTCCAAAAAATAGTCTCCCAAAAACCTAGATGAGAAATTCATCCCTTGCCATTCCCATCTCAAAAACTTGGTTAACATAGCATATAACTCTAATGGAAGGAATACTCTTTTCTATGTCCTCAACTAACAACAATTTCTTAATTAATAAGCCATTGATTCTCGTATATTATTTTTTAGGTGTTAAATAGAGCTTATAAAAGCCCTTGCTACTGTTTTTTTAACTAGATCTTTATTTGATAAGTAGGAGATATTTTCCACATCAAGTCAAATTGTGATATTGCTATCATGATTCAACTGTGTAGTTTTTGAGTCAAACTCATTTACCCATGTTTCATAAGTAGTGGTTCACAAGAACCCATCTCTCATAAGAATGAATGGAACACTTAACACTCATTGCATCTAAGTGATGCTCACAAAGGTGAAGCACCGAGACTTCTTGGGAGGTCACCCATGTCAATACTACAGCTCAAGCACGCTTAACCACAGAGTTTCCTCCAAGGTTAAGCCCACTTTTCTTGCAACCCCATTCACAAAACCTTCAACAAGCGTTGTACCTTATGAACGATTTATTATAAAGCCCTTTAATCCCATCAATTGATAAGTAGGAGATATTTTCCACAACAAGTCAAATTGTGGTGTTGCTATCACGATTCAACTGTGTAGTTTTTGAGTCAAACTCGTTGACCCATGTTTCATTAGTAGTGGTTCACAAGAACCCATCTCTCATGAGAATAAATGGAACACTTAGCATTCTTTTCATCTAGGTGATGCTCATAGAGGTGAACCATTGGGACATCTTAGGAGGTCACTCATCCCAGTACTACTCCAGCTCAAGCGCATTTAACCAAAAAGTTTCTTCCAAGGTTAAACCCACTTTGCTTGCAATCCCATTTGAAAAGGCTTCAACAAGTGTTGTGCCTTGTGAACCATTCATTATAAAGCCCCTCAAGCTCATCAATTGTTAAGTAGGAGATATTTTCCACAACAAGTCAAATTGTGGTATTGTTATCAGGATTCAACTGTGTAGTTTTTGAGTCAAACTCATTGACCCATGTTTCATGAGTAGTGGCTCACAAGAAACCATCTATCATGAGAATGAATGGGACAATTATACTCATTGCATCTAGGTGATGCTCAAGAGGTGAAGCACTGATTTCCAAGGAGGTCACCCATCCCAGTACTACTCCGGCTCAAATGTGCTTAACCATGGAGTTTCCTCCAAGGTCAAGTCCACTTTGCTTGCAACCCCATTTGTAAAACCTTCAGCAAGTGTTGTGCCTTATGAACCATTCATTATAAAGCCTCTTAAGCTCATCAATTGATAAGTAGGAGATGTTTTCCACAACAAGTCAAATTGTGATATTGCTATTAGGATTCAACTATGTAGTTTTCGAGTCAAACCCATTGACCCAAGTTTCATGAGTAGTGGTTCACAATAAACCACCTCTTACGAGAATGAATGGGACACTTAGCACTCATTGCATCTAGGTGATGCTCACAGAGGTGAAGCATTGAAACTTCTTGAGAGGTCACCCATCCCAGCACTACTCCAGCTCAAGTGCGCTTAACCACAAAGTTTCCTCCAAGGTTAAGCCCACTTGCTTGCAAACCCATTTGCACAACTTTCATCAAGTCTTGTAGCTCATGAATCATTCTTTATAAAGTCCCTTAAGCTCATCAATTGATAAGTGTTGTGCTTGAAGAACCATTCTTTATTTTTCAACTGTTGCCTTTTCTACTTATGGGAAATTTCCTTTGCTCAAGCTAGTTAGTTTGTACTAGTACATGTTCAAATCAGCATATAGAACTCCAAAAGAAGAAACTTGTTTTTGTATGAAAATTATCATAAGTTATATAGAACCTCCAATATAAGTAGCTTGGCTTTGTATGAAAATTATTATAAATTACATTTAGAATATATTTCTAGCTAGCATAGGATGTAAGAGAGTAGATTTCCACAGTCCATAATCATTATGCTTAGCTTCTAGATTTATTGTGTAAAATTTAGATTGCATCAGCATTTCGGACTACTCTTTGATCCATCGTCAGGATCACGGAGTGTGATCCAAAATGTTGATGCTATCTAAATTTTACACAGTAAATCTAGAAGCTAAACATAATGGCATAGGATGTATCAAACGATTTCATTAAAATACAGATTGATAACCAAAATTGGTACAAAGCTATTTAAGTCCTTTGACAAAAAAATGTTTCCTTGGGTGAAAGCATTTTTTCTTGCATTAGGAGATCTTACTCATGTTTTCAATATATTAAGATCAGTCAAAAACCATTTATTTCATATCTTATGCTTTCATAGAAGATGAATCTGCTGTTTTCTCTTTCTATTTCTTTTGTTTTGAAATTGGGTCATTGTGTTGATGTCAATATACTAAGTTTTTTTTCTATTTATAAATAAACTGGGTTTGTGTGAACAGAAATCCTACACTATCTGTCTTTATTTTGTCAAATGTCGCTTTTGAATTTTACTTAAAATTTGTACTAATTTTAGTATTGACCTCCTGTGCACCAGAGATCTATCTTACAATCAGTTTACAGGAACTCTTCCAACCTGGTTTGATGACACAAATTTGAAAGTGTAAGTCAAGAGTGAGTAATACCTTTAGTGAAACCAAGTCATCAATTACACCTTCTCAAGCGTTTCTTATAATATGTTATACAATTATTTAGTTTCTTTTTTTCTTATACGTGCATATTTTGTTGAATAAATGTGTCTCTTATTGGGAGATATATTCAATAAGGTTCTTTCTATCAGTTTTATTGTATAACATACAAAATTTGATTTTCTCTGTGCAGAAATCTGGTAGGAAATTACTTGGAAATAAATGGGATAAATAATGGGTAAGAAAATTGCTCCATTGTTGTCATATTTGAGTGAAGTGTAAATATGAGAATATTAATCAAACATTATGATCCCAGTAGTTCATATTCCACTACATAAAGGGAAATGCTACATTCTTCTTCTTTAATATGATACATTCAAGTCAATGGGAATGTTGTTGACTGCAGACTGGCTTGCCTCCAACGGAATTTTCCTTGTAATAAAGGAGCTCCACACTGTAAGTTATCCAAGTTGTTTTAAGTATAGCCAACTGCATTTAGGAGGTAGATAGGGCCTCACCCCTAGTTGTAGATATTGCTATTCAAAGTTGTTTTTAATAATAATAGTAACAAAATTACTACCATTAACACCAAAGCCTTGTAGTAAGAAAAAGATGAAAATATCAAACTTCAAATCAGTCCTTGGAGACCATATGACTAAAGCCTGAAAACACAAAAAATGGAGAAGATACCACAATTCAGTGAAACCAAAGACAAGGCCAAATAAAGAGAAGACAGATTAAAATGTTTAAGATACCTGGAAAAACAAAATAACTTGAGCAGATTATAAATTCATGGAATTTATTTTGCTTGGTAAATTTTTAAGCTATGTTGTTGAATTTGGTAAAGGAATAGGTACATGGGAACAATATGTAGGTAGGCAAAATATTCATATACTTATATCTTTGCAGCCTAAAAACAAAATTAAGCTCAAAATAGTAAAATATCATATATCATGCAAACGCTGAACAAATCTAATGTCCCTACCAATATATGTCAACAAACTTGTGAATTCTTCACAAGCATTACATCATGATCAAAAAATTGATGGATATGGCATCAATCAAGAATTAATGCTTTAATGGACTAGGAACAGCTGCAGAAAATATCTTTGCAACTTTTGGAAAAGCAAGAAAATTGTATGTAAATGCTTGGAGGTGGGCTTTTAGCTTGCATTTACATGATGGGGAGGAACCTTCTTCTTGGTTAGAACTTGCATTGTTTCTGAAAACAATACAATCAAAATCTTTTGAAGCCAAAAAACCTTCTTTGAATCTCCAACCATGTAGCATGTGACATGAAAATGACAGTCCCAACCGGTGTTGAGAGGGGAGGGGTGAATCAGCACTTATAAAAACTTTTTCCAGTGAAGTGAACTTACAGCACAAAAGGCAAACAGATTTAAACAAATAATAACAGTAAGTAAACAATCACAAAGCGACACCAGATTTATCATGTGGAAACCCGGTTAGGGTAATAACCACGGTGTGAGGAGACCTCACAAATTTTGTACTCTCTTGGAGTACGCCCTATTAAGAGCCTTCCCGGCTAAAGGATAAAAGCGCACTTGCTAGATGTGACCTGGTTAAGGGATTTGTTACAATAAGGTCTGTTAAGACCTGCCTGGTTAAAGGACTTTACACACTTTGGAAGATGTCACCCGGTTAAGGGATTTTAATACAAGGGACCTGTTAGAGTCCTCCCAAATACTAGGATTTGTCTATTGTAGTTCGCTAGAAAACAATAGAAGTGTGATCTTTACAGATGGCTTTGCTTAACCTGATAAGATCTCTATTTATACTCAATCTGAGAATCAACACCGGTCATCGCAGGTGTATTCTCATCTACTGTTGTGCAGCTTTGCACAATCTTCTATCTCTCTTTCTCTACTTTCTTTTACCCCTACTTTTGTAGCATATAGGTTCACTCTTTTTCTCGGCAGAATGAAGGCGACTCTTCTTCTTAACAGGCATAAGAATATATACAGTTTTGTTGCCCTAACTGCGCCTCAAAAGCATGACCTAATCTTGAGTTCTTAAGATTACATCTCTCAGAGGAGTAATGGTTCACCGAGCAGTCATCCAAAGCATGCTCTAGCTTTATCCACTTCATGAAGAAAAGAACAGTTGCGTGTTAGGCAACCTTCCTTTATAGGAGATAACACCTTGATTTAACGCCACTGAAATCGGCTTTAAATCCTTCAGTCGCGCCTCAAGTTCCTTTTCCTGCACCTCAGACTGATCACCACGATAACTCAAGATCACCTGGATGTACTGCAATAAATCCCGGTGGAAAGGGCTAGTTGGAACAGATAGTTGACAGTTGACTATGACTTCCTCGGTTCATACCGGAGTCATATAATATATCCGTCCTTCGATCTGTTGTAGTTTCTTTCTTATCTTACCGGTTCACTGTCCTGGTTGGGTTATAGACACCGGTTGGATATTGCTTTTATCTGTACTTGTCTTACCGGTTGTAGTTCGGTTCTTGGTTGATACTGGAACACTTTCTTTCCTAATTTGTCTTACCGGTTGCATTGTCCTGGTTTCTGATGCTTAGTGTAGTGACCGGTTGCTACAGTTATTCTTTTCTTGCCAAACCATCCTCTCTTGATGTAGATTTTTCTTAGAGCTTCAGCCTTAATAGAGATGACAAATCTCTATCTTCTTTTGCCAATCAATGACAATACTTGGACCGGTAGAGAGCTTACCGGTTATCATTATTTGATGCTAACAGAAAATTCCACAAGGTGAGAACATCTTCATGAGATGGATCCATTGCATACTTTTTGATGCAAAGGATGTTGGCATTGGGAGATTAACCAATAAGGAATGTAACCGGTAAATGGCAAACTGGTTTTGTCATTGATTGGCAAAGAGTTTTGACAGTTATGACTAGGAAGGTCCACAGTGATATTTAATTAGAAACCAAGGATAGGTCAATAGGTCAGGAACAACTAACATTAATAAGCGTAGGAAGACCGGTGACACATAGTAATAAAGCTCTAACTGATCATTAGAGCAACCGGTCACCAAGGCAGATGCAATTGGTAATTGACAATAGGAACTGAGGAAAGGGCGCTACCGGTACAGCCAGTAAAAGGGATGGTGACAGGTTAAGGTTCTTACCTGTGCACAACCTAAGGATATAAACCGACCAGTGAAGATTTCATCACAACTGATGAACTGGGGAAAGTTGTTAGTATTTTCCAGATTTATTATAGGAATCTACAAACTATAGAGATCTAACAAAACTAAGCACAGGATAAAATATAATATACACAAGTACGGATAGTACCTGGATTCGAAGGATATGACTTTAGATCTGCAACTTGAGGTATTTCAAATTTCCCTCTAATAATCTGCCAACATATTATATCTAAGATATAATATATATCTGCATTTAGCCCTGCTCATGAATATGATTTCATACTTCAAGCGCACAAGGCCAGATCGTAATAGTTCTGGGATTGATGTCCGATCTGCACTATTCGGACTTGATAACAGCCCTGAGTATGATGCCCGATCTGTAATACAAGTATCATACAAGTGCTGAAGAAAACTCGCATAATTACTAGTCCTTTAATATAGGATCTCGCCCTTGTAATTCGCTCTATCAATCTGGATTATTTTCGCTGCTCCAAACATACTTTCAGGAATTCGCATGCCTGGAATTCACTGTCTTAGAGTCCTCAAATGCTGAGCTTAACTTCTGCTATTGATTCTTGAAGGAGAGAGCACATGTTATGTTTTTGATATGCTTCTCCTCAAGATTCGATCTCCAATATATATGTGAATGGGAAGGCTTCTTAAGAGGCCAACTTGTGCCTTGTTTATTTAAATTCACCTCAAGAGGCCGACTTGGGCCCTTTAAATAAACTTTGTTTATTCCATTCAAATATATATTAAATCGATCTTCTAATAAACAATAAATAACAAATATCTCTATATTTATTATTATTATTTATATATCGATTTATAATAAATATATTCTATATATTTATTATTATCCAAGGTAGTAGATATTTGCCGTAAAGGCTATAATATCAACAAAAGTCACAGTCGACAAACAATTGTCTGACTCTTTGATCGAGATTTGTTGCACAAAATCCGGTAGACTGTGTTATCATGACGATTGGTGCAAGGCGCAATTGAGGGTTTTAATGCCGGAGTTTGTGACATTAAAACATGTAGAAAAATCTAGTGAAGAAAAGCTTCTGGCATGCACCAGATGTTTCCT
Organism: Chamaecyparis obtusa; assembly: GCA_027943335.1. NCBI lineage: Eukaryota > Viridiplantae > Streptophyta > Pinopsida > Cupressales > Cupressaceae > Chamaecyparis > Chamaecyparis obtusa. Next base: position 1,222,583 of record BSBK01002242.1, read on the forward strand.
CAGTGAATTGAGATTCCACTAGGTGATGGATCCGAAGGTGATCTTTGAACAGGTCGTGCATGTAAAAAGCAGAAAGGGCAAGAAGTCTATATATTCCTCTGCCTGTGAAGAATATTGTTTGCCTTCATTCTGCCAAAGAAAAGAGTGAACTTGTACGTTGAAGAAGCTACTAAGGTAAAGAGATGAGAGAAAGTAGAGTGTGCAAAGAAGCACGACAACCAAGGAGAACATACCTGCAGTGGCTGGTGATGATTCTTAGTTGAGAAGAACAACGATCTTATCAAGCTCAGCAAAACCATCATCAAAAGATCAAACCCTCTATTGCTCTCTAACAATTGCAATAGAAAAATCCCAGTATTTTGGGTGGACATTAACAGGTCCCTTGTATTAAATCCCTTAACCGGGTGACATCTATTTAGGTGTTCTAAGTCCTCTAACCAGACTGTTAATATTTTCCAGGTTTACCTAGGAATGTTCAAGCTATAGAGATCTTTCAAGACTAAGCACATGATATGAAGAAAAGAGCAAGGAGAGATAGTACCTGGATTGTAGATCTTCAGATCAGTCCCTTCTAAGTCTCCAGGATTAGGGCTTCCAAGATGACATCAATCTGATGTTTACTTTGACCTAAGTTCAGATCAATACCAATGTTTATCCGCCTTGAGATCTGCTCCAGAATTTGCAACTAGGGCAGAGAAATCTCTGCTACTTAGACTGAGAGTTGCTGCCCTTCAATGATGAAATCACAGCCCTTGAATGGATGACTTCGCTGCTGCTTCAAGGGTTGAATTTGCTGCTAATGTATGGAATTGGCGGCTGCCTTGATGCAGTCTGGACTGATTCTTTGGGAGAGGAGAATATGTTATGTTTTTGATATCTCTTCTCCCAAGAATCATCCCTCATATATATGCAAAAGGGAGAGCCTCCCAAGGGGGCCAACCTGAATAAATATTCCAAGAGGGCCGACTTTGGGCCCAAACAAATTATGCAATACAAAATCAATTTCCTTATAAACAATAAATATTAAATATATAAGATATTTAATATTATTATTTATATATCGAAATATATGTGCTATCAATTTAATATCTTGTTCGGTGCAAGTGATATTTGCTGTCAAGGCCATAATATCAACACTCCCTCTTGGACTTGAGGCAAAGATCAACCCAATGATCTCCCTCTATCAACCCTTGATAGAGATGCCAAAAACATAGTCAACATGGATTCCATATCCAGTGGAATCATAGATCTCATATCTATGATAGGTAGAACACATATGTCCTTACATCATTTCTAACCATAGATTTCATAACCATATGAAAATCATGGTATCAAGATGTTTACCAACCGACTATGGAATTCCTAAATCCATGAGTTTGTGAGACTCAAAACATAACACAAATGGTTTCCTAATCCAAAGATGCCATAGATGTCTCATCTATGATAGTAGATCTCTATCTACAATATATAATGAGAACACAACGGTTCTTCATAAACCATACATCTCATATTCATATGAGAAACATCGTATCATATGATGCTTACCATCCAAGTGTGGATCTCCTAGATCCTCTAGTCTCCATGACCCAAGAATATCAGTCCATGATAGTCATGATGACATCAAGTCCATGATGTATACCAACCAATCTGTGGATAACTAAATCCACGAGTCTCCAAGACTCAAGGAATGTCAAATCCATGACATCAAACCAACATCAAGTCCATGATGTTAAGAGCATTGATCCAACGAATATCAAGTCCATGATATTCATCAAGTACTCAGAGTAATGGCCTATCGACATCAAGTCCATGATGTCCACCAATTACTCAGATGTGGATCCCTGATCCATGAGATATCAAATCCATGATATCCTCGAGCATTGGTCTAATGAATATCAAATCCATGATATTCACCAAGTACTCAGAGCAATGGTCTCTAAACATGATGTCCACCATATGCTGAGAAGTGGAACCCTGATCCACCAGATATCAAATCCATGATATCCTCGAGCATTGGCTTAACGAATATCAAATCCATGATATTCACCAAATGTTCGGAGCAATGGTCTCCGGACATCAACTCCATGATGTCCACCATATGCTAAGAAGTGGATCCCTGATCCACCATATATCAAATCCGTGATATCCTTGAGCATTGGCTTAACGAATATCAAATCCATGATATTCACCAAATGCTCGGATGTGGATCCCTGATCCACGAGATATCAAATTAATGATATCCTCGAGCATTGGCTTAACGAATATCAAATCCATGATATTCACCAAATGCTTGGAGTAAGAATATCAAGTCCATGATATTCTCTAAGTATCCAATTCATAAGAAACAACTTAGCCATACACATAGATGTAATCAAATGAATCAGACAGAATCAAATGTATCTCATAGTCAAAATCTTATCTCATGAATCCACATAAGTATAAGAGTAACCAATATGATCATAAAGTTAAATGTAAAGTTCGCACATAGAACCATATGAAATATAGTCTTAGCTATAAGTACAGACTCAGCTATGAAAGAAAGTATGATCCATTCATACACAATAATTAAACTATGCTTCACAAGCTAAAGCATACAAATGATGTATGCCCCATACAATCATATTAAGTAGTCAATATCCAAATGCAGTTCTCTCATAGAACCAGCATAATTTATCCAACATCTATATAGGAGTAATCACATAAGTCTTCACCACCTAAAGATAACCAACATATAACCAAGTGTAATGTGATCACAACAAGATGCAATATAGTTTTAAAAAAGAAGTGTATACATACATATATAATCATGTAATGAATGCTCCCATGCAGATAACAACATTAACTCTAAATGTATGTTCTCAAGAGATATGCCTATTCTAACATATGCCAATGTAAGAAAGTTCCAACATTCATTAACCAATAATGTATGCACCTATGCATAAGGAAAACAGTAAGTTATACTAGCAATCAACTGTGAATGTTCCCAGAACAGAGTATGAGTCATCATAATAGAATTATGTTCTCAAATAACCATGAATATGAGCCAAAGAAGATATATAAATCAATGCTAACATATTCCAATGCTAACATAAACCAAGATATGTATTCACTCATATAGTTTCCTACTATAAAAGAAATATGTTCACACATGAACACAACATAAGCAAGGTAATGTGAAAACATAATATATGCCACAGTTAGAATATTACAATGTATGTTCCTATACATAAAATATGCCAAATATGCCAATATCTAAGTTGAATAGATAGTTATGTATGCTGCCACCCATACATCAATGTAAATTAGTTATGCTAGAAACCAGCAGCGTACAGTATGTACATATATAACAGAAATATGTCAGAGCTACAACATAATGTAAAGTATTCTTCTCAGATACAAGGATGCAGATGTAAGTAACCAGCAGATAGAGTTTATAACTTAGATAATTTCACAAGTGAGCCCATATATAAAACTCCCTCTCAAATTGCAACTCCCTCTCAAAGTGCAAAGTGCTCAAATTTGGGTACTTTAACCTCCACAAAGGATGCTTGAAGGTTGTTCCTCTCAGGACAATTTACAGCTATATGACCAAACTTCTCACATTTATAGCATTTAGTTTTAGAGAAGTCCCTCTTGAAAGGTTTCCTTTTCTTAAAGTACTTCTTTCCCCCTTTGTCCTTTGAACTTCCTTCATTTTCGTTCCCTTGGAATTCTCTCTTCTTGAATTTTCCTGCACCCCCCCCCCCCCTTTGAGTTTTGGGAGAAAAGAACATGAATGTCTTCCTTGAAGATTGAGCCTCTTGATATTAAGCTTGCTTCTTCTTGAAGACAATTGGTCTTTAGTCTATCAAGAGTAGGTAATTTGGAACGAGCACTAATCCCTTGAATGAATGCTTCCCAAGTAAGAGGCAATCCATTAAGAGCTGTCACAGCTAGCTCTTTATTATCATAATTGAACCCAATTGATGATAGCTGATTCCTTAACTCATTGATCCTCATGAAGTATGAAGTGATAGACTCCCCTTGATTCATTTTTATTTGGGAGAGGTTATTTTTGAGAGCTAGGACCCTATTTATGTTGTTGATTTGAAACATGCCAAATAATGAAGTGAACATCTCATATGCATTCTCTAGATTTGCAATAGTTGGCACAATGCGGTCTTTAACAATATCAACAATTATCCTCATTGCTTTATTGTTGTTTTTGTTCCATTCCTTCTTTTCATCATCATCCATATTATCTTTAGGAGGACCTTCAATGACTGAAATAATTTCTAATTCCCTTAGAATGATTAATAACCTCATCTTCCAAGATGTAAAATTAACATCTCCCTCAAACCTATCTTCGGGTCTAATCTCGGTTGACATGATAACCAACTTAGTTGAAAGAGTTAGTTTGAATTCCTAAATTTGCAATGAATCTTTTCTCTACCTAGGCTCTGATACCATGTTAATATTTTGTAGATATACCTAGGAATGTTCAAGCTATAGAGATCTTTCAAGACTAAGCACAAGATATAAAGAAAAGAGCAAGGAGAGATAGTACCCGGACTGTAGATCTTCAGGTCAGTCCCTTCTCAGATCAGTCCCTTCTAAGTCTCCAGGATTAGGGCTTCCAAGATGACATCAATCTGATGTTTACTCTGACCTAAGTTTAGATCAATACCAATGTTTATCTGCCTTGAGATCTACTCTAGAATTCACAACTAGGGAAGAGAAATCACTGCTACTTAGACTAAGAGTTGCTGCCCTTCAATGGTGAAATCACAGCCCTTCAATGGATGACTTCGCTGTTGCTTCAAGGGTTGAATTTTCTGCTACTGTATGGAATCCGCTGCTGCCTCATGGAATTCGGAATTCACAGTTGCCTCATGGAATTTTCTGCTGCCTTGATGCAGTCTTGACCGATTCTTTGGGAGAGGAGAATATATTATGTTTTTGATATCTCTTCTCCCAAGAATAATCCCTCATATATATGCGAAAGAGAGAGCCTCCCAAGGGGGTCGACCTGAATAAATATTCCAAGAGGGCCGACTTTGGGCCCAAACAAATTATGCAATACAAAATCGATTTCCTTATAAACAATAAATATTAAATATATAAGATATTTAATATTATTATTTATATATCGAAATATATGTGCTATCAATTTAATATCTTGTTCGGTGCAAGTGATATTTGTCGTCAAGGTGTAATGTCCCTACTTCTTTGGTTAAGTTTCGCGGATTCCTGGTTGATAAACCTGCAATGTATGTTAGTAATTCCCACAAATATATATGTAAAAATTATCAACAAGAAGAATAAGATATAACCTATTTAATATATCTAATTTGAAATTCTAATTTCCTTTTCTTAAGGGGAGGCTGTGATCAGTTGCTTAGCTCCTGTGGGAGTGCTTCCTGAGGTTCTAGTGACTAGAACAGCTCTCCACTAAGCAACATCTCATCACTGTATTTCCTCCTTTTAAGACCTTATGGATAACTGCACTGAGTATATCCATCCTTCCTAGGGGAAAGATTTATTCACCCTAGGCCTTATAGATAACCTCACTGGATATATCTATTCCTTCACATGCATATGATCTAGTTCTTTCAGTATACTGACCTTCAGAGATGTTTAATCCCTGCCTTGCTTCAATTTGGCACTCCTCTATGGAATGTCAATGTTGAAAGCCTTCAGAAATCCTTAGACTTCTGCCTTAATTCCTATCAGAAATATAAAGAGTTCTTGTTAATAATCCTTTATTATTTCCTTCTGGTGATTTCCGGAAATGTTAATGTTTGACTGAGAATGTTTCTCTATTTATATAAGTATCTGTAATGCCAATATGAATATCTTGTAACTGTTATGAGATAATTTCTCTGTGTAGTGATATGGGGATGGAGGCGATTCTGTATTGTTGCCTGAGATTATTTATGGTTTTATCTGAATGGACTTCCCTTGTCTAGCACCCACTATGCTATATGCTTGGGGATCGTTAACTTATATTTCTTCTTCCCTCTCTGAGATACGAATGACATATAGTATCTCCTGTTTTACTACTGGCTTTCGTTCTTCCTGGTATTGCCGCTGATGGTCCCGTGGGCTTCTTATTTACTGGTTCGTATTTTGTCCGATCTTCTTATTGTGTTTCTTCCCTGTCCTTGGTATCGTTCGCTATTGGCCTGTAGACTATTCCCGTTTGCCTTTTCTCTTCGATATTGCTTCCTATTCGATCCCCATTCTATTCTCTGTGTATTCATCTTTATACGCGGTGGCTTGGTCTTGGACGGGTCGCGATTTTTCACTTATGTGAAGCGCTCGTTTCAATGGTCAAAATGTAGATCATATTAATAATAGTATACTATTATAAATGAATTTTATCGGAGTCTAAATAAACAATTTGATTATTATATATTGATAATAATAGTGTATTATTAATATATATAAAACATTATTTTATAAAAGCCTAAATTATTTAATAAACGATTTGTTTATTGTTGGTTAGTAATTATTATTTAATAAATGAATTTTAATAATTAATTTAATCAGTAATTTTGATTAATAATTATTATATTAATAAAATTAAGAATTTAATAAACAATTCAATTACTCGAATAATATATATTAATTTGATTGGGGACTTTGAGGAATTGATTTATTAATAATTAATAATTATCTAGTATTATTTGACTAAGCATAAAATAACTCATTATTTTGAAAATGCTCATGTCAATTGAGGGTCATTACAGTCCTTCCGTCCCGACTTTGCTTGTCCTCAAGCAATTTGACAACTTCTTCTTTCTCCCATGTGGCATCTTCCTCTGGCAGGTTCTCCCATTGGATTAAGTATTCTATAATAACTGTATTTCTTAATCTCTTCTCCCGAGTGCGTAAGATAACCTCTGGCACTAAGATGAGTTGGCCTTCGTCATCAAGTGGTGGTAATTCCATGCAAGGTTCTATCTGCTGCCCCAAAACTTTCTTAAGTCTGGAGACATGAAATACATTGTGGATTTTACTGTTCACAGGCAATTCTAGTTCGTATGCTACTTCACCAATCTTCTTTAGTACCTTATATGGTCCATAGAACCTTGGTTTAAGTTTCTCTGCTCCGCTTTTCTTAATCGAGGTCTGTTTATATGGTTGCAGCCATAAGAATACTAGATCTCCAACATCAAATGTCCTTTCGATGCGATTTCTATCTGCATAAATCTTTTGTTGGTTTTGTGCCTGTTGTAAATTTTCTTTGAGAGTTTTTAGAATTTCCATACTTTGCTGGACAAAATCTTGTGCACTAGGTACTTTGCTCTCAAGAGGAATTAGATTTTTGAAGGTGGTAGCCTCATATCCATAAAGGGCTTTAAAGGGGCTCATGCCGATAGACATGTGGTATGTAGTGTTGTAGCAATGTTCGCCTAGGTGCAACCATTTTATCCAAGCTCGTTGCTGACCCGTGACATAGTTCCTTAGATATCCCTCCAACCATTTATTTACTATTTCTATTTGCCCGTCTGTTTGGGGATGATAATTGGTACTAGGGGTTAGATTACTTCCTGCTAATCTAAACAACTCTTGCCAAAATTTGCTAAGGAATTTGCTATCCCTATCACTGATAATATTCTGGGGTAGGCCATGTAGTCGGAATATTTCTTTGAAAAATAGTTCTGCTACTTGATGTGCTGTATATTCTGTGGCAATTGCAAAAAAATGTGCATATTTGGTGACTCTATCTACTACCACAAAGATACTATTCTTCCCATGAACTTTAGGTAGTCCAGTTATGAAGTCCATCGAAATGCTTTCCCATTTTTGGTTTGGGATAGGTAATGGTTGGAGTAGACCTGCCGGGTGAGTTTGTTCTGCTTTATTCTGCTGACAAATCATGCATTCTTGCACATATCTTTGTACATCTTTTTTCAATCCCTTCCATGTATATCTTTCTCTAATATGTTTATATGTCTTGAAGTATCCCTGATGGCCTGATAGCGGGTTATCATGGTACTCTCTCAAGATCCTGTTCTTAACCCTTGATTGCTCAACCAAGAATATTCTATCCTTATAGAATATGATATCATCATGAATTTTGAAATCTTCGTTGGGTATTTTTCCCTCTAGAATCTCTATAGCTTGGTTATTTCCAGCATATTCAGCAATGATATCATCCTTCCATTCTCCTGAGATGCTGGTGATAATGTTGAGGTGGGAATGTCGAGAGAGAGCATCAACAACACCATTATTTATTCCTTTTACATATTCTATATCAAAATCGTAAGCCTGGATTTTGCTCACCCATTTTTGTTGCCGATCGTTAAGATCTTTTTGACTCAAAAAGAAGCGTAGGCTATTATGATTAGTCTTTACAATGAATTTCCCACAAACTAAGTATTGTTTATATTTTGGCTAGGGCATGCATTATAGCCAACATTTCCTTATCATATATGGAATAATGTTTTTCTGATTCTGTAAGCTTACGACTCTCGAAAGCTATGGGATGTTTCTTTTGCATGAGAACTGCTCCAATACCTTCCCCTGATGCATCGCATTGTAATTCAAATGGCATGGTGAAATCTGGTATGGTCAAAACTGGACATGAACTCATTGCTTCTTTGAGTTGTTCAAAAGCTTGTTGTGCCTTGTCATTCCATGTGAAAGCACCTCTCTTTGTCAAATCTGTGAGGGGGGCTGCAATTTTGGAAAAACCTTTTACAAAGCGCCTGTATTAACTACATAGTCCCACAAATCCCCGGAGTTGGGTTAAAGTCCTTGGTTTGGGCCATTCCCGGATGACCTTTATTTTTTCTTCATCTACGCTTACTCCTTCTGCATTGATTTTATGCCCCAAATATAAAATTTCTTCTAGGCCAAATTCACATTTAGACATTTTGGCATACGATGATTTTGTTTCTAGGATATTCAAAACTTCTTCGACATGGTATAGATGCTCTTCCCAAGTCTTACTATAAATGAGTATGTCATCAAAGAATATGAGTAGAAATTTCCTTAGTTGTTGCTTGAAAATATGATTCATGCATGATTGAAAGGTTGCGGGAGCATTAGTGAGACCAAATGGTAGAACTAGAAACTCGAAATGTCCATAGTGACATTTGAAAGCTATTTTCGGGACATCTTCCTTTCTCATCCTGATTTGATGATACCCTGATCTTAGGTCAATTTTTGAGAAGTATCTAGCTCCGTGCAATTCATCCATTAACTCATCTATTCTTGGAATTGGATATCTATTCTTGATAGTCTTTTTATTCAATGCTCTATAATCAATGCACATCCTCATGGTGCCATCTTTCTTTTTGACAAGTACTACTGACGAAGCAAAAGGACTGCTGCTAGGCTGTATGTGGCCCATCTCTAATAGTTCTTTGATGGTTTTTTCAATTTCTTCTTTGTACTTATGCGGATGCCTATAAGGGGTTGTTATGACAGGTTTTGCCCCTTCTTCTAACTCTGTGGAGTGTTCAAAACCTCTTTTAGGGGGTAGTCCTGGGGAAATATCTTCAAAGATTCTTTTGTGGTTTTTTAGAATGGGATGTATGTCTATATGCACCATAGGTTCCTTACTAGGTGATTTATCTAAGACCATACATTGGGCTATCCATTCTTCTTGATCATGTCTAAGAATGTGCTCTATTCTATTACAAGATACTATTTTGGGGGAACCATCTGGTAGTCCTCTTAATGTTATTTCTTTCCCTTCGTGTTTAAAACATATTTCTAAATTGGGATTATCCATGGTGAAACGCCCTAGAGAATTTATCCAAGGCATACCTAGGATGACATCATTTGGTAATTCCAATGCATAAAAGTCTGCCTTAATGATGTGATTATTGAAGGTAATCTCTAATTGCAGAATGATCTCAGTGCAGTGGTCAAGGGTGCCATTTCCCATGACTACTTTGAAACCTTTGAAATTTTGAGTTCTTAATTTTTTCTTTGCCACCAATTGTTTACTAATGAAATTGTGAGAAGCTCCTGTATCAACTAATGCAATCACCTTTTGACCTTTAAGTGTTCCCTTGATACGGAAGGGTTTGTGTTCACTCTCTTGTGTGATGATCGCTAATGTTCCTCATTCCTTCTCGTCAAACTTTGCCCTTTTGCTAGGTGTTTCATCCTCATGTGTCTCCTCAATCTTATATAATTGACCTCTTTTGCATTGGTGATCTCTTGCCCATGGGTTCTCGACACTTAAAACATAATCCTTTCTTGGATAAATCCTCTCTGTGCTTGAGTGCTTCCTTTCCTTGACAACGATGTCCCGGGCTCCATTGATCTTTACAGAAGTAACATGCCCTTCCTTTATTATCTCCTCTTGACGTTTCATCCTTATCCGATGATTTTGGTGGGAAGGTTTTGAACCTTTCCTTTGATGTACTTGATTCTACTTTTCTTGCTTTTTTAATGGCTTCATCCACTGTTTGAGGTTCTAGGGGGTCGACTATATTTTTAATCGAGTCTTTTAACCCTTCAACAAATAAATATGTGAGTCTTTTCTGGGATAAGTCTGGAACCATGACTGAAAGTTTTTGGAAGTCATTAGCAAACTCTTCTATTGTACCCTGTTGTCTAAGGTGAGTGAGCTCCTTAAAGTACCATTCCGGTTGTATTTGATCAAACCGATTGATAAGTTTTTGTGAAAATTCTTGATAGGAGGTTATATCTTGGTGACCTAAGGAGAAAAGGCCGTTATGCCACCATTCGTAGGCTGTCCCTTCTAAATGGAGGATGGCAAACTGGAGTGCATCTTCTTCCGTCATTGGACTGAGAGTAAAGTAAGTATTTAACTTCTGGAGCCAAGCATGGGCTGTTATTTTCCTTGAACCATCAGAATTTGGGAGTATTACTTTGTTCACTTTATGTTTGAGATCTTTATTCGTATATCTCCTTGTCCTTTTTGGGATCTCATGTTTTTGACCTTCACAAAACTCTACAAATGTTATTAGTTCCCTAATTTCAGGTTCCAGACTTGCATAGGCTCTAGCATTTTCTATTGCACTATTAGTAGGTTGATCAATTTCTTCTTCTCCTCTTGGTGTTTCTTCCCTTGGTAGGAAGGTTGGTCTAGGGACCCTGGATGATGATGACTCATTATTCTCAGGAGGGTTTGACCTTCCATTCCTCCCTTGGGTGGAATTGTTTCTAATGTTATTGACTGAATTTCCCATATTTTGTAGGGCTTGCAGGAAAGCCTGATTAGACTTTTCTAATCTTTCATTTTGACTCATAAGGGTTTGGTTTGTCTGTTCCATAAAGGTTCTCAATTCGTCGGCCATATCATTCATGGTAGATTTTTTTGTTTTTCTTTGATAGGTTCGCATAGGTGTTATTCACAGGATGGCAGGATCGTGCTTTGATACCACTGTAATGTCCCTGCTTCTTTGGTTAAGTTTCGCGGATTCCTGGCTGATAAACCTGTAATGTATGTTAGTAATTCCCACAAATATATATGTAAAAATTATCAACAAGAAGAATAAGATATAACCTATTTAATATATCTAATTTGACATTCTAATTTCCTTTTCTTAAGGGGAGGCTATGATCAGTTGCTTAGCTCCTGTGGGAGTGCTTCCTGAGGTTCTAGTGACTAGAACAGCTCTCCACTAAGCAACATCTCATCACTGTATTTCCTCCTTTTAAGACCTTATGGATAACTGCATTGAGTATATCCATCCTTCCTAGGGGAAAGATTTATTCACCCTAGGCCTTATAGATAACCTCACTGGATATATCTATTCCTTCACATGCATATGATCTAGTTCTTTCAGTATACTGACCTTCAGAGATGTTTAATCCCTGCCTTGCTTCAATTTGGCACTCCTCTATGGAATGTCAATGTTGAAAGCCTTCAGAAATCCTTAGACTTCTGCCTTAATTCCTATCAGAAATATAAAGAGTTCTTGTTAATAATCCTTTATTGTTTCCTTCTGGTGATTTCCGAAAATGTTAATCTTTAACTAAGAATGTTTCTCTATTTATATAAGTATCTGTAATGCCAATATGAATATCTTGTAACTGTTATGAGATAATTTCTCTGTGTAGTGATATGGGGATGGAGGCGATTCTGTATTGTTGCCTGAGATTATTTATGGTTTTATCTGAATGGACTTCCCTCGTCTAGCACCCACTATGCTGTATGCTTGGGGATCGTTAACTTATATTTCTTCTTCCCTCTCTGAGATACGAACGGCGGATAGTATCTCTTGTTTTACTACTGGCTTTTGTTCTTCTTGGTATTGCCGCTGATGGTCCCGTGGGCTTCTTATTTACTGGTTCGTATTTTGTCCGATCTTCTTCTTATCATGTTTCTTCCCTGTCCTTGGTATCGTTCGCTATTGGCCTGTAGACTATTCCCGTTTGCCTTTTCTCTTTGATATTGCTTCCTATTCGATCCCCATTCTATTCTCTGCGTATTCATCTTTATACGCGGTGGCTTGGTCTTGGACGGGTCGCGATTTTTCACTTATGTGACACGCCCGTTTCAATGTTCAAAATGTAGATCATATTAATAATAGTATACTATTATAAATGAATTTTATCGGAGTCTAAATAAACAATTTGATTATTATATATTGATAATAATAGTGTATTATTAATATATATAAAACATTATTTTATAAAAGCCTAAATTATTTAATAAATGATTTGTTTATTGTTGGTTAGTAATTATTATTTAATAAATGAATTTTAATAATTAATTTAATCAGTAATTTTGATTAATAATTATTATATTAATAAAATTAAGAATTTAATAAACAATTCAATTACTCGAATAATATATATTAATTTGATTGGGGACTTTGAAGAATTGATTTATTAATAATTAATAATTATCTAGTATTATTTGACTAAGCATAAAATAACTCATTATTTTGAAAATGCTCATGTCAATTGAGGGTCATTACACGAGGCCATAATATCAACAAGACAGGTTCTAATAGACCTTATTTCTTAAATCCCTTAACCAGGTCGCACTTAACAGTGCGTTTGTAATCCTTTAACAGGGAAGACTCCTTACAAGGTGCACTTCAGAAGAGTTCAAATTTGTGAGGTTTACTCACACCGTGGTTTTCTCCCTATTTGAGTTTCCACGTGATAAATCTGATGTTGTTTATTGTTTGATTGTGTGGTAGCTATTTTTGTGATAGAATCTATTCTGCTTACGGTTTTCGTTACGTTATATTAGATTTGCTTTTAAGTTTTAGTGGGTGCTGATTCACCCCTCCCCTCTCAGCACCGGTTTGGACCATCAATTGGTATTAGAGCCACTTTCCTTTTCAAAGCTTCTTAACTACAACAGGAAAAAGATCAATTGATGAGGAATGAAGGACCAAAGTTTTCTAAGGAAAACTTCACTCTATTGTATAGCATAATGAAGCTGTACATGAAAACCACGAGAAGTCAATGCTGGACTCGTGTAATTTGTGATTACACTGAACCCACCGGTACCTTGACACCTGATGAACAAAAGATCAGCACAGAGCATACAACTGCAATATGATAGCAAGTATGCTACCTGATTATGTCTATGCAAAGATTGAAAATATGACAATTGCTCACAAGATGTGGGCTAAGCTACAAACACTATGTAGTGGTGACCCACATGTTCAAAGAGCAAAGGTAGAAAGCCTCAGAGGCAAATATGATGATATGAGGATGAATGAAGGAGAAAATATTGAGCACTACAACAATAGAATCAAAGAAGTGATGAATTCCATCAAAAGCGTTGGAGGAACATTGAGTGAGGAAGATGCGATAAGCAAAATATTGAGAACACTAAGGCCACAATATGCTATCAAAATCTCAACCATACAGGAGCTCAGATCAGTGACCACGTCTCAAGTCACTCTTGACTTGCTAATCGGTAAGTTGACTGCATTTGAATTGAGCAATTTTGATAACAGCTTACCCATGCAAGAAGCTGTTTTTAAATCCTCTGTTAAGACGTCTTCCACCAAAAAAGGAAGAGAAACCGGTAATAGTTCTACCGGTAAGGGTGGAAGTTTTGTTGAAAATCTACTCTTTGAAGAGATGGAGCAAGATGAATTTGAAGCACTCATAGCAAGGAGATTTCCAAGAGGAAAAGGGAAGTACAAAGGTAAACTTCTACTAAAATGCTTCTCTTGCAATAAGATAGGACACATTGCTGCAAGATCCAGATAATGAAAATAAAGAGAAGACCAACCGATTCAAAAACAAAGCAAAGGAGTGCTACCTTGCTGAAGGAGTCACAGACAATGAGTCTGAAGATACTGAAGATGAAGAAATTGCCTTTGTCGCAATAAAAGAAGAAAACCAAGTAATTAGTGAAATGGCACTTATCTCAAAATCTCATCAGCATGATGACTAGATCATTCATTGTGGACGCACTCACCACATGATTGGTGATAAGAACAAGTTCATCAGCTTAAAGCTCAATGATGATGGATTGGTAACCTTTGGTAACAATGCTCTCTGTGCTACCAAAGGTAAAGGCTCAATTGCACTTGGCAATGAAGCTGTATGTGAGGATGTGTACTGGGTAAAAGGACTCAAGTGCAATCTAATGAGTGTAGCTCAATTAAATAACAAAGGATACCTGTTGGAGTTTGGGCAAGGTTCTTGTGTTTTTAGGAACCAATTAGGAACTCATATTGCTACCGGTAGACAGAGTAAAGGGAACCTGTTCTATATAGACTCAATGGAGGGAGCTTGCCTCATAGCATCAGTAAAAGGAGAAACAAACAAAATCTGTCTTGTAACCAAAGATGACAATAGTTCGTTGTGGCATAAGAGGATCTACCACATAAACTTTGACAACATTGTCAAAGTAAGCAAGAAGAAGTCAGTCAGAGGCTTCCTGAAATTACAAAACCTGACAAAGGTATTTGTAAGGATTGTCAATTAGGAAAACTAATAGGAACAAGTTTCAGTAGTAAACTGATAGGAACTGATTTGTGTGGACCTATGAGGAAAAAGAGCTACTATGGAGACGGGTACTTCATGCTTTTTGTAGATGATTTCTCAAGAATGATGTGGACACTTTTTCTTAGAGAAAAATCAGAGGCTTTTCACATGTTCAAAATCTATAAGGCTTGAGTGGAGAAGGAGATCGGTAAAAGCCTGAAGTGTCTGAGATCAGACAGAGGAGGTGAATACACTTCTCAAGAGTTCACTCACTACTGTGAGGAACAGGGAATAAAAAGACAGTTGTCTGCACCGAGAACCCCACAACAGAATAGAGTCGCTGAAAGAAGAAACAGGACACCAATTGACTGTGGTAGAACTCTAATGATTCAAAAGGATCTCCCCCATCATTTTTGGAGAGAAGCTATCAGCACTGCTGTGTATACACTGAATCGAGTTCAAGTTAAGAAAGGAACTGGTAAGACTCCCTATGAGTTATGGTTCGGTCACACTCCCAGTGTAGGCTACTTCAAAATTTTTGGTAGCAATTGTTACATTAAAAGAGATATGAACTCTGGCAAGTTTGAGCCAAAGAGTGATGAAGGCATATTTCTGGGTTATTCTACCAAGAGTAAAGCCTACTAGTGTCTGAATAAGAGGACAGGAAAAATAGTAGAAAGTATCAATGTGAAGATTGATGAATATTCAGTTTCAAGAGGAAAGATCAGTCATAATGAATATGACATTCATTAGGATCATAATGTTGAAAAGCATTTGAAATTCAATGAAATGAGTGCTGCTGATGAAGGAGAAGAGCAGGAAATCAGACCCTTGGAGCAGGGTGATGTACCTGAAGACATAAGACCAACTCAAGATGATGAACATGAAATTGTTCATGACCATGTTGAAGAAATTGCTCAACCGGAAGATATAGACCGGGAACATCGACCGGTTCTGCCAAGGTATGTCACATATCATTCCACTGATAACATTATTGGTGACAAACATGCTAATATTCTTACGAGGAGAAAGGCTAGAGAAAGTATCTGCTTACTTTCCAACATAGAGCCAAAAACCACGAGAGAGGCTCTGGAGGATGAAAACTGGGTCAAGGCAATGGAAGAAGAGATTGAGAAAATTGAGAAGAATGAAACATGGATTCTTGTACCAAGACCACAAGACAAGAATGTCATTGGGACCAAGTGGGTCTACAGAAACAAATTGAATGAAGAAGGAAAAGTGATAAGGAACAAAGCAAGATTAGTCTGCAAAGGATATGCATAGGAGGCAGGACTGGATTATGGTTAAACTTTTGCACCTGTGGCCAGACTAGATGGAGTAAGAATCCTACTTGCTTATGCTGCTCATAAAAGATTCAAAGTATATCAGATGGATGCAAAGTCTGCATTCCTGAACGGCATATTAGAGGAAGAAGTTTACATTGAACAACCGAAAGGTTTCTCATCCACAGAGAAGAGTGGTATGGTTTGTAAATTGAAGAAAGCTCTTTATGGGCTAAAACAAGCCCCAAGGGCATCGTATGAAAGACTGCATTCATACTTCCTGACAATAGGATTCACGAGAACCGGAGATAACAACAATATGTATCTCAAGACTGAAAAAGAAGGGAACCTAATTGCTGAAATTTTTGTGGATGACATCATCTTTGGAGGAGATGACAAGATGAGCAAAGCCTTCACTGAAGAGATGAAGAAAGAGTTTGAAATGTCCATGATAGGAGCCATAAAATTCCTCATTGGACTACAAGTCCATCAGCTAAAGGAAGGTATTTTTATTTCTCAGTCCAAGTATGTAAAATAAATTCTTAAAACTTTTGGGCTAGAAGAATCCAGACCGGTTGATACACCAATGATAACTAACCTCAAGTTATCAAAGGAAGATGATGCAAAAGAAGTAAATGAGACATTGTATCGGTCTATGATTGGCAAATTACAGTATGCAGTACATAGTAGACCAAACATAGCACATGCATTAGGCATTGCAGCAAGATTGTGTGCTAATCCAAAGGAGACACAGTTAATAGCAGTGAAGAGAATTTTCAGATATCTGAAGGGCACTGAGGAGTATGGCCTATGGTTTCCTCACAAGGGAGGCTTCCAAATAAAGGTATTCACTGATGTAGATTGGGCTAGTAATATTGATGACAGAAAGAGAACAAGTGGAGGTGCATTCTTTCTTGGAGAAAGGCTTGTGTCATGGACAAGTAAGAAACATAACTGCATTTCACAGTCCACGACAGAAGCTGAGTATGCTGTTGCTGCAATCAATTGCACACAGGTGATTTGGATCAAACAGATATTGGAAGGAATCCAAGAACAGATACTTGAACCCATTGCAATTTACTGTGACAATACAAGTACAATATAAACATATCTAAAAATCCTGTCATGCACTCCAAAACAAAGCACATTACTATAAAGTATCACTATTTGAGAGAGCAGGTGAAAAATAAAGAAGTAAGATTGGAATATGTTCCCACAAAAGAACAGGTTGCCGACATATTCACAAAGCCATTACCGACGAGTACATTTGAGTATCTCAGAGGTAAATTAGGGGTGATACCCCTTCCTGATCTTCAGTAAATAGACAAAGATGTTCATCAATTCATTATGCTTCAATAGAAGAATCAACCTCATCTTAACTGGATTGATGAATAGGACTTTTGCTCAAAGGGGGAGCAAATTTCATTAAGGTAGTCTTTTTGACTAGCCTTTGGCATTACTGTCAAAGGTGGAGATTATGACCGACGAGGATTTGGTAATGTAATGTTATGGTTTTGCCATCAATGCCAAAGGGGGAGATCATTGGGAGATTAACCGGTAAGGAATGTAACCAGTATATGGAAAATTGGTTTTGTCATTTATTGGCAAAGAGTGTTGACAGTTATGACTAGGAAGGTCCACAGTGTTATTCAGTTAGAAACCAAGGACAGGTCAATAGGTCAGGAACAACTGACATTAATAAGCGCATGAAGACCGGTGACACGTAGTAATAAAGCTCTAACTGATCATTAGAGCAACCGGTCACCAAGGAAGATGCAACCGGTAACCGACAACAGGAACTGAGGAAAGGGTGCTACTAGTACAACTAGTAAAAGGGATGGTGACAGGTTAAGGTTCTTACTTGTGCACAACTTAAGGATATTAACCGATCAGTGAAGATTTCATCACGATTGATGAACTGGGGAAAGTCACAGTCGACAAACAATTGTCTGACTCTTTGATCGAGATTTGTTGCACAAAATCCGATAGACTTTGTATTATCATGATGATCGGTGCAAGGCGCAATTGAGGCTTTTAATGTCGGAGTTTGTGACAGTAAAATATGTAGAAAACTCTAGTGAAGAAAAGCTTTTGGCATGCATTGGATGTTTCCTCAGTGAACTGAGACTCTATTGGGTGATAGATCCAAAGGTGATCTTTGAACAGGTCGTGCATGCAAAAAGCAAAAAGGGCAAGAAGTTTATATATTCCTCTGCTTGTGAAGAATATTGTTTGCCTTCATTTTTTCAAAGAAAAGAGTGAACTTGTACGTTGAAGAAGCTACCAAGGTAAAGAGAGGAGTGAAAGTAGAGTGTGCAAAGAAGCACAACAGCGAAGGAGAACATACCTGTAGTGACCGGTGATGATTCTCAGTTGAGAAGAACAACGATCTTATCAGGCTCAGCAAAGCCATCATCAAAAGATCAAACCCTCTATTGCTCTCTAACAATTGCAATAGCAAAATCTCAGTATTTTGGGTGGGTATTAACAGGTCCCTTGTATTAAATCTCTTAATCGGGTGACATTTATTTAGGTGTTCTAAGTCCTCTTACTAGGCAGGTTCTAACATGCCTTATTTCTTAAATCCCTTAACCGGGTCGCATCTAACAATGCATTTGTAATCCTTTAACAGGGAAGGCTCCTTACAGGGTGCACTTTAGAAGAGTGCAAATTTGTGAGGTTTACTCACACTGTGGTTTTCTCCCGATTTGAGTTTCCACGTGATAAATCTGGTGTTGTTTATTGTTTGATTGTGTGGTAGCTATTTCTGTGATAGAATCTGTTCTGCTTACGGTTTTAGTTACATTATATCAGATTTGTTTTTAAGTTTTAGTGGGTGTTGATTCACCCCTCCCCTCTCAGCACCGGTTGGGACCATCAAAGGAGTGAGCCTGGGATATTTTGAGCATATGGAGATAGCTGAAAATTTGTGGGACAGCGAATGGATACAAATGTTTGAGCTAAAAAACATGCATTTTTATGGTGAAAAACCCAAAAACAGGTTTTTGGAATGTGAAAGCATATGCGGACAGCAAGGATATTATATGGAAAATGCATGGAATTGAATGGAAATACATCCACTTATAATGAGATATTGTGTTTTCATTATAAGTAAATGCGTAAGTATATGCAAGCAACCACCATCATGAATTTCAAATCATGTGGCAGTGGTATAACAAGCACGGATGGAGTGTGTATGAGTATGAAAATGGGCTTTTTGGATGCAAAAGCATGTTGCAAAGTGAGCTTGCTCTCCTTAATAATTTCATACAAGAACAGGGTTTTTAATCCCGACTGCATATGCAAGTAAGATGAAGCACTTGCATATTGAACTCGGAGAATTTAGACGGAAGATAGACGGAGCACATAATATTCAAAACAAATGCAAATCTGAAAATGAAATGAAGAGATTTTCGGATTTAAAAAGATTGCATGAGTGAGAGTTAAATAGATTTCGAATCTTGACTCAATCCTTGCAAAATGAATGCATTTTTGAGTCAAGATCCATTGGTTGCCAAGTGTGGGAAGTTAGAGAAACAAAATGCAAGAGAATAGCAACAAAAATTGACTATTTCAAATGCACATGTAATGGCAATTAAAAATGGTGTCTAGGGCATCAAATGCAACTTAAAAAAATGATAGACAATTTGCAAATGATAAACAATACCCAAGAACTCACCTTGGAAGAAAAACATTTGGTTTTGATGAAGAAAAATGGTAAACAATGGGCCATTTTTTTGAAAAAAAAAGCCTAAAAATGTGCCCTAAACGAGCTGTTTTGAGAGTAAAACACCTTTTAAAATGCAATTTTGATGATCCAAGAATGATCCTTGGGAAATTTAGTGTAAAATCGACCCTATAAGAAGCAAAAACGGTTCAGTTTTGACCATTTTCCATGTGATTTCTTGCCTCAAAATCCCATTTTTTCCAAAAATACCTTAAAAAAAGGGTTTTTAGAAGTCAAAAACATGTATTTTCGTGTTAAAAATTGCCAATTGCATAGGGATGAAGTGAAGATGCATTTTTAGAAAGCAAAGACACATGTCTTTCTCTCCAAAATCACCACCCAACACTTTGTTGCATAAAAACAGGTTTTTAAGAGATAAAAACATATGTTTATAAGTTTGAATTCACCACTTATATGCATAGCGCACTTTTTGGAGACAAAAACATGTGTTTGGCATATTAAAAATTCCACTTACATGCATTAACATGTCAAAGCCTTTATTAGAGAAGTAATAACGTGCTTTTTAGGAGGAAAAACACATGTTTTTCTAAAATGCATGTGTTATTGGGTTTGAATTCCTCACCTATATGCATTTTAATCATAACTCAAATTAATAAACACATTAATGGATTATTAAAATGCATTAACTTGTGTTATTCTATTCAAAATCCCCACTTACACATGTTAAGTGACATATTTTTAATTAAAAATATTTAATTGCATTAAAAAACCCCACTTACATGTAGTTAGGACTTTAAATTTATTGGCAGTGGGTTTTTAATAGGTGTTTTGCATATGTATATATGCTATGAATGATAAAATCCCCACCTTTATGCACATTTAAATATCTCATGTAATTAAATTTAATAAATAACTATAGTTTTCAATAAAGTAACATGAAAATAGACTTAAAAAGACTAATTTTCATAAAATATTAAAAACTATGGTTAAATCAACTCAGAATGAGCTGAAAATTAAAAGTGGATAAAATCCATTTTAAATATTAAAAATAATTTTATTATGTGCAATTGCCAACAAAATGTCCATTTTTTTGAAGATTTTAAATAAAATATGCAGTCGCCCTAAAAAACCCCACCTTTTCTTTTATAACTCTAGCTAGACAACCTCGTTTGAGGCCTAAGATAGCTCGAAATGAGCGAAATTCTAAGGGTTATTGACCTAAGGGAAAAACAAGATTAAAAACTACTCACAAGAAAGGGAAAACAAAGAATAAACATGAAGATTGCCAAAAATCAAGTGCTTGCAGTTGGAGAAGAAAAACTCGTTCTGACAAGCATTTAGGGGATTTAACTTGACGGAAACTTTAAAAAAGAGCACATAAATAATGATACATAATGTAAAATTCAAGGATGACGAATTGCTTTCATGACACCTTATCAATGCGTTGAAACATAGAAGATGCACCTATGAATCCATGAGAAAATTGCGTAGGATTGCCACAATTTTGTGATGTCAAAATTGAGGACAACATCGTCTCAATCCCTACATTGACCTTCGCATATGATGATGTGGTACTCTCCTTACTTACAAACATGTGTTTCAAACTGGCCTTGGACTGAAGCAACGATTGCACTGTGATAAAATCTATTGCAAATTAGGTGATCCCTGGACGAGCCAACTCTTTTTTATTTGTGAAATTCCTCATAAAGTTGATGACCCAAGTATAATTATAGATGAATTTACAAATACTCCTTATGTTCTCTACACGTGTTTTTATCCAGGAAGTTTACTGAGATCCTCCAACACGATGTCAATGCAATGAGTAACACAAGGGGTCCAAAACAAGTGGCAGTGTCTCTCAAGAAGTTTACTTGCAACAACATAATTTTTTGCATTATTTGTGACTATCTGTACCACATTCTCCTCACCCACCTCCTTCAACACTTCCTCCAATACCTCACAAAGATACTCGGCATTTTTGTTTTCCGTGAAGCATCAATTGATTTCAAAAACATTCTGGCACCTAAGAAAAAAAAAAAAATTTAGTACAATTAAAATTTAAAAATTTAATCACTAAATCAATACTTTACTACTAGTAAGTACAAGTTCTACAATTACTTGATGAGGAGACAAGAAAATTTAGTAGTATTCTACTTCTTTAGTTGGTCCAACCATCAGTCATGATGGTGCAACCTTTCCTCCATACCTCACACTGCTCGTCAATTCCAACTTTTACATCAGCCACCTTTCAGGTCAAAATAGGACCTTTTAGCTCCTTATCATTAGGGGCTTTGAACCTCGGACCGCAAATAGTAACAACATCTATTGCAATTTTTCAATAAGGAGACCTAAAACAAATTAAATAAACAAAATAACTATACTATAAGTTTTACTTTCAACTTTAAAAATTAATATAATCAATGTGGCATATTCTTGAGTCTTGAAAGCAAGAAAAATAAGAGAAATTAAAATAATAAGTACCTTGCTGCATTAAAAGGAAGGTTGTTGTAGAGCCAAAATCTCCAAGTGCCTTTTTCGCATCCTCATGCTTCTCCTTATCCCATCCCATCCTTTCGAGTGATGGTTGGGCACCCAGAGTCGTTTGTGGAACAAAAATAGAATCTAGTGTGGATTTCTTCTTATGAATCGATGCCCAATGGTCACACTCGTAGTACCACTACTAGATGAAAGTAATGGAGAATGAAGACTTGAAGATGCCTCTCCACCTAAGTTTTCCATTTCTTCCTGTTGCTTCTTTTTTAATATTTTTTCTCTTCATATTCCTCTAAATGAGCTTGCATTTTGTTGAAAATAGTAGCTTCGGTCAGATAATTGTGAATAATTGTAAGTCAATAGAATGATATAATTACATGTATGTATATAAATTAATATACTTTGTATATTGATAATACATACACATTTAATATTCAAAAATTATATCATCATATTAATCTTATTGCTAAATTGAATTACCATTCACAAATCAGATTGAAACAATTATGTTTCTGTTTTAAGTATATCGATCTGCATTACTAAATCAATGTCATTATTATTTGATGAATATCGATCTAACCGATATTTTAAATCTCATACTTGTCACCGATAATGTGTATATTGCAGCGATCAGATTTACATCTGATTAAGGAACATTACTCATTGAAGATAACGAACAAATCATGATTATATTTAATATATGAATCGGTTTATATAAGCACCGATCTGAGTTTGTTATTGGGTTGATTAGCATGAGTTATGAAGAGGCACGATGATGGATAGACATGTCTCCACTACATGCCTGTCCACCATCATACTCCTTTAAATTATATATATACTCAAACTTGATCGATATGCTAAGCACCGAAATCAATTAGTGCAAAGCAATTTGGAAATCGATCTCTATCATTCATATTCAGAAATCAGTATTACAAATCTGAAACATTATATATCTCCCACTATATTTGAAAGAGATTATTGTCTTGTTCAAGTTACAACCTCAAGTAAGATACAAAGATTAGTATGAATTACATTCTGAAATTAAAAGAACATATACTGTCGAGATTTGAGATAAATCTAATCATCATCAACACATTTGACATATAACATCTTGGGGCGATCCTTTGCATAGTTTAGCATCATGCCCTGATATATGTGCAAGGTGATATTTCAATCTGTTAATACCTCCCCCGCTATATTTAACACCACTGTGCCAACATATAACTATTTTTTTTGGTCTGGGGATGGCATGTTTCCAAGCCTTATCCCTTCCTATGCTAACAGGGTCTACATCTGGGTTAAATGGAAGCATAGATGAACTACCCTCGGGCTGAGACATTATGTTGCTGCTGCAATATATCATAAATAAAAAAAATAAGCATCTATAATAAATAAAATCAAACACTAGGGCTTCTTACTTTTCAAGTTTTTCATCAACATAAAATGGAACAAATCTAAAACAAATGTAAATAAAATGGAAATATGAATATAAAAAATTCAGAAAACAAAACATGAAATTTAACTCACGTCTTCAAATTTGCTCAAAAAATGAAGAAATGCACCTCAGATTTGTAGAGGCCTCCTCCAAATGCTTCTTTTAGCTCCTCTCAATGTGTGAATGCAATCTACAAACTTGCATAAACAATCAGCAATCAATATATGAGAGCCAATCTATCTGCTGGTTTATTTTCTAAAACGTCAATATTCTTCTCTCAAGCATTTTTTCTCTCTTCTTTGTGTTTGCAAATGATGGAATGACCTTTTTAGGTCTTAGAGAAGGGAAATAAGAAAAACAAAAGCAATGAAAACAATTAAAAAATGTTTTTTTAAACTTTTTCGTTGGCTGGCCATGACAGAGTCTTGCCCATGGGACTTGCAGAGTTAGACGAGTCAACAGGACTTGGCGAGTCCACCAGGACACTGCGAGACTCAGCTGAGTTTGAGCCCAGAGCCAAAAAGACTCTAGAGCCTAGGTCGACTTGGGACTCGCAGAGTCTTGTATCTATGGTTTGATCTATCTTACTTCTACCGGGCCAAACATGTGTTTTGTAGTTAGCTACTTGT
Source organism: Chamaecyparis obtusa (assembly GCA_027943335.1). Taxonomy (NCBI): domain Eukaryota; kingdom Viridiplantae; phylum Streptophyta; class Pinopsida; order Cupressales; family Cupressaceae; genus Chamaecyparis; species Chamaecyparis obtusa. The sequence goes on from BSBK01002242.1 coordinate 1,246,988, forward strand.
CTTGATTCATATCCAACACAATGACATAACACTAGCTTGCAACAAAATAAGTTTCAAAATATATCAAGGGTACCCCCAAATTTGGTATATTGTATCAGCACACAAGAATTTCACTTGAGCAGTTACACAAATGCAATTTCGGCAAGTTCCATTGATCGTCAGTTGACTACTGGGCATGTTTTCTCACTTGGTTCTGGAGCTATTTCTTAGCAAAGAAAATTACAACACACTGTTGCACGATCATCTACAAGAGCAGAATATAAAGCAGCATGTAGTGCATGATGTGAAGTTGTTTGGTTATGTCAACTGTCAAGCTCTTTATGATTTCACAGAGATCAACATGAGATGATACTTGTTCTTTATGACAATCAAAGTGTTCTCGAGATGGCTAAGAATCCAATTTATCATGCCCACACCAAACATATTGAAATTCATCATCATTATATCCGGCAGCTTACAACCCACAATGCAGTCTGTCTTCAATATTGTCCAATTGATGAACAAGTTGCTGACATAATGACAAAACCGCCCAATCAATTCAAATTTGTAAAATTTAGGGATAAGTTAGGCATTCTTTCAGGTTTTGTCATTAAGGGAAGGGTGTGACCACACTATTCCTCTTAGTTTTTGTTTGCTTGTATTGTGAGGGAGCTATGTCCACATCCATCAAAGAAGTGCTTATGTGTGTTTGTGATTGTGTGTTTGAATTGTTGTAATGACAAAACCTGTTAGGTTTGTAATTAAGGGAAGGTGTTGGTATATTTGTTCACATAGTTTGTTATAGGTGTGATAGTATTATGTGGCTATTATAAAATATTAGTTGGATGTATGTACGTTTGCTGAGTTGTTAAAAATAACTTGTATATTTAGAGGATTTGTGTGCTCTCAAACTTAATAGAATGAAGCATTTAGTGTAGTTTTGTACTGTAATAAAGTTGGTTGCTCAGAAGAAAAGAATATTAACCTTTGTTTTCTTGTCCAAAGAGTGCTGGAACATATTGTTGATTTTAAATTTTGACTTATTTTCAGATTCTCGCTTTGCAATAAACTGTGGTGGCTTGCAAATGACTTCCCAGGTAGGAATTGATTATGAAAGTGACAATAAAACACTTGATGCTGCCTCATTTTATGTGACTGATACACAAAACTGGGGAGTCAGCAATACTGGAAATTTTCTGGACAATTCCGTACAGAATTTTACAATATCAAGTCAGTCTCAATTTACAAATACATTAGATACAGGACTCTACCAAACGGCACGCTTATCGCCCAGTTCACTGAGGTACTATGGTTTAGGGCTTGAAAATGGACCATATACAGTAAAATTGCAGTTTGCTGAAATAGATATTCTAGACACAAAAAGCTGGAAGAGTCTTGGAAAACGCATTTTTGATGTTTCTGTTCAGGTATGTGTAATCATTTTTCCTGATGCTTTGATTTTTATTTCTAATTCAGAAAAGTGGTCATGTATTTCCTCGTTTTGTATAGAAAGAGGGCATAGAGATTATTTTCTGTACTTCTCCCTTTTATGGTCCTTCACTTTTTGCAGTGTGCATGACATCAAAAACATTAGTCTAACAGTCATATTGGACGCAATCTCATTTGGGTTTTTAATTTTCTTATTGGGTAAATACTAGCTCTGCATAGTATCTCAGTTCAATTTTTGGTCCCCTGATGCTGCAGGGGAATAGAGTATTAATGAATTTCAATATCCAAAAGGAGGCAGGAGGTTCATTTATAGCAGTTGATCGAAATTTCAGCATAAATGTGACAGAAAATTATCTTGAAATTCATTTTTTCTGGACTGGGAGAGGAACATGCTGGTCTTCAAACCAAGGACTCTGCAGACCTTTGATATCAGCCATAAGTGTTACACCTGGTAAAGGAAGTGGCAGGACTTTTATATTACTGGATTTAATTTAAAGAATATATAAAGTGAATCAGAACATATTTATGTTGGGCATGATGGCAATGCATAAAAACTAGTATTATTTTACTAAAATACATTCTTTAGCAATTGTCTGCAAATTTATTTACATAATTTACAGAAATACATTGGAAACCCTGGACATCTTTACTGCTGAATATTCTTTCATCTGTTTAGAATTCACTCCTACTGTTTCGGATCTTCCACTTTCCAACTCCCCACAAAAGAAAATCAAGACTGGAGCAGTCATTGGAATTCTTTTTGCTGGAATTGCTGCTGTTTTGACATGTCTCGCCTTTATCATTTTCTGGCGGAGAAAAGCCAGAAAGTCCTTAGAAGCACGTGCTCAGGAACAAGAAGGTAATGGTAAGAGTTTTAATGAGGTGAAATTCCATTTGGGTTGATTTTCATTTGGTGGAACGTGTTAATGGTATTGATACCCATCGTATCTTGCTTCATTATCAGCACTCGAAGGAATCTAGACACAATTAAACATTTTCAGCTATGCTGATTTGAAGAACGCAACAAGTGATTTTCATAAAGAAAATAAGTTAGGCGAGGGAGGCTTTGGCATAGTTCATAAGTTATGTTAATATGGGTTCCAGTATTTGCCTTCATTTGTTTTAGATTTGTGTATAGAAATAAATTCTATAGAGCATATACATAAAGTCTCCATAATTTATGTTTCCTAGTAAATTTTTCTCATTGCTCGTGCCACTTACAAACCATTTTCTATCCTTAAATTTCTCGTAAAAACTTGTCTGATTTTTTTTGTGCTCAACTATGACATCATAACAGGGTATTCTTCCAGATGGAAAATTAGTAGCAGTGAAGCAATTGTCATCTGAATCTAAGCAAGGAAAACGCGAGTTTATAAACGAAGTAGCTGCAATATCTATAGTGCAACATAGGAACCTTGTTAAATTGCATGGATGCTGTGTTGAAGGAGAACATCGCATTTTGGTCTACGAATGTCTGGAAAACAACAGTCTTGCACAAGCTTTATTTGGTAACAGTATATGAAAAACTTGATTTGTAAGAAATTTTGAGTTCATTCACAACATAGCAGCAAATATATGAGTTTCATGTATGCCAAATTGCAGGCAATAAAAGATCTAAAATCCACTTGGACTGGCCTACTCGGCACAACATATGCATTGGGACTGCTCGTGGGCTTGCTTACCTTCATGAGGAATCCAGTGTCCGAATAGTGCATCGAGACATCAAAGCCAGTAACATCCTGTTGGATAACTCTCTGAACCCTAAGATTGCAGATTTTGGGTTGGCTAAGCTATTTTGTGAAACCGAAAGTCACATAAGTACCAGAGTTGCCGGCACGATGTAAGATCACCTTGGCTATTAGAATTCAGTTTTCTGAAACCTATCAGAGATGAAGTTTTTCTATAATTGTTGAAAACCAATATAATGTTCTTATGTTGTAAGATCCTATGTTGACAAGATATTCTTCCTGGTGACATTCTTGTTCAAAGTTCATCTGTTCACGTGTTTTCTCTTTTACATTTATGAATGCAATTCTGTTTTGTGAGACTGATTAGTAAATCTACTGTACATGTTGAAGCTTTTGAAAAGAGCTGGAAGGTGCCCTGCCTAATTTTGCATGATCTGACTGGAAAGTTTTTGTGTTTGAAGAGGGTATCTGGCTCCGGAGTATGCAATGCGAGGTCGCCTTACAGAAAAGGCTGATGTTTTCAGCTTTGGGGTTGTCGCTTTAGAAGTTGTGAGTGGTAGGAGTAATACAGACACAAGCTTGCCACAAGAGAGTGTCTATCTTCTGGAATGGGTGTGTACTAAACTAGTAAATTCATTCAATAATGCAGTAATTTTAATTTTAGTCTAGTGTAGCCATTACTAATGACCACCACCTACTGATCAAATTATAGGCTTGGCAACTCCATGAGCAAGAGAGACTGCTGGAATTGATGGATCCTCAACTTCAACAAACATACATAGAAGAAGAAGTCCTCAGAGTAATTGCAGTTGCCCTTCTTTGCACACAAGCCTTGCCTGAAATGCGCCCATCAATGTCTCGAGTGGTAGCAATGCTGACTGGTGATGTAGAGGAAATTCCTGTTGCTTCTCGCCCTGGTTACATCACAGATTGGCAGTACAACAACCATTTGGCTGCTCAGGATCCTGGAAGTGCATCTATTGCACTATCACCATACCAGAATAGCACAGAAATCTTGCTGCCTGCTGCATTGTTCTCACCTGAAAATGAAGATATGACTCTATCAGTGGTCCACCAGGCTTTAGCAGATGACAAATGAATATTGAATGAAATTTTTTATTGATGTTTTTATAAGATCTAAGAATTGGAACTGAATGCTAATGTTCCCACCTCGTATATTTAAATGTGATGTAGTTGTAACCTTACTCATAAACTCTTATACAATAACTACAATTTTGGGCTTTGTACACTTATCTCTGTTTGCCGCTTATCTGTGGATCCCATAAGCTGTTTGACATCTGGACGTCATTCATTCATTGATCTCCACTGATCCCACATCTCTAAGTGATTATAGTACACGTTAATCTTGAAATTCAGGATTAGATATACAATTCCTACAATTGCTAGTTTTCATGTTTGGTATTTCATTGTATTATTTAATATGTCAATGCTTGCTATATTGTTTTTTGTCCACCAGGCTTTAGCAGATGAACAATGAATATTGAATGAATTTTTTTATTGATGTCTATAGGATCCAAGCATTGGAACTGAATGCTATAATTTCCATTATTTATTTTCCAGCTACACCTTTTTACACTACCATTTCCCATAAGTGGTCACTTCTAGACATTAATGTCTGTTAATTTTGACTGTAAGTCATATGTAAAAGCTTTTAAACCATGAAAAGAGATGCAATCGCTATATAAACATTAGGTGAAAGACTTTGAAATTTTAAATGTCATTTATTCTCCCATATCATACATGCATATATGACAAAAAAAATTAAAAAAAAATCATTCACAACATCTCAACAAACAACAATATAACAACATTGACATATTAAATAATACCATGAAATATCAAATATGAAAACTAGCAACTGTAGCAATTATGATTCTTTTGCTCATAACTGAATAAAAGATACATAGATTCTTTTGTTCATCTTATTTGTTTAATATGTTTTCATATTTGATATTTCATGGTATTATTTAATATGTCAATGCTGTTATATTGTTGTTTGTTGACATGTTGTGAATGATTTTTTTTTTAATTTTTTTTTGTCATATATGCATATATGATATGGGAGAATAAATGGCATTTAAAATTTCAAAGTCTTTCACCTAATGTTTATATAGTGATTGCATCTCATTTCATGGTTTAAAAGCTTTTACATATGACTTACAGTCAAAATTAATAGATATTAATGTCTAGAAGTGATTGCTTATGGGAAATGGTAGTGTAAAAAGGTGTAGCTGAAAAATACATAATGGAAATTCCTAGTGAGCCTCCAATACGCACAAATATACGGAAAAAAAAAGATACATAGATTGTTTTTTTCATCTTTGAATAAAAGATACGTAGATTCTTTTGCTCATCTTATTTGTTTGCTGATTATCTGTGGGTCCCATAAGCTGTTTGGCGTCGTGGATGTTATTCATTCATTGACCACCAATACCACATAGGTAAATAATTATAATACAGTTGTTATATTGTTGTTTGCCCACTAGGCTTTAGTAGATGACCAATGAAAATTGAATGACATTTTTTATTGAATGCTAACATTCCCAATGTGTATATTTAAATGTGATGTAGTAGTAACCTTATTAATAACTTCTATACAATAACTACAATTTTGGACTTCGTAAGCTTATCTGTGAGTCCCCTAAGTTGTTTGGCATAGTGGATATTATTCATTCATTGACCTCCACCACCAATCCTACATGTCTAAGTGATTATAATGCGCGTTAATCTTGAATTTTGAGATTAGGAATATAATTGCTACAGTTGCTAGTTTTCATATTTGATATTTCATGGTATTGCTTAATATGTCAATGTTGTCATATTGTTGTTTGTTGACACGTGAATGATTTTTTAAATTTTTCATAGTGGATATTATTCATTCATTGACCTCCACCACCAATCCTACATGTCTAAGTGATTATAATGCGCGTTAATCTTGAATTTTGAGATTAGGAATATAATTGCTACAGTTGCTAGTTTTCATATTTGATATTTCATGGTATTGCTTAATATGTCAATGTTGTCATATTGTTGTTTGTTGACACGTGAATGATTTTTTAAATTTTTTTTGTCATATATATATATATATATATGATATGGGAGAATAAATGACATTTAAAATTTCAAAGTCTTTCACCTAATATTTATATAGCAATTGCATCTCATTTCATGGTTTAAAAGCTTTTACATATGACTTGCAGTTAAAATTAACAGACATTAATGTCTAGAAGTGTCTGCTTATGGGAAATGGTAGTGTAAAAAGGTGTATCTGAAAAATACATAATGGAAATCCCTAGTGCGCCTCCAATACACATAAATATATGGAAAAAAAAAGATACATAGATTCTTTTGCTCATCTTTGAATGCATCTACACCCGCATACTTACATGTGTGTGTCCATACATGCAGGCACAATTATTTGCATGGTTACAATTATTCACATATCAACCTCTATGACATGTAGAATTTCTATGTCAAAATGACTTGACAATATTTTTTTGTTTGTTGAATTGAATGCATTGCCTTCGATGCCAAAGATATCCCTAGTATGACATTCAGCTTGAAACTACATCCTAACTAGAACATTACATAAATTTGAGTTGTATTTCTACTGGAGGAGGCAATGGGTGGTATGAAACACCAAGGAATATAATGAACATGATATATTTAGTGGACATATGCAAATCAATTTGATGAAGAGCTATTAAATTCAAAACAATTAGGGGTATAATGAACATATATTTTAGTGGATAGAGGTAGTAAATTCAAAACAATTTGCATTCATGAACAAGATTTATGTGGTTTTTTATTAGGATTGGTCAAGTCCAAAAGAATCATTTGCATTTAGTCTCAAAGATAGCATTTAAGTATTCAAATTTTTAAGAAAGTGGTAGTTATATTCTATTAATAAGTAAGTGTTTTCAATAAGGAAATAGATATTAGGCAGTTAATTATTTTCTGGTTCATGTTGTGAATATAAGCCTTTCTTTTATAAGATTTGTATTATGTTAGCATTAATTGTGAAGGAAAAAAATTAAGATAAATTTAATAATATCATGTATTTATGATGCTTTGCAAAATCAATTTGATATGTTCTAAGGGTTATAGTCTATTAAATGTAAGAATATTGGGACACTACTAGATATTTTTCTTATAGTTTTTTTCTTTTATAAAAATTACTAACCAATTATATTAACTTAGAAAGGGATCTGCAACTAAATCAAAAAATAATAGTGGGAGGAATAGTCACTCCTCGAGAGTCACATGGGCAAAGCCCATAATCTATAGAACTTAAAAACACTAGGGCATAGCCCTGAAACAAAAACAACATAAAACCATATGAGCCTAGCCTAGAAAGAAAGCACCCTCATGCAGCTAAAGTTGTAGTCGAAGGAGGTGGAGGGCCTAGTTCATCCTTCTGTCCCCATCTCGGCTCATGGTCTGGCAGTATCCAACCATTTGCATTTTCCTCTTCAACCTCCTCTTCTCGTCGTGGGGAGATAGCCAATGCTAATCTGGGGAAGCCTTTGGAAGATGAAGGCCAACCCGAGTCTCCACTGGGCCAACCAGATCCTCCACCCACAATTGGCCAACCCAAGGGTGCTAAAGTAACACTGGTTGTCGAAGGCCATGTCGATGGGGACCCACGATGACATGGGGGAGTAGCTGAACTGTGAGGCAATATCCGACGATGGGGTGAGTGTTGTTGAGGAGCTTGTGAATGGGAATTGTCTGTACACTGGCGAGAAGAACTCTAACGCCGACGACGGCCACAGAAAGGAGAATGGCTGCTAAAAGCATAAGCATCTAGAGGAATTTTGGCTACCATATAGAGAGCATTTCCCCAATGCTGAAATAATTCTTGCAAGTTGGCCACCTTATCAGCTTGAACCTGTATCTGTAACATCACATTATTACATATGCAAGCTTTAGTAAAGATAGACATTAGTATCAATTGTTGCGTGTGAAAAAAATGTTACATTTCTATCTTTCCAAATTGCAAAGAGAATTTCCATTCTGAAAGTGTGCCAAAGCTATAGAAAAGGAAAAGGAAATCTAGGGTTATCTCCAAGGAGAACCATATGCCATGAAAATAACTATGGGCAAAATGGAGAAAAGAAATCATGGATCCAAACCCAAAAATTATGAGCCCTTCTATAGAACCAAAAAAATGAAGAAAGGGCTTAAAATGGCCACAAAAAGGGCAACGGGGATTAGGAATACCCAAATGGTGAAGACAAGATCCTAATGGTAAGCCTTGGAAAAGGATACACTAGGCAAAATGTGCTATTTTGGGTTCTGTGATAGCAAACCGGATAGTAAGAAAACACAACCTCCAGGTAGAATGTGAAGATTGGAAATGCTATCATTGATTTAAAATTTTGACCATTGGCAAATGAGGCAAGAGCCAACAATATCATTGTCGAGGTTTGTATATCTGGAAAGCCATCTCTAGATACTAATGCCAATCCCTCCACCAGGGCCAAATGCTTGTAATGCCAATCTTATGCAATAGTTCAACAAGCAAGACAAAGACTGGCAATTCAAAAGTCTCATGATCTTGACGTGTCAGACGAAATTGAACTTGCACATCCTCCCAATTGCAGAGTGACATTGTAGACCTGTAGAAAAGGTCTTTTACGGTGTGAATGCCACACTTATAAAAACAAAGAGTATGTAAACTTGGAGCTTGTGCAAGCGGCAGGCCTTGCATTTGAATTAATGGAGACCATTAGAGGTTGTGCTGGTTGAAAGATAACCCATCTCGAAAGGCACCTCCATTCCAATGAAGCCATGGTTTAGTAGTTTCCCATGCACACCAAATGCTTTTTGCCACAAATGAACCTTGGATTTGCACTGGTTCTCTCATAGTCAGGATGATTTGGACGACAATCTCTTTCCATGTTGGGTGATGCAAAGGAAACCTAGAGGAAATACAGTGGAAAAGAACTTTCCAAGCTTCATTCCCTGAGACGCAATGAACAACCCATTTGACACACAAGGCTTGTCCTTGTTTATGAGTGGAAATGAGGCCAAGAGCACCAGAGTGTTTAGGCAAGCAAGAATAATCCTAAGCCACTCTGTGGGATGCACGTTTCTTTGTATTCGAAGCCCATAAAAAGTCGCACAACAATTCCTCAAGCTTATTATAAGCTGATTTGGATGACGACCAACAAGAAGAGTAATGAACATGTGTGGCTGCAAGAATTTTGGAATAGATTTGAAATTTCCCAATAGGGAGAGGGGCTTAGTTAACCAATAGGCCAATTTGGTTTCAGTTTTTGAAAGCACGACATCCCAAAGTTGTGTGGCTGAACCATGAAAGGAAAAATGAATTCCCAAAAACTGGAAAACCCAACCATGTTGAATCCATTTTCAGTCATACTAGAGAATTCATTGCAGGGATGGAAGGAATGATTGACGATAACAGAGGTTTTGTGAAATTGGATGGCCGAACCAGAAGCTAAACAAAAGGTTTCCAGACTGTTGGAGTAATTTTAGGATTTTTCTAAAAAATCTCCACATATCCTTGCCCTAAGTCTTTTTTCCCTCAATAGGGTTTTTATTTTTGAAAATGCCCTAAGTATGCCCTGGATCTTTATGTTTCCATGTTACTTTTTGAGGCACTTAAAGGGTTGCATATGCACGTGGTCATTTATCTTACTTAGTGTTCGCTAAATCTCATAATAAGTTTGTTAAGTCTTCAACAATTTAGCGAACAAGCGACAAAGCCCTGGTTTTCGTTCTGTGTCATTCAGTCGCTTAATCTCCAGTTTAAGTTGGCGGTTAGTGAATCGATCTAGCGATCAAGCGATAAAGTGATCTCTAATTCTCCTAATTCTTGGCAGTTTTCTCTAAACATCTAGTGACCCTGCCCAGTGGTTTTCTCCCATTCGCTGAATGTAATGGTGAAGTTGTAAAGTGTCCAGTGACTCAACGAGAGCTGTAGATGAAGATCTTGATCAATGGTTAGTATTATATCTCAGTTTTAACTCTGCAGTGAATAATGGATTCAATGATCAAGCCAACAAGATGTTCGCTCAATCTCCAAGACTTAGTGGTCAAGTACAAATTATTAAGCGATTCAGCGATCAACTTATGAAGGATGAATTATTCTTCTGTCGCTTAATCTCTAGATACCAAGATAGTAGTCAAGACAAGGTATTCAACGATTCAGTGAACATGGTGTTCACTTAAATCTCTTAAAGATGGAACTTAGAGACTTTTTATCCAACGATCCAACAACAAAAGAAAAGGTGATAAAATAGTGGTTCTTTCCATTCAGCGAATAAGCGATTGAAGGCTATCGTTGAGTCTCGAGATAAATTGATTGAGTCTTAAAACATCCAGCGATTGAGTGAGAGCCGTGGATAGCAGTGAAGATAAATGGTCAGCGTGTTATCTCGAGATATAACTGAGGTTAAGGATTTTATCTAGCGAACAAGAGATTAAAGGTATTTGTTGAATCACATGACATGACCAAGGTTAGTAAAAGTATTCAAAGAACATGAGAACACAATGATCGTTGAATCTCATAATATAACTTGAGTTAAGATAATCATTCAGAGAACATGAGAATGCCTTCAGTCGCTAGATCTCGTGATGTAACCAAAGTTAAGGAAATAATCTGGAGATTGCGTGAGCGCACTCAGTCGCTGAATCTGTGAGAAGGACTAAGGTTAAGTTAAAGTTTGTGAGATTCAGAGAAAGCTCTCAATCACTGGATCATAGAATCAAGTAAAGTTAAAGTTAAAGACTTGGAGATTGTGTGAGGACCGTGGATGCAAATCAGATCTAACAGTGGTCGCCAGATCTCCCAATAAAACCATGGGTCAAGAAAATATTAAGAGATCACAAGAATGCCTTCAGTTGCCTGATCTCCGAATTAACTCATAGTTAAGCAAATCATTTCGATATTGAGAGAACACTTTCAGTCGCTTGATCTCCAAAAGGCTTGGGTTAATTTCTCATTAATGAAAAAGGGAAAAGAGTTGTTATCACATGGAAAAGTACTCTGCCAGGATGGATAAAGTGAGTAGGCCAGCCAATCAGATCATAATTGAGGGTTTTTACCAGTACTCGAGGGTTTTGAAAAGATGACACAGTAATCATTCTTTTTGCTTCTTTGCATTTTTCAAAAATGCAAACTGTCACATCTCGATTACGGCTAGCTATTTTTCAATTTTGGTGTTACGTAGAGTTGAATGCTGAGATGAATCAGAGAAGATTTGCAATGATTTTGTTAATTCCAATGCATTAAATGATCAACATTATATAAACAAGACATCCATACATTTACACTTAATAGTTTTTCAAGAGATTAATTGAGAATTCCGAGCAATTGCAGACTGTAAATTGTAGAGAAGATTTGCAAAGCCGAGTGTTCATAGAATATTTGCAGAGATGAGCCAACCAGAATCAAGCTGAGCCTCTTCCAGTGGGGAAGCAAAAGAACAGGGAGATGAATAGAAAGGCAAGCCAAATTTTTCTGATGAATTCATTGAATTATTGCCAGGATCAAATCAGAACAAGAAGGAAAATGGTGAAGCCTTCATTGATGACATGGCTACCCCTTCTTGCTCTGGTTTTATGCTTTTCAATTATTTCTACATGAATCGTGGTAGACCTATCCCTATCTGTAATGCATGGGTTTTAGGCATGGCTAAGTTGATAGTCCCTGATGTCTTTTTAGATGTTGATCTCATGTTTGAATTGGCTAGAAATTATGATCACATATCTAAAGTCATTAGGAAAGGTGATCAATCTCCCTTAGTTACTCTTGATAGGGGATCCTTTATGAAATCCTTTGTCTTGTACTCCTCATCATCTACTGAGATAGATTTGAAGAAAGAGAAAGAAAAGTATGCAAGCCAATTAGGGCTTGTGAGGAGCTAGAGGGCTAGACACTTCTCTAGAACTGGTAAATATGTATCCCCTCTCCCACCACATATGAATGCTCCCTATGAGTATAAGGCCCTAAATTTCTAAATGAAGTATCTGGCATATGGGTTGTGTCGAGTCTTGGGGATAGATGAAGATGCTGAAAGGTTGCCGGCTGATCTACTGATGATAATTCTAGATATTTAGAATTCACATGCCAACACAGACTATGATTACATTCAATATGTAATTGACAAGATACATGAGGGTCTATTATGCACCAAGGAAAAAAAGAAGCCCATCAAATTCTTGCACTATTCTTTGTTAATGCACTTAATTTTGTATTTCAATGTTGATAGCTTAAATGTGCATATGCTGAGACCAAGAACAATGTTTGAGGGACAACCAAACCCATTGCAGTTCTGGTTAAGAGTATGGAATTATACTTCCAATGAAACAATTTTTGTGGCTTTCAGAATTGGATAGTTCACCCACTTTTTGACCTTATGGGAACAAGCATTGTGAGACTTCCAGTTTTGGTGGTCAAACTCCTAAGGCCTAAATAGTTTATCAGCACATGGAATAAAGGCCATAATTGGGGAGATTTTTATTTGGGTCAGACTTTTACACTGATTAGGGTCTATGGTTGCCCACAACCCCCTCATATGTTACCAAAGTATGTACCACCAAGGGTATCCCTATTGGAGTTTTTGTGGCAATTGATGTGGACTGAGAAGGAGCATTTGGCACCACATAGGAAGGGAAATTTTACTCCTCGTCAGTTTAAACTAGGGAGCTTTTTGATTGGGAAAAGAGCATTGCCACAGGTTAGCTTGTGGTTAAATCATTACAAGATGGCTAATGTTGTGTATAAGTATGTAGACCCAAAGGATTTCATTAAAAGTGCTAGAATGCTGCTTATCCCAAATATTGGTACAATAAGAAGCCATGAGGGATGTGATGAAGAGGATGTAATTAGAAACATGTTGGAAGAGGATGAGATAGGAAGAAGACTTACCAAATTCTATGACTTGCTAAATTTGGAGGCTCAACTCAAAAAGGTTGGTGTTGCCTTTGGAGGATTCTTCCCAGACCTCACCACATGTTAGCTTGTGGCTAAATCATTACAAGATGGCTACTGTTGTGTATAAGTATGTAGACCCAAAGGATTTCATCACTAGAATGTTGCTTATCCCAAATATTGGTAAAATAAGAAGTCATGAGGGATGTGATGAAGAGGATGTAATCAAAAACATGTTGGAAGAGGATGAGATATGAAGAAGACTTACCAAATTCTATGACTTGTTGAATTTGGAGGCTCAACTCAAAAAGGCTGGCATTGCCTTTGGAGGATTCTTCCCAGACCTCCCATACCTAGCCAAAATTAACAGAATGGTAGAGATGCATGGCACTCTATCTGGCCAGTTGGAAGGACAACTTGAAGAGAAGCTGGAAGTAAAAAGGGATTACTCATCTTCTGATTATGAAGAATACATTGATGAATCTCAAGAAGGGAATAGTCCACCTCAAGTCAATGAACCCCCTATCATTGATATAAGTCAAGATGCACTTGAGATAGGTGATGTATCTGAACCACCTCAGAAGAGGCAAAAACTTGAGGAAGGAAATCCCTCTATAAGAAAGAAACAAAATAAAGAAGCAGACAAAATTAAAGCCTTGGTGCTTGGTGATAGATCATATCATCACCATTTGAGGAAGAATATCAGAGAAGGAAAGAAGGTAGCCACACAAGAAGAAGTGGAATTACCCCTGTTACTTGGTAAAGATGAAAGGGAAATGTACCACGAATAATTACTCAATGATGAACAATTCATCAAGAGTGAGGAATTCAAGAATTTTCTTATATGGAAGAAGCAACAAGAGATTGCAAAAATAGTACCTGAGGGTAGTACTCCAGATGATGAGGCACTGAAAGCCTTAGTAACATATGATCTAGAATATGAGACCATTACTGTGGAAGAGGCTAGGGAAATGGTTAAGTCCAATGGGATGATCCTAGTGCTAGGCTGGGACCTTACATCAGCTTTCATCATAGATCAAATTAGAAAGCAACCTGAGGGAAATCTATCTTATGAGGCCCAATTTGGAGACATGATAAGAGGAAGTGGATATGACCCTAAATCCCAAGCCTTAGCAATGTGGTCCATTGCACCAAGAACCCAAAAGCCATCCTTACTCAGCATAGAGGATAAAATGGAAGGGGACAAGATCATCTGGATTGTTCAAAACACCAGTGATTTGGAAGTATCTAAGGCAGTGACTCACTTTGCACATCTGAATGAAGCTAAAACAAATCAATTGTCAAATAGATATGCAACATTATTTAAAAATACAATAACCATAGAAAAAGATAGAGATCAAGGACTAATGAAAATCAAAGTCCTAGAAGATGAGTTGGAAGAGTTAAAGATCAAACTTGAAGAAGTTTCTAAAGCAACTCCTCCTCCAGTCCAACAAATTGAAGCTGCAATCCAATCAATGGTAGAAATTCCCATTGAGGCAGCAGGGGATTCAGAAAAGGACAAGTTGGATGTAGCTCTCAAGGCACTCAATGATGTATTACAACATAGGTATGAGGAAATTAAAGGAAAAATGGACTCAGTCCATAAATCATACTCTATGTTGCAGAAAACAAATGACAATATCAAAGATGCAATGGTTGTTTTAGAGCCACTTTTTAGTATCTGGTCTAGTAGAGGGCCTTTGTTTGAGAAATTGGAAGTAATACAACCCCACAGGGAATACATTCCAGAATCAGTGATTGAGGTTGGAGAGAAGATAGAGAAAATTGGCATAGCTTGGGTATTTTTCAAGGGCAAGGCGAATCAGGTAAGAGCCAAAATGGGTATGTTTGGCCCGGACTTCAGTAAGTTCCTCCCTCCAATTTGCAAAGATGATGGTAACATCATAGAAGTTGAGGAGTGGAAATCAAATATGAGTAAGTTGGTGATTAGGATGGAGGCCTTTTTAAATAATGATGGATCCTTAGATATTGATAGGTTCAACAACATTTTGGATGACATGTTTAAAACTGAAAATGAATGTACCAAATTTGTTGTTGACACCCAAAATGTTGTATACACCTAGCTGCAGAGTTTGAAAGCATACACTTGGCCTTCAGAAGAAGAGGTTTCTGCATGGGACAAAAGTACTAAACCAAAGAAGAAGAAGCCAACAATGATTGATGTTGAAGAAATAGAAGAAGAGTGAGTTCCAGCATTGCACCTGATCTATGAGCATAGGGAGAGTAACTATTATAAAGGGGATGATGTAGGTTAGCTAGATGGAGGTCATCATTCATACAACAACTATCTACAATTACGCTAAATACCAACAGACAAAGGTGCAACTTAAAGGGAACTCACTATGAGAAGAAACAGTTTATGGCACCATTTCCTTCAATTCTATTTCAATTTAAATATATTTTATATTCTAGTGCAAGTCACTATCTAGGCCATCTGAAGCTTGTTGCATCCTTCTTTTAAGGATTTCAAGATGGCTAGTATATATAGGAGGTCCCCTATTTTGTAAAGGGTGGTGAATTACTTAGTGTAATAGGAGTTTTTGCATTTAGTGTCTTGATTTTAAGGAATCTTAGCTTTTGAATGTACTGATACAGGAAATTTATCAATGAGAATATGCTAAAGTTCCTTATATATGTTTTGTTTTTGATTAAGGTAATAGTAGGTTTTGAAGGGGCCCCGAAACCCTTTAACAAAGCATAGGAAAGATAGGCATGGAAAAACAAAAAGACAACAGACTATCCCAAGAAAGGATAGTTACCGGAAGGGACACTTCCCAGATTTACAATTAGCACAAACTAAAAAAAGATAAAAAATGAGAAACTCCCAGCAAAACATGGCCAAAAAAAGAAAAGCCTCCAGCAAATGACTCAGATTAGAATCTTTAGGAAGCCCTCTGATTCCACCAGCTGACTCTGCGTAGTCTTAATAAATTCTTTCAAATTAGTAATTTCCTGGTCCTGAGCCAGGATATTCTTCCTGGTGTTTGATCTAGTTCTAGGGCCTAGGCCCAGTTGCTGGTTGTAATCAGTCCCTTCATTTTTTCCTTTCATTGTGTCATTATTGTTTCCTTCCAGCACATTGCACAGAGTCTTCAAATTTTCCATAGTAGATTTCATTCTAGCATTTGATAGAGTAAGAAGATTCTTTAGCATAGCTTCATTATTATTGATCTTGTCATTTAAAGGAATCATCACTTTATCGAAGGCTTTGTTAATTTTTTCATCCAACATAGTATTATCATCCGTCACCATATCAAAAACCTCTTCGTTTTTTTTATTCAAAGCAACATCCTTCCTAAGATTCTCTATGGTATCCTCCAACAACTCATTCCTAGTTTCTAGCCTTATGCATCTATTTTTTAACTCCACAAGGTCGCTTTGGACCCATTTATCAAGATTGTAACTGTAAATTGCCTTATTCTTTGCAAGTTGAAGAGTTGCCATACTTATAGCTATCTTCACATGGGAATCCCTGAACAGTCTCACAATAGGTAATGATAATCATGTCATTGTCTCTCTTAGGAATAATGTATTTGTACTAAGGATTACTTTTCCCATCATGAAATACATTTAGATTGTCAACCCAGGGATGTAGACTTGAAATGGGACAACACAGTTTGTGCACCAAGTTCCTCAAAGAGTCATACTACCTATGCTACAGGAAGATAAAATACATAAAATAAACCTATGCTATTGTTGTAGGAAAGTAAGCACTTAACTACTCAATGAAATTACTGCTAAAAGCTTGTAAACTTATCCTAAGCCTGTTTAACAACTCAAAGCATTCACTATGTTTATCTCTACAAGTGCTGCAGGAACATTCATAGTAGTAATGTTGTAGGAGTAAAATAGTAACTTCTACTTGAAAGCACGAAAAATTAAGAAAGCAATTCTACTCTATCCTAATCTACTCCACCTCCCAAGTGGGCCCCCTTGGTTGGCTTCTGCTAACTACTAATACAAAAGATACTTCAAAATCACTCTTTCATTATATTCTCATAAACTGATTACATAGTAATGGAACAATACATGAAGAACATAAAAGAGTAACTCTGTTATGATAAACACAACATTTGAATATATTTTATCATTACCTAACTAAACCAATCAAATCTCTTTATATAGAGGGTTGACACTTATTGAAAGCATGAAAGTAAAGTCTGACTAAGTCTTCACCATATAAGAAGGAAATATAACAACCACAACAGATTACAATAAAGTGTGGATAACAGAATAATAAGCACTAAGGAAATGTAGCAGAGTTGTTTCCTATATTCTCTGGAATGATGGCTCCTTTCCAGTAGCGATATGATCCTCATAATTGTGTTGGCTTTCTCCATCATGGCTCAAACACCAATGCCTCTTCTTCAATGCAGTCGATCCACTATCTAGCTACTCCTTGTTTTCCTGGAAGGTTAGTAGCATTTGGTATGTATACAAGTCAACATTTTAATTCCTACCCAAATATTAGAACACATATTAAAGTAGCTATATGAATACTACAATTTATATATAATATTCAGAAAAACATATCATTCTAACTACCCATAATCTTTGTGGTTCTAACTTTACTTATCACAAGTTCACATAGGTATAGGTTCATAAATGTATTGGAAATGTTTCAACAGAGCATAAAGATTATAACAAAATAGAGACAATAAACTGTCTCATCATTTCCCCCCTACTAAACATAACGCTTGTCCTCAAGCATTACATTTTATGGCTATAGATTTGAAATCACCAACACTTGTCTATCCTTTCTTCCAACTCTTAAAAGTATAGTAGAATCCTCTTGTCCTTGCCCACTAATCTGCACGATGCTCCTCCTGTAGATGCTCTAATTTGGTTGCATTGATATCATATAACGACCATAAGAGTGTAGGTGGTTGGAAAGACAGAGGAGTCCACAATTCTCTTCTAGTCTGACGCCCCAACTACATATACCTAGTTGCTATGTTTGTAGCTGCTTCAAAGTTGATTGGGCTATGTGGCTCCATTTTCTTGAAGGATTTTGGTAATCTATTCCATCAACTCCTTACCCCTGCAAGAGCTCTTTGAAATGAAAAGTAGGGCAACCCTTGATATTCTCTGTAAACCCTGTCTCTGAGTGCAAAGACCTTTTCCCTGATTTCAGGTTTCGGTCTTCCATAGGTTAGGTTGAGCCAATCTCGTAAGAGGACATCAGGTTTGTTTGATTCAACCCTTAAGGGTAATGGTTCAAACTTCTCTAGGTCTCTGTATTTATTCAACTTCCTATCATAATTTCCCTCATTGTGCATCCATGGCATCAGAGCTCTCAAATGGATATCACCTATGTAAAGAAAAGGGTTCCTTTTAGTTTCATGAGGAATGACAAAGTTATGCAAATAGAGCTTATAGAGTAAGTTTTGTTGCCATGGAGTAAGTGTCTGGTACAGTCCATAGAATTTTTAAGCTGAGTTAAATTCACAATCTATACCCTTCATAGTCATCATGAGCTGAAATAAGAGGAATTGTTCTTTCAAACAAATGGCATACACTCTGGGAGGTGGTCTACAGGCTATAACCTGATCAACTAACTTGAGAGCTTGGTCCATTTGTTGCTTCTATTTCTGTACCTATTGCCTAAGAACTTCAATCTCCTCTTGCTTGTCATCTATCTCTTTTTGCATTCTATTTCTTTCTTGTTTCCGCCAAGTTTTCTGAAAAAAAAATTGATTATATAAATTAAAGAGTATAGATTGTATTGTTGGAGGGCCAAATTCTTGCATCTGGGTTTTATGTCTTCTCTTTTCCTTGGAAACTTGCTAAAAATAATCAGTAAATCATGTTGATTTGTAAGGCACAACATACACTTGGGAATAAATAGGGTATGGTGGAGTCATTTGGACATCCTCAACAATGCTTTCTTGTGCCAGATTAGGGCTTTTCTCAGCTACACCCAGATCATCATGTGGTATGTTACCACAAGGTTTTTGCAGATTTTGGGACTCTTGCAGATTTTTGGGAGATGGAGGCACTTTTGTTTGTTTAGGGGAATTATCAGAAATGTACTCAACAAAAGGCCCTGTGGTAGGTATTAGAACACTTGGGTTTCCTAGGGAAATTGGAGACACTTGTCCTCTCATTGGAGGACTTCTACGCATTGTTGTTTCCACAACCTCTATATTTTTCTTTTTGAGGGTTCTTTTTGGCCTTTGTGCTGCAAGATTAGATGTTGCAAGAATAGATGCTACATGATTTGACCTTTTTCTTTTATTCTTTGGAACTGCAAGGTTTTGAACTTCACTTTCAAGGTTAGGGGTTTCTTGTCCAATTTTATGTTTTCCTTCCCTTGTGGAAGAAGTAGGAACATTAATTTCTAGAGTGGGCTCAAAAGACCTATTTTCTTGAAATAATTATGGTTCTTTTTCTTGAGTAGCTATTTCTACAGCAGGCTCAGAAGATTCTGCATCATTTCCTAGGGGTTTCTCAGTAGAGTTAACCTAGGGTTGCAGTGTTTTATGTTGAACAAATTATGACCATGCTAAAGGAGAGACATCCCTAAGGGATTTTTCAACTATTAGTTTAATTAGGCATGATGGGTAATAGAATTTGCATTCCCCTTTTGAGTCTCCTCAGCACTAATACTTAGCATATTGTACAAGAAATTAGGGACATTTACTGGGATATTATGCTTTATGCAGCTAAGTAGCTTAAAATGATGGGCATGAAAATTTGAAAATATTCCCTCACATGTTAAGTACCTGATAATATGCATTGCCATCTCATTGAATGGTGGAGGAAGAGACATTCTTTTGCACCATTTCTTGGTAATTTCTAGAGGAGGATCAGTTGGAAGGGAGAACTGGGTTCAAGATGACCTAGCGTCATGTTCATTGGGATAATGTTCCCCAATTACTAGTAACCCAGTGACTTCTTCTATTATTTCTTATGTCATGACAATCGTTAAACCACATACGGTTGCCTACCCTTCCTTAAAGGTATTCATAAATTCATCTTCTACTTCCTCATTAAAATCTGATAATTAAAGAAAATAACCCAACCAACCACATGCATTCAATCTCCTGACTGCTTCAATGTCTGCAAGTAAAAGACCATGATGCAATGGTTCTCATCTCTATAGCTGCCCATCCATTTGTTTTCAATATCCAGCCTCCAAATTTTTGCTCACCAATTTCTCTGTTAATCTTTCAATCTCTCGTGCTCTAAAAATACCTTCTTTCCTTCTTGAAATTCAAATGCACTTCTTGAAAACACTAACTTTCTCTCTTAATTCCTATGTTATTTTAGCATGAAACAATAATAATGACATTTTAACAGAGGACATTATAACTTTAACTACACGTTTCCACACAATTTAATTATAATCTTTTCAAGTCACATCAACTTCAGAAAATTAGAATTTGTAGTACAACAAATATGTGGGAATAAAGGAAATTAATGAAACAAGGCCTATGTACAGCTTTGAAATGACAAAGAAGTGACAAAGATAGCTTAGTAATGATATTGGAACTTAATACACTTCCCCTGCCCCCTACTAAACAATTACAAGTGTCCTCACTTGGCACATTCGACAAAGGATGGGGAACTGACGTAACACTTTAATTATATATTTATTGCGGTACTATATATAATTATTGAGATCTATGTCCTAAAAGTGAGTAAAGATTGAGAAAGTTGTACTTGACAGTTGTTTACCGTATGCATGAAGAAAATATGGTGAGAGTGAAATGATGCTAGGGGCTGCATGTGTCAGTTGACATGGCTCTTATTGAAAACATTGAAAATAGAAAAAGTGGATGACGTGGATTGTGAGTGGATGGAAGAGAGAGAAATGGATTAATGGGTTGGAGAGAAGAATAGAGAAAAATGAATGGAGAAATGTACTTCATATGAAATGAAGTTTTATTATGGTTGGTCTTTGAAGGCATGTTATTTTGAAGTTGCAGGAACAAGGTTTTCACCTTCTGCTGCAGGAAGTATTATCTGTGGTGCTATTGAAGTTTGCTTGTGGAACTGCTGCAGGAAGTCCTCCTTTATTTGGGGCTTGTAATACAGGCGCACTAATGTCTATTGATGAGTAGTTTGAATTGCACTAGAGCTATCTTGGTCAACTAGACTACTCCTTTGTTGAAGACATATTCAATTGCATAAGGTCCCAGCCATCTGGTCTGTAACTTTCCTAGAATTTCTTTGAATCTAGAATCATATAATAATTCCCAATCACCTACATGAAACTACTTGCTCTTGATATGGGAATC
Organism: Chamaecyparis obtusa; assembly: GCA_027943335.1. Classification (NCBI taxonomy): domain Eukaryota; kingdom Viridiplantae; phylum Streptophyta; class Pinopsida; order Cupressales; family Cupressaceae; genus Chamaecyparis; species Chamaecyparis obtusa. Next base: position 1,268,293 of record BSBK01002242.1, read on the forward strand.
GTGCCACCTCTTCCATTATTTCTATACCAGCTTCATGCGCTCCAATGCGGATTTATGCATTTCATCTAAGGAATTGAGGTGTAGAAGGCATTTTGTTTGCACTGTAGGAAGATTGATGTTTAATTCCAATGTTGTACGCAATGTCTTGTGCTCGAATTCAATTAGTAACATTGTTGCCTTCCCATATACTAATTCAAATGGGGTGAATCCTGTGGTTGTCTTCTAGGTTGTGTGGTAGGCCTAGACTGCTTCTGTGAGTCAACTGCTCCAATCTCTGTGGTGCAGTTGAACTATTTTTGTTAAGATGGCCTCAATTTCTCTATTTGTGACCTCTGCCTATCCATTTTCCTATGGATGGTAAGGGCTGGACTTACGATGCCTGATATTATATTCCTTCATTAGTTCATTGATCATATTTGATGTAAATTGTTCTCCCTGGTCAGTTACAAGTTCTCTTGGCACTCCATAACGGGTGAAGATATCCTCATACAAAAACTTTGCTACCTTTTGATCTCGTGCATGTTGCATGACTTTTACTTCCACCCATTTGGTCAGATAATCTGTGCAGACTAGGATGTAAGATTTCCCTTTTGAAGGAGGATCTATTGGACCAATGAAGTCCATGCCCCATTTGTCAAATGGTGTTACCACCACTTGTGGGTTGAGTGGCATTTCATATAATTTGGATGGACGACCCATCCTATGGCATTTATCATATTTTCATGTATAGCTGGCTGCATCCTTGTGAAGTGTTGGCCAATAGTAACCTATTGTTAGGATCTTCAGAGCTGTTCTCTTGGCTGTAAAGTGGCCTCCACATGACTCATCATGAAAAGCGTGGAGTATATCATATGTCTCATCCTCTCACACACACCTTCTCATGATTTGGTTTGGATTAGTATAAAATAAGGTGTTGTCAATTCAGGGGAATTGGAAACTTTTCTCAACAAGCATTTTTTTTTCCTTTGGAGAGAAATATGAGGGCATTTTACTGGCTGCAAGGTAATTAGCTATGTCAGCATACCATGAATTTTTTACAGTAATATGAAACAGGTGTTCATCAGGGAATGTATCATCAACCAGAGTAGTGTTTGTATTAGGATTCTAAATTCTGGATAAATAGTCAGCCACTACGTTTGCTTTCCCTATCTTGTCAATAATGGTTATATCAAATTCCTGCAAAATAAGAAGCCATCTTGATAGCCTGCCTGTGATGGCATGTTTGTTCATTAGATATTTGATTGTTGCATGGTCAGTGTGAACAAAGATGGGATAACCTGTTACATAATGACATAATTTGTTTAAGGCATAAACTATAGCCAATAATTCTTTTTTAGTTACTGTGTAATTTAATTCTGGTCCATGTAGGCTCTTACTGATATAGTAAATGACATTCTTAAAGTTACTAGGCTTTTGTCCTAACACAACACCTATTGCATAGTCTGAAGCATCTGTATGTATGTGAAATGGGAGAGACCAATCAAGTCCTTTAAGGATTGGTGTAGTTGTTAGAAGTGACTTGAGCTACAGGAAGGATTCATCACAAGATGATGTCCATATAAACTCAGCCTCTTTGGTAAGCAATGTGTACAAAAGACTAGCTATTTGACTGAAATTATGAATAAATTTCCTAGAGTAGCCAACATGTCCTAAGAAAGATCTCACATCTTTTTGCTTAGTGGGTGTGGATAATGTGAGTATTACCTCAATTTTGGCTGGGTCTACTTGGATTCCTACTGCTAAAATGAAATGTCCAAGGACAATGCCTTCTTGCATTAGCATAAAACATTTCTCACTATTGAGGGAGAGATTGTGTTCCTTGCATCTGATCAACACCTTTTCCAGATTCTGCAGAGCTTCTTCAAAGGTCACCCCAAATGTTGTAAAATCATCCATGTATATCTCCATGCAATCATGTGAAATGTCAGCAAAAATACTAATTACAACTCTCTGGAATGTTGCTGGAGCATTACACAACCCAAATGGTATGAAAAAATATGCATAAGTCCCCTAGGGACATGTGAATGTAGCCTTTTCCTGGTCATCTGGAGCAATAGTAATCTGATTGTATCCACTATATCCATGAAGAAAGGAAAAATACTTTTTACCGGCTAAAGTATCAAGTACTTGATTAATGGAAGGTAAGGGGAAATGATCTTTCTATGTGGCTCTGTTTAATTCCCTGTAATCTACATAGATTCTTCATTTAGTCCCCTTTTTAGGCACTATGACCAAAGGTGATACCCATTTACTATTAGATATAGGATATATAAAGCCAACATCTAGCAGCTTTTGTAACTCTATTTTGACTATCTCTCTTAATGCTGGATTAATCCTCCTCTAAGGCTAGCAGAGTGGTAGACTTCCTTCATTGATATAAATCGTGTGAGTACAGAGTGTGGGGCTCAGTCCCTTCATATCCCCATAGTCCCATGCAAATACTTTTTCATGTGTTTGTAGGAGTTTAGTTAATTGCTCCAATTGTTGTGAAGGCATCTTATTATTTACATGGAGGTTATGACCCTTGGAAAGCTCAATAGTAGTTGTAACATCAAGCATGGATACTTTAGAGATAGGACTCGTGACTACTTCACAGGGTAATAAATGATAGGTAATATTAGGTTCTGATAGCAAAGAATAGTCCTCAACATGGTCCTCATATGTAGTTAACTCCAATACAGAGCTCTCAGCTATGTCTTTGATCACGACACAATCATTATTAAGAATGCTCCAAATTACTATGTCTTCCTCTTGTAACTTTGGAAAGGACTACCTATGTAACATCATGAGCTGAACCACAGAGTTCAACTCTTCTTCCCCATCTCCTAAATTTGGCCATATAGGGGTGCTTAAATCTGGGTGGGGTTGTGCTGGAGGATATAATGCTAGTTTCTTAGTTGCTTGCCCATCTGAAATTGTCATGTTCCCTGATCTACAACTACTGTCACTAGTACATTTGACCTAGTTTTTCTACCAAAATTTTTGACCAAAAAATAAAAAAGGTTTTTCTTGGTCGGATTATAGAAGGAAAAATTTGTTTTTTTTTGAATTTATGCCAGTGTTTGTTGAAATAGAGACAAATTTCATGGTGGTCAAAATTTTGACAAACACAGGCATAAGTTAAAAAAAAGGTGAATTTCATTTCTCATTTCATTATTTCATTTGCGAAAAAAAGAAGGGCAAGGCGCGCGAAGGAGATACGTCCCAACTTGACATCATGGGGTAGAAGCAAGAGCTTGAGCTTAATCTTTACATAAGGTATGTAGCAGAGGATTATTAATTCATTCATTTTTGTTTTCTTTTCTATGTATTGAACAAGGGCTTCCTTAAATGTTCTTATTTTCGGGTGTTAAAAATAATGAAGGGTTTGAGATCTTGTGTCTATCTGCGGGTTTATGCATAGGATTGTGGCATTTGGATTTACATAGTTGAATGTGAAATGAATAAGTAGCTTTTGACTGTTATAGCAAGTTCTGTTATGTTCAAAACCGGATTCAAAACCCTTGTTCTCAGCTCTATCATGAATTCATGACCCTAATTTGCATCTTCTCCATGGGATTCCCAATGCCGCTAGATGAAAAGTAAATTAGGGTAATGTATTTTAATACATCCAACACTCAGAATTTGGAAGACGGTTCCATTGCTTCAAGGCCGATGCCCTAAGCAAATCTCTGTCAATAGACTTACAAGAAAGAATAATAGTAAATCTTTGTTATGGAGTTTAGACCTTAACTTGCAACTCCTCCATGGGAATTCAATGCCATTGGATGGAAAGCAAGTTAAGGCGATGTACATAAAGATTCTAAACACTCAAAATCTAGAAGATTGTTCCAATGCTTCAAGGCCGATGCCCTAAGCAAAATAAAATTCATGTATTTAGCCAGTGGAAGAAATGAATGTTTGCAGCAGCTTTGAAAGTGTATTAGTTTCAAAGACTATCTGATTCGGGGTCCTTGATAGTCATTGAAGACAATAACATCAGTCTCAACACCCACCTTTGAGCCATTCTAGTCAACCCTAACCTAACTTGATCAACTAGGTTAGAGTGACCTGAGACCGGTTGAAGGTGCTGGATAAGACTGACTGCTATTGCCTTATGGATATGAGATAGAAACATAGATCAATAGGAAACCCATGCTAAGTAATTATGACTGAATTTGTCAATAGATTTGCAGGGAAGATTACTGTTGCAGACTAACCGAGAAGTAGTAAAACTCAGAGTATTATATGTTTGGCAGTTGGAAGTGCCTTACATGTTTGTGAGACTGTAACCTAAGAAGTATAAACAAGATTGTAATACTTGTTAGAAGTTAGGAATTGATTAAAGAAAGGTATGCTATTGATACCGGTGAGAGAGAGAGAAACAATGTTACTTAAAGATTTTGCAAGTTCCATTCAAGGAGATTGATAGTTGGAAGAATCATCCTGTGGTAATCTCTTGTCAAAAAAATTGACAAGGAAAATAAATGAGGTATCTATATAAGTATGGGGATATTGAAAGTATGAAAACATAATAATTGATAGCAGAGAAGGAAGTGATTATGTTCATTAAAGATAAGAGAAGTCATCTAAGATCATGTTATAGTCATGTATGTTAGTCACAAATACCTAATTCTAGTCAAAGGACAGCCCTACAAGGAAAATGTAGAAAATGGTTGTGTTAAGATCCTTCTTATAGTTAAAATATAGTTATCAACATTGAAAAAACACTCTTGATAAAGATAGTGATTAAGTCACAAAACCAGTCCCAAGTATGAATGATAATGGAAGCCTTGACAACAAAAAATTGATGATATTAGGATACACAAAAAATGAATTGGTATTGACTGTGACAAGAAAGTAATGAGAGTATTTTTAAGTAAATCAATAGTATCACTAGGAAAAAAATCAACATAGTCTTGAAGAAGTGGGTGATATCAAGAGATGCTCCAATTCACCCAACTTCAAATCTCCAACTGAAACTGCAAACTGACATGCCAACCTCAAAGAATACAATCACCTGTGTAGTTAAAATCCAACCAAGCATCATCACTCTTATACATCTAAGCTTATAAATAGCTTAAAAGAATTTATAAATATTATCTCCACTTGCTTTCCCTATTTCACCTCTAAAAATTAATCCTTCCTTGAGTAATGACATTGAAAATCTCTTTAACTTAATATCAATTTCTTGCATTTATGTAGAAGTTAAATTTGGTGGTGAATCATTTGAGCTTGAAAAATTATGTTTAAAATTATTCATGAATTCTCAACTGATTATCTTTTTTGTTATTTGAAAATGGTTACTATCAAAAAACCATCAATTTTATGAGTGTTGATAAGCTCTTATTTTTTCTTTTTTATAGCTAGTCAATGATGTGATCATAGTGATTCTTTGAGGTCTTCCTATCATTTAAAAAAAATTAGTACGTCTAAATCAAATTTGCAGACTTCTCCAACCTTACGTTGAATATTCTAATCATAAAGTATTAATCTAAAGTATTCACTTGACATGTTGCCATAAAACCATTATTGACTGTTATAAATGGATCACAATCAGAAATATTGATGAAGAAAAAAGTTTGCGCACAATCATATTCAGAAGTATTTATTATACCTATGAATTGTGCAAATCTGATAGATCTTGTCATAAATAGATTAAAAGAACTATTAAAAAGAAATTGAGAAGGTTTAAAATAGATCAAACAATTTTAAATAGCATATTATGTTTTGATTGGTAAGTTATTCAGTTGAAAATTGGGCAAGCCTGAACAGTACATTCTATGTTTTGATTTTTTTATGTATGACAAGCCTAAATAGTAAATTCTATGCTTTGATATTGATATGTCTACGTGATTCATCTGAAATAATCTAACATGAAACTAAATTTTTTACATGAACATAAAAATACATAATATTCCAACCAACCATATATAAATGACCCAAAAAAAAATCAAAATTTCAAGGTTCTTCAAGGAGTTAAGTATGCAACCACTGAAAACTCTTGTAAAAACCCCTTAATTTGCTAATAATTAGCATCTAAATTCAATAGCCATTGAAAATTAAAGAGCTTATTTTGGTAAAATACATTTTCAAGGCTTGAACCTCCTCTACATAAAGGTAAAACACCAATTTTGACATGAACTTTTCACAATTCCATTGATTGTTGCTATCATCAAATTTCCTTCAACTACTAACCCTAAAAATCTCCTTCGTGTGCGCGCTACCCTTTTTTTTCGCAAATGAAATAATGAAATGAGAAATGAAATTTACCTTTTTTTTTACTTAGCAAGATTATGTATAATCAAGATTATATTTTATACTTAGCAAGATCTTGCTAAGCATATTAATATTAAAATCTTGCTAAGTATAAAATATAATATCTTTATATCATCTTTGAAAATTATGTAATAAATACTCTTTGCACAGGCACGACACACGGTCTGACTACCGCATGGTGTATGACATAAACATTGGAGGAGGCATGGCATCCCATGGGACATGGGACATGGGGGCACAATTTTCTACGAGTGCAAATGCCTATAACTGACTTTCAAACTACTTGCCCATTAGTTTTGTGCATTTGCTAACAACTAGACTCCAATCTTTAATCTAATCCCTAATACGTTGTTAAAAGTTTACGTCTCATTAAGACTACTTTAATTTATTCCTCTTTCAAACACAAAATTCCATTGGCATTAAGTGTGATAGAACTTAGTTTCCATCAAAAAAAATATTTCAGATTGGTAATGGATAAGTCTTATTTCAATGACAATTATCCTTTGTTTTAGACCTTAATGAATTCTAACCAAAATCAGCTCATAAAATCTTGATTGTCTCTATGTGCACCCAACAACACATGTAGTATTGTGAAAATCATATCACTGGGAGCTTACCCAGCAACACATCATTTAAAACCATTATTGGTCATTTCCCAATCCCCTAACCTAGGACCAAATCATGAGAAAGAAAAGGACCATTGGTTTAGTTTTGTAATTTTTTTAGGAACAATTTGGCCAGTCACTGTCTACACAATACCAGTTACTCCTTTGGTATCACAAACAACAAAAACAACAAAAATAACAAAGTTCTTGAATACACCAAGAAGTACCAAATGATGAATGCTCAATTGTTGTAATGGAAAAACAATATCAAAGCATCCCCCTCTTTCTCATTGCCCGAAAAATCAACCGGGCACAAACAAGAAGAAGGCAAATAGGCAGCTGGCTAATAAATTGGGAGATTGGTTTTAGATATAATCTTTAAGTATTATTTTTGGCATAGCTGTAGATTTCTTAGTCATCTCCTATGAATGTAATTGAAATATTGTTAGGCTTATTCTTTGTCTTTAGAAGTGGAAATTTTTATTGAAAGGTTAATGACCTCAAGAAAGAACATGTTTGTGTGAAATAAGATAGAAAATGTGTGATTGTTTGTAAATAGTAAACACCAGTGACATAATATTGTTGTGCTTAATTTGATTATATATATATATATATATTTTAAAAAAAAAAATTTCTGTCGCTCTTTCGACCAACAAAGTATAGACATATTGACGAGAAAGCTATACGTTCAATGTTTATTGCGATGATTGTACATCACAATTTTGACCCACATTGGTCGCAGAGATAAATGCTATAGCCGACAATTCTTCCAGGTTGAAGCAATGATTTCAACGTCTTTTCTATTGATAATTCAACCATTGTTGATGACGCAATTTCGATGGAGATTTCACATGTCGTATTATCAACTAAAAAACTCCGACGACCATTATGGTCGATTAGCCGAGCAATGGGCATCTAATAATCAACTAAAACTCGTCAAAAAATAAGCTAAAATTTACTAGTGTGTTTGCACCAGCTATTGCTAACCACAGACATCCTAAAATAACAGGGTAACCGGCAAGATTGACCTTTGGTCATAGAATCATGAAATCAATAGGATATTCCTAGGAATCTAGGGCAACTATTATGTCTTCTATCATCCCATCAGGGGTGACATTAGAACTACCTGCTAGTTGCAAGATTGTTGGAGTAGCTCGTAATCCTTCTATGCTCAGTTTATTCATAGTATCCTTAGTCATTACATTAATGGCAACACCTAAGTCTATTAAGGCATTTTTGACAGACTGACCATTAATGATGATATTAACAACCCGACTCCCAAGATCAGAATATTTTGGAATTACAAGTTTTCCCAACATAATATCAGCTAACTTTCCTATAACATGAACTGTTTTAGGATCTTCTTTCTTTCATCTAGGCTTTTTGAGACAAGCTTCCTTGATTTCTTTTCCATAGATGGGAACATCCTTAATGGCTTGAAATAGAGGAATCTAGACATGCATGCTTTTTAGTTGGTCAAGGCTATCAAATGGTTGGTCTTCTTCTGGTGTAGGTTTGTCCAGGCTAAGTATCTAAGGAAAATGAGGTTTAACTGATGTCTGAACATTAGCTAAATCAGAAACATTAGCTAGGGAAACTGTATTTGGAAAAGCATCCTTTGGAAGTGGTACAGATGTTGCAGGAAGGTCTGGCACTTCAGTAATAAGAGGTGGTTTAGGTGTAGGCAAGGTAGTACCCGATCTTAGGTGTATATCATCTATGTTGAGTGCATAAGAAGGGTACTGCTGAGCATCAGTATCATACAATTGTTGTTGTTGTTGACTATTTGGATTTGGTTGTGGCTAAGCAACTAACTGTGTCTTCTTTTGAGGACCTGTATTTGTAGGAGCTGGCATAATTGCAGGTGTATTAATTGGAGGTGGCAAAGGTGGATATCTAGGATTCGGATTAGGCCATTGTTGAGGTCCTCTCCACTAGTTAGTGGGCTGCCAATTTCCTTGTGGTGATTACCATTGGTTTGGAGGTTGTGGCCATTGGGGTTGTTGTGGATTAAACCACTGGTTCTATTGATTATTGGACCAGACACTATTCCAAGTAGGTTGATCATATTGAGGAGGGCTTTGTACATTTTGATTTTTCCACTGACTATTATAAGGATTTGAAATTTGTAGTGGGTTTTGAGGCATACCTTATCTCGAGGCCCATGGTCGACATTGAGAAACAAAGAACACTTTCTCGTCCTCTCTTTCTATCTTTAAGTACTCACTTGGAAGGTGTTGATTCTCCAGGTTTGCGACCAGCTTGCAGTGACAATCCTTCTTTTGCTTGCGGCAATGGTGATAGTATTCAACGAGTTGTGCCTCTGCGTCTGCATGCTTCTTCTTGGTAGTCATCATGTCCAGGTGTGTAGCAACATCATTAATGATGTCTTGCTTGAAGTCTAATAGCATGTTTGATATTTCTATCTTGGAAATGTTAGAGCCACTTCCTTTTGCAAGTGTTGGATGGAATCCTCTGCCCTTCTTTACTGCTACTCTAGAATAATTCAAATAAATCTTCTTGAGATCATCCCAAGAAGACTGAGATATATCTCCTCCAGCCATAATGTCCAATGCTTTTAGGCATTATCATTCACTCCTCTTCGAAAGATTAGATTTTTTGAATCCTCCTGTAGTGCATGTTGAAGATTCTTTTGTAGATTGCATAATAAGTGTTATATGTAGTCCTCCAGGAACTCATCTTCCTTCTGTGACATTCAAAAAATGTCATCTCCTTTTAAATCACCTCCTTTGCAGCATTCCTTATATTTATGTAGAAATAAATCTCTCATTCCAACCTAATCAGTTATTGCATTAGCTCCTAAGCCCATGAACCATCTGAGAGCTGACTCCTTCAATGTTGCTAGAAACAACTTAAGCTTATGACTATTAGTGTTATAGTCAAAAATTTGACACAAAATATCAAACTTGAACAAAAAGGTGTTAGGGTACTCTGTAACAAGGCCATAGAACTTTGGAAGGGCCGAAGTAGGTATGTTCTTGAGATTACGATTATTGATAAGACTTGGAATAGGAAATGGAAAGGTAGGAGCTGCCATTACTGGAGGTGCTGGATAATGAAACTGCGGCTGGTAACTATTATTAACCAAAAGGTTTTGGTCAACAGGTGGTCCTAGATTGGAATTATTGAGGAAACTGGCTAATATCTCTGCAAAAGGGTGAATGTCAAATGGATCAAGAGGATCACCTTCCTTTGAAGATGATGTGCATCAAGAAATGGTAACTCAAGCTCTTCAAATTCTTCTTTCAGTTTAACAGGTTCTTTTGGGAGAAATATTCCATGAACATCTCGCCTTCTTCGATGCATGCAAGTGAGTTGATGAACTTGTGAAGAAAGCTCACAACTACTCACTATTGACTAAGAAAAAGAAACTAATCTTAAAAATAAATGACTCATTAAGGCTCTTAGTTTGACACCATCCCCGGCAGCGGCGCAAAAAATGAAGAGTCTCACAATAGGTAATGATAATCATGCCATTGTCTCTCTTAGGAATAATGTATTCATACTAAGGATTACTTTTCCCATCATGAAATGCATTTAGATTGTCAATCCAGAGACGTAGACTTGAAATGGGACAACACAGTTTGTGCACCAAGTTCCTCAAAGATTCATACTACCTATGCTACAGGAAAGTAAGCACACTTAACTACTCAATGAAATTACTACTGAAAGCTTGTAACTTATCCTAAGCCTGTTTAAAAACTCAAAGTGTTCACTATGTTTATCTCTGCAAGTGCTGAAGGAATATTCACAGTAGTAATGCTGCAAGAGTAAAACAATAACTTCTACTTGAAAGCACAGAAAATGCAAAAAGCAATTCTACTCTATCCTAATCTACTCCACCTCCCAAGTGGGCCCCCTTGGTTGGTTTCTGCTAACTACTAATACAGAAGATACTTCAAAATCACTCTTTCATTATATTCTCATAAACTAATTACAGAGTAATGGAACAATACATGAAGAACAAAAAAAAGTAACTTTGTTATGATAAACACAACATTTGAATATATTTTCTCATTACCTAACTAAACCAATCAAATCTCTTTATATAGAGGGTTGATGCTTATTGAAAGCATGAAAGTAAAGTTTGACTAAGTCTTCACCATAGAAGATGGAAATATAACAACCACAACAGATTACAATAAAGTGCAGATAACATAATAATAAGCACTGAGTAAATATAGCAGAGTTGTTTCCTATATTCTCTGGAATGATGGCTCCTTTCCAGTAGCAGCATGATCCTTGGAATTGTCCTGACTTTCTCCATCATGGCTAGAACTCCAATGCCTCTTCTTCAATGTGTTCGATCCACTCTTTAGCTGCTCCTTGTTTTCCTGGCAAGTTAGTATCATTTGGTATGTATACAAGTCAACATTTCAATTCCTACCCAAATATTAGAACACAGATTGAAGTAGCTATATGAAGTACTACAATTTATATATAATGTTCAACAAAACATATCATTCTAACTACCCATAATCTTTGTGGTTCTAACTGTACTTATCACAAGTTCACATAGGTATAGGTTCATAAATGTATTGGAAATGTTTCAATAGAGCATAAAGATTATAACAAAATAGAGACAATAAATTGTCTCATCAATCCCTATCGCTCAAATCCTCCTCAAGAGGATGTTGATTCATGTTCCCATCAGAGTTGTTCTCGTAGTCTTCATTGTCTTTATCCTTCCCAAAGATATGAAATTCCAAGTTAGTAGGGATTTCCTCATCCATAGACCTGATATCCTCTTTGTTGGAATTATCATTTGCAATATTAACAACCTCATTGCTATCTTCCTTATCATAATTTTCTCTTGTATTGCACTGAAAATCTTGATAATCCACTCCCTCATCAACATGTTTTCTATCTTCACCGTCAACCGAGGTTTCAGGCTTATCTGTCTCCCTATTATGAGAAACATCCTCCTTAGCATCAGAATAGTTAGTACGATCCTTAGTCACTTTAGGATTCTCCTGGACATTCCCGAAATACACATCCACAATATCAATAATATTTTTTGTGACATCATTAGGATTCACCTAATCCACCTCTTGAGTAGCTTGAGAGTAGGGAGTGGTCACATCATCATGCCCCTTGATAGAATCAATAACATTCATAGTATCCTCCCCTTGAATAACCCTATTCTCCTTATCTTCTTTCACAGTCTCATCTTTGCCCACTTCTTCAGCCACTACCTCCTAACAATCTTTAAACCCAGAAGCCTCATGAAAGTTAGTGTTATCCTTTTTAACCCCAATATTATTTTTTCCTGAAGAATCCTTCTCGGCCTCCTGACCATCCTTCAACCTAGTTGTCTCAATGTCAGTCTTAGAGGAGGAAGGGGCTTTTTTGCTTGAGGTGATTTTCTTCCTCAAGGGAGGACCAGCAGAGTTCTTCCCTTTTTTGCTACTGATCTGAATAGGTATGGGCTCAGGGATGTGGTCCCTAGCATACTCAACAATTAGAAGAATAAGCCCAACATGAAGGATGGAGAAATTCTTTTTCCTATGTTCGATGATGCTTTGGTTCAATGAGCTTAACAGAGAAAATGGAAAAGAAATCCTAGTTTGGTGCCTGAAGTGATTTACCAAAACAAAGTGATAATTATAGACTCTAGAGAATTGGCCTTCTAGAGTGAAATACTCCATAATAATCCTAATGACAGATCCCCAGATATTCTCAATATTGTCCATTTCAACATATTATTTCTTACCTTTGATCAAGAGGGAATGTTCTTCATCAGGGACAGGAAAATCCTTATACACTTTGTTGCCCACTTTCTTCTCTTTAGAATACTACATTCCATCAAGAGGGAGGCTTGTGATAACCGTGAGAAGCTCCAGAGTAAGGCTAAAGGATTTTCTAGCCAGCTTAACAGCTCCCTAGCTTATCCTAGCTAGCAGCAAACACTTCAAAAACCTCCTTATCATTCCCATGCAAATGCTTCAGGAACTGGTGCACTTTTCCTTTTTTTAATTCCTTCCAAATATCCTTATCATGCCTCCATTTTCAATAGGCTAGTTCCTCCCTCTTTAGTTCACCTCCCATTGTAGAAATTTCACCCAAATCCTCAGTCTTAACAAATTTCTCTCCTTCGAGTGTTGTGTTAATACAATACAGTCACCCAAGATTTGCTTCAAAGAATAGGGCCAATTCTTTTGTTTTGTAATCCAAAAAGCATGCGAAATCAGGAGGAAGTGACTAGTTATAATAACCTGGCACATCATCTTCAGAGAAATCATAATGAGGAATAAATTTAGAAAAGTGTTCATTATCGAGTCCTTCACTGATTGTCACATGACCTTCGGCTTTCTTGAAGACTGGCTTGCATAATTTTCTATAATCATTATTAGCATTGCTTATTATTGTAATACCCCAAAAATGGGCTATAAGTTCATTAATCTCCTATATCAACAATTCAAATGAAATTGACATCAAAGTCCTAATCTAAGGCACATCTAAACATCATCGAATCCTAATTGATTATCTTAAATTCTGCATCGGGGAATATTCCTAGCAATATTCCTAATTATCTTAATTATCTTTAATTTAATGATTATTTGGTGATAAATCACATTTATCCTAAGTTTGATTAATTGAATATTTTCATATTTAATTAATTAGATTTAATATCTTGCCACTTAATTGTTTAATTAAATTTAATTCTATCTATTATTAATTGTATTATTTAATTTTGACAATAAATCCAATATCCTATGAATAATTGATTAAATTCTTATTTAATTGATTAAAGCAAGTTGTCATTATTTAATAATATAGTTTTTAATAAAAGTTTAATAAAATAGTTAATTAACCCATAAATTAATTATTTTATTTCAAAAATCAGTAAAGTTGAGCATAAATCACTTTATTTATTTATTAAATCATAATTATCCATGTGCACATTCAAGGACCAGTTAAACTCAAATTGGAAAATCAATGCAAGTTGTTAGCTTTTTGAAACTCAACATCTTTTTGAGTTTTAAAGTTGATCTAAACTTCTAATTCAAGTTGAACTGTGCTTTTACATGATTTTTGTGACTTAATTATTCGTTATTTAAAAATAACTCAAAAATCAACTTGAGTTATTTGAGTGATTTATGGCTTTTTCCATTTACCTCCAAAGCCTTAGATTTCTATAAAAAACAAGGCTCAGCTCTTCATAATTCATCTCTCATCATCCACAAATTTGCACAATCACGCTGGAGAATTGGAATTGGGAAAATCAAAGCTCTTGCGAATCGACACCTTTGTGAGATCAATCTTGTTTTGCATTCATTTAGATTCATATTTCATATCATTGTTAGATCAATTTCCATATTAGCATAGATTCATATCAGTTTTTCATTATTATTGCATAGAAAATATCAAAAAAAAATTAGCTTAATTGCATTCAATTCATATCTAGATTAATTGCATTCAAATCCTTCATTTAGGTGTCGTCTAGGTCACTGATCTCGATAACAATCTGAGAACATTAATCTCGCACCTACTAGAAGACAGTAAATCGCTTGGTTAGAATAGATTTCAATTCTGCATGATTTTGATTTTTGCTAACCTCTAATATTTTACTGAAGTGTTGTGTCTACAGATTAGGTACAATTTTCACACACACATTTCTGGTGCCCACCGTGGGGCAACCCACCTTTACATATTAGTTTTGAATTTTTGGGGGAGCTATAACCCTAAATTTTCAAAGATTTAATTTTATCTCTCAAATGGCTTGGAGTTTTTCTCTAAAATTTTTTTTCTAGGTTGGACACATATCAGAGAAGCTATATTAAAAAATTTAGAATTTTTTGAGATGTTTTGAATTTTTAATAATTTTTTCTTGAAAATTTATAAAAAATTAATATCTAACGCAAATCAGCATATTTTTGAGAAATTTTTATATTTTCGGAAAGATCTTTAAATTATACAGGAGGTCCATTCTTTTTATTTTAAATTTGGACACAATATAATAGCTCAGATAGTCAATTTACAAAAACTAGTCTATTTTGATAAAATGGGTCTCTAGGGCACAAATGAAGAGATTTTTCTAAAATTTTTACATTTTTGGAAAGATCTCTATTTTTTAGTAGGGGTCTCTATTTTGAATTTCTATTTTTGTGGCCAAAATCATATCAAAAAAATTAGATCTTGTTGACTAGGTCAAATGCAGCAAAAAAAATAAAGTTTTGTGATGGGTATACACTTGTTTTTTTTACATGGTTCAATGAATGATATGAGTTGTTATTTGGGCTAATTGCTAGTTATTATTACTAATAATAATTGATTTTTAGAGCTAAACCTATGGTTTTCATAAGTTGAATATATTTTGCATATCGTGTTTGCTTGTTTGCTTGTTGGAGAGTTCGTCACTTGCTTGCATGGAAAAGCTCAACAAGAATTGCTAAAAATCAGGTAAATCTACTAAGCACATTGCAAGGATCCTAGGTATTCTCCTTCATCTAATAACATTTCAATTTGGGGCTTAAAATAAATCTCTCGTGTGTCTAGCTTGGGTGATTCTTTTCATGCTTTTGTTTTACACACTTGCATAATTAATACTAGGTTGTGATCCCTTAAGGATCCATTAAGTAGTCTCAGATACTTGTGATTGATCTTGATTGCTATCTTGGATTATTGGACTTGCTAATCCACCAGCCCCTCATTTCACCCCGTGGTTGCAATCTCAGTGCCATAAAGGGGAGGGGTCTACAGGAGAGAAGCGTTAATTGTTCCACTTGGCAACCCATTTGTGCTTTTAGGAACTCACTTGTTTTCTAAGTTGGGGACTCATTTTCAGCTTGTGTGAGGTGTTAAGTGTTCCACCTTGTGGACTCATCTCATATTCACTTTAAGCGTTAAGTGTTCCTCTTTCTAATTTTTGGGTACTTTTGGTAGATTTGCTTTTGGAAACATACATCTGTGCTCACATAGTAATTAGGCCCTATGAACATTATTCGTGATTCTTGAGAGACTGGATTCCCAGTGAAATCCTTCTTGATGACAGAATCCTTGTAGGTAGGGAGAATACTTAGTGCGTTTCACATTCAACTCGGTTAGTGCGTCTTCTCTTATTGATCGATACATTCTCTCCCAGGAGAGGTTGATAGATCACGTGGGGTAGACATCACGAACTTTGGTGAATCAAAATTGGTTAGTGCGTCTTCCCTTATTAATTGATACATTCTCTCTCCGGAGGGGTTGATAGATCACATGGGGTTGATATCATAGACCTTGGTGAGACAAACTTTGTCTTAGTGTGTCAGATTAATTTGCTTGCTTTGTTTGGGTTAAAAGTGAAGAGGTATCAAAACTTTGGATCTGGAGCCAAGTCCCCTTGTGGTATCATACTATGAGTCACCTTTAGAGAGGGTTAACCGTAGCGGACAATCCCTTCACAGGGTAAACTACATTGATGGAACCTCAAGTGCTAATAGCCATTTTCACCGTGGTAGTGACAACCGCTATATAAATGTCCTTGTGGAAGAAATATCCACGGGTATGGTTCATTGTTGGGTTGTCAGATCTCCCTAGCAGCTCCTGAAGATTAAGTTCTCGGATTGTGTCAAAACCTTGGTGCGCCAGGATTGGAGTTCACCCCTTTGGATCATAAAAGTTGTAGAGTCAAACCATTACTAAAAACCCTAGCGAGGCCAAATTTTCATTTTATAGGGTATATGTGCGTTATTGCAAAACATTTTTGGAACATACACAATTAGCACTTCTGAGGATTAGAATGAATAAGTCACTTGATTGTTCATGCGCAAGGTTGCTTTTGCCCTTGTTCATTGTTTTCAGACATGCTTGAAATCACATGCTTGTTGTTTTGCATGCTTGTTTATCTATCTGGTTACTGAAAATGAACAAATCTGTTACAATCCTCAAATCTAGACATTAAAATTTGCAAACAATCCGAATCTGAAAACTCAAAATTTTGCAAAAATAGACGTAAAATCCTTTTCTGGAGTCAAAAGTCATTTTAGGAGGTCAGAAAGTCATACGAGTTTCCATCAAGTGTCATTTCATTACAACCCATTTGTCATATGATTGAGTACCCAGTGTCGTACGAGTTTCCATACCAGCAAATTTTCAAAGTCAAAATCTTGCAACTATCGTATGAGATTTTCAACTGTCATTTCATTGCTACCCAACTGTCGTATGAGATTTTCAACTGTCATTTCATTGCTACCCAACTGTCGTATGAGATTTTCAACTATCATTTCATTGCTACCCAATTGTCGTACGAGTTTTGCAACTATCATTTCATAGCATACCCACTGTCATACGAGTCTGCAGAGTGTCGTTTGGAAAATTTTTGAAAGTTGTCAAAAAATTGTCAAAATTGCTAGATATTTAGCTTTTTCAGCCTAATTTTAGAATCTGTTGAACAAATCACTATGTCAAGAACAGAGCAGTAGCTATTAAGAGTCCAATCATTTTTCCTAAAGTGGCATTTTGAATTTGATTCAGCCTTCTGTTTAATTGATTTGAGTCCTTATCATCCTGTGTCAAAACCTTGTCATAACTATCAATCTTCAATCAATCATCAAAATGACTAAGTGTTGTGATATCTTGTCTGCTATCTTTTGGGAACCTGCCCATACATCTAGGGCACAGTATCCTTCATCCACATCTAATCAAATCTTCAAATCAATCAAACCTTGACAAGGTTGCGTCATCTGATCATCTTGATTCAATTCATTCTTCGGTTATCTGGATCTTATTCTTTTGTTTCACTTGAGGTGAATGGTGGAGACTAGAGCTTCCTCTCACAAGAAATCCATCACCACTACCCAAACTCTGACTCTTGAGCAACTCATCAATTCTGGTCTTTACGAGGACAACAGTCTTGGCAACTATTGATTAAAATCTGGTTACATACCCCCTCCATCAACTCACGGAGGTACGCAACATACCCCTCATCAATCTAATCTAGGGAGTCCACAAAATCCTACCATGTCTCAAGCAAGGACAAATTTTGGCTCTCAAAGAGCTCAATCTCAACATGGTGCAGATCAAGAACCCACACCTGAAGAAATTGCTCAATATCAAAACGATGATAACTTCAAACGAATGATGAAGCATTTGTTGAAAGAAGATAGAGAAGCATACTTTTTACAACTAGCTCATCAAGGAGCTAAACTTCCTCCCAAATTTAATGTTGAAGATATCATTACGCATGAGGAAGAAACTCCACTCACAGCTATGATGAAATAGATACATGCTTTACAAGTCAAATTTAATAGCCTTGAGAAAGAAAAGGAACCCAAAGAGTTCTCCATGGAAGCTCTATGCCCTTTTCCTTTTGACAAAAACTTGTATATGCCACCATTTCCAAAAAGAGTGGAGATGCCAAAGTATGATAAGTATGATGGACACTCTGATCCTCAAGATCATGTCAGAGAGTTCTGTACGCAATCCATGGAATTCATGCATGAACCGACCTATCTGATGCGTCTTTTTCTTAGATCTCTGGGAGGAGCATCCATTCAATGGTTTTCAAGATTGCCTTCTACTATCAAAACTTTTGAGGAGTTGATCAAATTGTTCTACCAGCAATAATCCTACAATATTCAGCACCCGGTCACCATGATCGATATCTGTAATCTCAAGCAATATCCAAGAGAATCATTCCTAACTTTCCTCAAGAGGTGGCGAAAGAAGTTCTCTCTCTATGCTAGACCGATTCTTGAAATGGAGAAACTTGAAATCTTTATCAATTACCTTGTTCCAGAAATCAATTATCCTCTACAAATGCAAAATCATACATCTTTTGATAAGATGGTGGATAATGCTATCAAAATTGAAAAAGTGCTTGTCAAAAAAGGAGAAATCACACTTCAAAAAGACAAGTACGAATCAGGATCCAGTTCTAAAGACAAGAACAAAAATTGGAACAAGAACAAAGGCATCGTCATAGATGGTGTTATTGACACTATCCGTGCCCCATTAAAGGCACCAGCCTACAATCTCACTCTTGGTACTCAAGCCATTAAAGCCTCAGAGCAAAAGTCTTCTCCACCATCTCAAAGGAAGCCAGAATACAAAAAATGGGATAAATATAAAAAATTTACTCCTCTAGGAGAGTCTTTAGAATCAGCTATGAAAACTCTATTGGCTGATAACACCATCTCTTTACCACCAATTTGACCGAATGCTCAGGACCCCAAACCGATATGGTGGAAGGAAAATGAATTCTGTGATTTCCATCGGAGTAAAGGTCACAAAACTAGTAGTTTCTATCACTTGAAGCATACCATTCAAGATCTAATCGATAGTGGAGACATCACAATTGACAATCCCATGAGCAATAACGATCATACAGCATTCACAGAACCATTTTCGAAACATGGTCAAGAAGTTTCAACTTCTCAGCCTAATATGGGGGCAAAAGTCAACTATGCCTACCTTGGAAATAATGCTATCATCAATATGGTTGAACCATGTCTCTCTGAAAATTGCAATGTCATCACAATTGTACGAAGAGATAGAAATCATTCCTCAGCTAACATAGTTACTCAATCACAAGCTCAAACGCATCTGAAAGGACAAATCCTAGATTCATCAAATATCCCTAAGGTGCCCTTCAATCTTTCATTTGCTTCTAAATAGAAGGCTACTTCCAAATCTTCCAATCCAAAGGATACAAGGCCTATGTCTTATAGCATTGTTCAACAACTCTAGCACACTAATGCGAAAATCTCCATGTTTGAGTTGCTTCGAATATCTCCAGCTCATAGAGCTATTCTTGATAAAGCTTTGCTCGGTTCCAATGTTCTTGATGACCTTGATTTAGATAGGTTCCAAACTATGGTTGGACATCTTACATCTCCACAATATATCTCCTTTTCAGAGGAAGATGACAACTCCTTGAGTCACCCACATAATCAGCCTTTGCATATAGAAGTCTTGATCCAGAACCGTAGAGTCAAACGTGTGTTGATAGATGGGGGCGCTGGCCTAAACATTTGTTCTTACAGCTTGATCACACAATTGGGATTTTCAGAATTGGCTATTGATCCTAGAAAGAAAATAACTATCAAGGCCTATGATGAACAAGAAAGATCTTCTAAAGGCACCATTGTCTTACCTATCAGAGTGGGTCCAGTTATCAAAGATACCATCTGTCAAGTTCTTGATCTACCTTTGGCCTACAACGTCCTTCTAGGGAGACCATGGATACATGAAATGCAAGCTATTTCTTCTACATACCATCAATGTTTGAAGTTTCCTTATGAAGGAGTAGAGGTTACTATCCCCGCAGATCTGAATACAACTTGCAACACCTTGAAGGAAAGTGCAGATAAGCTTGTACCTAATAACAGAGAATCTTCCATTGAACCAACTAAAGAAGCATCCACATCTAAAATAGAAGATCTTTCAAAAGAGGTTAATATCAAAGAAAATGGTATGGGAGAATATACTATCGAGCCAGTCTTATCTTTGACATCTCTCCCTATCTCACCTAAGTCTTATGGGCAATCTTTGAAACAATCCAAACCAGACTCTAAAGAACCTCTTGAAGCATATAAAAATAATTTTGTAGCAGAACAAGTATCCAAGCAAGAATTTGAAGAAGATGAGGCTATGCTATCATGGCTGTACAAAGATGAACCTGAATCTCAAGTTGTTCAAACTGGTGACTTTGCAGTCTCCAAACTCCCTTCCAAGTCATATGGTCCAGGAGATAAATTAATAGCTAAGATGGGATATTCAGGTAAAGGACCTCTAGGAATCAGAGGAAAAGGTCTTGAGGTACCTCTCCCACATACTGGTAGAGAAAATAAAAACAAAGTTGGCTTAGGATTTATGAAGAAACCCTATCACCTCAAAGGTAATTGCTCTCATGTCATAGAACAGATCGCACCAGGGGAACCTCTTCTTAAGAAAGAAGAAACAGAACCATCCGATAGTGATTCAGATAGTTTAGAACTCATCCCCTATGAAGAATTGCCTAAAGAGATCAAAGACCTTCTTGATGATAAAGATGATCCTATCAAAAGCATTAATGTAGTAGAAACACAAGAACCTACTATCAATCAAGAGATAGTTGCACCACAAGAACTAGATAATCTCGAAAACAATCAAGAAGAGGGAAGTGGTAGTGATTCTGAGACAGATTCTCATGAATATGAATACAAATCAAAATCGGAGGGTAACCCTTCTTGGGGTATTCATCCTGACTTTACTCATGTTCTAAGATTTCCTAGAGATCCTGAATCAGAAGATGAATCTAATGACTATGAATGGGGGGTCATCCCAGAACCAGATGAGCTTATCACAGAGAAACATGTTGATGTTATTCACCAATATGCACCTCAAACCAACATAAGTCTAGAGCGAAATGATGAACCTATTGAGTCTAATCCACCTATGGCTAAATTGGACTCCCATGATGACATTGAGCCTATTCATGAATTGGATGTCTTAAGTTGTAGTATCACCTTTGAACTCGAGCATCAGGTTAGGACCAATGATGATAGATCCATATCCATCAACACTATCTCCCAATCTTTCCCTACTTTGACTATCAAATATCCAGAACTTATTGATCAAACCTCCATGAATCTGAGCCATGGTATTTATACCTTCCTGAATGACTATGCCCTTGCTTGCTACCTCAATGCAGTTGAGCCTATGAGTACTTCCATCAGTGAACTGAGCGTCATCATGACCGAGTCGGATATCAAATATCTTAGTCAGAAAAACAAAAATAAAAAGAAAAAGAAAAAGAGTTCTGAGGGTGAATACCACTTTGTGGCAGTCTCAGAACCTACAAAAGTAAAAATAAAAGACGTATCCAAAGGTGAAAACCTCTTTGAGGTGCCTAAGGATGAGATATTTGATGTCCTTCTGAGTCATTTACGGGATAGATCTCCAATTCTAATTGAGCCCACTCAATCCATCAATTTGGGTACAATAGAGGAACCATGATTAGTACATGTAGCACAATCATTATCAGAAGAAGAGAAGAAAAAATTTACAACATTCCTAACAAAGAAGAAGATCAACTTTGCATGGAAATATTCAGATATGCCAGGATTGGATCCTAATCTCTTATAATGCATCATTTATCTATTGCTCCAAATGTCAAACCTGTCAAGCAAAAATTAAGAAAGATGCATCCTCATGTTGCACTCTTGGTGAAAGATGAATTAGAGAAGCTCCTGAACACCAGATTCATTCGAGTTATTGACTATGTAGAGTGGATCTCTAATATTGTACCTATTTCTAAACCAGATGGGTCAATCAGAGTGTGCACAGACTTTAGAGTTGTGAATAGAGCATGCCCTAAGGATGATTTTCCACTACCTAACATTGATATGATAGTGGACATGACTGCGGGTTTTGAGATGTATTCATTAATGGATGGTTTCTTTGGATATAACCAAATAAAAATTGCTCCAGAGGACCAAGAGAAAACTACTTTCACATGTGCATGGGGCACCTTCTGTTGGAATGTCATGCCATTTGGGCTTAAAAATGCT
Source organism: Chamaecyparis obtusa (assembly GCA_027943335.1). Taxonomy (NCBI): domain Eukaryota; kingdom Viridiplantae; phylum Streptophyta; class Pinopsida; order Cupressales; family Cupressaceae; genus Chamaecyparis; species Chamaecyparis obtusa. The sequence goes on from BSBK01002242.1 coordinate 1,290,653, forward strand.
GGAGCTACATATCAAAGAGCGATGACATCTATTTTCCACGACATGATGCATCGAACTATGGAAGATTATGTTGATGATACTTTAGCAAAATCTATGATCAGAACTAAACATCTAAAGGACTTGAGCATGATCCTAGACAGAATGGAAAAGTTTAGTCTCCGACTAAATCCTAAGAAGTGTGTTGTTGGTGTCACTTCTGGAAAGCTCTTAGGATACATAGTTTCAAAGAAGGGCATTGAAGTTGATCTGGCTAAAGTCAAGGCTATAATAGAGATGCAACCTCCCATGAATATCAGTCAAATGAGGATGTTGCAAGGAAGAGTTCAATCTATCAGAAGATTCATATCACAGCTAGCGAACATATCACAGCCTTTTACAAAAACATTACATAAAGGTGTGACCTTTGCATGGAATGAAGAATGTGAGAACAAATTTAACCATATCAAGAAGTATCTATCAAATCTACCTATCTTGATGCCTCCTATTCATGGGAAGCCATTGATCTTATATGTCTCCGCAATGGCCACATCACTGGGGGCATTGCTAGCGCAACATGATGAAGAGAAAAAGGAAAGATCCATTTATTATATAAGTAGAACATTGGTGGCGTATGAAAAGAACTATTCTATGATTGAGAAAGCTTGTCTCGCTGTGATCTTTGCATCACAGAAACTGAGACACTATATGTTATCTCATACCACGCATCTAGTAGCAAAAATGGATCCACTAAAATACCTACTAAGCAAGGCTGCCCTCATAGGTAGACTAGCTAAATGGGTCATGCTTCTAAGAGAATTTGACATTGAATATGTTGAAAGAAAAGCTATAAAAGGTCAAGTTATTGCTGATCAACTAGTAGATGCACCCATGTTTGATGACACACCAATGCAAATGGAATTTCTAGACTCCTCTATTATGCACCTATCTTCTAGAGAATCGCAATTATTCTTTGATGGATCCTATACACAGAATGGATCTGGAGCAGGCATATTGTTCATAACTCCTCAAGGATACTCCATCCCAAAAGCATTCAGACTAAAGTTCCCCTGCACAAACAATATTGCGGAATATGAAGCCCTCTTGAATGGTATGAAACTAGCAATTGAATGGAGAGTAACAGAGCTACACATTCATGGAGACTCTCAACTTGTTATTCATCAAGTCAATGATGTGTACCAAACTAAAGATGAAAAGCTCATTCCTTACAAGAGAATGGTAGATGATCTTAAGAAATATTTCATATCTATCACATTTGAGAAAATTCCTAGAACGGAGAACAAGACTGCCGATGCAATGGAAACATTATCTACTTTATTACAGCAGCCTGAACATGAGCTACGCTATGAGTTTTTGGTGGAAGCACTATCTTATCCTGCATATGACTCCCCCGAAACCTGCATGATCTGCACTGTTGTAGGTCATGATTCATCCCGATATAAAAATCTATTTTCCTATCTCCAAGACCAAATCATCCCCGATACCTTCAACCTCCATGAAAAGAGATACCTTATCCGTAATGCCTCTCGATATGTCATCATTGGTCACGATCTATACAAACGAGGTCTAGATGGTACGCTACTTAGATGTTTAGAATGGGAAGAGTCTCAACATGCATTAGAGGAAGTCCATGATGGTATTTGTGGGTCACACTTGAACGGTTTAACACTAGCTTGAAAACTTATTAGGGCTGGGTACTATTGGCTTGAAGTGGAGAAAGAGGCTATCAAATTTGCTAAGAATTGTCAAAAGTGTCAAGTACATGGCAACCTAATTCATGCTCCAGGGAGGGATCTAATCCCCTTTACAACACAATGGCCTTTTCATCAATGGGCATTTGATCTTATCTAGATGATTCATCCTCATTCTTCTAACGGACATACCCATATAATCACAACCACAGATTATTTTACAAAATGGGTCGAGGCGGTCCCTTTGACACAAGCAACAGGGAAATAGATATCTATGTTCATATTAAACTATATCATATGCAGATATGGGATACCTCATTCCATAATCATAGATAACGGTGGGCAATTCAGGAATAAAGACCTAGATGATCTATGTGCCAAATTCAAGATCACCCAACATTGGTCTTCTATCTACTATCCACAAGGGAATGGCCAAGTAGAGGCTTCTAACAAAAATCTATTAAAGATCTTGCACAGAATAGTAAACAAATCTGGCAGAGACTGGCATCTCATGATTAATCCAACTCTATGGGCCTACAGAACAAGTATCAGAACACCTATAGGGGCTACACCTTTTGCTTTAGTTTATGGGTCTGAAGCAGTACTACCTATTGAGGTCGAAATCCCATCACTAAGAATCAGAATGCATGGTCTAGTAACTGATGATGATTACAGAGTGTCTAGGTTGCAAGAACTGGAACTACTAGATGAGCACAGACAAGCAACGTATGATCATCTCAGAGTATATTAGAAGAGAATGTCTAGAGGCTACAACAAGAAAGTCAGACATAGGTTGGTGATCTAGTCTTGAGAGAAAATCCTAAAAATCAATCCCATCGAGAACGCAAGGGGAAGTTCGAACCCAATTGGCTGGGTCCCTTTGTCATCACTGCTACTTTTGGCTCTGGTGCCTATCAACTCTCAATGATTGAAGGAGAACAGCTCTGAGAACCAATCAATGTTCTCCATCTAAAGAAATTCTACGCCTAAGGCATTTAGTCTATGGTAAAATGTCTTGAAAAAACTATAAAAATCAGAAAAAGTCCTGAAAAAATGAACATCTTGGTGAAAACCTAGCAATAGGCACCTTGATGATTCACAAAAACATCAAAAAATATCAAAAGTACAAAAAAATTGAAAAAATGAAAAATACAAAAAAAAGAAAAAAAAAGAAAAAAAAAAGTGCCTTGGTGAAAACTTGGAAACAAGCGCCTTGGTAGCAAAAATAGAATCTCTGCCAAGATGGTGAAAACCCAACAAATGGGCGCCACTTGTTTCAAAATGCTCCATCTATCAGTACAATCTTGGTCTTTCCCAGCTTTTAGTCTTGCTTTAGTTTGTACATATCTCCCGGTTTGTTTTGCATTTCCAATTTTCAATAAGTCAGTTTGTCCACCAATCTGCTCAAGTGTCTGTATCCTATCAATGTTCAAACTTGGGGGCAATCAATGTCATATCCTATGGTCTCTAGTGTATCTTAGACGTATCATATCCACTTAGAGTCCTTTGAAGCTTCATGTGAGTTAGTTAGTTAGTCTTGTCTCCAGAAAGGATTTTGCATCTACAACATCAACATCAAACGCAAACTGAAAACAATCTGTGCTTTTCATGCTTTTATCTCCTTGTATGCTTACTGATTCACATTGAGATTTTTGCATATTGTGTCCCTTCGAGCTCTTCGATGATGTCCTTTATAGGATTTAGAGAGTGATGACTGGGGGCATAATCTCTTCTTTGTCTTCTGCTTGTATGTGAAAATCTAACAACTTTGGAAATTCTGGATTGAAATGGTGTCCGACTGTAAGAGCCTCTATCTCGAATTGGATGGCCATGCGTACCTCGACCATTAATACCCAAAAAATTCAAGGAAGTTTGATCTAACTATTATCCTTTTGAGTGAGTTCTTTCTCCTACTATGAAACACGATCTTACCTAAGGCTGTGAACGATAAAGGGTCACTACGGGTAATTCACATTGGATTTAGAATAATCTCTTGACTGTTTGATGTGTTTGCAATGCAAGGCGTATTCAGGTCATCACAATGTTTATGTTTTGATGCTTATACAAATTTCTATATCAAAATGGACATGATATTCAGGTCATCCTGGCGTTTGTGCCTTGGTGCTTATATCTAATCCGACATTTTGAAAACAAAATCAATATTCATATATCCATGGTTGTTGACCAGTGGGTGTTGTATTGATTCTTGCGCATACAAATCAATATTCATATGTCTATGGTTTTTTTTTTAGCTAGTGGGCATTGTATTGATTTATCCGGTTACCTAAAAGTTCAATGATGATAACAAATCGACACATGATCAGTGACTAGGTCCTAGGTCTTAGGTTGCATTTCATTCTGCATGTTTCTTTGCATTTTTGCATGTTGCATGATCTCACAATGGCTAAACGAGCTTCAATGCTTAAACAATTCTCCACTTGCATCTTCAAATCTAACAAGAGCTGAATCTCACACGAAGGTTCCTCCAATGAAATAGCAAGTAGAATCCTTTTTCGGGATCAAAATCAAAATCTGAGATCATTCATATTGTCAACTACTTGCATAATCGACCTTCAATCATCATAGGAATCCATAATTCAACTTAACTAATTATCTAACATCAAACTATCTAAATTTCAACTTGGTCAACCATGGTCAACCATGGTCAACTCATGGTTTAACCTAGTCAAACTTGGTCGTCTGGACCTCTAAATGATGCAGAATACATTCTTGAACGTGTTTAACCACTTCTCAAATCAATTTACATGCTTCTAAACCATTTAACGTTGACTTCTCTTGTTAGATTTCAATTTTAATCCCGAAGGGGGCATGGTATTGCACATCATTCAAAGTCTGTAATCAAATTTGAAATCATATCTTTGCTGAAATCATATCTTTCCTCAGTAATCAAGACAACAACCATGTCTAGTTGTTGATTCATCAAAAGACCTCATCGCACGGGGCAAATCTATCATCACTTGGGGCATATCAGATTCATCAAGATCCATATCAATCTGGTATTCTCCCAATCTTGTAAACTGTATCAATTTTTGCAACCATCGGATCATAGTGTTCTTTCCTTGGTTCTTCGGCAACTGAAGGGTTCAGATGTGATACCTGCTAGTTTTGCTAAGACAATTGAGTCTAGAACTGGTCACTCACTTCTTAGCAATCCTAAGGTTTGGAATCAGGTGTTTTGACACTTTTTTGTAATCAATATCAATCAGCTTCTGTCTCATATCAATTATCAATTTCGAATCAGTTTCATATCTCTATCAAACACAGTCTATCTTTGAACCACTGCGCTTCACACAGTAATTCAAAGAGAGGCAAAATGTAATACCCCAAAAATGGGCTATAAGTTCATTAGTCTCCTATATCAACAATTCGAACAAAATCAACATCAAAGTCCTAATCTAAGGCACATCTAAACATCATCGAATCCTAATTGATTATCTTAAATTCTGCATCGGGGAATATTCCTAGCAATATTCCTAATTATCTTAATTATCTTTAATTTAATGATTATTTGGCGATAAATCACATTTATCCTAAGTTTGATTAATTGAATATTTTCATATTTAATTAATTAGATTTAATATCTTGCCACTTAATTATTTAATTAAATTTAATTCTATCTATTATTAATTGTATTATTTAATTTTGACAATAAATCCAATATCCTATGAATAATTGATTAAATTCTTATTTAATTGATTAAAGCAAGTTGTCATTATTTAATAATATAGTTTTTAATAAAAGTTTAATAAAATAGTTAATTAACCCATAAATTAATTATTTTATTTCAAAAATCAGTAAAGTTGAGCATAAATCACTTTATTTATTTATTAAATCATAATTATCCATGTGCACATTCAAGGACCAGTTGAACTCAAATTGAAAAATCAATGCAAGTTGTTAGCTTTTTGAAACTCAACATCTTTTTGAGTTTTAAAGTTGATCTAAACTTCTAATTCGAGTTGAATTGTGCTTTTGCATGATTTTTGTGATTTAATTATTCATTATTTAAAAATAACTCAAAAATCAACCTGAGTTATTTGAGTGATTTATGGCTTTTTCCATGCACCTCCAAAGCCTTGGATTTCTATAAAAAACAAGGCTCAGCTCTTCATAATTCATCTCTCATCATCCACAAATTTGCACAATCACGCTGGAGAATTGGAATTGGGAAAATCAAAGCTCTTGCGAATCGACACCTTTGTGAGATCAATCTTGTTTTGCATTCATTTAGATTCATATTTCATATCATTGTTAGATCAATTTCCATATTAGCATAGATTCATATCAGTTTTTCATTATTATTGCATAGAAAATATCAAAAAAAAATTAGCTTAATTGCATTCAATTCATATCTAGATTAATTGCATTCAAATCCTTCGTTTAGGTGTTGTCTAGGTCACTGATCTCGATAACAATCTGAGAACATTAATCTCGCACCTACTAGAAGGCAGTAAATCGCTTGGTTAGAATAGATTTCAATTCTACATGATTTTGATTTTTGCTAACCTCTAATGTTTTACTGAAGTGTTGTGTCTACAGATTAGGTACAATTTTCACACACACAATTATTCCTTCTTTTTGCCTAAGTCTATCATAATTAATGCAGGAGTTCATCTCATCACTAATTTTGGCAGAGCCATACCATTTAAAAATTCTATCACTTCTAGCCCCAAGATTGGCAAGACCATTAGATACTTGGTTTGTCTCACTAAAATTATGAGAGACATGGAAGGACTCAAAGGATTGGGAAATATTTTTAATTTTGGCAATAATATGCTCTATAGTCCAGGATGGTGGACTGATTCCTTTGATATTATTGACAATGTTAAGAGAGTCTCCTTCCAGCCAAACATTTTTGCTCCTTAATTCTTCCACTAGCATTATAACATTAAGAGCTGCAATCATTTCAACTCTATGATTCGATTGCAACCCCAAAGAAACTGCTATAGCTCCCAAAAAATTGCCATTCTCATCTCTGATAACACCACCTCCCCCACAGACTCCCAGATTTCTTTTTGAAGCACCATCAAAGTTAGTTTTGATCCATCCATTGGGAGGGGAAATCCAAACCGAGTTGATTCTTGAGAGATTAGGCTGGGGATTAGTTGGAGGGAGATTCTAATTTCTGATATCGTCTTCAAACACACTGTCCTTGAACTTCTTACTATTGATAGTGGCACTGATAAAGTTTTCCTCCAGCCCTCTGCAGATGTTTTTCCCACTAACCTCAGGTTTAGAAAATTTCTCCCTAAATATTTTGTTGTTTCTTTACTTACAAATACACTAGCAAAGGTGATGAGGGATAAGTTTCCAAAATTCTCTAGCTAGCTCATTTGGGAAAGGACAGCTCCATTGAGTTACAAATTCCTGCCAACAATTAGGAAAAAGCCAACATAGATTCCACTTTTTTAATATAAAATCCCAAACCCTACGGGTATAGTTACGATGAAGCATAAGGTGATCACAAGATTCTGCATCTTCCATGCAGAGAAATCATCTATTAACCAAAAAGAAACCCCTTTTAGATAGATTATCAAGAGTAAGGGGCTTGTTTTGAACAAGGATCCAATAGAAAAAAATAATTTTAGGAGTTAGGGACTTATACCAAATAGTCGCACACAGAGGTTTGACTTCCCTTGTATAAAACAAAGAGCAATCAGAGGCAACCGAGAATTCTCTATTAGAGGTAGGGGCCCAAATTAATTTGTCTTGCAAGTTGTCCCTGATGAACCAGGAATGTAATTCATTCATAAGAAGAGAGAACATGTTGTCGATAGCTCCAACATCTTTCCATTTGTTAACTTGCCAATAATCAAAAACTTTGGTTCCACAAATAGCTTTGGCTTGATTGATTGCTTCCTTCCACTCTTTCTTATTTGATAGGGGCTGATTTTGGATCCAAGGATCATCCCAAAAGTCAATTTTAGCCCCATCACCCAACTTCCATCTTCTCCCCTCAAGGATGATATCTTTTGAGGAACTTATACTGTTCCAAATATAATAACCATTCACCTTGTCTTCATTTTTAATGCAATCCTCCAAATTGGTGGAATTAAAGAGGTACTTATTTCTTATGATTTCATTCTAATGCTTTTAGTCCCCATAAATTCTCCAAATTTGCTTTGCTAGAAGAGCCTTGTTTACAAGTTTAATTGGTCTTAGCCCAAGTCCCCCTTTACACTTGGGTTTGCAAACCTTCTCCCAGGCTATTAGACTTAATCTTTTCTTATCTTCTACTCGTGACCATAAGAATCTTTTTTGGATATTCTCAATTACTTTGGAAAATTTATGGGGAATCTTGAAAAGGCTCAATGCATAAACAAAGAGATTTTGTAAAGTAGATTTGAGAAGTTGAAGTTTACCAGAGTTGTTCAAGAGGGATCCTTTCCAACCAGCCAAATTGTTATTAAACCTATCCACAATAAGGTTTCAGAAGCTTTCAAGGGGCTTAGAGCAAAGGGGAAGACCCAGGTAAGAGGAGGGAAGACTCCCAATGCTACAACCAAGGATCAAAGATATATTCTTCTATCTATCAAGAGGAGTATTAATGAAAACATCAAGCTCTTATTCTAGTTTATAAGTTGACCTGAAGAAGAAGTATAGATAGACAAGGATTTTTTGAGGTTTCTAGCTTCTTTAACTATTGCCTCCGCCATAATAAGAGTATCATTAACAAATTTCTCATGAGAACAAACAGTTCTGACCGAAGAAGGTTGGAGACCCGTTATGCTTCCCTCAATGAAAAGTTTATTGATAAATCTCCCAAGGCCCTCGACAAGAATAGAAAATAGGATTAGAGAGATGGGATCTCCTTTCCTGAGGCCTTTGGTAGGTTTAAAAAAGCTAGAAGAACCACCATTTACAATAACAAAGGATGAAATAGTAGAAACTAGTTGAGAGATGAGTTTTAAAACCCCAGAATCAAAACCAAATCACCTAAGAACTTTTTGAAGAAATTACCAATCCACCCTATCATAGGCTTTGGACAAGTCAAGTTTCATAAGGAAACCTTGTTTCTTCGCTACTTCTAGGGAGTGAATATTCTCATGGGTGACTATAATAGAACACATAATTTTCCTTCCCAGAATGAAGCCATTCTGTTGGGGGGAAATAATTGAAGACAACAGGTCAAGCAGCCTAGAAGTCAAGACTTTAGCAATAATCTTATAAACAATGTTGCAGAGACTAATCAATTTGAAAGCTTCAACCATGTTGGCCCTTGTCTTTTTGGGAATCAGAAAAAAAAAATTAGCATTTAATTCCCTTAGAAGAATTCTGGTTCCAAAAAACTCTTTGACTGTGTCCTACACACCTTTACCAGTAATGTCCCAAAACTGTTGGAAGAAAAAAAGATGGAAACCATCAGGACTTGGAGATTTATCCCCCTCAAAAGATAACACAATTGATTTTCATTGGGGATGGACTTGATAATTAAGTTTTTCCTTTGATCAATCAGATTAGGGATAGTTGAATTAAAGGATCTCATTTTGACTTTGCATATCAAGATTATCCTCTTTCAATAATAAAGAAGAGAAGAAAGAAGCATTTATTTTCTAATATCCTCTTCCTTATTCAAATTTTTCCACTGGAAACAAGGGAGGAAATCCTATTAATAGCTTTGTGTTTCATGGTGGTCATATGAAATAATCTTGTTTTTTTATCCCCATCTTTAAGCCATAGTGCTCTTGATCTTTGTCTCCAGAAAGATTCCTTGTTAGAGATGATATTGTGATAGTTAGCCACCAGTAAATTTTTAGCTTTTTTAAGCTCCTCAAATAGACCCTCACTCTAAATTTTCTCCTGAATGACCTTTAATTCATTCTATTTTCTATTTTTAGCCATGAAAATGTCTCCAAAAACTTCCTTATTCCAGATTCTTACTTTCCTTTTGACAGTACTCATTTTTTTAGCAATTCTGTACATGGAACCACCATCCTGATCATAATTCCACCATTTAGCAATACACTCTTTTAGGCTAGGGTGAGCCAACCACATTCTTTCAAAGAGAAAAGGGATATTATTTTTCCTATTTAAGAGGTTAGCATTAAAAACTATGGGAAAAAGATCAGAACTAATTCTCAGGGAAGAAGATAGAGAACAAGAGAACTTAGAAATCTAGTCAAAAGATAAAAGAGTTCTATCTAATTTAACATGTATGAGATCAGCTCTAGTTATTCTATTTGTCCAAGTATAGGATATTCATTCCACCTCCATATCCATGAAAGATTGGTCATTGATATCATCTATAAGATCCAGTCTGCTATCAATTTGAGAGGGGATACCGCCCATTTTATCATCAAAATTAAGGGGAGTGTTGAAATCTCTCATAACCATCCAGCTCTCCTCTTGGTAATTACTTGTGGTTTCTTTAATCCTTTTCCAAAATTTTAGTCTGCCATTTTTAGTATTGGGGGCGTAGATATTCATCAAGTTCCAAGAGAAAGCATATTTGAGATGTTTAACTTTGACAAGAATAATATTTTTTTCCACAAGAAAAACCATGCAATTGACAAAGATATTATTCCAAAATATAACAAATCCTCCAGAAGCTCCATCACAGTCACTTCCTATACTATTGCCATTCCTAAAAGGGTGAATGTTTTCCACTTTACTGCTTAGCATCTTATTTTCTTGGATAAGAAAAATATCAGGTTTGTTGTCTCTCACCATATTTCTCAAAACATCTTGCTTATGGGGACTATTTAGTCCTCTAATATTCCAAGACAAAATCTTCATTTAAAGGATTGGGGAGAAAATCTCTGGGATAGTAAATTGTTTACCATCCGCTATATTCTTTTTTGCTTCTTGTTCCCTAGTAATTTTGTGAGAGGGTCTACCTCTGCCAGTCCTTGATGGTGAGCCGACATCATCTTTCTGCTGCCTTTGAGTTTGAACTCCTCCTTGGGGGGTACTTTCTGATTTCTTACCTAATTTTGTTATCCTTTGACTCCCCCCACCTTTTTGAATGTTTTTTGAACTTCTTTTTGTCAATAACTTCTGACCACTCTTGACGCTCCGTTGAAGGAGTGTCATCATCCAAACTCTCCTTTTGACTATCTTCCTCGCTAACTTCAGACGAGCACTTGCTTCTTCTATCTATAGTAGGGGAATTTTCAAGCCCATTAGTTGGAGTTAAAGATAAATGAGAGTTGCCTATTTTAGATCCTCCACAACCCATAGGGGAAAAGGTATTTTTATATTTGTCTTTCTCTTCTTTATTAGGACTTGGAAGATCCAATTAAGCATTCACCTTTTCTATTTCCTCAACTATTTCTGATTGGATTCCATCTTTTTCTTTGTCTTCTTTGTTAGATCTTATGAAATCCAAATTAGATATCTACTCAGCTTTATCCTCAACTTTTTATGACTGAATAGAGGCTTTGGCTCCTATCAGGTTTGCTACTTCTATTTTATTTTCCATGACTTATTCCTTATTAGTACCACCAACTTTTAGATCATGTATACTTTGGTCCTCATCATTAGGTATATGAGATTTTATTTGGGTCTCTACTGCTCTATTCTTTTCTCTCCATTCAGTTCTTGCCTCTTTCTTTTTGGCTTGATATATTTTCTCCTTTGGTTTCATCGAGCATTGTTTTGCACAATGCCTTGATTTTTTACATGTGAAGCAAGCAAAGGGAAGAGATTCATAATCCACCATTTGAATATGTTTGCCCAGTTTTGAGTTAATAGTTATAACCTCCGGTAAGTCTGCCTTTTGATGGATATTGACGTAGATTCTGGCATAGACAAGTCTTGAATTAGCAATTTTCATTGGGTCAATAGAGAGAACCTCCCCAAAAGACCCAACCAAACCCACAAAAATGTCCTCATGCCAATATTCCAGAGGAAGACCCTAGAATTGAACCCACACCAGGGCCATTTCAAAAAAATCCATAGTCAGGTCAAGCTTGTTTCCCCATTTTTGAAGAGCCAAAGATGATTTTACAAACATCCAAGGTCCCCCATAGAGAACATTAGACATATCTTCTATGCTTGAGAAAATGAATGAGAAGAATCCCTTTGGTAAAGCTGCTATATCTACTTGATCCTTTAGTTTCCATTTTCTAGCTGAAAAAAGTCTAACAACGTCAATAGTAGGTCTCGACCCAGTGAACTTTCCCACCAGCATATTTTTCATTGAAGACACTGTATGATCTACCAGTGAATCAGGAAGGGAAAAGCTAAAGACTCCCTTTTCTGGTTGAAAGTATTATTAACACAAGGAAATGAGGACTTTCATGTTAGTTTGACCCCAAACAGGGATGACCAACTACCTTTTTTTGAGCTTTTAGAAAAGGAATGGCCAGCATTCCCAGCAAAGGGAGACTTACCGACATCTGCTCTTGGATATGGGCCGCCATCATGGGAGTGCTTCTTATCTAGATCTTTTTCCCCTTTATTTTTCTTGGTGGAGCCCTCCTCTGATCCTCCCCCAATCTTCTGTTGGTCACCTACTTCAGAGATTCCTGGGACATTTCAAGATGCTAGTTTCCCGCTCGATGTAGGGTTTGAAATCATTTGTCTTTCTCCTCCTTTTCCACCTTCTTGGGAATGATTGATGTCTGGGTCATTGTCCCCTCCCAAGTCCTTATCTCCCCCAATCTTTTGTTGGTCTCCTATTGCTGTAGATGCCTGATTTATGCCTATTGCAGGTTTCCCACTCAGTGGAGATTTTGAATGTGCTCCCTCCAACCGACACCTTCCCTCTCTGCTCTCCATTTTTTTAATAATTGTATATGTTTTTGTTGTCTTCATATATGAATTTTATTTCTTTGTGAATTTAATCTGTAAGGCAGTTTTAGATACATCATTCTACAAGGTAGATAGTGGGGTTGAATCTTAAGTTTCTTTTAGGGGAAGGGTAAATCTTGAGTGAGGTCTCAGAGATTTCAATATCTATTCTTGGATTTGATGATATAATATATACATGAGAGGGTAATTTGTAAGGCATTTTATCTGGGGTTTGGGGTTTTTTGAATTGCAAAGTTTTCTATAGATGTATATTTGTTCACTCTGATGCCCTAGGATTTGGCACTGGTCATTACTTAGGTTGCACTGTTTCACCATCAATCAAAATGAATAATAATTTACTTTAAAGTTTTGTTGAAAGTTATATGTTTATATCTGTATCAAGCATACAGATAACTATTTTGATATTTGGAGAATTAAATCTAATAGGTATACCTACCTATAGCTGAAAGCTCAAAGTGAAGAAGGATTCAAATCCTTAATACCTTAGTGTTTATTATTGACAGACGTATCTATTGGGACTACAAGAGTTAAGAATCAGAGGTTTTCTGATTAGTTTTGATCAACTATAGTTTTAGGTACTAACACAGACAATGAAGAGTATTTTGGATATTTTCTCTATCTTTAATGAGGGTGAGGAAGGAATCATCAGCAAAATGGCCATTTAGGGATCTTGAATTAGGAAGAGAAATACCCCGAACCTGACTTGCATAAATAGTAGAGGCAAGAAAATAACCAAAGCCTTCCACAACAAGCACATATAATGAAGGAGCCAAAGAGAAACCTTGGTGAATTGACCTATGCAAGAGAAAAGTATGAGATCGACAACCATTAATTGTTATGCAGGAAGAAGCATCTGTAAAAAGAATTTGAATAGAAAGAACAAAATGTGGTCCAAAACCAAGACTTTTTACATAGTTAGAATAGAATGCCACTCAATACAGTCATAAGATTTTGCAAAATCAATTTTTAGGAAAATGGCATTTTGATTTGATTGGTAGGCTCATTCCATGCCCTCCTAGACAACTATGATCTCATCTAGTATGAACCTAGATTGTATGCAACTAGTCTACTCAGGATGCACAATCTGAGGAAGAAGATGGAAAATTTTAAGAGCAAGGACCTTGGCAATAATTTTATATGAAACATTGAGGAGGGTAATTAGGCAGCAGTTGCAGATATCTTTTAGTTCACCAGACTTCGGTATGAACTTTATATTTCCATTATTTATTTTTGTACCTAGGGAACCATTTTGAAATGCTTCAAGATAAACATGGTGAAGGTCTGACCTAACACAATTGATGCAATGGAGGATAGATAATTGGGTCCAAATGTTCACCCAAGTACCAAACCACCTTGCAAAATCACAACATAGAAGCAATTACACAAAAACAAAGAGAAAGGAAAGAAAATTGATATAATTTATCATTCAAACTTCATACATGTCAGGATGTGAGGCCTTCTTGGTTATGGATAATATAAAGAAGAATCAATTACATAACATTATAGTCCTTATACATGTGAGATCCACAATCTCCAACTAACTATCTTCCTTCTGGAATTCACCACTAAATCTAAAAAAGACTAGTACATTTATACTTGAGGCTACTGAACATGTGAGCCCAAAGAAACATTTAGATCCAGGATTGTAGAAAGAAATGACCCAGATCTAGGTCCACATGTTTCCCAATAAATGATCCCAACATTAAGATCATGACCAAAATTAAATGCACAAGTTTGCCTCATCCAAAGACCCAAAATAAACCCCTCGGTGAACTGGGCCACCGAGCAACACAGACACACTGAACCAACTCGGTGAAAGAACAAAACAAAGCTACTTGGTGAAAGGCATTGAGCAAAAAATAGGTAACCGATCTTGTCAGTAAACAACAAGAACACATCATCAAGAAATCTAAATCAGCTACTGAGCACATCTAACAAGCTACTGAGATACAAGATTTCCATAAACCCAAGATGCTCCTGTATCAAAAATCTTAGCGAATATTATAAAATTCATAGGGGAAGCCATAAAAACCAGAGGATTTGTCATCTTCAATTGAAAAAGAAGCATCCTTAAGGTCTGTAAGAGACAAAGTTTGATCATAGAATGTAATTTGGAAGTTTGACAGATAATTGGGGACCACTGCAAGACAATCCTTAAGGACTTGTTGATTGGAAAGTGTAGGAGCTTGAGAAATGAAAAATCTTTGATAATGATTGACAAAGGCTTGAATAATGTATGGAATTTCAGTGAGAACTAAATTTTCCTCTCTAATCCTTTTAATACCTTAAGAGGAAGGTCAAGGGCATGGACAAGAAAAGAACTCCTTACTGGCTCGGTCTCCCACTTTCAACTAGTCCATACATGCCTTAATCTAAGTGTTTATAGCTGAACGTGGACCTCTAATCCAGCCATATACACAACATAGTCATTGCTCGATCATCGAATCATGAAGAGGACTATGAATTACTCAATTCAAAAGATTCTATCGATTTGATCTGTTGCCTCCTAATTAACTAGGGTGTTTGAATTGCTCTCAGATTGGAGAGCCAACAACCAAAAGACCAAGCTAATACGGAGGATTTGAAAGCTTGAAAAATGAATAAAATACAAGTAATCTAAGATGAATATGCAATTAAATCTAAGAATGAAGAGCAAATTTTAATCTAGGAACTTGAAAGGAATTTGCAAATTAAGCTAATAACAATAAGAAAATTACTCTACCATGAAAGTGCAATTACACTAAATGAGAATTAAACTAATTATGCAATAAAAGCTTGAAAATATGAAGATAATTTAGACAAAATTTTGCTATCATTTATGTGCTCTCAAATTGCCTCTTTTTTCGAATGAAGGAGCAAGTTCATAATATAGGCAAGCCCAGAGGAAGGATGAAGAGTTTCTTGAAATGAAATGATTGACTCTTCATTCCCCATTGAGACAAATATTGAAGAATTACTTAATTAAAAGAATGAATTATTGCCACATATGGGTGACCCTTCGAGTAATTTGAATTATTAATTCAAATAAAGGTGTCCATTCAAATAACAGAGTAATTATTAATTCCTTTATGTGTATTAGCTAAAGGGGGTGGATTTTAATTTAATTTAAAGCACTTAGGACTTTAGAATTAAATTAATTTAACATAGGGATTAATTAGCTAATAAAGTTAAAAACTTAGGAATTAATTATAGTGTGAGATTAATGCAAATTTAGGTCTTTTGCAATTAACATCTAGTCAAATAAAGTTAGGTAGGAGAGAGAAAATTGCCTAGTAAAATAGGACTTTGATGATGTAGAAATTTGAGGAATGCACCAAAATTGATTGAAATTGTAAGGTGCCAATTTTGGGGTATTACATTTTCCCCTCTTTGAATCGATTTGCAAACATCACGTTGATTAAAAGAATAGTCTGATGTGATAGAAGAGCGAAGATTTTGGAAGTTTAGGTTAGATTACCAAGACACCGATCAAATTGAGATGTAGAACCAACTTCAGAAAGAAGCATGATTCTCTGAAGTCTAAGTTAGATTGCGAAGACAACAGTCCAAATACCACTTGGGAGAAGACTAGAATCAGGGTTAGATTGCCCCAATATTGATTGATTGAAAGATCACTGATGCAGATTTAGGACTATTTCTAGAATCGGGGTTAGATCTCCCCAATATGAAGCTTAGCCCTCCGAGACCCAGGTTAGATTGCCTAGATAACGGTCCAAAAGATTTTTCAAGAGCCATCTCCAGAATGAAGCTTGACTCCCAGGAATTAGGGTTAGATCGCCCCAATACCTAATGAGATTCAAGAACCATCTCTAGAACAAAGCTTGATCCTTGAGGATTCGAGTTAGATTGCTCAGATACCTAAAAGATAGATGACAAGATAACAAGATGTGAGGCACAAAGATTCCCCTAGTGATGAGAACTGGTGATTTAGATAAGACTGATTCAATAAGATTCATTGATGTAATCATCCTGCCCCCTCAGGAGTGAAATCGAAAGATGACATGTCAGAAAGATGATTGACAGCAAGAGGTTGCAGATAGAGATAAGATTGAAGATCCAGAAGAACTTAGAATAGATTAAGGAAGCATCAAGAAGATGTAAAATTGATTTGGAGTGATCCAGAGGTCCTCTTGACCAAGTTTGACCATGGTTGACCAGATTTGACTAGAGTTGACTTTAGATGAAAAGATTGGAGATCTCGAGAAAATGATGAAAAGAAGAGAATCTAGCAGGAAAATGACGCCAGAAGGCTGACTACACAAGCCTCTGATCCCAAAGGATTCCAAAATTTAAAATGTGATTTGAGCCATCTAGAGATGTCAAATTTTGATTTTGATCCCAAAAATGGATTCAGAACGGTCAATTTAGCCAAGGGTACAATTTCTTTGCAAAACGGAGCACTTTTGAAAATTAGGTCAAAAGCTATATAAGGCCCAGAGGGGTCATTTTCAAATCATTATTCACTTTGACTTCTTGCAAATTCAGAGCTTTGAGTGAGATGGAGGGCGTTCCTATGCATACACATCATTTTGAGCATTCCCGATGTAACGCCCGGCCACTAGAGTATGACCCACCTGTGAGTAGTTGATAAACCATCTTGTATTTCAATTTTTAATCGCTTTCTAGGTTGTTTAGGCTAGATTTAGCATGTTTTAGAGTTAAGTTCTTCCAATCTCGCGTGAGGAAATGGTTTCCTCATGTCGACCTCAGTCACCTCTCATGTGAGGAAATAGTTTCTTCACACAGCTTATGGCTTCTTCGCCTGGTACTTTCCTGAAAGCTCGCGTGAGGTTGTTGGTGACGCTGTACAAAATTTCACCCCAAGGATGAAATTTTGCACAAGAAAAGATCCAGTCTTGCGCAAAATGTTGTTTTAGTTTTATAAAATCTTTGCCAAATTTGTATGAAATCATCCAAGTAAAGCATCATAGAGTTGTGTTTAGGATAGATGCCTTGCATCATTTATTGTTGTTGTTCTGAAAACCACCATATTGAGATACTGATCCTATGTCATTGCTTGCTTTGCAGGTTGACCTTCCTGATGTTGCATTTTGGTCCCACCATCCAGCTATCACCACATTAGTTCAGAGATTGATAGATGCTAAGGGTGCCCACATTGATGGGCTAGGATTATCTTATTTATGAGATATACTGGACATTCGAGTAAATCACAGTCTCTTAGGTGCACTTGTTGAGTGTTTCCATTCGGAGACAAACACCTTCCACTTTCCAATGGGAGAGATGATAGTCACTCCTTAGGACATCTATAGGATCCTTAAGATATCCTTCCATGGTGCCCGAGTTGAGTACAATGTTTAGCCGAGGGTAGGCACACTGGCGTTGAGAGCCATATTTAGGGCTGAGTTAGTGATGGGCCAGGCCATCTCCTGGGAGGACTTGATCATTAGATAATGAGCTGGTCATGGATTAGCGATCATCTTGGCTTGCTTCTTGAGCTGCTACCTGGTGCCACATCGAGGACAACATGATTTGGAGTGTGGTTGGAGATTGATGTTGTAGTGGATGCTAGCCAGACCAGCAGTCAAATTTAGATGGGGCAAGTGCATGCTCGCCTAGATGTACCATGAGCTGCACAAGATCATGTATCAGAGTGCGAGGACCATGGTGGTAGGAGTATTTGTTTTACAGATCTAGGCCTGGGAGCATCTTCCTATTTGCAGGCCAATATTCCATGACACATGGAAGCCCCTCAAGCCTTACATATACAGGTACGTAGGTCCTATGACCTAGCCCATGCTAGGCAAGACAAATCAGTGGCATGGTTAGTTGATGATATGGCAATAGTTATATGGAGACCATGGATAGCCATAGAGCCATGGGACGATGCTCGACAGGAGCTTTCTCACATGTTCATCTCGTGTCCAGTGTTCAAACGTAGCATTTCTGTGATTGAGCATTTTTTGCTCACATGTGTGATGAGATAGTTCGGGAGATAGTAGGACATCTCCCATGAGTACTACCCCTATGTCCACTTTTTTGATGAGGCAAAGAAGGGGTGGCACCTGAGATTAGATCCAGGTAGGTGTGCAATTGAGGCCAGAGTACTTGCAGCTAGATGGGACTATATGGTGGATGTCACCAATGGAGTGATGACACCTGCATATCGAGATCACTTATTAGCACATCCCTTTCCTAGGTTTATAGATCCCATGGGCATGGGACAAAGAGCATAGCAGTATCCTTCATAGGAGCAGCATCATTAGTAGGTACCTATCCAGCAATAGATACCATTACAGCAACTTGGAAAGAAGTAGGTTGCACAGTAGGGGCCATAGCAACAACAAAGGCAGAGGGTACTGAGGTCGAGGATAGGGCAGGTGGATATTCCCCCAAGGACTATGGGGTCAGATGCAGGTGTTGGGAGTAGTGGGACCCAACAGAGGTCCATGAGATAGAGGACAGGTGATACTTCACAACAGACACCTCCTAATAAGGAGGTATAGGTTGAGGATGTCGATATGTCAAATCAGGCCACATAAGGGCTAGTACAGTTGGCACAGGTATAGGAGGCTCTCAGGAAGAGCTGAGAGAGAGTGAGATAGGTGCAGTGGGAGCAAGATGATTACCACACACAGGTGATCATTTAGGAGACACGGGTGGCTAATAGGGAGTGAGAGATCAGAGAGCTCTAAGAGGAGTTAGCAAGGTCACAACTAGAGGCTAGATATGAGTCCACTCAGGCAGCCTATTACTACGTAGCATATGTTGGTGTTGTTCTAGATATGTTAGAGTAGGTGCCTCCATTTTTTGAGTATGCTAGAGCACCACAAGGACCTCCACCATAAGCACCTCCATAGGTGCCACCACAGGCACCACCACAGAGACCAATGCCTCCTCCGCAGGGACCATCACCTCAAGCTCCTCCACCTCCACCTCCACCTCCACCTCCTCTAGGTGGTAGTGGATCATGATGTATACTATAGCCCATTTTTGATACTATGCTCGAGTAGGACCCTTTTGTACATTGACATTGATTCGACCGATATATATATATATATATATATATATATATATATATATATATATATATATATATATATATATATATATATATATATATATATATATATATATATATATATATATATATATATATATATATATATATATATATATATATATATATATATATATATATATATATATATATGAGATCATCATTTTGATATCATTGTACTTGTTTATATATTGCTTTTGATGTTGATTTTTATGAGATGTCTCCTAGATGATTTATATCTATGGATTATATATGTATGAGATGCACATGCTTTCTTTTATGATATGAATCTGTAATGTTTTATTTTATGATGGTATATGATAGATGGATATGTAGATGTAGAATGTATGCATATAGTGAATGAAATGCAAAATGTAATGTATGATTTGATTTATGCTTGTAATGGATGCACATGTTATGGATATGTAAATGTAAATGAATTCATATGGATTTTACGGATGCAAATGAAAATGCAATGAATGTGGTACTAATCATCTTATGCAGGATTTTGCAATATATGACAGGTACTAATCAAAAGAATATTTGAAGATCAAGAATGAGGATCGAACACTTGTGAAGCCAAGAGGAACCCGAGACAAAAGATGAGAATCTTTGATGAATAGATCTAGAAGAAGACAATCAAGAGAGCACCAAAACACCGTCTCAATGCAAGCCTAAGCTAGACGCAACCCTAGGACTTGGTTTTTGGACTCATAATATTATCATCATAGAGCTTTTAGGTTTGGATGATCATAAGATGTCATACAACTCTCACTAACATTGCAATCATGAGAATATGAATATGACATTAGTCTTAGATTTGTCAGAATGAGGTGTAAGCATTAAGGCACAAGAAGCTAGAATGACCTGAACACCTATTCCTTTTGATTTAGAAAGTTAACATAAGCATTAAAGCATAGATACTAGAATGACCAGAATGTTTCTTGCATACAAACACACCAAACATGCAAGAGCTTCTCCCTTTTTCTAGGTGAAAGATAAGCATTTCAATGGTGCTTGTAGTGATCCTTATGTTCACTTAGCAGGACAAGCATTTGCAATTTCACTTGTAGTAGAAAGAAGTCACCCAAAAGACAAGGAGAAGAACCAACCTCACCAAGGTTTCCATATAAAAGGAGTCGAGGTACACATGGCCATTCAACACAAGATGAAGGCTCTCATAGTGGACACCCTCTTAGATGAATTCTTTGGATCACTGGAACTAAACCACCAAACAAAAAGCAAGAAAAGACAAAGAAAAAGAACAAGCACTCAAAGAAAAGCTCAGCATGCTTTAGAGAACTAAAAATCTAGTTTTTAGTTTCATTTTAAGTTTGTTTTCAAGCGGATCGAAGTCATATCAAAATTATGGCATGAGAAGTCGCAACAGGACAACGACAGTAGGTAGACACAGTGCGAACCACTGGTGACTATTACGAGAGACTGAAGGTCTCAAAGAGACATCAAAGCATGGAAACAAAGTATTGGATGACAGACACAGTAAGAAATGGTGGTGACCGATAAAAGAGAGATCCTCAGGAAGAGAGATCTCAGAGATACTAGCAAAACATCAGCAGGCAGACACAATGAGAACCACTGGTGACTGATGTACAAGGGATCCTTAGAAAGAGAGATTTGAATAAGAGATAGGTATCAGTAGGCAGACATAGTGAGAACCATTGGTGACTGATACACGAGAGATCCTCAAGGAGAGAAATCTCAAAAGTAGCTAGGCATCAACAGGAAGACACAGTGAGAACCACTATGACTGATGCACAAAGAAAGCATCTCCGAAAGTGATAGGACAATGTCCCCTAGACCAAGAAGGTGCCCCCAAGTGTGACCAGTTCCAATCCATGAAGAGTCAAGAAAAATCTTGATGAATAACTAAAAGCGAAAGCATGAGCTAGCAAACCAAAGCAGGAAATGAACTAAAGCAGGAAACAAGCTAAAGCAGGAAACAAGCTAAAGCAAGAAACACCCTAAAGTGAGAAGCAACTATGCAGAGCCAAATGGTGATGAGATGAGATTGTTATCCAAAATCTAACCACACAACACAATAGGTACTAAAAGAATTTTATACATTCAAGTTGTCTAATTAACACTATCTTGTAGGTTCTGTTAGTTTGCATCTACTTACTGCATTTGTTATCAAATTTTACTTTTGTACTCTAAGTATTGATCAAATTATTACAAAATCAAAAAATTTATCATTGATCATTACATTGTGCATACATAAGAATGTAATACAAATGTCATTTGATTCATATTACATGATTCAATAATCAGAGTACATTTGCAAATTAGAATACAAAATTGAAATGTGTAAAAAGTTCCCATGCATTGCCTCATTTTGTTCATGTTGGTTCTGTTGGACTTTGTCAGGTCCCTGCATCTAAGTCGTACCCGGGTCTCCATCTACATTTTAGTCCTTAAGGCAGCATCACCTGGAAAATGAAAAGAAATAACTGTTAGATCCTGTCGGATCTAAGCAATACAAGGAAAGCAGTTACATACATCAGTTATCTGTTACTATCTGCATATCAATCTAAGAACAAATGTAGCAAGTAAATGAAAATTATCACTCACTACAAGAAAGTGTTAAAGGGACATGTTTTGGAGCATGAAACCTTTCACTTTTAGTGCCTATTGTGGTGTGTGATTTCATTTTGAACAAATCAAGAATCTGAATGAAAGGGACTTAGTGTGTTTCTGAATTAAGAAACCTTTTTCAGAATATGTTTCTTATTGATATTGCATGCAATTAACAAGTTGTTTTGTAGATAACAGCTGACTGATTCATTTTTAAGTCATATTTGAAGATGCAGAACAAGTTGGTTTCCTATGCTATAGGAAGTTCCAGGTTGCTGATCTTCAGAGAAATCAAATTGTTTCACCAAAAGATGCTATTTTCATCATAAACAGAGTACATTTTCAGAACTTTCAATGATTTTAATACTGAATATTTTCAAGTGCTTCAAGGTTGAATCATAATATAAATGTTAACAAAATGTTATGACTGGGTGTCACGAACCCGTGTTTGAACCTCAGTCATAAGCATTTTTTTGTTGATGAGTGTCACGAGCCTGTGCTTGAACTTCATTAACAAAATATAAAATATTTTCATCTTGCTGTACTTAATATCATAAAATGACAAATTCAGTATCAGAAAGAAAGTGTACAAGATTTGCTACAGGAGCTTCATTAATGTTGGTGTTATTTTTCTCAGAATGCCAATAGGTCACATTCTTCAGTACTTGTCAGAAATCATAAGAAAAAAAATTCATATGTTCAATTTCTGACAGGATTCATATCAATATCAAATGCTGGAATTTAGATCACGCTTTTGAAAAGATTGAACTCAAGGATTCAAACAATAAGGTTCTTATGTTGAAGGAGCAATAACAAATTCAAGTTCATGTTCTTACTAGAGTAGAATATGTAAAGAAAGGAAATGACACTCTCTATCATCATGTTGTATGCTTGTTGAAAGCATCAGTGCATTTATAAACAATAGTAAACATCTTCTGTATATGTATGCATATTTTCAGATGTTCTTGTGCTTGCAAAAGAACAGTAAAATCACTTGAAGATTGCCATCATTGGCAAAATCATAGTTTATAAATAGAAAGTACAGGTTCATCAATTGCCTTGAGGAGTCTTCAGTAACAGTGGGTACATTTTTATTACAAGTGATAATAAGCAAAGCTAAGAGTTCATTCTATGTTTCCAGTGTTTCTTTTTATAAGAAATAATTCAGAGTTTGTTAAAATTCAAGATTGGAAATTATCTATACATTGTCAAGTTGAGACAGAAGTTCATATCAAATGAAAAAACATTGAAGAAATCAAGTGCTTTTTATCAGTAATGGAGTTCATGTTTGAACTTAGGAATGTAAAGTGCAGAGAAGAAATGAAGCAATCTGATGTCTTTTACAAAACTGAAAGTGTATCTGCGATGTTTGAATATGAACTGGATAAAAAATAGAAAACATTAAAAGATATAAACAGTAAGGCTCCAAGTTCAATCAAACAAGCTTTCAGTATTTTCAGCATACTAAAGGGATCTTTAAAAGTGAACACACAATGCATACATGTTTCTACAAACAGAGAATCAATAATGGACTGTATTTTTAGCATTTGATCTCCATGTTTTTTGTAGTCAAAGGAGGTGAGACTTGTGTTAACAGAGCCCACGTTTTTTACAAAATGTCAAACATAAAAGTTCAAACAAAGAAACCCCATGTTTCCAGCAAATGGAAGTTGAATAGCATTGATAGAGGACACGTTTTTGAACAAGACATTGACAGGAGGTTCAAATGGAAAAGACCCACGTTTTCAGTATTACAAACCCATATTTTATGTAGAGATTTTAGTAATGAATAATGCACATTTATAGCAGAGAGCCATGTTTTTGTACTTCAAGTCAAGAATGCACAGTTCAAGGAAATGTTAATAGAGAAATGAAGCTTTGTTTCAAAATAGAAACCCACATTTTATGCAAAGGATGAATGGTTTCAACCCAATATTCTATGCTATTATCTTCTTAAAACAAATATATGTAAATATTGCCAATCTCTACCAGATTTATGAACTGTTCTATGCAAGATTTTGAGAATTGTCTTATTAGAAGCTCCTGCTTGTCCATTACCCTAAGGGTAATAGATAGATGACCAATGTTGAATGATCTTGAATTTGGTGCATAACTCTTTTAGGTCCTTGTTCTTGAATTGTCTCCCATTGTCAATGATAATTGATGAGGGTATACCATATGTACAAATGATATAGTTTAGTATAAACATAGCCACAAACTTGCCATCAGCTATAGATAGAGGGACCGCCTCAACCCATTTAGTAAAGTAGTCTATAGTGGTGATGATGAACTTGTGCCCTTTGGAAGAAGACGGGTGGATTTGATCTACCAAGTCAAAGGCCCATTGTTGAAATGGCCATAAACTAACGAAAGGGATAAGTTCTTTAGCAGGAGAATGGATCAAATTTCTGTGATATTGGCATTGCTTACAAGCCTTAGCATATTGAACAACTTCTTTCTCCATATCGGGCCAGTAGTAACTAGCTCTAATAAGTTTACGAGCTAACATCAAACCACTCAAATGAGATCCATAGATACCTTCATGTACCTAAGCTAACACACACTTTGACTCATCAAGTTCTAGACACCTAAGGAGGGTACCATCTAGTCCCCGTCTATACAAGTCATTTGCTATGATGACATACCATGAAATATTACAAATTAGGTGATGTTTTTAATTCTGAGTATAGGTGTTGGGAATGATTTGGTCAGGGAGGTAGGAATAGATGTGGTGGTAGCAGGATGAATCATGTCCAATGACTGAACAGATCATCCTAGATTCAGGAATGTCATAGGTTGGGTAGCGTAAAGTCTCCACTAGGAATTCATGTCTGAAATCATTTTCTAGCATTTGTAACATTGAGGCAAGAGTAGCCATAGAATTGGCTACTTTATTGTCTGCCCTTGGAATTTTCTGGAAGGAAATGTGTGCAAAACATTGTTTGAGATCATCTACCATTTGTTTTTAAGGCACTAGCTTGTCATCTTTTTTTTGATAGATATCATTAACTTGGTTGATGACTAACTGAGAGTCTCCAAAGACTTTGAGCTCATCCACATGCCATTCAATGACTATCTTCATACCATTGATGAGAGCTTCATATTAAACAATGTTGTTTGTGTAGGGAAACAACATCTTATAAGCTTTGGGTAGTGAATATCTTTGAGGTGTTATAAACAGAATGCCTGCACCTGATCCTTGCTAAGTGAATGATCCATCAAAGAACATGCTCCAAGCTTGATGTGTGAGAAGCATGATGGATTCATCAAGAAATTCAATGTTTAAAGGTTGGTGATCTTTTAGAGGATCTTCTGCCAACTGATCAGCAATCGCTTTTCCTTTGATAGCTTTTATTTCCACATAATCAATGTCAAATTCACTGAGTATCATAACCCATTTTGCTAGTCTACCCATGAGGGCAGCCTTACTCAGTAAATACTTTAGTGGATCAATTTTTGCAATGAGCTTTGTAGTGTGAGAGAGCATATAATGCCACAACTTTTGTGATGCAAACACTACTACTAGGCAAGCCTTTTCAATGACATAGTAATTCATTTCATAAGAGACCAATGTCCTGTTGATATATTAAATGGCTCTCTCTTTATTGTTCTGATCCTCTTGAGCTAGGAGAGCACCCAAAGATGTGTTCATGGCTGAGATGTATAGTATGAGTGGCTTCCCATGAATAGGAGGCATTAATATAGGTGGATTTGCAAGATAATATTTAATTTGAGTGAGCCCTTTGTCACATTCCTCATTCCAGTCATAAGTCACGCCCTTATGCAAAGTTTTAGTGAATGGTTGTGACTTGTCAGCCAACTATGAAATAAAGCACCGAATAGATTGTAGTCTTCCCTAAAGTCCTCTCATTTGACTGATATTCTTAGGTGGAGGCATTTCCATAATAGCTTGAACCTTTTCTAGGTCAACCTCTATGCCCTTAGTTGAAATAATGTAACCCAAGAGTTTTTTGGAAGTGACACTGAATGCACATTTTTGGGATTAAGTATGAGACTAAATTGTTCCATGTGGTCAAGAATGGGACCCAAATCTATAAGATGAGTTTTTTTCTGCATGCTTTTGGCCAAAGTTTCATCCACATAGTCTTCCATTGTTTTATACATCATATCATGGAAAATAGTAGTGACAGCTCTCTGATATGTTGCTCCAGCATTCTTAAGCCCAAAGGGCATGACATTCCAGTAGAAAGTGCCCCAAACACATGTGAAAGTAGTTTTTTCTTGATCCTCTGGAGCAATTTTTATTTGATTATAACCAGAGAAGCCATCCATTAGGGAATACATCTCATAACCTATTGTCATATCCACTATCATGTCAATATTAGGTAGCGGGAAGTCATCTTTGGGACATGCCTTATTTAGATCCTGGAAGTCTATGCACACATGAATGGATTTATCATGTTTGGTGACTGGAACAATATTTGAAATCCACTCAGCATAGTCAATTTCTCTTATGAAGCTAGCCTTGAGGAGTTTCTCTAGTTCAACTTTAACTAAAAGTGCCATGTGTGGATGCATCTTTCGAAGCTTATGCTTGATAAGTTTGACACCAGGTGCAATGGACAGATGATGCATGATTAGATTGGGATCTAATCCAGGAATATCAGAGTATGTCCATGCAAAATTTATTTTCTTTCTTTGAAAACAACTAGTAAACTCTTCCTTTTCTTTTGCAGATAATGATAGTGCTAGATGAATGATTTGTGGAGCAGCCTCTATACCCAAATTCACTGGTTGTGTCAGCTTAATCAATACTGACGATCTCTCTTGAAAGTGGCTTGGGAGCATATCAAGGATCTCATCCTTGGGCTCCTTAGAGAGGTTTTCACCCTCAGATACATCTTTTATTTTTACTATTTTTGGCTCTGATATTGCCACAATGTGGTTTTCACCATCAGAGCATCTATTTTTTCTTCTTTTAATTTTTTGACTAAGATACTTGATATCTACCTCTGTCATGCTGACACTACCTTCGTTGGTGGAGGACATTATAGGTTCAATAGCATGGAGGTAACAAGCTAGAGCATAATCATTCTAGAATGTTAGGACTTCATTGGATGAGGAGGGGGAGTCCCAGTTTATCAGCTTGGGATTTTTGAGTGAGAGAGAAGTAGTGATTGGTTCAATTGCATTCATGATATAATCATTGTTACCATATTTTTCATCATGCAAAATAATAGACAAATAGTAAGGGTGCATTTAGGTTCTTTCATTTAACAATGCTTTTCAGGTTATGCGCATTATCATTTTGTTATTGCATTCAAATCAGATTTTCAATTGTACTCTAAGTATTGATCATATGTTAAAATTTTTGCCAAATTCATAATTGATCATTACATTGTGCATTCATACTAAATGTAATTTACAAATGTTCATTCATACTTCATATTTCATATCATAAATAGAGTACAAGTATAGAATAGAAAGAAGAGATAGAGGTATGAGTGGGTCCTTTGCATTGCCTTGCAAAGTCTGCATATCTGGAGCTAGTTGTTGTGTCTGGTCCAAGATCTCTGGTCTTCATCTTGAGTCTACATTTGTTTGGTTCTAGGTTTTAGGGGTTTTCCTACATCATGGTCAGATGAGTTTTTTAGATCCAGTTGGATCTAAGCAATACAAAAGAATGAAGACATCATACATTATCAAATTCTTTCATAGCTGCATACATTTCTGATATTCAATGCAGTAACAAGATGAGCATGCACATAAAGAGAAAAGTAGTGTTAAAGGATAGCAGGGTTGCATTATGTTAGTGAGCACACCAGTGGTTTGATGGATGCCCAAAATTGACCACTGGGTTATGTTCATTAACATAATGTGATAATTTTGATGTTCTAAGCTTAACAAAGAAATACATTGTTCAAAACAGACTGGTATGCTTCACAGTCAAGAGTCAAAAGAGATGCAATATACTTTTCATCATGGTGTTCACAAAATCAGTGTGTTGTACAGATATTGTTCATATGTTGATTACATGCTAAAAATCAAGTACAAGAATATAACAATCTATTTATGAGTGTCACGAGCCCATGCTCGAACTTCATAAATAGATTTCTTTACTGAAATTACATACATTTTGTATGATATAAGTCTTAATATATCTAAAATCATTAGTTTACCACAGGATATCAATTAGTTTGCAATCATATTTTTGGATGCTCACTATCAAAATGCTTAAAATGATACACCTGAAATATGCAGCCAGGTATACGATGATAGCCATGCTGTGTTTCAAGAGGATGTTTCTATGATCTTAATGAACAAAAGTGAATTTTCAACTACAGTGGATGCTGAA
Source organism: Chamaecyparis obtusa (assembly GCA_027943335.1). Lineage (NCBI taxonomy): Eukaryota > Viridiplantae > Streptophyta > Pinopsida > Cupressales > Cupressaceae > Chamaecyparis > Chamaecyparis obtusa. The sequence goes on from BSBK01002242.1 coordinate 1,319,043, forward strand.
GAGATGCTACAAGAATGCATCAAATGAAAGAGAGAGAGTGTAACAAAATGATGCATGTTAAAATTACAATGCTTGAATCTCATGATTTGGCATTTACATAGTTGCAATTCATACTTTTAAAGGAAAATCATTTGGTGTGCTTTTGACTGTTAGAAAGCCAATATTTTTGTAACCAGTCATGGTACATTATGAAATCAAGCATAAATTTAAAGTCACAGTCCAATAAAGTCCAGGCATGTTGGTTGAGTCACAGTCACAACAAGGAGAATGATAACCCATGATCAAATATCACAACAAGTTCTCAGGATTACAAAAAGGAAATCAAGCTCCAGCATCTCTATGGTCATCAATAGTAAATTGTATGTAAGGATAACTAGTGAACATATATCTTATATGGGCTGCAAATAATAAATGGAAAACAAGCACTAGATCAAGGTAGAGTTGCAGTTGTCAGGCCATGACCAATCACAGTTTCATTCAAAAGACCGAGCTTGCAATAGGATTGAAGAGTAAGTCAAAGCAAGGCCAAGCTCAACAAAATAGTTTTTTTTTTTAAAAATTGAGCTCACTAGCATGCAGGCCGTTACAAATTTCTACTAGTAGAGGCCCGAGTTTTAAGAGTGTGAAATCATCAATTCTTAAGTAACAGTGACAACAAGTATAATCGAGTTTCAAATAAGGAAGTCACATAATGAACATGATAGCTCTAATTTAATGAAAGATGGATTTCAAAATTCTTATTCAGCAAAGAAAATCTCAAGTTCAAATGAACAGGAAAGACTATGTTCCAGCCCATGATCAAAGCCTAGATTCTTGCAAGGTAAAGACATGGTAACTTTCGGTATTTCTATTCCAAGCTACAAAGGATAAGCATTTAAAAGAGAATTTACATGATTTTTGAAGAAATCTATTAGATCTTTATTCTAAGAAGCAAGTAAATAGGGCTCCAAATTTTTACAAACTAGAAGAGTCAATACAAATCAATTACAACATTCAAAACAACTTGTACAATAGAAGTAAGACTCTCTGATAAGCAACGGTCAAACAGTAAAGGGTTTATTTTTTCTTTTTAGAATCTAGTAAAGCCCAAGATTTGCAATAGTCATGGTTTTGTATTCACAACAGAAGCAATTAATAGTAAAAGCCATGAGTCATAGTATGGAGCTTGTGGCTTATAGATCAAGTAAAGAGGAGTCTCAGTTACCCAATGTAAATGGCAACTGCAAACTGGCTGAGCTTCAAATCATAGTTCAAATATTGAACATATATATTGAGAGCAAGCACGATAAATCAATAGTCATATAACTCTTAGCACCAGTCGACTGTGACTCTTTTCTATAGTTCCATATTGATAAAAGCAATAATCATAGTTTGAAGACACCAGTGAAGAAGTTTATAATAGAAAAAGAGGTCATAACTTATGTTGTGTTAAAGTTATAACTTCATGATATTTATGCTAGAAAATGAGCTTCGTATGATAAACAAAGAGTTAAGTAAACTTATAGTTCGCTGAACTTGAGTTAGCAATTCAATGTCAAGTTCCCTATTTGAGATACAGTTAGTGAAGAAGTAGCAGTGATCTTCAGTATAGCAAGGCTTGAGTTCAAAAATGGAATCCTTTCACAGTCAAACAAAGTTCCTTCAAGCAGTTTTTGAAGGCTTCTGCATGTTAGGGTTTCATTTCCCTTAAGCTTCTTTGTGAAGAATGAAGAAAACACAAGTGCCGAGATCAAAATGTGAATAACTATTTGGAGTCCGCCAAGCAATTCAATGCCTTCAATGTATGTTAGTTCCATGCAAAGCCTCAAAAATTGCTCATAGTGCCACCTTGCATTCTTATCTCCTTGATTTTTGCATCGCATTGTAAGTGGATGAGAAGTCATGTTGATTTTCCCACATTGCATATAGTTTACACTTAGAGTCCTTTATCTAAGTTAGGAGATGAGGGTAGGTTAGTTAATATTAGATTTTTATTTAATATTAATTTCTTTTCTTAATTTTGGCAATTTTCTTTGTAAAAGGATTTAATTCCTTATATTAAGCCAAAATTTAGGGAGGGGGCATTTAGAGGAAGTTTGTAAAAGGCTTAGTTAGTGGCACATTTTTTGGAACATTTTTTGGCCAAAAAATTGGGATTTTGGAATGACTTAGGTTTTCAGATTTGAGGCATAGAGTGTAAGGAAACTCAGGTGCGAAAACAGCTTCCTACACTAATCTCTAAAGGAAAGTATTGTGCAAATTCTTTTAAATCCTTACAATTTTAGATTCGTTAACTACTTTAACAATGATATTACAGCCATATACCATGCATACAAAAAATAGAGAATGACACAATGATTTACCCTGGGGAAACCTTTCGGTAAAAACCCCAGCACTCCAAAACCTGCACAGTGTATTAATCAAAACTATCACAATTTACAATACACTTGCAATGCAAGTTCTTTCAGAAGATTTTCCAACTCTTGAAGACAAATCACGGCAGCATAAAATATTTCAACAATACACTAACTTCTCCTATCTTTGAAACCCTAAAAATGCTTATATCATGTGCTTCCCTTTTTAGGGAAACTTCCAAAGATAGCCGTATTAGGGTTTTATTAGTTGCCACATGTCTTCACCTATCATTTAATCTTCCAAACATAGCTTTTACATGTCATAGGAATCTATCATAACCATTTCAGCCATGATCTCCTTACACACAATTCAAGATGCTGACACATCAAGTGGAGTGACACATCAACATGCCAACTAGACATGTACACTCACACTTAATTACATTATTTGCAAGAAATACATTTTACAAAACAAATAATAAGAATAAGAATTATCCAAGGTTGAGACACCTTATTCCTAACATTCTCCCACTTTTTGAACACCTTGTAAGAGCAACAAGAACATAATAGGAACTAACCACTATAGGCCAAAAGGCCCATAGACTCTGAACACCATCTGAACTTCTCAGTACCCACTGGTTTTGTTAATGCATCTGCAACATTCTTTATAGTATCTACCTTCTCCAAATTTACCTTTCCATCTTCCACCATATCTCTCACAAAGTGAAACTACACATCAATGTGCTTTGTTTTGGCATGAAAAGTTGGATTCTTCGTAAGGCAAATAGTGCTCTGACTGTCACACCAAATAGTAATTTGTTCTGCATCAACACCAACATCAAAACATAATCTCCTAAGCCAAATGGCTTCCTTACAAGCATGAGTAGCAGCCATGTACTTAGCTTATGTAGTGGACAAAGCAACCACAGGTTGTCGCTTACTCATCCAACTGATAGCACCACAAAAGATAGTGAACACATAAGCACCGGTGGATCTCGCATTGTCAATATCACCTACCCAATCTGAATCCACAAATCGATGAATACAAACTAAATGCGGAGATCCAAAAGGGTTACCATGGTAACATATGGAGTAATCTGATGTACCCCTCAAATATCTGAATACTCACTTAATTGCATCCCAATGTACCCATCCAAGGTTAGCCATAAACCAACTCAGGACTCCCATTGCTTGGGCAATGTCTGGTCTAGTATAGACCATAGCATACATAAGACTGCCAACTACACTAGCATAAGGTACTCTACTCATGTGCTCCCCCTCACTAGGAGATTTTGGACAATCATCTACAGATAACTTTGTTCCCACAGAAATAGGAACACATAGTGGTCTACAATTTGCCATGCTGAACCTGTCCAACATAGACTTCACATACTTACTCTGACTCAACCAAAGTTTTATGTTAGACCTGTCTCTACTGATTTCCATACCCAAGATGTACCTTGCTGCCCCAATATCTTTCATCTCAAACTATGCTGACAACTGAGATTTAAAATTAGAAATCATACCCTTACCCTTCCCAAATAGCAACATATCATCAACATATAATGCAACAATAAGAAGGCGATCATTTTCAACTCTGAAATAAACATAATGATCTGATTTCGATCTTACAAATCCAATTGACAACATAAAGGCATCAAACTTAAGGTACCACATCCTAGGAGATTGTTTCAAACCATATAGAGATTTCTTTAATCTGTAAACTAAGGTTTCTTTACCTTTAACAATGTAGTGCTCAGGCTGTGACATATAAATCTCTTCCTCCAAATCACCATGAAGGAAAGTTGTCTTCACATCCATCTATTCTATCTCTAAATCATATGATGTAGTAAGAGATAACAAAAATCTAATGGATGTCAACTTTGCAATAGGAGAGAATATTTCACCATAATCTATTCCCTCTACCTGTGAATACCCCTTTGCAACCAATCTAGCTTTGTACCTTTCAACATTGCCATCTGCACAAAATTTCTTCTTGAACACCCATTTATAGCCAAAAAATTTTCTCCCTTTAGGCAAAGGTACAAAGTCCCAAGTTTTTTTTTTCTCCAATGAAGCCATCTCATCATCCATCGCCTCAATCCAGGATCCTGCATCTTCCATGCCTAAAGCCTCTTTCACAGATCTAGGCTCATCAGTGTTAATAATCAAAGAAAAGGCACAACTAGAATCTAACACAAAATAACCAAACCTTTTTGGTTGCTTTCTTTCTCTCATGGATCTCCTCAAGGGCTGAGGTTGAGGTTTTTCTTCCTTTTCTTCTGAACTATCAGAGCTGCTAGAGCTCTCCTCATCATTAGGCCCAACATGGTCTCTCTGTTTAGTCTTCTCAGGGGTAGGAGGCAACTGAACAACATCTTTTTCCTTTTCTTTTTCATCTAGTTGTAGCACAATAGGAGAAGATGTTAGCTCTCTAAAAATAAAATTTCTACTATACAACACCTTACTAGTCATAGGATCCCAAAGCTTGTATCCTTTCACACCAACACTGTATCCGATGAAAATACATTTGACAGCTTTGTTTTCCAACTTAGATCTTTTCTCCTTTAGAGCATGTGCATAAGCTTCACAACCAAAAACATAAAGATGTCTAATTGAAGGCTTCTTACCAGACCACACCTCCATGGGTGTCTTACCAACAAGAGCTGATGTAGGAGATCTGTTAACTAGATAGAAAACAGTGGCCACAGCTTTGGCCCAAAACCTTTGTTCTAAACTAGCTCCACTAAGCATACTCCTAGCCTTCTCCATCAGTGTCCTATTCATTCTCTTTGCAACTCCATTTTACTGTGGGGTATAAGGAGTTGTCTTATGCCTCTTGATACCTTTTTCTTTATAGAACTGTTCAAACTCTATTGAGAAAAGCTCACCACCATTGTCAGTTCTCACACACTTAATCTTCTTACTAGTCTGATTCTCTACAAGAGCTTTAAATTCTTTGAATTGACTAAAGACTTGTGTCTTACTTTTAAGGAAATAAATCCAAGTCCTTCTACTATAATCATCTATGAAAGATACAAAAAATATAGACTTGGATATTGAAGGAACTTTTACAGGACCAAATACATCAGAATGAATAAGATCTAAAACATCAGAAGATTTGTGAGAACTAGAGTAAAACTAAACATGATTTTGTTTACCATAGACACAGTGTTCACAAAAGTTGAACTCGAGATTGCAATCATTTAACCCCTCAATGAGGTTTTTATTTTTCAGGGTTCTGAGACCCTTTTCACCAATGTGGCCAAATCTCATATACCACAACATTGTCTTTTCTGCAGGAAGCTTACCTTCCAAAGTGTTTGCACAGCCATCGAAACCAACAACCATAGACTTCTTCACTTCTTGTTCAGATGGTGAGGATGAAGAACTATTACATAGAGGAATACATGCATCTAGTTGAAATAAGGTACCTCTCCTAGTACCCCTCGCAAGCACTATCGATCCTCTCATCATCTTGCATCCTTCTTTTGAAAAACAACCTGCACACCTACATCATTCAGTATACTTACAGATAATAGGTTTCATGCCAAACCTAGAATGTGCATAACTCTGTTGATTCCCTTTACTCATCCATCAGGAAATCTGATAGTGACCCTTCCACGTCCAACTATCTTTAGGTGAGAATCATCACCCAAGTATACCTTTCCACCATCGAACTCTTCATATTTTGAGAACTAGTTTTGATGAGAGGTCATGTGAAAAGAAGCACCTGAGTCTACCAATGACACATCATTAGATGCATGGGCTGCCAAAGCTACAATAAAAGCATCTCCATCTTCTTGAGATTTTTTAGAAGCTAAATCTGAGCCTTTCTTCTTCTTTGGTTCTTTGCAGTCCTTCCGAAAGTGCCCAGATTTATCATAGTTCCAACATTTTGCCTTGGACTTTCCAAGAGTCTTAGAACTCCCATGGGATTTAGATCTTCCCTTCTTTGACTTGTTGTCATTTTTCTTTCCTTTGTTGTTGGATCTCCCACAAACAACAAGGGCTTCCTTAGATGAATCTAAAGTCTTTCTTCGCATCTCCTTAGATAGCAACGAAGACACCGCATCATCCATATGAAATGTGACTATAGTACTTCCAAGAGCCATCACAAGGTGGTCCCACAAATTTGGCAAGGAACAAAGAAGGGTCATACAACGATCCTCCTCCTCGATCTTGGTACCGGATGATGCCAACTGTGCAACCAATAAATTGAATGCATTGAGATGATCAGTTATAGATCCACCTTCCTCCATTCTTAAAGAATACAACTTCTTTCTCAGGAACAACTTATTCACTAGAGATTTGGCCTGATACACAGACCCAAGCTGTTTCCATAAAGAATTTGCAGTAGTCTCATCAAGAACATTCAGAAGACATGCATCTACTAGATAGAGTCTGATGAGACCCTTAGCCTTCTGATCCTTGATCTCCCAATCCACTTGAGATATCACTGTAGGTTTCACATCAAGTGAAGTAGCCTCCCATAGATCATGGTCTTCAAGCATTTCTTCCATCTTGAGTTTCCACAACTCAAAATTAGTGCCATTAGATTTCTCCACCTCCATTCTACTGTATGAGGAACTTGCCATCTCAATCTGCAAATAAGATTCAGAATGCTCTACAAAAAACTCCCACTCAACTTGAGATTAGCTCAAAAAACCCTACCCAACAACTAGGATCAAAAGTTGATCAGGCTCTTATACCACTTGTAAGGAAACTTAGGTGCGAAAATAGCTTCCTACACTAATCTCTAAAGGAAAGTATTGTGCAAATTCTTTTAAATCCTTACAATTTCAGATTCGTTAACTACTTTAACAATGATATTACAGCCATATACTATGCATATAGATAAATAGAGAATGACACAATGATTTACCCTAGGGAAACCTTTTGATAAAAACCCCAACACTCCAAAACTTGCACAGTGTATTAATCAAAACTATTACAGTTTACAATACACTTGCAATGCAAGTTCTTTCAGAAGATTTTCCAACTCTTGAAGACAAATCACGACAACATAAAATGTTTCAACAATAAACTAACTTCTCCTATCTTCAAAACCCTAAAAATGCTTATATCATGCGCTTCCCTTTTTAGGGAAACTTCCAAAGATAGTCGTATTAGGGTTTTGCCACATGTCTTCACCTATCATTGAATCTTCTAGACATAGCTCTTACGTGTCATAGGAATATGTCATAACCGTTTCAGCCATGATCTCCTTACACAAAATTCAAGATGCCAACACATCATGTGGAGTGACACATCAACATGCCAACTAGACATGTACACTCACACTTAATTACATTATTTGCAAGAAATACATTTTACAAAACAAATAATAAGAATAGGAATTATCCAAGGTTGAGACACCTTATTCCTAACATAGAGAGGATATAAAATTGATTTTGGAGGATCAATTAAGGGTGGCAGATTTTGGAGAGAGGGCATATAGTGAACATATCATTCCTAAGTGCTTTGAAGACCATTTTTGTAATCATTTTGCAGATTTTTGAAGGAATGAACCAGATTTTTTTTACTCATATTTGTGAATTTGTTTCGATATTGGATCCTGTTTTCATCTTTTCTAACAAGCGTCAAATCATTTATTATCTAAAGGAAGTGATTAGATTCTTATTCCTTCTCAAGATAATCAATTACTCCAAGGACTTGTATGAGAAATGTATGTTTGTTAATTATCCAAGCTGTTTGTGGTAAAACCCTGATAGCATGCATTTATTAACCTATATGTTGAGCAGAGATTCAGAGTGTTAAGATCTTCATTTGTGAGTTAGGATTGAAGTTTCATGTTTTTTCAAAGTCTGAAGTATTCATTGGTGTATCACCCTAATCTTTTTAGTTATAGTATTCTTTTCCCTTTTTCCAACAATTTGTAGAGCAGGAAAGTGATATTCCATATTTTTTAGGAATCAGCCTAGAATCCGGAGATTCCTCTTCATTCATAGTCTACTCACAGCTAGGAGAGGTTTCCATTGTTAGGATAGAATTATTGTTTTTCCTTAATGCCTAATTTAAGGTAACAATTCTAAGCCTGAACAATCATCAAAAGCACAGACAAGCAAGTCAAGACCTAGAGCGATTGCATCTAAACGAGTGTTCAAATCCCTATGAGACCTAATGTCAGAAGTAGAGGACAAGTTAACACCAATGGCATCTGATTCATGCATCCTAATGCTAGAACCTTCACCTATTTTGAGAGCATTTTCAAATGTATGTACCATGTCTATATCTTTATCACAAGTAGCATCAGACAAAGAGTCAAATTCATACTCATGAGAATCAGTACTTGATGTGGGAATTCCATTAGCACTAGTTGTACCCTCAGACTCATCTTCATCTCTTGTGGCATTAACAACTTGCTGAAGTTGTTCTTTCTCAAACCACTTTTGGAAGTGTGGCGGCCTATATTGTTCACCCTGGAAGTTGGGATCATCATTTAATGTTGCTTTCCATTGATCATATGTGAACTAATGCATTGAAGCAGTCTCATCAGAATCACTATCTATTCCTACTAGATGGATAGGTATAACAGGCTCATCTGGCTCTGCAAAGAGTGTAGCAAGTTCCAGAGGAATAGGATATGGAAAAGTGTCCTCATCAGAGATAGTCTCTGGATTTACCTTTGGAGTAGCATCTTCCAATTCTAGTTCAGGTTCAAGTTCAGGATCTGGCACAAACTTGTTTATCCCTAGATGAAAGGGGATCTTTTTGAAGCCTAAGCCAGAAGTGTCTTTTGTGCGGTGAGTTGTAGCTTCAATGGGTTTCAGCAAACCATTGTTATTCATTCCTATGGGACCACTTCCTATATAACTGAAACGCTTCATGATTTTGAAGGCTTCACTGTATGGCTCTTGCTCTAAGTCTGGAGGAGGAGTAGTTGCTTCAGATGTTTCTTTCCCTTTATAGATCCAAGTTGTGATAGCTCTTTCTTCATCCTCATCTTCTAATGGTGTGGAGGCCCGCACAAAGGTGCCATCATAAACCATTTGAGGAGAGTCATCAGAAGGTTTTTTATTATCAGAAGGTCTCCCATAAGAGCATGGAGACGGAGGGAGAGTTGCCATTGATAGCACAACTTCAATTTGATATCCTCCCATGTTGGTATCCTTAAGTCTTAGAGTCTGTTACATCTCTTTTAGTTTAGCATCATAAAACTCTGTAGACTCTCTATTAGCAGGAACACGATTGTTGGCAGACTGTGTGAGTGTGTTACAGGAATAATTTGTATTTGTAGGTATCATCACTTCAGCTCCATGAAATGGGAACTTGATGCACTAGTGGTATGTAGATAGAACATCCTGCATCTCATGAATCCATGGCCTACCTAACAAGATATTGTATGTGAGAGGAATATACAGGACTTGAAAAGTAACATCTCTCTCAACAGGGCCAACATGAATAGGTAGCACAACTAAGCCTTGGGATTTGCATTCCTCTTCATCATAAGCTTTGATAGTAATCTTTTTGTAGGAGTCTATGCAATCCTCACCATATCCTAGCTGGGTAAGCAATTTCGCAGAACAAATATTGAGACCAGCACCATTGTCTATAAGCACGTGACAGACACACTTGGGCCCTATCATGACCTCTATGTGCAAAGGAGAATTATGCGGATGACTCAAAGAGTGATCATCTTCTTCAAAGAAGGATAAATAATGAGGTGAGGTTAAATGATCCACCATAGATTGGAACTGGTCGAGATCAAATCTTTGGGAACATTTTCCTTGGTGAGGGCTTTATCCAAAATCTCCCTATGGGTAGGTGAGATCTTCAACAACTCAAAAATGGTAATCTAAGTGTTGGTTCATTGGAGTTGATCTAAGATGCTATAACTAGTAGTGTTAGGTGCAAGATTTGATTTCAAGACTTTGTTGGTAGGACCAGCAGTAGTCTTATCTATAGTTTTCTTAGGAGTGAATGTAGGAGGGTGAGGACCCTTCAAAACAACTCTTCCACGGGATCAAGTGACAACATTGGCACAATCCTGAGGTTGGTCAGATTCAAATAAATGAGATGAGGAACTACGCAAGATGAAAGGAGCCCTAGATTTAGGAGCATTTTCACTTCCCTTGATGGTAATCACATCGCAATACTCAACCCCAACAGGTTCAATCATGTTGATGACATTATCATTAGCAGTGTACATATAGTTAACTTTGGCGTTGGTATTCTTAGCTTTGGATGACTCACCTTTCTCATGAGGAGGGAAAAGATCCTTAAACACTTAATGGTCCAAATTCTTGTTGTGGTTGTTTACAACAATGTCACCATTGTCAATTAAATCTTGAACTTTATGCTTTAGCTAGAGAGAGGTGGAAGTCTTATGACCAATCTTTTGGTGATAGGCAAAATATGTATTGTCGTTCCACCAATGAGGTCATGGTTGTGGGTCATAAAGATGCTTTTCCAAAGGAGTGAGAATCTAATTTTGCACAACATTTTTATAGACCACATCAAGAGGCTCCCCGAGAGAGGTGAATTCACGCTTGGGTCAAGAGGCCCAAGGTTTGTTCTTAGAAAATCTTGAAGTTTGTTGATTTTCTATTGTGGTCTTTTCAACAGCCTTAGTTTCTTGTATACTTGAGGTAAGATTAAAAATAGATTTTTAAGGCTTTGCAGACACATTATCAACCACTCTATCATTTACCACATCTATGTTCTTATTGACAGCCTTTCCTTTATCCTTGTTTGAAGAAAACCCTTGTTTATTGTCCTTATTCAAAGTTAATTCCCCTTTCTTAACCACAAACACCTCTATTCTTATAGCTTGCTTAATCATGTTGTCAAAAGTCAAAGGACTGTGTAGTTGTACTTGATATCTAAAATCAGGAACGAGGTTGTCCAAAAAGATATCAAGCTTCTCAGATTCAGGTAACTTACGAGGATACTTCGTGCAAAGTTGTCTCCATCTTTGGAGAAAGGACAAGAAAGACTCTCCTTGTTGCTATTTCAGATTACATAAATCACAGATGTTGATAGGGTGTTGAATGTTGTGCAAATAATGTTGAAGAAATAGATTAGCGATCTCATCAAAAGTCTTAATGCCAGGGAGAAATTGGCAGAACCATTCCATAGCTGGCCCACCCAAGCTACGGGGAAAGAGTCTCATAAGATAAGTTTGATCATGCATGAATTCCATGGACAAGGCACCAAACTCCCTCAAGTGATCTTGGGGATTAGTAGTACCCATGTACTTGTCATATTTGGGCAACTCCACTCCTTTGGGAAAAGGAGGCATGCAAAGAATCTTATCAAATGGAAAAGGGCATATGCTATCCATTGTGAATTGTTGTGTGGGCTTGTCCTTTTCCTTTGCAAGTTGGCTAATCTGGTCTTGCATATTCTGAATCATCTTTTGTAACTTGGCAGTTTTAGTCTCTTCCTCTTTAGCCATAAGCATTTCAACTTGGAAGTTTCGGGGTAACTTGGCCCCTTGTTGAGCTAGTTCAAGAAAGTACTTCTCTTTTTCCTCTAATAGGAGGATCTCCATCATTTTGATAAGACTCTTATTAGCTTTGGCAATAGTTATATCATTCTAGGTTATCTCATCATCTTCATTACCAAGAATCTCATAAATGCTCAGAATTTGATCTTGTTGTTGATCATCTTGGTTTTGATCATATGGAGGAGGGTGATAGTGATATGCTTGTCGATCGCCTTGAGCATTGTTTTGAGATTGATCATCATTGTGAGACTGATTTTATTCATGTTGAGATTGACCATGATGTTTCTCATTTCGAGGTCGAGCATTATGTTGGTCATTAGAAGATTGACCATGATACTGGTTGTTCTGAGATTGGTCATGAGTTTGGCTGTATTTGCCTTGTTGGAAATCATATGGATCTCCCATCTTGTCAACATAGGATTGTGTAGCAAATGAAGACTCAGTAAAATGATATGAATGATGCCGAAAGGGTGCATCTAAGGTAACTTTTGGTGCGTGAATAGGATCAAGCAGGTCAATAGATTCAAATGAGTCGATATCTTCAACGAGATTAATAGACTCAATAATAGGAGTAGTCCGAGGGAGTGGTCTCCCAAAAATATAAAATAATGAGTTGTTTTGGAAGAATGAGTTGTCCTGTTCTTGGAATGAGAAACCAGGTTGTGCTTAAAATAATGGATTAAAACACTCTTGGAACACCGGAGGTGATGATTGAGATGGGCTATCTTTCAAAGTAGTCAACGAAGAACTTGAGGATCCCTCACAATGATCTATTTCTTGATTACAAGGTTTACCTCTACCTTGACCAGTATTCTAAATGGGGAAAGTTTTGCCACTTCTAGTCGTGATAGTCATAAATGAAGATGCAACGAGAGAAGACTCAGGATAATGCTAAAAATCTATCTCTAAGATAGCAAAAAGGAGATAAATGGCTAGAACATCCAAGATGCGAGATGGACCTAGCACAAATCATCAAGAGAGTGGCTAGAACAGCCGAGATAAGACTATCATGATGCGAGGTACAAAAGCACAAAGAGATAAGGTAAACACAGGAGAGACAAAATGAGTCAAAGAAAAAAAATTGATCGATTCTCAACTCAAGACACTTAGTTTCTGACAGTGAACAACAGAGAAAAAGGAAGACAGACCCCAAACAAAAAGTGGATTGGGAAGAAGTTTGACCAGTCAACAGGAATTTAGTCACTATTTTTTAAATCTAGATACAGGTTCATGCGAGAAAGTACTGGGCCGCGTGAGAGAATACCAAACTTCGCATGAGAGAATGAAATTTTGCATGAGGAAATGCTCTAAAAAGTGAAACTTTGCACAGGAAAAATCTAAATTTTGACAGTTCAACACAATTTTTGATATAAAAAGTCAAGTTCTAAGACACAGCCTGAACTATCCTCTAACAAAAAATCTAGTTTTCAGATAGGTTTAAAGGACAGTTTAATCAACAATCTCAGTTTGAAGGTTTCAAGCATTTGTTTACAAACATGAAGGTTCATATCAAGCAGTGGTGATACAAGTAGTCGCTAACAGACCTACCAAGGACAAAGAAACTTGGTAGTATCATGGGAGTCTTTGTTTAATAATGATTGGACAAGTTTGAGACTTGATAACAAACACATAGTTATCCCTACAAAAAAAATGGTGAGAAGACAAAACCTTTGCCTCACTGCTTATGTGCATGCATTCACCTCACACAGCTGTGTCACCCCCTAGAGGGTGCCCATGTTTTTGGTGTTTCCAAGGACTCAATAATATATGCTCAAAGGTTACCCTTGAAGCAAGGGCTAGTGTCATATACCACCTTCAAATGTCTAGGTGCATGCCTATGGTGAGAATCTATGAGAGAGATTCTTCCCCCTCCCTGCAAAAAGATTATGCCTCCTTTTGGAGGTGATCTAGGTAGGAAACTAACTAGGGAAATTTTTTAATAGGATTCCATTAACACTAACCTCTGGTGCCCCCAATATAGGGTTGAGTCCTTGAAACCACATCGACACCTGAAAGTCATACACCCCCACAAGCAGGGCTAGGAGCGGCACTGCCTAGTACAACATACAGAGCCTTCTCAAGATGATAGTCAAAATCATGAGAAGGAAGTTAAAATGGCTTGGAATCTTTAGACTCAACAAATATTTCTTTATTATAGTGAGGTGGAATCACCGGCAATAGGTGCATACTCACTTGGGTCATTTCCGAAGGCTCAACTTCTGGCAGGCCCTCTAAAGGTGACTCAACTTGGTTTGGATTCAAGGGTCAGATTTTCTAATTCTCTCAAAGAGAGAAGAGAAAACTTCTCTACCTCTTCACCTTACCCAAACACATAAAGCATATTCATCACTATGTTAGCTTCACTCCACCAAATCCACAAGCTTTTGGGTTTCTAGTTCTCTCAAAGAGAGAAGAGCATAATCCCCTAACAAGTGAATGTGCTAAATATTCACTACCTTTCCCTGCTTCCCTAGGTATCCATCATTATAGCAACATCTAGGTCTCAGTTTCATTCATGGGCATCACTTCCATGTAATGAAGAGCCTATTCCAGTACTTTTCTATTAGGACCCTTAAGAAATTTTAACAAGGCCCTATTTAGATTATGTGAATGAAAAACAGTAAACAAGCACAACGTTTTTGAATGATCTTCGACAACCGTCCTGCAAGCAAACTGTTAGCAATTTTTATGATCTTTGACAAAGTGACCTGCAGACCACTATTACGTTGTGACAGAAACAGAGATATCAAATCAACAGTAGAAAGTAAATGTTAGGAAAAGTAACAGTAAATTGTAGAATCTAGAAAATTTAATTGACTGACAACACAACTTCGCGCGAGAAAGTACTACCCTGCATGCGAGAAAGTGCAAAGGGTCATGCGAGAAAAAGTTTCTTCGCATGACAAAATGCTACTGGGAGTGAATCTTCGAACAAAACGCTCTAGTATCTTGCATGAAATTTCATACATAGTGAAGTACAGACGCATGACAGAGTTCAAATTTCTTATCAGAAAATTCAAGAGTGAGGCTAGAAATTAGTTTTTTTGCCCCACGATGGGCACCAAAATGTTTATAGCTGAACGTGGACCTCTAATCCAACCATATACACAACATAGTCATTGCTTGATCATCGAATCATGAAGAGGAGTATGAATTACTCAATTCACAAGATTATATTGATTCAACCTATTACCTCCTAATTAACTGGGGTGTTTGAATTGCTCTCAGATTGGAGAGCCAACAACTGAAAGACCATGCTAATACAGAGGATTTGAAAGCTTGAAAAATGAATAAAATGCAAGTAATCTAAGATGAATATGAAATTAAATCTAAGAATGAAGTGTAGATTTTAATCTAGGAACTTGAAAGGAATGTGCAAATTAAGCTAATAACAATAAGAAAATTACTCTACCATGAAAATGCAATACACTAAATGATAATTAAACTAATTATGCAATAAAAGCTTGAAAATATGAAGATAATTGAGACAAAATTTTGCTATAGTTTATGTGCTCTCAAATTGCCTCTTTTTTCAAATGAAGGAGAAGGTTCATAATATAGACAAGCTCGGAGAAAGGATGAAGAGTTTCTTGAAATGAAACGGTTGACTCTTCATTCCCCATTGAGACAAATATTGAAGAATTACTTAATTAAAAGAATGAATTATTGCCACATATGGGTGTCCCTTCAAGTAATTTGAATTATTAATTCAAATAAAGGTGTCCATTCAAATAACCAAGTAATTATTAATTTCTTTATGTGTATTAGCTAAAGGGGGTGGATTTTAATTTAATTTAAAGCACTTAGGAATTAATTATAGTGTGAGATTAATGCAAATTTAGGTCTTTTGCAATTGACATCTAGTCAAATAAAGTCAAGTAGGAGAGAGAAAATTGCCTAGTAAAATAGGACTTCGATGATGTAGAAATTCGAGGAATGCACCAAAATTGATTGAAATTGTAAGGTGCCAATTTTGGGGTATTACACTAAGCACCCTTGGCTGCATAGCTTTTAGAAATCTACTTCTAATGATGAAGAGTTTCCACTTTTAACTATAAATCAATTTAAAAATGATTATCTACCAAACTCTCAGTTGTTGCATGCAATTCCTTGGTAGTCTGAGCATAAGATAGCCGACGAAAATGGGCTAGTCGTCTCCCATAAAAATGAAGGAATTTAGTTGTTCTATGAATTGCATCATTCCACCACAAAATCCAACCTAAAGGTTGAGCGGGCCTAGACACAAAATTACAAATTCATTGAATGTGGGACAAAGTAGATGGATGACTCAGAAGTTACATGTTGAGAAAGAACTGAGACTAAGAGTAACGTGGCAAGGTAGTACACCATTCAATAGAAAATTTAATGGGAAAGTGGTCTGACAAGGTGATATTAGATAAAGGTAAAACTAGCAAAGACTGATCTATCCCAAAATAGGAAAAAGATTGAGAGGAGATCCTGGCATGATCAAGGTGTTTAAGAACTCTATCAGAACTAACCCTGAAATTACTCCAAGTATGCCAAACTACATGCAGAAGGTAATGATTGGCATTGAGATAAAAAAGGCCTCATTTATTGTACATGTAGAACCAATCCTCACTCTCACCAGCTGTCAAGTAAAATGGTGAAATTCCATCCTTTTCAGAAGCCACCTCAACCATATTGAAGTCACCACACAAAATCCAAGTGGTTGGAGGTAGAGAGTCAACTATCCACCACCAAAGGTATGCTCTTTCCACTGCATCATTGGGAGACAAAATATTAAAAATGCCAAATAGATGATTGTCGAGTTGCATGACAACCCAAACCAATTTGTGCACGGGGTCCTCATCATGATTAACAATAGCACTTTTCCAACCTAGCGCAAGAAGGATAACAACTCCTCCTCTGCCAACTTCTTGATTGGAAGCAAAACTTAGGCCGTGTGGCCAAATTATATGACTTGTCCCCGCAAGAAAAAAATTGTCTATCTTAACCTCTTGAAGGAACAAAAATTTTTTCTAATAGAACTTATGTCGAACATCTCAAACAAAATATTTACGAGAGAGGTCTGTGAGACCCCAAACATTCTAGGAGGCAAAATTCATTCTTAGGCATCATTCATGTCATCCTCATCTCGAAGAGAAGAGAAACTATTGTGCAAAAAATCTGATTCAAAATGAAAAATAGGATAAAGATCCCCCAGGATCACATGTCTTTTGCCTAGCCCTTCATCAACAATGTGCCCTATTTTTGTCAAAAACCAACATGTAGTATTGTGGGCTTAGATTTTGGCTCGTTTGTCAAATTTTGCAATTAAAAAATACTTTTTTAGAAACTAGACTCCATTCTACACACTTTAAAGAAAATAAATTTTTATTTTCAATTAGTTTTCAATGATTTCTAGGGGGAGCACACACAAATTTCATGTTTTCAAGATGTGTCCACTTAGAAAATTTGTAAAAATCATATATTCATTAAAAAATTATTAGAACAATCTAGGATAAACTACATGGTGTTAGATAACTTCTCACTAGAGCGATTAAAAAATTTCAAAAAAAAAAGTTAACATTTTAGGGGGAGCACACCAACACTATGTTATGTTTTTTAACAAAAACTAGGACCACTTTTTGTGCTCCCCATTTTTTAGGGCCTTAAAGTCCACCATTTTAAAAAATAATTAGTAGTTTAGAAATTATATTCGAAGTACTACAACTCTTATTTTTTTGGAAGCTTGAAATTTTGAGTCTAACTATTTTCAATTTCTCGTCGAAGTTCAGAGTTTGCTGATTTCAGAAAAAAAGTGGCATCTTATATCCCCTTTTTGGTTCCCCATATTTGTGCACTTATCCAGGGATGGATTGTGAACTTGATCAATAATAAAACCTAGGCTCACAAACCAAAGGCCAAGGTCCTTTATACAATCTCTAATATCACTAACCCCCACATTGCCTACATGTTAGGGTCATTTAAAGATTGAGCAAGGGTATTTAGATCAAAGCCAAGGTGTGGCTCTGGTTGAGATGGATAGTGGGAGGGTGAAAGGGTAGGGTTGTTCATGATATGGAGGGATAATAAACATTTATATGAAAATGATCCATGATTAGGCACTCAAATAAACAATCTCATAGAAAAATTTAAAAAACATGAAAGATTATATTTGATCCTTACACATACCAACACTTAGATTGCTTGAAACCAGTGGATGTTGCACTTAGAGTTGCTATGGTGTTTGATGAACTACCTCCAAGAGATATTTAAACTAATAATAACATCCAAATTATAAGTGAACATAATTTGTATTGGTTCACCAGGGGATTTTCTTGAACGAATCTAAATTTTTTTCCCATTGGGTGTGGCAAAAACTATTATAAATTGTTTTTGCACCCTTTCTTGACTTGTTACGCCCAAGAAACCTTGTGAAACATAGAAAAAACCTCCAAGTGTGGGACCTTTCACATATGATTCTGAATCTCTAGAGAAGGCCAGCTTCCTTCGAATCAGGGTGCACCTATTCTATCCTAAACTAACACTTGTAGGGATCATGGAGAAGGAGGGGTTTGTATAAAATTAAATGGGTGATGCACCAGATTGAAACTTTGCCTCTCCCTACCTATAACTACACAATAAATTAATAAGACCTCCAAAACTACATATGTCTTAGCTCTAATATACCCTCAAAGGACACAAATGTAGGTCAAAATTAATGAAATGCTACAAGAAAAGACATATTCACAATACAACATTCATGAGTATGTTAAACACGACATACAAACTTGAAAGATTGAAAAGAAGCATTCAACACAAGGAAATGAAATGCAAAAGACTATTGAATATAAGATAAGGTAAAAACAAGAATTTTTATTAATGTAAGGTAAAGGAAAATTAAAAGTGTGGGGCATAACCACTACAAGAGAACTAGATGAGAACAACCTGAAAAAAATGTACAAGATTGATTTTTTAACAGATACCATAACTCTGATTACAACATTGAGTTCAAACCTAGATCTAATTGGAGTTAGGTTGTAGAACTATAGATAAGATAAAAACTTAGATAAAAGTGTGATTTCTACGTGTATACTTGATCTTGGAAGTGACATAAAGAGGCCCAAATGAATGCAATCTGTAGTTAAGAAGAGAAACCCATACCCAAAAAATGGATTGGTATAAGATATGGTGTGATTTGTGTCTCATATTTGAGCCTTTATAAAAAGTGAATGGTTTCAACAAGTGATAAATAAGCATGGAGAGTCACTAGAAGGAAGTTGGGCAATGAATTCAACCTCTGCGGCCACATCATTATTGTTAATACTCAAATTAGGTTGCTGGAAAAAGAAATGTCGATGTAGAAAATACAATGGATTATCACAACCCCACACACCCACAAACAACACCAAATAACATGTTGAAAAATTAAACTTAGGCCACTAGTTGAATGTGGGTTCTTGATGAATATCTCTAGCATGTGAATGGATTGTTAGATGTAGTGTAAGAAACCCCAATGGAATATTAAAATACAAACATCCAATTAGGAGCTCCATGGATCAGATGGTTGGCATGAAAGTGCCTTTATTTTTTGACCTCAATGCTCGCTGAAAAAAAAAGAAATCCTTCAATGAGCCAATGAGCTTGATCTTTTGAACTACATGGACACATGGTAGAAGATGGTTGGTTGAGCTGTATAAAAAGGTAGCTGGGTAAGTGCACCAAGTTGCTGGTAAAAAAAGTGACCACATGAAAAAAAATCAAAATTTTACAAAATTTGTGCAGGTTATTTGAAATTTAAAAAAATTAGGCTTGGAAAAACTGAGCCATGTCAAGCCTAAAAAAACAATTTAAAAAACTTATAGTTCTTCATAACCCGTGTGGGTTATGAAAAACTAAAAAAAGTTCGTCATAACCTGCATGGGTTATAAAGAACTAAAAATAGTTCTTCATAACCCTCATGGGTTATGGAGAACTATATTTTTAAAAAAAACTTACAAAAAAATAAAAATTATCATCATTTTGTTATAATCTAAAGTAATAACACTAAAATAACTTCAAGAACAATCCAAAAAACAAGATAATCAATCATTTGGAATCAAATGTGACAAAAAGACATGAAAAATTGTCTAATATTGTCGCAGAAAGACATGAAAAAAAATAATGGGCTCTTGGAACAAGTTGCAATGCTATTTTTTTGGCCATTGGGAATAATATATTTAGCTCAATGGAACACATATGCATTCCATTGAGCTAAAAAGGTTAATGTTCATATTTCCTCATAACATGTGCGAGTTCTATAGAAGTAAAACTTATGCAAGCTTTTAGTTCTACATAAACTGCACGTGAGTTATGTAGAGAAAGAGAGAGAGAGAGAGAGAGAGAGAGAGAGAGAGAGAGAGAGAGAGAGAGAGAGAGAGAGAGGGAATGAAGAGAGACATGCATGTACACACACACACACACACACACACACACACACACATATATATATATATATATACGTGTAGTG
Source organism: Chamaecyparis obtusa (assembly GCA_027943335.1). Classification (NCBI taxonomy): domain Eukaryota; kingdom Viridiplantae; phylum Streptophyta; class Pinopsida; order Cupressales; family Cupressaceae; genus Chamaecyparis; species Chamaecyparis obtusa. The sequence goes on from BSBK01002242.1 coordinate 1,339,321, forward strand.
TATGCTAAGTTTATAAGGATATTTGTTTATTTCTTCATAACTTGTGTGGGTTTTGTAGAAGTTTTAAATGATGCTTTTAGTTCTACATAACCCACACAGGTTATGTAGAAATTGGAATGGTAGTTTTGATTTTGCAAAACCTGTGTGGGGTATTTAGCACATAGGAACCCATGTGCGTTATGGCTTGGTAAGAGGGTTGGAAAATGACCCTAAGGCTTTCATGCCCATTTTCCCTCTATTTTTGTCCCTTTACATGTATTTTCATCTTCCAAGATGATTTCTAAACTTCCTCATCACCAAGCTTACAAATGATCAAGTGGGCATCTCTAAAATTACTACCATAATCATACATGTCTTCTCATCTTTCTAACCATATAAATTTTTCTATTTTCAGACAACATTAGCATAGTAAACTTTAATTTTCTTAACTAGTGCCTTGACAATCCTCAGAGACATATGTACACCATTTTCTTAATAAATTTTGATCTACTTGACCAAATTCAAAAATAATTACATATTACTATTCTATACTTGATTCTATATACTTTTTATAAGAAATTTACATTTTGATTATTTTGATGCAAGTTATGCCCAATGCACAAATATGTACCATATTTTTAGGTTGCGGTCACTTCAAAAAATCATAAAAAAATACTAAATAGAAAATTACAAAAAGTACAAAACTTCTAGATCTCACTCTTACCTATCATCCTACCAAAGGGTTTTGAAAAATACTAAATCTAACTATATCTTTTGTGAAGTGCATGGAAACAACTAGGTTATGTTTTTATGAAAAAATCAAGAGTAATTTTTCGTGCGCAACTTATTTGACCCTCTTAATCTTATCAATTTTTAAAAACATTAGTAGTTTAAAAACTAGATTCAGATTACTACAATTCTTATTCTTTTCACAACTCCTAATTTTGAGTGCATGAAAGTCAAATTTCTCTTCAAAGTTCAGGTTTATCTTATTTTGAAAAAAAAAATGGCCTCTTATACCCCCCTTTTTGCACACCATCTTGGTGCACTTACCCATCCATAGTGGAGACATTGGACTCGTTGACCACTTGCTCACTCAACAACTTGGCATAACCCAAAGGAAGCTTCAACAAGCCAATGCGTATCTCATCTCAATAGCCAAAAGTCACATCAGACAACCAAGGGAACTTTGAAGGTCGGTGAGGCATGAGAGAAATCTCAACAAGCCAATGAGTGAACACCAAGGGGAATAGGAACCAAATTGGATGCAATAAAATGAAATCAAAAGCTTGGAAAGGAAAAAAGGAAACTCCATTGAGCCAACAAGAGAATTTTAGGGGACCCACCTAAGGTGACATAAACCCATGTACACATAAGTTATGTCCCTAGGTCATCATGTGGAGGGCCCAAAAGCCTTAGTGGGATAATAGGACGCGTTAGGGTATGTGCAGGATCATGGCATGTCAAAAAGTGGTGATGTGAAAAGGAGTCCATATTGATAGACTCTTTGAAAAATAACTATAACTTTCAAACAATATAACATTTTTGAAATCTGAAATATACATCACATTCTACGCTTCACCTAATACAATAATAATAAACAATTCTTTCAATTTGATGAAGTTTACGCTAAGTTAAGGTGGCCAGACATGAGAGTTTTTATATTCAGGAAAATTTGTAGTAGAAAAATCATAATTAATTATTTACTTGGAAAAAAAATACAAAAAAATTACATCACATCTGGACACGATTCTACTACTTTTATGTAAAATCTTATAAAAAAATCTTATCATTTGATTTTGTTTAATATGGTCAAACATACACCTACTTGTTATCTTTCTAGTCTTGATTGATAGACTAATTGAAAAATAGCTATAACTTTCAAACTGTATAACATTTTTGAAATCCAAAATATGTGTCACATTCTATGTTTTTCCTACTACAAGAAAAATTAAAAAAGTTTTCAATTTGATAAAGTTTAGACTAAGTTAACATGGTCAGACACAAGAGTTTTTGTATTTTGGAAAAGTTGTAGAAGAAAAATCATAATTAATTATTTACTTTGAAAAAAATTTAAAAAAATGTGTCACATCCGAACATGAGTCTACTACTTATATCTTGAATCTTGTAAATTTTTTTTATCATTTGATTATGTTTAGCGTGGTCAGACATACACCTACTTCTTATTTTTTTCCTGAAATTTTCATACTACTACATTGAAATTTGAAATTTTCAACATATAGAATAATTGTTTTTCAAAAAAGGCCTAGTATCTTAGAAGCTAAATTTAATTTTATACAGATTCTCTTCTTACATATTTTTGATATAATATTTATAACTTGTTCACATTTTTATGTCAACTTGCCTAAACCTGATTTTTTGAATTTTCATTGCCACCTAAGGGCCTAGTTTGGCATACCATGATCCTACATGTACCTGTTAACAACTAGCTTTCAGATAAAACATGTTAGCAATAACTCATAGGAAACATGATGTGTTATCCCAATGTATGATAGATTTCAACCCTTGCTAATGGGTCTTAGTTCGGTTATCTATGATGGGATAATGGTGGAAAAAATAGCCAACAATGACTAGTCCAAAATAATTGATGTGTAATGGTGATTGAAAAAGTTCAAGTGTATGTTCAACCACTGGTACAATTTGCACCTATTTTCGACGAACTACTAGTCGAAGTTTCTACCCAAATGGGTCGAATACTCAACCAATTGATTGGTCGCTATTTTCCTCATCAAAATTTTGACATATCTCTTTAATCGTAGAATATTTGATGCTAAGCTTGGTCAAAAATGACATTAGCAAGTGGTGGTATATTCATAAAAAATTGACCAAAGTTGGTCGAAATGATTGGCCCGTCTGACCGGGATGCAAAAACCACAACGGTCATATTTTAACCAAATGGCGTTGCAATATAGAACAATATTGGTCAAAATATTTGGCCGCTCCGAGCAGGATGCTAAACCCACGACACCACAGTTCGACACAAAATGGCTGATTTTTAGACCAAAATAGGTCAGAGTTTCGACGTTGGTAGTCGAAACATCAACTACAATTAGTCAAAATTTTGACTAAATATGGAATGTTTAAAAAATAAAATGATGATAAATATCCAAACTAATCACCAACGATATCCTGATCGGTGATTAGTCTAGATATTTATCTTCAGGTGTCCACACTCATTTTGCTGCTTGTTGCCAGCGGGTCCCTACTCATTCTATTTTCCAGACTTCTTTGGGCTCTAGCAATCTATCTGGTTGTTGGAGATGCTAGTGGTGCTGTGGACAAAGTCCTTAACCAGTCCTTAAACTGATGAGTCCTCACGTTATCAAATTTTCAAGTCTTGCTTGAGAAACTCACTTGTCTCAAAGGATGTGGACCCAATGGAACTGGCCCGTTATACCCAAGGATTCAGTGGAGCCGATATTATAGAGATTTGTTAGTGGGCTTTCAAGTATGCTATTAGAGAAAATATTGAGAAGGTGAGTTTTAATTGTGGTGGTTTTTGCAAACTAGATTTGGTTATGAATTTCTTAATGCTTTTATTTGAACTGGTGTGTTAGAATTTTACATTTTTTGATTCAATTTTCCTCAACTTGTATCTTATTATTTCAATTTGTCATGTTCTCTTTCCTCTGCACTTTTACAGGATATTGAACGTGAAAGAAAAAGAAGTGAGAACCCTGAGGCAATGGATGAGGATGATAGTGACGAGGTAGCTGAAATAAAGGCTGCTCATTTTGAGGAGTCGATGAAATATGCCCGAAGAAGTGTAAGTGATGTTGATATTCAGAAGTATCAAGCCTTTGCACAAACACTATAGCAATCTCAAGGCTTTGGTTCTGAATTTCAATTTCCAGATAGACCTATTGGTGCTTCGAATGTATTTGCTATAGTAGATAATAAAGATGACGATGACTTATTTTGAGGCCTTGTTATAGAAATTTGTTTTATATTAATCCTCATAATTAGTTAGCAAATCTTCTTCTTGCTTTCTAAATTCATGAATGATTATATTGTTTTGCAATAAATAGCATACGTAACAGATATACATGAAATCAACAATAAATATCTACCTCTAAATACTGTATGCACCCTAAAATGGTCGCCTAGACTTTGGGCCCCATTTCACCATACATTTTTGGCACCCACCGTGGGGAAACCCACCTCTTGCATGCTGGTTTTGATTATTTTTGGAGCTAACCCTTGTGCAAATTTGTTTGGAGATGAAAAACCTTAGATTTGAAAGATTTGATCATATCTCCCAAACGGCTTGGTGTTTTAGTCTAAATTTTTTTTTACAAGTTGGTGACATATCAGAGAATTTTCAAAAAAAATTTCAGAATTTTTGGAGGTGATTTGTATTTTTTATGATTTTTTCTTGATTTTTCATAAAAAATTAATTTTTGGCGCAAATCAGCATATTTTTCAGAAATTTTTACATTTCTAGAAATTTCTTGAAATTTTATAGGGGGTTCATTCACTATGTTTTTTATTTAGAAATCATATCATAGCTCATTTGGTCAATTTATAAAAACTGGTCTATTTTAGTAAAATGGGTATCTAGGGCACAAATTAAGAGATTTTTCTAAAATTTTTATATTTTTAGAAAGCTCTCTATTTTTTGATAGAGGTCTCTTTTCTGCATTTTGGGTTTAGGGTCCGAATTCATGTGGTAAAAATCAAATCTTGTTGACTAGGTCAAATGCAAATTTTTTTTTTTTTGTGATGGGTATGCACTTATTTTTCATTGTTCATTGCATGATATGAGTTATCATTTGAATTATTTTCTGGTTATCATTGCTCCTAACAATTTATTTTTAGATCTAACCCTAGGGTTTGCATAAGTTGTATATACATTGCATATCTTGTTTGCTTGTTTTCTTGTCTTGTTCATTTGAAAGTGCTCTTGCTTTCATGGAAAATGCTTAAAACAAAGCGTTGGACTTGAGGTACTTTGTTCCATCTCTACAAGATTTGGATTTTGGGATTGAAATTGAACCTCTCATGTGTTTGGCTTGGGTGTTTTACATGCTTTCATAGAACACATTTCAATTGATGCTCTTAATGGAAAATGAATGAACATAGATTTGCTTTCATACAAGTTTGTGTAAGTGAATGCTTGTGTTTAAACTTAAGTAATTCTTGATTTCAATATCAAATATCTCATTGAGTGATTGAGGGCATGGATTCATTCCTTGTTTACATAGGGAGTTAAATGCACCACTTTGTGGACTCACTTTATGTTTTCTTGGAAAGTTAAATATTCCATTGATTCAACCCTTTGTCATTTGTGAATAGTATTGATAAGAAACTTTAGATTACTTGTGATTGATCTAGATTTCTATCTTGGGTTATTGGACTTGCTAATCCTCTGGTCCCTCGTTTCTGCCCCGTGGTTGCAAGATTAGCACCACATTAAAGGGGAGGGGTCTACAGGAAAGAAGCGTTAATTGCTCCTCTAGGCAACCCTTTTGTGCTTTTTGGAACTCACTTGTTTTCTAAGGTGTGGACTCACTTTGAGTTGATGTGAGGAGTTAAATGTTTCACTTTTGGGCTCACTTTGAATTGATGTGAGGAGTTAAATATTCCACTTTTGGGCTCACTTTGAGTTGGTGTGAAGAGTTAAATGTTCCACTTTTGGACTCACTTTGAGTTGGTGTGAAGAGTTAAATGTTTCACTTTTGGACTCACTTTGAGTTGGTGTGAAGAGTTAAATGTTTCACTTTTGGACTCACTTTGAGTTTGTGTGAAGGGTTAAGTGTTCCACTTTTTGGACTCACTTCACATTCTCTTGAAGGGTTAAATGTTTCACTTTTGGACTCGCTTCACATTCTCTTGAAGAGTTAAATGTTCCACTTTTGGACTCGCTTCACATTCTCTTGAAAGGTTAAATGTTCCACTTTTGGACTCACTTCACATTATCTTAAAGGGTTAAATATTCCACTTTTGGACTCGCTTCACATTCACTTAAAGGGTTAAATATTCCACTTTTGGACTCGCTTCACATTCACTTAAAGAGTTAAATGTTCCACTTTTGGACTCACTTTTCATTTACTTGAAGAGTTAAGTGTTCCACCTTTAGTGCTCTAAATACTTTTGATAGTGAATTACTTAATTTTATTTTTTAGAAGGCCTGCTTGGGGACACACCACCTCAAGGGATGACCTTAACTCTCATGTTTTGACGGAGTATAAATAGCAGGTGGTGAATGGAAAGACACCTCTCTTGGAAATTGAGTTTGATATCACTCTTGGCTAAGCCTCAAAGAACTTTATACCTTTGAGAAGTGAAAGAGGAGATTTGGGTTACCGTCTCCCCCCGGCTATGTGATTTTGGATTCTTCTCATCTATAGATTTGGGCCTCACATACCTTGCGTATATCAAGGACTCCTCTTAGAAAGCCACGTATATCCTTGTAGACAACTTGTTAAGGTGTTGTGTTCTATGTGCCTGTTAAATTTTTTTCAAGAACATACACAAGTAGAACCTTTAAGGAGTAGAAATACTAAGTCACTATCTCTGTTCATGCGCAAGGTTGCTTTGTCCCTTGCTCATTGCTTGAAGACTATTTTCTTGAACTCCCTAGTTGCTATTCTATGTGCTTGATCATCATTGTGAAATCCTTTGAAAAATCTAATTGGAATACTGAAACTGAGTTCTGTCCTAGTGGGTTCTCCTTAGAAGCTTGGTCTTCCTTGGTCAGTCCAGATCTCAGATCCTAGGTGTTGTCATGTTGCTCAACATCTCAATGAACATTATGGTATCAATTACACAAGATGACTCTTAGTCTTCTTCTTTCCTCTCCATTTCCCATGTTCTTCTAAAGTCTTCTTTTCCCATGGGAAATTCTTCTTCTTCTTCTTGATTCTTTTCCTCTTATTTTCTAGTCTACCTTCTTCTATTCATCTATTCATTTCTTCTACGCTTGATTCCTCCTTTTCTAGAACTATGAATTTCAACTATCTTATTAAGGAACCTCTCTTGAGAATAGATGATCTTGAACTCATTGCTCAATTTGAAGAGTATCTTTATTCCTCCAATAGTCCTTCCAAATATCTCATGGGTGATAAGCTTATGGCAAAAATAAAGGAAAAGATGATTAAATCAGATGCCTTTACTAGGATCATAGACATGATCATATCACAACCTCCTTCTTCTAAACGTTCTTCATCATCTAAGTTTTCTCATTCTTCATATTCCAAATCTTATCATGACTCTTCTAAACATTATTCGAATTCCTCATTATCCAAGTCTTCTTCGTACACTAAGTCTTCAATTTCCTCTTCTTCACGATCTCATTCTTTTTCTACTTCTTCAAAGAGTCTTACTTCTCTTCACAAGACATACCATAATGAGCAACATGATAGTCCTTATGATACCTCTTCCATGAAGAGTGATGCACCCACCTATGATGACTATGATGACTATGATGATGGACAATGTAGTGATACCTATGACACCTTGATTCCTAAGAGTCCTCCTAGTCGTGTCCTTGTGCTTACTGGAAATGGGTCCTCATATTGGAAAGATCATGATGGTGATCCATATGATTCAAATTTTGAAAGAAACTTTGATGAGTTTTGTGAACAATACCTTGATTATAATCCAGCTACTACTGTTGAGGAATATAAAATGCACCATGCTGATTTGAAATGTAAATATTATAAGAATCCTTCCTCTAAGAACATTCATGCTGAAACTAAATATTGCATTCTCAAGAAAGATCATGTTAATGTTGAACCTTTGTCTTGTGACGGTTCCCTTCCATCCTCTACTTCATCCAATTCCCATACATCTCCTAAAGCTTTCGAATCTTTCACAAATCCTTCATCCAACAAAGATCCTAATGCTTTTCATGCAGTTCCCTATAGTTATCCTCAAGGGCTACCTCTCAAAGATACTCAAGCTAACCTTCACTTGGCTGAAAATACTTTCAATAATGCTAAACCTAAAGAGCCTAAGCTTTTATGCGCTATAATGCCTACTTCAGCTAGTCCTTCACCATCTCTTCCAAAGTCTTCCATACAATTCCAACCTGCTTCCTTGTCCTTAAAAGTGGCTCCATGTCAAGAGGACTCTAAAAATGATAAAGAAAAGAACATAAAGAAAGATCAAGATCAGGAACCCTCCATATCATCCAATTCTCTTCATGATGTATCTCCTCCCTTTCATGGTTCTTTTGATCCTCTACGCTCTTTCACATTCATTTCACCATCTCCTAAGCAAGATCAAGCTACTACTTACACCGTTGAGCTTATTGACAATCAAAATAACCTTACTACACTTGCGCTCTCCAAAGATGATACTTCCATTAAAGTTATTAAAAATGGTGTTGTTACTTCTAATGTTAAGCCTATTGAAAATCAAGAAAAAAATGATGCGCTTATGCTATCCAAAGCTCCTTGTCAAGATCAAAGTCTTCCATCTTCTTGTTTTACCACTCCATGTTCATCTGCACTTTCTACTCTTCCTAAGTCTTTGCAAGCTCTGAAAAATCCTATCAAAAAAGTTGCTCCTATTCAAGATTTCATAATCCTATTGAAAATTCTAATGCTCACTTTAAAGATGCTGATATCCTTGGTTGTGACATAGATGCTGATGAACTTATTGATTATCCTTTTGCGTCTTCCACTTCCATCCTTGGACCTCTTCCACCACTACTAAGGGCTTCACATCTTCCTTCCTTCTTGGGCCCTTATGTCCATTCACTTTCCCCTCCTAACTCTCCTAATTTGTCATCCATCTTATGTCCTTACATCCCTCCATCTCATATCTTTCTTCAAGGTCAACATAGATACATACCCTTGAATCCTTTTCATCCATCCACCCATCTAAACCATTCATATTCTCCTCCTTCTTCCACAAGTCCCAAGTCTTTTAGAAGTAACTTGAATGTTCAATACAAGAAAAAGAAGCAATACAAGAATCCATCAAAAAAAGATCACCATGTCTTCTCTAATTGACATGGAGGCATAAAGTCAAAAGAGATATCTAAGAAGAAAACTACAAGACAAGTATGGGTTCCAAAATCCATCATTCAAGATATTATCTCTAAATCATCCAAAGGAAATAAAAAGCCTAAGGCTATATGGATTCCAAAGTCTCTCTTGAAGGAGTCTCATGTTGAACAAAAAGTAAAATTGACATTCAAGCTTCCAAAGGCTTCCACTTCATCTTCTTCTAAAAACATTCTTCCATTCCATGTGCCTGAACCACAACCTCTGCTAAATATTCGCCATATCCCTTCTCGTATTCCTTCATTCACATTTCCTCCATCCTCTCGCCACCCTTCAAGGTGTGTGTCGACATTGATCTTGTCTTCCTTTCCATCTACTCTTTCACAATCCTTCCATTCATTATCTTTCTACCTTCTATCCTTTTTCCTCATTTGCCTATTCCTCCTATCTTCCAACCTCACTTGCTTTACATAAAACTTTATCTTCCATTTTTCTCTTCCATCTTCCTTTCCCTATCAACATTTTTGAGCATATCATTTTGAATCCTTGGCATATCATGGTTTATCCTTTCAATGAGCATTATCTAAAAAGCTTCCCTTCTCCCAAAAATAAAATTCAAAAAATAGAAACATTCAAAAAAAATAAAAATGAAAAAATTAAAAATATGCCTTGGTGAAAACCTGGAAACAGGTGCCTTGGTAGCAAAAGTAAAGAGAAATAAATTTGTCCTATGGTGAAAACCACTCCCTTGTGGCACCTTGGATAAGTACCATGATGAAAACTTGGTAATCAGGCATCATGCGTAGTCCTTCTACATATTTCATTCATTCCATCTTCTCTCTTTGATCTTGACAATGTTGGTCTATACATGAACATTTGGCTATCTTGTGAGCTATCTTATAATGGTCTTGCTTTCATTCCATTCATGTATAGTATTCATTTTCCTCCATTCATTCTAGCCTTTCGCTATCTTTTTCCCCTTAGTCTTGATCTAATCAAAAGAGTAAAATACAATGCTATGAAGTCTCTTGACATGTCTACCCTCTTTGGACAGCATCCTTTCCTTCTTTTGCATTACGCTTTTGAGGCTTATCCTATGCTGGCCTTTCATTGCTTGTCCAAATGTGCTTTACATGATAATCTTTTTCCTAGCTTGGGTACTCTTGAGGAGTTTGACCTTGAAGATTTCTTCCCCCCATTTCCTCCATCTCATTCACCAGCTTACTCATCCCTCTTGTTCCCCACCTTGCTAGACATTAGAACTGCACGATGTGATCTTGCTTGGAAGTTTGATGCCCATTTTGTCTAGGGGCATCCTTTGTACATATTTTATGATCTTGAAAAAAATACCAAAAAAATTGATATATGATGCTGAAAAAATCCTAAAAAGCATATAAAGTCCTAAAAAAATAAAAAAAAATAAAAAAATTTAAAAATTCAAAAATAAATAGAAAAAGTGCCTTGGTGAAAACCTGAAAATAGGCGCCTTGGTAGCAAAAATACAAAAAAATTAAAAAAATCTCCAAGTGGTGAAAACTTGGAAACATGCACTACTTGAGGCCTTTGTACTCCTATTTGTTAGCATGCATCCTCGACACTGAACCTTTCTCCATCATGTCTTGACCTTATTTGGCATAGTTTGAAATTGGTCTTTATCTTTGTCTAGGGGGCATAACTGTTAGCATTGGTCCTTTAGGTGTGTTTATCTCTTGGGGCATTTCACAAAAGGTGTTTTTCAACACCACCCCAAATAGTGTTTCTCAACACTACCTTTGTGTCGAGTGTTTCTTAACACTTATCAGATGTCTTACCCAATAGTCTAGTATGATGCGATGTTACTCATTTGTAGATGTGATACTCAGAGTTTGACTCTATGACCAACACACACGAACTTAGACAATCAACTCGCTTGAGATATATTGACTTTATTTTTCTTTGTGTGCTGTCTATGAGGATTTCTTTGATGAGTGGTCTCTCCCTGAGAAGTTTTCAATGATGCATAGCTAGAAGGCTGAGGGTATGAGAACATGTTTTCTTTCTTTATCTGCTTGTGGGTATATTTTGTTGGTCTTACCTGTCATGAGCATTTATGCTGGTCTTACTTGACACTATGGATGGACAAGGTATTATCCTTGACTGTTTTGTGAGTGCATGCTTCTAGTTATCCTGACTTTCATGTGTCTTGATACAAGCATAATCTCGCCATATCAAAATTAGGTAATCTCACTGCACTAGTCATCTTGACCTCCATGTCTTTGATGCTTAGGTGGGATTTCCACATTTCTATCTGATAAAGATCATATTCATATCCACATAGTTATGCTAGTGTGCATTGTATGATCTTACAACGCTACCAATAATGCTCGATGATGATAATTAGATGTCTATAGGCGTTGTGACCTTGCAAGTCAACCACTTTCATAGTAGTTTGCATTCTTAGGTTCATCATAGTTTAGTTTTTGCATCTTGCATATGGAGAGAGCTCTCATTTTTATCATCTACGGACTAGTTGGTCAACTGTGCTCATTTTTTGATTCTTCTTGATCATATCTTTCATTTCTGATCTTTCATATCACATCATTTTCTATCCATTTTCAGACTCAAAATCAAAATTCGAGTCGCATTTCCAAAATTTATCATTCTTCTACGCAGTTGACTGACCTTTTGAGGCATAATTCTTTGATCTTTGATGAAATTTCTTCCTTTCCATGTCTTCCAAACTTCTAGTCTTTCATTCACCCCTTTCGCTTCCTCTCTCTAAGGTTTGACTTAATTTTTATCTTATATGTTTTTCAGTCAAACCTAGTCAACCTGGGGCATATCTTCACTGTTTGATGGTTATCCTATCATGCTCCATCCTTTGATTATGATTTATTGTGACTTGATCAGGTTTATCAATTTGTTGTTCTCCTCTATCTGATTTTGATTTTGATTCTGAGGGGGCAGTACCTATCAGCTTTAATTTTTGATTCAGCTTTATCATTCAGCTCAGCTTGAGATTCTTATTTTTAGACTTGATTATCACCTAGCAGCGACAGTGGTGATTTTGTCTTTCAATTTTTATCTCCTATTTTTTAGACTTAATTGTTGCCTAGCAGTGACAATGATAGTTTTGTCTAAGGCTTGATTTGCACCTAGCAGCGATGGTGTTAGTCTTGTCTTTCAGCTTTTGCTTATGCTTGTCCTGATGTGTTCCCAAAATGAACACACATCTGGGTTGTTTTGTGATCCCAAATTGATCTCACATTTCAATTCTTCTTTGACTGCATGTGTTCCTAAAATGATCATACATTAGTCAAAGAGGGGCAAATGTATGCACCCTAAAATGGTCGCCTAGACTTTGGGCCTCATTTCTGCAATTTGTCAAATCTCTGAATCAATATTTTCAAAAATCAACAATATCAATTATATCAATTTCCTTGATCAAATCATAATCAATTCAATATTTCTTAAGGTTTGAGCCTTATTTAATTTAAAATAGAAAAAATAAAAATAAAAATAAAAATCTTATTTAATTAAGAGAATATGCTCCCTTTTAATTAATTAAAAATCTCTTTTAATTAAATAATAAAATCATTTTATCCTAAGCCTTTATTTAATTAAAAAAAATTTCCTTCCCTTTTATTTAAATAAAAAATGCCCATTTTTCTTCTTATCCTATGTTGCACAAATAAAGCATTTAATTCTTATTTATAAAGAAAAATAAAATAAAAAATAAAAGAAAAGTATTTTTTGTCTCACATGGACATAAAGTAAATGCTCAACATAAAGTAAATGCTTCTAATTTTCTTATTGGAGGATATTTGTGCACAAGGATCAAGCTTCTTTTTTTCCTCCACCGTTGATTAAGTCTTTTGCCTCTTAATCACAATGGTCCATTCCTTTTCACTTCCTATAAAAGAAGAGCTCTCTTCTTCATTTTCATAGCTTAAGTTTTTATGTTATTGTTATGCTACAAGTTTTCTAAGTCATCTTGAAGCTTTTGGAGACATTCTTGCATCAAGTTTTGAAGATTTGGAGCATCATTGGCATTCATCTTGCATCTACATCACATCCTAGCTTGCATCATAGTTGAATAATCATGGTATCATTTCCTTTCATGTTTTAATTAATCTCACATAGTCTAATTAGAGGGTTTGTAACTCTTTCATTTCCATTTTCATAACCTAATTTGCATACTTGCATGCTTATCTTAGATTAATTTGCATTGCATTGAATCCATATTGATTTCATTGGAGATATTGGCATTGTTGCCCTTGTCTTTGATTGTGAATCTCTCATTGTATGATTGACTAGCAAGGTCATGAGTTTATAGCTCTAGCTGAGAGCAATTTTACAAATCTTGCAACTCCATGCATAAAGAGCTATGGATCGATTTGTGAGGGCTCATTATTGAGTTTTCTTGCATGTAAGGATTCATAGAAGTGTGGTCACATTTTCACCATACAAATACAACTCCAAATGAATGAATAAAAGAAGAAAATGATAATGCTGATTGGGTATCTAATAAATTAAATAGTTTAATCATGCAAACAAATGTGGATGTGGATGTGCAACCTTATGATTTTACTACTAAGTCTTTGTTTGTCAGGCATACTGATTATAAGTACTTTAGGTATCAGGTTATTGATACGTCCCTAGTATTTTCATGCATTTAATCTTATAAAATCATCAATTCTTAAGCATTAAGCATAGTAATAGGTCAATCTTCATTGTCTTCATTATGGGGGACATTGGGAAACATGTTTGATATAGCCATCTGGTTATGGTTAGGATAGTTCCAGTCAAAATACTGAAAGGGACATAACAAATAGGAGGGTTTCATGACCAAGAGCAACATGGATTCAATAAAAAATGAAATCATAGTCATTTATGCATCAATGAAGTTGATAATAATTAGCGAGGCAATCAATCATAGTCATTATAAAAATGCAAAATGAAATCATAGTCATTATCATACTTTGGAGCAACAATCACTGCCATATGAAAAATTGTTCAAAAGATTTTTCCATGTACTACATATTTCCATGTTACTACAACAACAAAATATTCATGAGAAACAATGACAATGAAGACCAATAGAACATAGTGCACATCATAGTGATGAAGAAACAATGCTAGTAGGGCAGTGACATACAAAGAGACTAGCTTAAGAGGGAACATAGATCAGACCATGACATGCATACAAGGATAATAAATCATTATAGTATGTTCAACTAGAGATAAAAGATCAACCAAGGCACCTACATGAAATAATCATATATCAAGTGCAATAACATGATCAAGAGATGGTTTAATCATTAAGAGTCACAACTACCAATAAATAGAGCATCATGATTACATATGGAGAAGCCATCAAAAGTGCACTATAAATGAACAAAAATAACTAGAGGATAAAAGAGATGTTACAGGTTTGCATCACACATGCTTAAGGAAAAAGTTTCTAATACAACTGAAGAGAGTAATTAATATGGAAATTGAATCAAATGTAAGCAACATATGGCATTAATTTTCAAAGACATAGTGATAATTTAAGATTGGCAAGTTTTCTTTTGAATGTTGGAAAAATATTGATAGGTAGTTGAAGTTCCAAATGTCTCTTGGGAAGATATTGGAGGGTTGGAAAATGTCAAGAGGGAGCTTCAAGAGGTACACTATTTCTTCTTTTCTTTTCTTTTAATGCTAAAAGTCTTCTATGCAAGGAGATATTAACTAACAAAATTCATTATGAGTTTGATGTAGACTATTCAATATCCAGTGGAGCATCCTAAGAAATTTGAAAAATTTGACATGTATCCTTCAAAAGGAGTTCAATTTTATGGACCATCGGGTTGTGGAAAGACATTAGTGTGAAGGGCCCTGAATTGTTAACAATGTGGTTTGGAGAGAGTGAGAAAAATGTGAGGGAAATTTTTGATAAAGCCAGAGGATGAGCTCCTTGTGTCCTATTTTTTGATGAACTTGATTCTATCGCTACACAGTTGTGTTGATTTTTTATGAGTGAAGTTCAAGTTGAGAACTTGATTCTATTGCTACATAGGTGTGTTTGGAGAGAGTGAGGCAAATGTGAGGGAAATTTTACATGCATTTCCAATTTCCTGATTCGATGTCTCACCATGTGTAATACCCTAAAATTGGCACCTATTAAATTTAATCAATTTTGGTGCATTTTCGTCAATTTTACATCCTCAAAGTCCTACTTTGCTAGGCAATTTTCTCTCTCCTACTTGACTTAATTTGACTTGATGTCAATTGCAAAAACCCTAAATTGCATTAATCAAATATTATAATTAATTCCTAAAGTCTTTGACTTTTATTAGCTAAAAACCCCTATGATAAATTAATTTAATTCTAAAGTCCTGAGTGCTTTAAATTAAATTAAACCCACCCCATTTGGCTAATATACATAAAAAGGAATTAATATTACTTGTTATTTGAATGGACACCTTTATTTGAATTAATAATTCAAATTATTCGAACGGTCACCCTTATGTGGCAATAAACATTCTTTTAATTAAGTAATTCATGCCTTTTTGTCTCAATTGGGAATGAAGAGTCAGGAGTTTCAAATCAAGAACCTCTTCATTCTCTCCCTGGGCTTGTCTATTTAATGAACCTCATTCTTCATTCAAAGGGAGCAATTTTGAGAGTAACTAAACTATAGCATTTTTTTGTCTCAATTTCATTATTTCAAAGCTTTCATTACATATTTTACATTAATTTCATTTAGTTTAATATTGCATCTTCATTATAATTAGTTTGTTTACTTGCTCATTAGTTTAATCTCATCTTTATTTCAAGCTCTTTAGAGTAAATTTGCACTTCATATTTCTTTCAAAGCTATTTAGATTAATATCATATTTCCTTCAAAGCATTTTAGACTAAATTGCACTCATTCTAGATTAATTTCAATTTGATTGTCTTCATAGCTTTTAAATCTTCCATTGTAGTACTGGTCTTATGGTTGTTGGCTCTCATTCTGAGGGTAATTAAACACCCCATCTACATAGGAGGCAATAGGTCACTTCACCATGAATTTCAAATTGAGTAATTCATACTCTCTCTCGTAATTCGATCATGTGAGTAATGACTATGTTGCGTGTGTAGTTGGATTAGAGGTCCACATTCTCCTACATACATTTTGGCGCCCACCGTGGGGTAGAAAGATCAATTTCTAGCCTCATTCTAATTTTTTTCTGATAGGAAATTTAAGCTTTGTCGTGCGTCTGTACTATCTGTGTATGGATTATAGTGCGAGAATCTAGAGCATGTCATGCTAAGATTCGCTCCCTATAGCACTCTCTCGTGTGAGCTGATGCATTCTCGCATGGTGCCTTGTACTTTCTCGTGCATTGTGGAGTACTTCCTCGTGCGAGATTTGGATATAGTGGTTTAAAATTTTCATTTTTTGTCTTTCCTATTTCAAATTTCTGGTAGTTTCCTTTTTGCTATTGTTTATTATTTCTTTGTTATTTTCACAGCGTAACAGTTTTTTGCAGGACATTTTGACCAAGAACATAAAACATGCTAATGGTTTGATTACAGGATGATAGTCAAAGACTTGCTAAAATGTTGTGTTTGTTTCTTGCTTTCATTCACATAGTTTAAATAGGGCTTCGTTAAAATTTCTTGAGGGTTTTGATAGTGAGTAGGGAATTTGGCTCTTCATTACATGGAGGTGATGACCATGAATGAACCTAAAATCCTAATGATCTTACTAATATGACAAATTCTTGGGGAAGCAGAGAAAGGTAGTGAATCTTTACGCTTCTATTAGCCAGGGGATTATGCTCTTCTCTCTTTGAGAGAAACAAAAACCCAAAAGCTTGTAGTTGTGGTGGAGTGAAGCTAACTCAATGATGAATCTTCTTGATGTGTTTGGGTGAGTAAATGGGATAGAGAAGTATGCTCTTCTCCCTTTGGGAGAACCAGAAAATCTGACCTCTGAATATAAACCAAGTCCATTGTCACCTTTAGAGGGCCTACCGAAAGTTGAACTTCCAGGACCGACCCAAGTGAGTATGCACCTATCGCCGGTGATTCCACCTCACTCTAATAAAGAAATTTTTTTTGAGTCTAAAGACTCCAAAACCATGTTAGCTTCCTTCTCAAGACTTTGACTATCATCTTGAGGAGGCTCTATCTGTTATACTAAGTGGTGCTGCTCCTAGCCCTGCTTGCAGGGGGGTGTATGACTTTTGGGTGTTGGTGTGGTTGCGAGGCCTCAAACCTGTATTGGGGGCACTGAAGGTAGCATGAATGAAAGCCTATTAAAAAACTTTCCTTAGCTAGTGGCCTACCCAGTTCACCTCCAAAAGGAGTCATAATCTTTGCGCAGGGAGGGGGAAGAATCTCTCCCGTAGATTCCCATCATAGGCATACACCTGGATGCTTGAAGGTGGTTGTGACACTAGCCCCTGCTACAAGGGTAACCTTTGAACGTACACTATTGAGTCCTTGGAAACACTTAAAACATGGGTGCCCTCTAGGGGGTGACATGGCTATGTGAGGTGCACATATGCACATAAGCAATGGGGCAAAGGTTTTGTATTCTCACCATTTTTTTGTAGGGCTAAGCTATGTGTTTTTATCGAGTCTTAAACATTGTCCAATCATTATCAAACAAAGACTCCCCTGATGCTATCAAGTTACTTTGTCCTTGATAGGTCTATTAACGACTACTTCTTGTATCACAACTACTTGATTTGAACCTTTGTGTCATTAAACGAATGCTTGAAATCCTAAAATGAGATTGTTGATTAAATTGTTCTTCAAACCTGTCAGGAAACTAGATTTTCTGTTAGACATCAATTTAGGTTGTACCTTAAAATTCAACTTTAACCTCAAAAACTATCTTGTCAAATTTTGCACTTTTCCCACGTGAAGTTTCACAGTTCAGAGCACTTTCTCACGTGAGACTTTGTTCTCGCACGAAGGTTAGTTTTCTCTCACATGACCTAGTAATCTCTCGCACGAGACTGTAGTCTAGTTTAAAAAAATAGAGACCTATTTGCCATTGATTGTTTGACTTTTTATCTGATCTACTATTTGTCTGAGGTCTATTCTTCTGCTTTCCTATCATTCACTATCAGAAACTGGTTGTTTTGAGTTAGGAATCGATTGATCTTTGCTTTGACTCATGTTGTCTCTTGTTGGTTTACCTTATCTTTTTATGCCTTTTGTATCTCGTGTTGCGATAGTCTTATCTCGACTGTTCTAGCCACCTCTTTTGATGATTTGTACCAGGTTCATCTCGTATCTTAGATATTCTAGCCTTTATCTCCTTTGCGTTGTTCTTAGAGACCGAGTCTAGCTTTATCCCAAGTCCTCTCTCATTTCATCTTTGTCTATGACTGTGACAACTAGAAGTGGCAAGACTTATCCCATTCAGAATACTAATCAAGGTAGAAGTGAACCTCCTAATCAAGAAATAGATCATCCTGAATCTGTTATGAAATATGAATTTTGTGAGAGATCCTCACATTCCTCCTCATTTCAAGAGTATTACAATCCATTTTTTTAGATATAGTCTAACTTATTATTTCAAGAATATTACAACCCGTTGTTTCAACACCAACAAGGCTCTGAAGAGTCACTTTCTAGAATTGAATCTATCGACTCTTCCGATCTTATTTTCACGATCTCTCAAAATACTACCAACAAGATGGGAGATCCACTCCACTTCCCAGGGGGAGGTAAATTCAGTGATAGTCATGAGAAATCTCCAAATGACCAAGGTCATGGTCAATCTCAAAATGACAAGAGTTATGATCAATCCCACAATATTCAATATTTGGTCAACATCTGGGACCTTTGCAATTTGAAACAATGACAAGGGGAGCCTTTCCTAACATTTCTCCAAAGATGGAGACAACTATGCACGAAGTATCTGCATGAATTACCTGAGTCTGAAAAGCTCGATATCTTCTTGGACAATCTTGTCCCAAATTTTGGATACCGAGTATGATTACAAGGTCCCCTCACTTTTGACAATATGATTAGACGAGTTGTGATGATAGAGGCCTTTATGATCAAGAAGGGAGGATTGACTTTGAAAAAAGACAACAAGCAAGGACCTTCTCCCTCAAACAAGGATAAGGGTAAGATTGTCAACAAAAACACATATATTATGAATGACAGGGTTGTTGACAATATGATGCCAAAACCCTCAAAGTCTGTCTTTAATCTCAAGTCTAGTATACGAGCGGTCGAGACCACTGAGAAGACTACGATGGAAACTCAACCGCCTTCCAAATTTGCTAGAAACAAACCTTGGGTATCTTGACCCAAGCATGAATTCACTTCCTTGGGAGAACCGCTTGGTGTGGTTTATAGGACCTTGGTGCAAAACCATAACAGGAGTTTAGATCATCAGGAATTTAAAGACTCCTTTCCTCCTCATGGTAAAAGTGAATTATCTAAGTCTAAAGGTACCAATGATGTGGTCAACTATACGTATGATACTAGCGACATTGTCACCAATGAGATTGAACCTATTGATGTTGAATACTATGACATGATCATTGCTCTGAGGAGCGAGGATGCTCCTAAACCCAAAGCTCCATTTGTCTTGTGAGGCCTTGTGCCTCCCTCTTGTAACCCCACACCATCTCCAGCTTGTGTAAATACTATCATTCGATCATGTGCAAAGATTTTTCTCAAAGGTCCTGAGCCTTCGACATCTGGACCAAAACTATCTATGGATAAAGCCCTCACTAAGGAAAACATCCCCAAAGATCTTGATCTCAATCAGTTTCAATCTATGGTGGGTCATTTCACCTTGCCTCATCACTTGCCCTTCTCTGAAGAAGGTGATCATTCTTGAGCCATAATGCTCCCTTGCTCACTTGCAATATGCTCCTAGAATCTGGTGATAGCCTTGCTCCAACCAATGAGGAATTTACAGAATTTTATAATGCTAAACTCAAAGAGATAGAAAAGACCCTGCAGATCAAAGATATTGGCATGGGGAATATTAGATGGAGTCAATCTTGTCACTAACAGCTCTTCCTCCATCTCTGCACTCCTATGAGAGGCCCTCTGAAGATAGATTTGGTATTGGCTGTTTGGTATTGGCTGTTAGAGCTATGAGCTTAACCAACCTAGCTGTAGCTTTCATTCATGCAAGTATTCAAATAACGAAGACACAAAGATCCAGCCTATGACACATGAAGAGTTCTCAAATATTCAACATCCTGATCTAGACTACCAAAGAGAGTCCTATCTACTCTCTCAAGTACCTTAGGAACATGATCCTAGTCCTCACCAGGAGGATTTTATCCACTTTACTAAACAGACTTCTACTAGTATTGACTCTAATGGCACACATACTGAATGGGGGCAACTAGTTGATGTCTCCCTTATCTTGGGTATGCCTA
The DNA here is from genome assembly GCA_027943335.1 of Chamaecyparis obtusa. Lineage (NCBI taxonomy): Eukaryota > Viridiplantae > Streptophyta > Pinopsida > Cupressales > Cupressaceae > Chamaecyparis > Chamaecyparis obtusa. Next base: position 1,359,653 of record BSBK01002242.1, read on the forward strand.
TTCTAGATTACTCCACTTCTGCTACTGAGCAAGATCCTTTTGTTAAAGAAGCACTTCCTATGACAAATGATATCAATAAAGAGGATTTGCCGCCTACTATATCTCTAGCTGATTACATCAAACAGTTTCACCACGGTGAAATGAACTCAAAGGAATATGAATGGGACTCCATATCAGATGCTACTACACAAATACCAATTGATGTTGTACACAAAGATGCTGCTCCTACCAACTCTAAAAGAGGAGGAAGTTATAATCCTCTAGATCAAGAAACTGATGATGATCCTTTCCACCCTCCTTTGGAGATTATTCCTATGGCTCCTAGGCCATCTACTCTAAGCTATACTGCTACTGCTACAACAAATCATGGGTATGTAAGACCCCATCCTGTTATAGCTTCATGGAAACTTGGTAGATCCAAAATTGAAATGGTTCCTATTCACATATTATTTCCACCTGAAAGGGGACCTAACTCTTGGAATAGGTCATCTTAGTTAGGCTCACATAATATTCCTCCAAGCTTATCTGACTCTTCTAAGACAACTCACAATCGACAATGTTTTATGGAAGATGACTTTCTTGATCTATCTGATTCACTCATGAATGATGAGGATGATGTTGATATCTTTGAACTTGAGCCCATCCCATTGAATTCTCTTCCCCCTTTCTACCTAGGATAAGTGGCTTGCCCACTTTCATTTCCACCTCTCCACCTAAACTAGTCATATAAGCCTTTTTCATCCACCATTCTTGAGTCTTTTGGAAGTAACTTGGATGTGAAACATAAAAACAAAAATAATGAGAATCCACTTACATCTCAAGGTCACCATGTCCCATCTAATCAACATGTGACTAAAAAGAAAGAAAAGTAATAGAGGTGTTCAAAAGACCACAAAGGTCCTCAAAAAGAAGAAGACAATCAAAAGCCAGAAAATAAGATTAAAAAATGGATCTCAAAATCCATCTTATAGGCATTGTCATCAAAAGCACCTCAACATAAAGAAGAAAAAAAAAATCAAAAGCTATGTGGATTCCAAAAGGAAAATCAAAGTTTCCATTCAAGCTTCTAGAATTCTCATGCTTCCCTCCATTCCATCACCCTTGCCTCTCATACTTTACCCTCTTCACTCCATCTTTCCTTTTCCTAAAGTGCATATTAGCATCTCCTCATCCCTAATGACGTGATTAAGAGAAATCTAGAAGATACTCTCCCTAAGTGTTTAGAGTGTGGGAAGTTTAACAAAGAGTTAAGATGCATCCACGAGGATATCTGTGGGTCTCACTTATGTGACATTTCCTTGACTATGGATCTCTTGATAGTTGGATACTACTGGTTCTGATTCTACAACTTCTCAGCTGACTACTACTATAAGATACTATGTTGTCAGAGATTACTACTGAAGGAGAATAGCTCAAAGATCCTATCAACACTTTTCACTTGAAGAAATTCTACAGCTGAGGCATTCTCTGTGTGCTCATGTACATACTTATTGGTCCTGAAAAAATCCTAAAAATGATATATTGGCAAAAAATCCTAAAAATTGCAAAATGTCCTAAAAAATGATCATCTTAGTGAAAACCTGGTAAACAGGCGCTTTGATGTATCTATTATCTTGGTGAAAACTTGGTAAATAGGCGCCTTGATAATAATTAAAAAAAATACAAAATTGAAAAAATACAAAAAAAAAAAGTGAAAAGATCAAAAATACAAAAAAATGAAATATTCAAAAATACAAAAAAAATTTAAAAGAGAAAAGTACAAAAAAATTGAAAAAGAGAAAAATGTGCCATTGATGAAAACCTGGTAAACAGGCATCATGGTAGCAAAAATAGAATCTCTGCCAAGATGGTGAAAACTTGGTAAACAGGCGCCTCTTGTTTCCTGAAGCTACATCTCATCTCAGCATTGCTTGGCTCTTAGTTTCCTGCTTTAGTTTCCTTGCATTCCTGCTTTAGTTTGTTTCCTACTTTTAGTTCATTTCCTCCTTTAGTTTGCTAGCTCATGCACTTGCCTTCAGTTGTCCTCAAGATTTTCTTTGACTCTTCATGGATTGGAACTGGTTCATACTTGGGGGCACCTTCCTAATCTAGGGGGCATTGTCCTATTGCTTTCAAAAGTTTTGTTTGTGCATCGGTCACCAGCGGTTCTCGCTGTGTCTGCCTGCTGATACCTAGCTACTTTTGAGATTTCTCTCCTTGAGGATCTCTCATGTATTAGTCACCAGTGGTTCTCATTGTGCCTACCTACTGATACTTAGCTCTCATTTCAACTTCTCTCTTTTGGGATATCTTCCTTACATCAGTCACCAGTGGTCCTCACTACGTTTTCCTATTGATGTTTCGCTCATGTTTTATTCTCTCTTTCGAGAATCTTCCTTGTATTGGTCACTAGTGGTTCTCATTGCATTTTCCTGCTGATACTTGGTTCGCACTCTGATATCTTCTTGAGACTTTGTCTCTCACGATAGTCACTAGTGGTTCTCACTGCGTCTGCCTGCTGTCGCTATCCCGACAAGGCTCCAAACATTGTGCGCTTCCGATTCAACTTCAATCCACTTGAACACAAACGTAAACTAAAACTAAAACTGATTTTGTGTTCCTTTGAAGAATGTTGAGCTTTTCCTTTTCTTGTTTGTTTGTTTTCTTTATCATTTTCCCTCGAGCAAATCTAAGATGTCTTTCTTGACTGAGAAACGCGAAGACTAGGGGCATGATCTTTTCTTGGCTTTCTGCTTGCTGGTTTAGTTCCAATGATCCAAAGAATTTATCTAAGAGGGGTGTCCATCTATAAGAGCCTTCATCTTGTATTGGATGGCCATGCATACCTTGAATCCTTTTATATGGATGCTTTGGTGAGGTTGGTTCCTCTCCTTGTCTATTTTGAGTGACTTCTTTCTGCTACAAGTAAAATCACTAATGCTCGTCCTGCTAAGTGAATGTAAGGGTCACTGCGAGCAATCTTTGGAAAAGGAAAGAACTCTTGTGTGTCTGGTGTGTTTGTTCACAAGAAACATTCAGGTCATTCTAGCAGTTGTGCTTTGATGCTTATGTTAACTTGCTAAATCAAAAGGAATAGGTGTTCAGGTCATTTTGGCTTCTTGTGCCTTAATGCTTACACCTCATTTCAAAAAATCTAAGACTTATGTCATATTCATATTCTCATGATTGCAATGTTAGTGAGGATTGTATGGAATTTTGTGATCATCCCGTGCCTAAATGAACTCGATGATGATAATATGGTGAGTCCAACAACCAAGTCCTAGGGCTTGCATTTTCATTCTAGGCTTGCATTTTAGCTTAGGCTTGCATCTTTCATGATAAGCTTGCATTTGAGATGATATCTTGGTACTCTCTTGATTGCTTTCTACTCATCGAAGGTTCTCATCTTTTGTCCTGGGTTCATCTTGACTGTGCAAGTTTTTTGAGATCGAAATCAAAATCTAACATCTCTAGATAGCTCGAAATCGCGTTTTAAATTTTGGGACCCTTTTGGGATTGGACGCTTGTGCAGTCAGCCTTCTGGCATCATCTTCCTGCTAGACCCTCATCTTTGCATCATGTTCTCAAGATCTTTGTTCTTTTCATCAAAGTCAACTCTAATCAAATCTAGTCAACCATGGTCAAACTTGGTCAATAGGACCTTTGCTTTGCTCCGATTCACTTTTGCAGCTTCTCGAATCTAGTTTAATTACTTCTACTCTGCAACCTCTTGTTGTCAATCATCCCTCTTATGTCATCTTTCAATTTCACTCCTGAGGGGGCAAGATGATTGCATCATTTGAATCTCGTCGAGTCAATTCTTGAATCAGTCTGATATGAATTACCAGTTCTCATTGCTAGGGGCATCTCGATGCCTTGCATCTTGCTATCTGGTCATCTATCTTTTAGGTATCTAAGAAATCTAAATCGGATCCTCAGGAATCAAGCTTCATTCTGGAGATGGTTCTCAAAATCTTTTAGGTATTGGGGCAATCTAACCCTAATTCTTGGGAATCAAGCTTCATTCTGAAGATGGCTCTCAAAATCTCTCTTAGACCGTTATCTGGGCAATCTAACCTGGGTCTCGAAGGGCTAAGCTTCATATTGGGGCATTTTAACCCTGATTCTGGAGACAGTCCTAAGTTTGCATCTGAATCTCATTCTGGGCATTGGGGCAACCTAACCCTAATTCTCATCTTCTCTCAAGACCATTGTCTTCGCAATCTAACTTAGACTTCGTAAAATCATGCTTTGATCTGTTCAGTGTCTTGGCAACCTAACCTAGACTCCCGAATTTCTTGTAATCTGTCACTTCAGGCTATTCTTTGAATCAACGCACTGTTCGCACATCAATTCAAAGAGGGGAAAATGTAATACCCTAAAATTGGCACCTATTAAATTTAATCAATTTTGGTGCATTTTCGTCAATTTTATATCTTCAAAGTCCTACTTTGCTAGGCAATTTTCTCTCTCCTACCTGACTTAATTTGACTTGATGTCAATTGCAAAAACCCTAAATTGCATTAATCAAATATTATAATTAATTCCTAAAGTCTTTGACTTTTATTAGCTAAAAACCTCTATGATAAATTAATTTAATTCTAAAGTCCTAAGTGCTTTAAATTAAATTAAACCCACTCCATTTGGCTAATATACATAAAAAGGAATTAATATTACTTGTTATTTGAATGGACACCTTTATTTGAATTACTAATTCAAATTATTCGAATGTCACCCTTATGTGGCAATAAACATTCTTTTAATTAAGTAATTCATGCCTTTTTGTCTCAATTGGGAATGAAGAGTCAGGAGTTTCAAATCAAGAACCTCTTCATTCTCTCCCCGACCTTGTCTATTTAACGAACCTCATTCTTCATTCAAAGGGGGAAATTTTGAGAGTAACTAAACTATAGCATTTTTTTGTCTCAATTTCATTATTTCAAAGCTTTCATTGCATATTTTAGATTAATTTCATTTAGTTTAATATTGCATCTTCATTATAATTAGTTTGTTTACTTTCTCATTAGTTTAATCTCATCTTTATTTCAAGCTCTTTAGAGTAAATTTGCACTTCATATTTCTTTCAAAGCTATTTAGATTAATATCATATTTCGTTCAAAGCATTTTAGACTAAATTGCACTCATTCTAGATTAATTTCAATTTGATTGTCTTCATAGCTTTTAAATCCTCCATTGTAGTACTGGTCTTATGGTTGTTGGCTCTCATTCTAAGAGTAATTAAACACCCCATCTACATAGGAGGCAACAGGTCGCTTCACCATGAATTTCAAATTGAGTAATTCATACTCTCTCTCATAATTTGATCATGTGAGTGATGACTATGTTGCATGTGTAGTTGGATTAGAGGTCCACATTCGACTATATACACCATGCACAACTTGAGAAAAACTCTTTTGTTGCTTCAACTTCTTCTCCACCGTATAATGATGGTGTGAGATGTCTTTCCACTAGGATGTCCTATTTGAATACACCCCCTGCACTAGAATGGAATCCCTTCATAATCTAGAGGCTGTTCCCAGCACCCTTTACTAGTTTTAAGTAATTTTATACGATCACTAGCACATTTCGTGCATGGATGAGAAACAGTATCCAAAGTTTCTAGATTCTGAGAAGATGTATGAGGGGAGGCCAAAGAAGGGATATTTGTGAAGGTTTTATAGACTTAGGTTACTGAATCATCATCTCTGCATTGGTACTTAATCTGGAAACCCTCGTATGTATATAGCCACTCTAGCAAATCTCCACATCTAGAAAATCTCCACAAAAATCCCTTATGGCCTCCACTACATATACATCTTCTCAGAATAAAAAAACTCCCCATCATTGATTCTCATCAATGTACCAATTTGGATATTAAGTCTAATTTAATTTTTTCATGGACTGAGACCTTAAATTATTGAGTGTCTCTTTGTTTTGAGAATAGTTTAACATTCTCTACTTAATAGGGCCAACCATGTGAAGGTGGAAGCTCATTTGGCCCCTCCTAGGAGCCTCTTATGACCCTTTATGACATTTTAAGACCTCTAAGATGTATTCTTAAGGATTGTAAAGGTTCGTAAAGGGTCATAAGGGGCCCTAGGACACAACAGTTGAGAAATATAATTGTAGGCATCATGATAACAATTTTTTGGAGACAACGTAATTGAGTGGTATACCCAGATGATGTAGAGAAACTTTTTCTCCTTTGGTTCCAAGTTGACACTGCGGGATACAAAGACCATAGATAAGGAATAAATTTAGAGAGCGGAGGAGGGCCATAATGACAAAAATAATATAGGACAAACCTCAAGTTAAATGAGGCAACTGCAAACATTTTAATAGATTTTTATTATTAAATAATGAAATTTGCATATATTAGTGTTCTAAGCCCCCTCATTACATGATTTATTGTTGTAAGCCCCCTTTGACTTACAATAATAAATCATGTAACAAGGGGTCTTAGAACACTAGTATATGCAAATTTCATTATTTAATAATAAAAATCTATTAAAATGTTTGCAGTTGCCTCATTTAACTTGAGGTTTGTCCTATATTATTTTGGTCATTATGACCCTCCTCCACTCTCTAAATTTATTCCTTATCTATGGTCTTTGGATCCTACAGTGTCAACTTGGAATCGGAGGAGTAGAAGTTTCTCTACATCGTCTAGGTATACAACTCAATTATGTTGTCTCCAAAAAAATGTGATCATGATGCCTACATTTATGTTTCTCAGCTATTGTGAAATCTACATTTATGTTTCTCAGCTCTCTATAGTACTCTTCTTCAATCTATGTTCGACGATAAGCATCTTCTTCTTCTTCCTAATTACAGCCAGAGCTTCCTTTTCATAAGGATTCAACTCCACTTCCCCCATCTCATCATCCTTGTCACCCTTAGTTGCCATCCTAAGTTCTTCTTCACTCTCTAGTTCTTCAAGCCTCTGCAAGATATCTGGATCAATAAAGTCTGCAACATTGTGTCCATCTATGATCTCAAGAATTCATCTTCTTTCCACTCTTCATTTGCCAAAATATATCACTTCGTCAAGCTTGTAGAGTAAACTCTAGCCCCACCATTTTCATTCTCAATATCCTTCTCTAGCTTCATGGTCTCCTTGGCAGCACGCGCCATGGCATCCAAAACAACTTGAGGAGGGGAATGATGAGGATATTGATGCTCCTCTTAGTCGTTATGGATGCTCCGCTTAGCTGTTACCGTAATGGCTAAGTGGAGCATCAATATCCTCATCAATCCCTTGATCTTCGAGCACTTTATATAATTACTCACTATTTGGATAATGTCTACTCTAATGCAAAATAGTGTATACAAGGTATCCAAGCACACTAGCATGAGGTAGATGAGTTATGTTCATATCACTAGATATAGATGGACATTAATGCTCAATTGAATGATACTTTCCCATAAAAATGTGAACTCCTATTAATCTACAAACTCTCATGTTAAACAAGTACAAAATAAAGTCAACATAGTTCCTTCAACACAACCAAAGTTAAAATTAAATTATCTCTATCCCTAAGATAAACTAATTAGCCTTCATATATTTATGTCAAATCTTCCTTCCTTCATGGTCATATGATATTGTTTTGATCATATATTGATCTTATTGTAATCAAGTTTTGAATGTAATCCTTAATGGCAATGATAAGCCTTAAATGGAAATGATTGATAGAAGATTGGGGCTCACCTGAGCCATAAACATGAAGAATTATTCTAAAAAAAGATGTAAACCATATATATGCGCACTTGAGGCAAAGAGAAGTTACGTCATATCCATATTAAAATATTAGTTACAATATGAAAATACTAAACTGACTAATTCCTGAGCTCATCTCCGCATATGGTCACAACAAAGATATGCAATTACAATACAAAGAAGGCATTGTAAAAATATAATTTCGGCATTTTCCCTAGCTTGACATGTTTTGCACTCAAATCCTTCATCGTGGATAAGTGGATATGGGTGGATAGATGCAGATGAGTTTTCATCAACCCAACTAAAGTATTTGTAGCTATTATTTCCCTGTGATGCCCAATCTACATTAGTTCTTATAATATAATGAATAGTATTTATATTAGAAACATTAAATATATACACATTAGCAACCTTTTTTCTATTTGGGCAACACCAAAATTATCATCCAGGGTTGCTCTATGTTCGTGAAGTCTTCAACACACGCTGCCCACCACCACATTGACAGCTTGACACATTGACAAGAGCCATCGAGCCTATATCAATAATGCATCGCACCATCGTTACTACATTTATTACATAAATATTATAACATATAATCATATGATTATAATAATCATACATTCACCACTATTGTTCTATTGTAGATTCAAGTACTTAAAAAATGTTTGCAATCAGTGGTTTGAACAAAGATGTCATTCTAGGGAACGTAGGCACACAACTCCATTTTAGCTCCCAGAAAGATCTTTTTATTAAAATAATGAAAATTTGACATGCAAAGTCCCTAATTTATGTGCCCATGATTTGAAACTTTTTTCCCTGGTTCCAACAAGCTACAAAACTAAGGCGCATTGTTGATAACAAACCAATTTGCTAAGGGTAGGGTCTCAAGGTGGGGTCTTTCTATGTTCTTTTCAATCTTCATTCTAAAAAGATCAAGTTGTCTTCAATACCCATCATGTCCTTTTTAATCTTTATCATGATCAATCTACCTTAACAGAGACAACACAAAACACTTTCCTAAATCTCCTCACTAGATTATTGAATTTGTGGATATTATTCTTGATGTTGAAGTAAATCAAGAATGTGAAGTTGAAGCAATTACATCAAGCTACAAATTGTCAAGGCTGGAATTTCAAAATTCTTCATTAATCGAGCATCATAAGAAGGCTGAATTATCTCCTTTAATGGCTTACTATGTTATTTGAAGGCTGCGAACTATTAAAGAACAACAATGATTTTTTTTAAGGGATTGTGTTTCATTGTGGAGGTCATGTTTTGACCAAGGCTACATTTTCAACAAAGGAGGCTCATGCCACCCTTTTTCATTCTTCATGTTGCAATTTGGGAGATGGATAGCTTCAACCAAATCCTAACGTGACCACCTGGCTGTGTGTGTTTCATGTATGGTGAAGATTTGACATCCCAAGGACATGCACGGTTACTATTGGATAGCTGGTGAAGTTTTTAGAATTTTGAGAAATGTTATTGTTATGGGAGTGAATAACCGGCCAAATAGTATTGATCCAGCACTCAGAAGGTTTGGAAGGTTCCAGATGAAGTAGGTAGGTTGGAAGTGCTTCGCATCCATACAAAGAATATGAAGCTCTCTGATGATGTACGCATATTGGGGCCTTATTTTTTGTACTTCTATATCTAATGTTAAATAGTTCTTGGATTTTGAAAGCATTTATTAATCAAGTGCAATAACATGATCAAGAGATGGTTTAATCATTAAGAGTCACAACTACCAAGAAATAGAGCATCATGATTATATATAGAGAAGCCATCAAAAGTGCACTATAAATGAACAAAAAAAACTAGAGGATAAAAGAGATGTTATAGGTTTGCATCACACATGCTTAAGGAAAAAGTTCCTAATACAACTGAAGAGAGTAATTAATATGGAAATTGAATCAAATGTAAGCAACATATGGTATTAATTTTCAAAGACAGTGACAATTTAAAAAGAATTGGAAAAATACAGTGTACAAGCAATGATAGTGTGCCATGAGAAGTCACAATAAGTATGAACCCATAGAGGATTTTCATTGTTTCCTAAAATAAGATCATTTTCAGAGTGAGATTTAGCTACATAGAGGTAATGTTCTCATCAATTTTGGTTTCTTTTATTCGAAAGAGGGTTTGTGTTTTGAGTTAATTGTTTTATGAGAACATCACCTCTATGAAAAAGGGTTTAGGTGGACATTACCTCTATGAAAGGATTTAGCTACATAGAGGTGATGTTCTCATAAACCCTTTTTCATGAGTTTTAAAGAGGTAGATGTTCTAAATAAAATATTAGCAAGATATTTGTTTCAATAGTTTGAGTTTTTGTACGGAACCTAGATTCTTCACTCAGTATCATGGGATATTTTATAATAGAGGATAGAATAGATGGATTAGTATCTCTTATATTTTTTCTAATGGGACATGTAAAGTGAAATCTTAAAATACAATCAAAACTCTCCCCTGTGACAAGACTGGTCACCAGTCAATTCTGGCATGGTTTGGGTCTTTGTGTTGAAACTTCCCAAAGGGCTCATTAAGATAGTCACCTTGACTTAATTTAAATTCTTGGACAGAGTATCCCTCAAAGACATTTTTAATATTTTGAAGGTGAATTAGTGATCATACACAAGAAATATAACTCAAGATGTGTCCTGAGTGGAAACCCTCCTGGAGAATAAAACCACTCACTAGTTTGCCTCACTAGCTTATCTTGTAATATCCTTTGTACAATGCCTCACTGGCTAATTGTTTGTCTCACTGACAATGTTATCTCATTGAAAGTCTTTCTCATATGCCTCACTGAAGTTTTATTGCCTCACTAACTTTATCAATGCCTCATTGGCCTTTTACAACTTTATAATTTCTATTTCTCAAATACATAGTATTATGTCTGTTTCATCTTAATACAGCCTCTGGTCTTGCATCATCTAAGACTTATAACACTACATTCCTTTTTCATCTTTTGAAAGATATTTATTTTCAGTACAACTCTCTACAATGGAGATCAAAAGAATAATATGTTTATACTGTCACAAAGCAGTTTTCAAAAAAGAATGCCTTAACAAAATAATAACCATTTTCTATTCTGAGATAACCATAACAATGTCTTTTGTTATCTCCAATAAGTCTGAATAGTGTCTCTAACAAATAGCCTTCAAGAACATTTACGGTTTTCAAATAATAATCCTAAAACTGTCATGATTTCATCCCTTACACAATGTGTTAACTTGTTAAGTAAACCCTCCATAAACACAACACTGGTTTAAAAACTGAACAATGACCCAACATAGGGTTACATTACAATTAGTTCAAAGACTAACACAATGTATCTTAACCATACTCCAAAAAAAAACCTTACTCAAATTAGGGTTTGACATATAATCACAGACAAGAGAACTCAAAATGAGGTTTAAGATTTTATTGAAAAATCAACAATATGTATGAAGCCCAATATGAAATAGGGATATAAACAAGAACTATCCACATAAGTTATAGAGACTAAAACCTTTCCATTGATCCATATGGGTATAACACAAAACTTTACCACAATTTAGAAAACTCGAATGATATTATACCACTGTTTACTTCAAAACTAACATGGGTACTGAAACCAAATAGATACTTTATCAAGATAACAGTTGCTAAAATGGATTTACATAAACTAATTAACTCAAAACACAAACCTTTTTTCAAATAAAAGAAACCAAAACTATTTTTAGCAATGATAACACAGGTCCTATGTCAGAATATTTCCTAGGGAGGGATATCATATTTATATTTGCTTTGGACCTAGAGGGAGAACTTGAATGGTAGCTTTTCCAATATTGTTAAGAAACATTCTCATAGGGACTCAATTCTGGACTGAACTTTTGTAGATAATTCTTTGTAAGGCTGCACTTCTCTCAACATGAAAGCGTTTATTGTTGGAGAATACTTAATCTGGTAGGCTATTTATTGTAGAAAAGAAATAGGGATGCTTTAATATTTATGAGATTTTGTAGATTAATAGGAGTTCACATTTTTATGGGAACGTATCATTCAATTGAGCATTAATACCCATCTATATCTAGTGAGATGAACATAACTCATGTACCTCATGCTAGTGTGCTTGGATTAGACTAAACATTATCCAGCCGCCTGTAAGGGTTGTCACTGTTATTAATTGGTGTAAAAGGAAGACCACCTATGTTTTATAGCACTTTATATAAATACTCACTTTTTGGATAATGTCTAGTCTAATGAAAAATAGTGTATACAAGGTATCCAAGCACACTAGCATGAGGTACATGAGTTATGTTCATCTCACTAGTTATAGATGGGCATTAATGCTCAATTGAATGATATGTTCCCATAAAAATGTGAACTCCTATTAATCTACAAACTCTCATGTTAAACAACTACAAAATAAAGTCAACATAGTTCTTTTAACACAACCAAAGTTAAAATTAAAGTATCTCTATCCCTAAGATAAACTAAGTAGCCTTCATATATTTTATGTCAAACTACTATTAAACTGACTATACTCTAGATGTTTAATAAAGAAGAAAACCCAAATTACTTTCATAGCCTACATAATGAAAAAAAATTCCTTCACAAATGAGGGTGCTGACCACAAAACCAATATCCTTCTCCATATAAAAGGGGAAGTGTTCACACTCAGTTTTAGGTTAGCAGTGTACAAAGAATATAATGCCCACACAAGAGGAATAGATATTTTAACAAAGCTATTTTTTCTAGTCATGTCAATCAAATCCCTAGCACTTAATTTTCTATTTCAATCTAATAAGTGTTTCTAAACACTAATGTCCATATTTCATCAATGTTTATGGCTTGGTGTTTAGAGTTGGGCACATAGGAAGATACCACCCAACTAATACTCCAGTATGTGAAGGATGAATGGAGAGGAGGAATGGAATCCCTTCTCATTAATGCCAGATCAAGGGAAGGTTTTGCAGTTCCACATGATGTTTGGATGCATGTGGGTGAGTTTACTCCCCCCCTTCATCCCTTGATTCTTTGGAGTGCTGACAACAAAAAGGAAGAAAGGTGTGCCACATCCTAAATTGGGTTGCACGACATCAAGCACTATCTTTTTATCCAAGAGATAAAGGCCCAAAGGTGTGCTAAGATCACTGGCGATCATGGTCAAGTGGGTCTATCAATGGAGTCGAGACATTGTCATGGGAGACCAATCAGAAGCAAGAATTTGCATATGCAGCTTGCTCTTGCCGCTCTAGTGGGTGGTGACAATCTACCTGGATAGAAGATTTCGGTGGTTTGGGAATCCTCTCAAGTGTGGGCAAATTGTCAAGATGCCTATTTTAAGCTATGTTTTGGAATAATTATGATGAAATGATTTCTTTGCATTTGTGGGCCTGTTGCAGGGATGGTTTTTGGCTTCAAACTTGTCATTGTATTGATCTTTTTTAGTTTTTTTATATGGGGTGGGGTTATTTTGACTGACTGTTACATACCTTGACTGTACAGGGACAGTCACATTTTGAGGGATTAAAAACTTCCAAACTTTAATAGAAACTATCCAAGACTTCAATGTAAATGCATCATAATACCATAACAATCCATTTAGATCCCTAACAACTAGTAACAATGGTGCCTTGTGATGAAGGGTGCTCCCCTTAATACCACAAACACATAACAGAAATAGAGAAACAACAACAATATGCAAGAATAGAAAATTGGCTTCTTATTATCTCCACAAATGTGGAATTACAAACTTTCAGAATTACAATATGCAAAGCCACATGGGCATTCCCTTACAATATTCTGTAGGACAAAGCCTCGAATCAATACCCAGATCTACTACCCAGAACTATTCTGAACTGCCTAAGACAATAATACAGCCTTCCTTATATAGGCAATTTTCCACCGCCTGGGAAGGTTCCAGAATTTTAGCCAATAAGGCTGACCAAACTTAGAATTATTTTATTTTACATTTTATTACATCATAGTCGGCTCAAGATAACCTTTGAAACCCGAACAGAAATTTTGAAGAAAATTATTTTTTGCCATTTCAGGTGACCCAACTTCCGAAGACCATAAGTCATCACCAGTTGACCCGATCGGCTATTATAACTCCATTTCAGAAACGCCACGAAGCGCTCTACAGGCTTGACCTGCACAAGCGCCCGTCACCCAAATTTTTGACCTCATTCAGGGCCTCTAAAGCCTTCAAAACTGAGTTCAAAGTTTCTGTACCCTGCTGCCAATATCAAAAAATCTTCAATATCTTCCAATATACACTTGATCTGGCAATGAAACTTTACTGGCAGACTTATATGACCAAAATGAACCTCCAAGAAAGAAATCAGATCATTCTGAGCACATACGAAAATTACCAAAAATAGTAACTTTCCATAAATAGCAGCTCTGCACAAAATAGCCCTTATTGAATACAAAAATAGAAATATTTTTGAGTGATGCAAGATTGCTCTTACACCCAGGATGCTCCTGCATCAGACACCCGAGGTAATTGGAGAAGTGACCCTGTCATGACTCAGGTGTGCAGAGGAAAACCAAGACGGCTAACCTCCTCCTTTGTCAGCCATGATGAATCTTCAACAGGTCATCCTTTCCACTTGACCAGATATTCTTCATATGTCTTGTTCCTTGTGCTTATGCCAACACGACTGTCTAGTATATCTTCGATCTCCTTAGTGTCTGAACTAGTTGCTGGAATACTCCACTGTGCTGCTGTGATCTCATCTTCAACACCTCCTTCATGATACTCTGTCAGATCTGAAATGTTAAACACTGGCGAAATATTTAGCTCAGTAGGTAATTCTACCTCATATGCGTTTCCTGAATCATGTTTCTTCAGTATCCTGCATGGTCCAAACTTCTTCATTTTCAGCTTGTTATATGTACCAACTGGAAACCGCTCCTTTCGCAAATGAACCATGACTTCATCACCAACCTGAAATTCCTTATACCTCCTTTTCTCATCTGCCTTAGCCTTATACTGTGTGTTCATCTTGGTAATATGCTTCCTCACCTCCTCATGGATGTTCTTCAAGTGTTCTGCAAAATCCTCAGCTTCAGCACTACTTATTTCTCTTTTATTTATCTTCCTCAATTCAGATGCATTTCTTGGACTACTTCCATATACAATCTAGAATGGTGATTTACCAGTGCTCCTGTTGACAGAATTATTGTATGCAAATTCTACCTGTGGTAAAATCAAATCCCATCCTGTTGGCTTATCTCCAACCAAACATCTCAGCAAATTTCCCAAACTCCTATTCACCACCTCTGTCTGTCCATCAGTCTGTGGATGATGTGATGAACTGAACTTCAAATCTATCTTCAACTTCTTCCACAATGTACGCCAGAAATATCCAACAAACTTAGTGTCCCGATCTGAAATTATGGTCTTTGGCAAACCATGAAGTCTCACTACTTCTCTGAAAAACAATTCTACTACATGAACAGCATCATTAGTCTTCTTGCAGGGAATGAAATGTGCCATCTTTGAAAATTTGTCAACCACCACAAAAATTGAATCATGCCCCCGCTGAGTCCTCGGTAAACCAAGAACAAAGTCCATGCTGATATCCTCCCAAGGCTTCTTTGGTACAGGTAATGGCTGATACAATCCTGTATTCTGCTTCACTCCTTTCGCCATCTGACATACTCTGCAACTCTGTACAATCGCCATCTGACATACTCTGCAACTCTGTACAAACTTCTTCACATCTTGCTGCAATTGTGGCCAATAATAATTTTCACCAACCAAAGCAAGGGTTTTATCACGACCAAAATGTCCAGCCAATCCTCCACTATGCTTCTCCTTGATGAGATTCTCCCTCATAGAACTTCATGGAATGCACAACTGACTCCCTCTGAATAGCATATCATCTTGGATGATAAAATCCAGCCATTTCATCCTGTCTAGAGTAACAGGTTCTGTACAAGCTTTCCAAGCTTCACCAAAATTAGGATCCTCTGGATACAAATTCTTGAGTTCCTTGAACCCAACCACCTCAATCTGCATCTCTGTCAGCAATAGTTGCCTTCTGCTAAGAGCATCTACAACCCTATTAGACTTTCCACTCCTGTATTTCAAAACAAATGTATAACTCTGCAAAAACTCAACCCATTTCAAATGCCTTTGATTCAATTTTCCTTGACTATTCAAATATTGCAAAGCTTGATGATTAGTATACAAAACAAACTCCTTAGGAAGTAGATAATGTCTCCACTTCTTTAATGCCTGAACTATAGCATAAAATTCTTGATCATAAACAGAATACTTCCTCTTGGCATCATTTAACTTCTCACTGAATTACACAACAGGTTTACCGTCTTGGCTCATAACAGCTCCTATTGCAGTACCACTAGCATCACAATCTACTTGAAACACCTTATTGAAATCTGGAAGTGCTAAAATAGGTTGTTTTGTAACTTTTTGTTTCAATAATTGAAAACTCTTTTCTGCTCCTTTAGTCCACTTAAACTCTTTTCTATCCCCTCTCATTGTTTCAGTCAAGGGTCCACAAATACTGCTAAAATTTTTGATAAACTTTCTGTAAAAGCTAGCTAGACCATGAAAAGATCTTACCTCAGTAGCACTCCTTGGAGTAGGCCATTCAAGGATAGCCTGTACCTTCTCTGGATCTATTTTTAGACCTTCTGCTGAAACTACAAATCCCAAATACACTAACTCTTTCTTCACAAAACTGCATTTCTTCAAATTAATCAACAATTTCTCTTCTCTCAACTTCTTAAATACCATATGAATATGCATCATATGCTCATCCAATGTCTTACTAAAGATCAAAATATCATCTAGGTAAACAATGACAAACTTACCCAGAAATTCTTTCAGAACCTCGTTCATGAGCCACATGAAAGTGCTCGGTGCATTGGTTAGCCCAAAAGGCATGACTAACCACTCATATAGTCCTTCCTTTGTCTTGAAGGCAGTCTTCCATTCATCTCCTTCTCTGATCCGAATCTGGTGATATCCACTCTTCAGATCTATCTTTGAGAAATACACAGCTCCACTCAAACAGTCCATAATATCATCCATTCGTGGCAATGGAAACCTATACTTGATTGTGATCTTGTTTATTGCTCTGGAATCTGTACACATCCTCCATTCTCCATTCTTCTTTGGTGCTAATACTGCTGGTACAACACAGGGACTCAGACTCTCACGGATCAATCCTTTCTGTAACAGTTCGTGTACTTGTCTATTCAACTCCTCACTTTCTGCAGGTGTCATTCTGTGTGCTACCTTGTTTGGTAAACTCGCTCCTGGGATCAAGTCCATCTGATGACTAATCTTCCTGACTGGTGGTAATCCATTAGGCACGTTATCGGATACAATATCCTGAAACTCATTCAACAAATCTGCAACTTCTACAGGAACATCTTCTACTTTCTCTTTACCAGCTTTTGGAATTAAAGAAAAACATACATGCTCATGCCTCATACCATCTAGGAAATTTCTTCCATCAACAAAAGTTATCCTTGCATTACCACATACCTTTTCTTCGGTCTCCTTCAATAGTTTTAGCTTATGTCGCACTCCATCCTTTGTCAGGGAATAGGTATTCGCACGACCATCATGTACAACACATCTGTCAAACTGCCATGGTCTTCCCAAAAACATATGACATGCATCCATAGATATGATATCACACAATACCTCATCTTGGTATCCGCCAACCTTGAACTTCACCAGGCATTGTTCATTGACCATGACCTTGTGGTCATCCTGTACCCAGGCAATCCGATATGGATGTGGGTGTTTCTGTCTCTTGAGCTTCAACTTTCTCACCATCTCTTCTGACACCAAATTGTCAGTGCTTCCACTATCAATGATCACATCACAACATTTACCTTCACACTTGCACCTGGTGCGAAACAGGCTCCTCCTTTGCTTAGGTTCATTCTCACCACTCAACAGGACTCTTCTGTTAATCAACGTTTCTCCTCTTTCAGCATCTTCAGAATTTGATGATCTGACATCTTCATCTACATGTGCAACTCTAGCCTGGCCTTCATTTCTCCTATCTGTTATGCCTTGGCACTGAGGATATTCAAATGCCCTATGACCTTCTTCTCCACAGTGAAAACATGTTCCATGGAAGCCTCCTCTTCCAGATCCTTGTCCTCTTCCTCTTCCTCTCTGATCTCTATTATTCTGATCCTAGAAGCGATTGGAATTATTTCCACACTGATTCTGACTGCTACTGGCCTCATCCTTCTTTTTCGGATCTTCATTTCGGCCACCATATGACCGTCCACCAGATCGTCCACCGCGACCTCTTCCGTTTTGTCTACTCTTGAATTTCTTGTTTAGCTTTTCCTCTACTTTTAGGGAAAATTGGTATGCCTCCTCAATGCTGTTCATTCGAACCAGATTCAACTCCTCCTAAATGCTTGGCCTTAACCCATTAAGGTATCGGGCAACTTTCTCCTTATCAGCTTCTGCATGGCCTGTTCTAATGAGGAGTCGATAGAACTCCTCTGTATACTCCTGAACAGATCTTCCTGCTTACTTCAAACTTTGCATTTTCTTTAGTAGATCAAGCTCATAATCAACAGGAATGAACTGTCGCTTCAATTTATCCACCATCCGATCCCATCTTGTGATTTTATCTTTCCCTCTTCTATTTCGCTCCAATTGAATTTCTTGCCACCAGATTTTCGCATGACCTTTCAGTCTGGCCTTCGCAAATTTGACCCTATCAGGATCCTCAACATCTTCATACTCAAAATATTCCTCACATTCATTGATCCAGTCGATCAATTCCTCTGGGTTAAGATTTCCAGAAAATGTAGGAACCTCAATCTTAGGTCTTTTCCCAATCTTGGAAATCGCCCGAAAAAGTCTTTCTTCCTCCTGGTTCACAATTTCAGCTTCTCCTTCTTGATATTCTTCTTCGGCTTCATCCTCGCTTTCATCTCTGACATTAAGATTCATTCCTCTACGAATCTCTTCTTGTAATGCTCGCACTTGTCTCTGCAGCTCTCTAACCTCAGGTGTTACAACACCAGCTCTTCCGCCACGTTCCCTTCGTGGAGGCATTTTCGTGATGCGCACTGAAACCCTAGCCACGGTCCTGGTGCAAACTGCCTCACAGTCGGTGATCTGTTTACACACTCAAGAACTCCTGCTCTGATACCACTTAATGAAGGGTGCTCCCCTTAATACCACAAACACATAACAGAAATAGAGAAACAACAACAATATGCAAGAATAGAAAATTGGCTTCTTATTATCTCCACAAATGTGGAATTACAAACTTTCAGAATTACAATATGCAAAGCCACATGGGCATTCCCTTACAATATTCTGTAGGAGAAAGCCTCGAATCAATACCCAGATCTACTACCCAGAACTATTCTGAACTGCCTATGACAATAATACAGCCTTCCTTATATAGGCAATTTTCCACCGCCTGGGAAGGTTCCAGAATTTTAGCCAATAAGGCCGACCAAACTTAGAATTATTTTATTTTACATTTTATTACATCATAGTCGGCTCAAGATAACCTTTGAAACCCGAACAGAAATTTTGAAGAAAATTATTTTTCGCCATTTCAGGTGACCCAACTTCCGAAGACCATAAGTCATCACCAGTTGACCCGATCGGCTATTATAACCCCTTTTTGGAAATGCCACGAAGCGCTCTACAGGCCTAACCTGCGCAAGCGCCCATCACCCAAATTTTCGACCTCATCCGGGGCCTCTAAAGCTTTCAAAACTGAGTTCAAAGTTTCTGTACCCTGCTGCCAATACCGAAAAATCTTCAATATCTTCCAATATACACTTGATCTGGCAATGAAACTTTACTGGCAGACTTATATGACCAAAATGAACCTCCAAGAAAGAAATCAGATCATTCTGAGCACATACGAAAATTACCAAAAATAGTAACTTTCCATAAATAGCAGCTCTGCACAAAATAGCCCTTATTGAATACAAAAATAGAAATATTTTTGGGTGATGCAAGATTGCTCTTACACCCAAGATGCTCCTACATCACCTTGGGTGAACAATAAATCACTCACAGGTTGTTCATGAGTAGAAAATTTAGGATAAACACAAAATAATGATGCCCTAGCTTCATGTAATGTAAAGAACATAGCCATGGGCTTATCAATAGTACCTCTTTAATGTAATAGCAGTAATATATATAAATAGAGATCAAAATCTCAAACACTTATACAGTGATAAAAAATGTGCCAGCAAATACACAATGCATGATGCCCTGACACATTGCTCACGGGCCCTAAGTAGGTAACCAACAAGTAACAATGGTGCCTTGGATGAATAATAAATCACTCACATGTTGTTCATGAGTAGAAAATTTAGGATAAGCACAAAATAATGATGCCCTAGCTTCATGTAATATGAAGAACATAGCCATGGGCTTATCAATAAGTACCTCATAAATGTAATAGAAGCAATGTATATAAAAAGAGATCAAAATATCAAACACTTATACAGTGATAAAAAATGTGCCAGAAAATACACAATACATGATGCCCTGGCACATTGCTCACGGGCCCTAAGTAGGTAACCAACAAGTACCAATAGCATAGAAGCATAAAACAATGCTAGAAAAATGCAGAGTAAGGAAATCCTTATAGGCGGTCCTCCTTTTACACAAAATAACAGTGGCAACCCTCATCGGAGGTCCTCCTTTTACACCAAAATAATAGTGGCAACCCTTGCAGGCAATCCTCTTTTTATACCAAATAACAGTGGCAAGCCTCATAGGCAGTCCTCCTTTTACACCAAATAACAGTGGCAAGCCTCGCAGGTGGTCCTCCTTTTACACCAAATAACAGTTAAAACCCTCACAGGCGCTCCTCCTTCATGCGCTCCAAGCTTGATCTCATAATGAAATGAGATGTGACCTTTTACACAAAATAATAGTTAAAACCCTCGTAGGTCCTCCTCCTTCACGTGCTCCAAGCTTGATCTCATAATGAAATGAGATATGAAATCTTTTTTTTTTAAGTTATGCCCGTGGTGGTCAAAATTTAGACCTACATGGTATTGGTCTAAATTTTGACCAACACGGGCATGGATTAAAAAAAAAAGAAAGTTTTCCTTCTATAATCTGACCAACCTAAACCTTTTTAATTGATCGTCAAAAATTTTGGTAGAAAAATAAGGTCAAATGTACTAGTGAACACTAATTTATCCTCTCTCAATATTGGGGTGTGTTTAACAATTAGTATTAGAGAAAGGTTCTTCTAGGATAATCTTAACATCTTGAGGAAGGTTCGAGATGACACAAGAAGGAGGTCATAAGGTACTAAAGTTTGATGCCACAGACTACACTTTTTGGAATATGTGAATGGAATCATATTTGAACTCTTTATCATATAGAATATGGGACTCTATTGTAAAAGGACATACTGCTCTTGCTAATCCTCCTACTACTCCAAATTAGATCATATTACTAGAGATTAATGGCAAGGGAAAAAATGTAATAATAAGTGGTTTGGTTAATTTAGAACTTTTGGAGGTCACGCATTACAAGTTTGCAAAGGATGTTTGGGAATGGCTTAACAAGTAGCTATGAAGGATATGTGAAGATCAAGAAATTCAAAATGCATAACCTAAAGTAGGATTTCAACAAAGGAAAAAAAATTGATAGTTATTTGTACCAGGTAACTAAGGCAGTAAATGCAATTAGAGGTATTGGTGGAACTATGGAGGAAAATGATTCAAATGTGAGAAAAGTTATAAGAGAATTTCCAAAATTCTATAGACCTAAGTCATATGTTGTTGAGGAGCGTCATGACATGGATAAGTATAATTTGGATCCACTTTATGGAGCAATCTCTAATTTTGAGATGTGGGAATTTGAATATGATAGTGTTAAGAAGGAAGTTACATTCAAAGTTAGGAAGAAGGTAGAAGATGAACTTGAAACAAGAAATGAATCAGATGATGTAGAAGCAAAATTGTGAGAAGATTGAAGAAAGGTATAAAAAATATAAGGTATTTTACCCTTTAAATATTTTAATTGTGCAATAATTGGTCATAAAACTTCTTTGTGTACTTGCATATAAGATAAATATAGAAGGGTAGATGATGATAACACAAGAAAAGATGACTATATAAGACATTATACAAAAAAAAGAGAAGATGACATAGACAAGCCTTTATTTAAAGTAAAGCCACTCATCTAAAGACGTTTATGTTGATGATTCAAATGATGAAACATTATTTATGGTTGTAAAATTAGATGATAGTGAGAAGTTTGGTACATCGCATACTTATGAAAAGAGTGAAAGATAATTGAAGAATTGTAGACTGCTCTACATGCAAAAGTGGATTCTTAAATTATATGACTAGTGATAGTTCTAGAATGTTTTAGGATTGTGAAAAATATGTTGGTGTACATGTTAATTTTGGTGGTGAATATGTTTCTCTGACCTATGGTAAATGAACTATATCTCTTGATGGTAAGAACAACATAGAGGATCTTTATTAAGTGTTAAGGAATTAAGACATAATCTTATGATTATTAGTCAAATGTGTAGTAAAGGGTACAATATTACTTTTTATGGTTGTGGATGTGATACTAAAAAATGAGACTCTAGAAGACTAGTTGTAGAAGGAATAAGGACTTATGATAATATTTATTACCTAAAGGAAAATAAAGGAAGAAGCTATTCGATGGCTCTGAGTAGTGACTATTGGCTAATGCACAAAATAATGAGATATATTAACTTTGACAAAATGGTGAAGATCATTTCTACTCAAATAGTGAGGGATTTACCGAATATCATCAAGCTTGCTAATGCAATGTGCAAGGAATGTCAGATAGGGAAGCATACAAGGACTTGAATCAAGAACAAATTTTTTTCTACTACAAAACCACTAGAGATGATATAAATTGAATTATGCAAACCTACAAGAACAAGAGGACAAAATGGTGAAAGGTATTTTATGTTTCTTATTGATGATTACTTTAGAATGACACGAGTTACTTTCTTAAAATCAAAATCAAAATCCCTAGATACATTTAAAGTGTTCAAATCTATGGTTGACAGTGAAATAGAAATTAAGATCAAATGTTTAAGGTCTAATAGAGGTGGAGAATTTGCACCAAATAAATTTGAAATATACATCTTTCTACACCTAGGATCTTCCAAAATAGAAACAAAGTTATTGAAAGATAGAATAGAATAATGAAAGAGATGACTAGGTCAATTAACTAATAGGTGCTAACTTTCCTAATATGTATTGGGAATAAGTTGTGCATACTATTGTTTATATTTTTAATAGGTTACAAGGGTTAATCATTTTAAGACCCCTTATGAGATATGACATTTAAGACCTCCTATTGTCAAATATTTCAAAATTTTTGGAAGAAAATGCTACATTGGGAGAGATGAAGAAGATCTCAGAAAACTTGACTCAATATCTGATGAAAATATTTTTAGATAATATGTACAAGAAGAAAAACATATAGATGTTACAACAAGAGACTCAAAAGGATCTTGTGGAAATTACAAATGTCAAATTAAATGAAGAATGGAGCTAGTTTTCTCTAGAACTTGAGATTTGTGAGATAGATGGTCCCTCTTGCACTATAGAAGAGAAAGAAGATGATGACAAGGACGAAGAAAATACAAAAGGAAAAGAATAAGAAAAAATATCAACACTAGAAATAATGCTTAAAAATTAGCCAAATGAACAAATCATTAGAGATAAGGATAAAATTAAGTTCACATCCGGAGAAGACTTGACAAGGCATGTGAATAGATAAATATTTGTTTTTTAATCTAAGGTGGAACCAAAGACCTTTGCAAAAGCAGCAAAGTTTATGGATGCTTGAAAGTTGTGGAAAGAATGTTATAGGAAAAAATGGGATATTCCATAATAAGTTGAATGAAGAAAGCAAAGTAACAAGAAACAAGGCTAGAATTATCTGTAAAGGATACTCACAAGTTGAAGTTATATATTTTGAGGAGACTTACTCTAGTGGCTAGGATGGAAGCTTTTAGGATGTTTCTTGCATTTTCTGCTCACGAGAACTTTAATGTGTATGAAATGGATGTCACTTCAACATTTTTGAATGGATATATATTAGGGAGGAAGTTTACATTAAGCAACTAGATGGATTTTTATTTTCAAATACTACATACATTACAACACTAACTTAATAATGCTTTATATGTTCTTAAGAAAGCTCCCAAATCTTGGTAGGTAATATTGGATAGGTATCTTCTATTGAAAGACTTTAAGAAAGGTACAAAAAACATTTCTGGTTGTTTAATTAGTTTGGCCTCAACTAAGGGTAAAATATTAATGGTAAAATCTTATTTGCATATGTTCAAGTGATCCAATATGTCTTACAATTCACACAAATTTTGTATGGTGGAAATTTTCAATAAAATTATAAGAAATATATTGTTAAAGATTTGTGATGCATGGTACCATGACTAGGATTGTCATCTTCTTGTCATTCTTCATTTGTATTGAACAACACCTAATGGGATCATTGGGTATACTTCCATTTATTTAGTATGTGAAGAAATTAATGGTTCTAATGAAATTCTCTATGTATAACATGTGCATTGTACTAATTACAAGAAGAAAAAATGATTCACTAACCACATAATTCTCCAAAACTTATAGATAACTACTAAATCACTAGATCTAGTGCATTGAAAAACTATAGTAGAAGCAATTACATGGTCACCACATTAAGTAGCCTAAATTTCAACTAGGTTATAACTTGATTTTTTTAAATATTAGCTTTCGTGTTAAGATAGGACAATATATTTTGTTCACCATTTTTCCCAAAATGGTGCACTTGGATTAAACATGTTAGATGGAACATCATTAAAAGAGTAAATGGCAATTAGTTCAAATTGTGTATGAAGTGGTGGCATACCATGTCTAATTAAATCTCTAGTTCTCTAAACTATTGCTAATAAGGTCCTTGTGACCATTTCATTTTAACTTTGGTATTTTTGATGACTTTGCACCATCTTATTCTTTTAGATCTGTTGTGGGTAATGTGTTGAATTTATTTAAATAATTATTCTTGATTGACACTTCTCTTGACACTCTCTTATAAGTTCTCTATTTTTAGTTCATCTTGATTGATTAAGGCTCTTTTATAATATGTTTTATTTTGTCAAGGATTCAATTACTTAATGGTAATATTTTTAAAGTATTAATATAATTTATAGTCTTAATTCACATGTAGGAACTTATCATGCAAATTTAACTCTCTTAACATGCTTCAAGATCAATTAACAACTTAATTGTCTTTCTTTTCCTTTTGTAGCTCATGATGGGTATATTATATCAGGCGCATGGTGCACAACATAGTGATTATGCATATTTATCATGTGTACTATCCTAGAAAATAAATAATCTTGATACAATTATTGTTGGTGAAACTATCTTACAATTTTCTATAACCCATATGAGTTGATGTTACATGCTTGCAAGTGTCACTCTAAAGGTTTTATGAGGCACATGTAGTCAAACTATGATGGAACATACAATTGAACCATTTGTTTAGAATAATGATGATTATGATGTCACGTTAGTAAAATATCCAATAGTTTTATTAAATAAGGGCAACCACTTCAGTTTCATCTTTGAACATTACCTCAATAGACAGAATAAAATGAAATATATTTTAATAATATATGTAAGGCCAAAATATTATATGGGAGCAAGAGTAATAACAAAGTAGTAGTACATAAACCCAAACCTAAGACACAAGGGCACCAAATCCTTATGAAGCATGTAAGCCTTCTTGATGTAAGATCTTCTATAGTGGGGACCTTGATAAAAAAAATATTTACACTTTTATCTAACATTGTCTTGTCAAAAGAGTTTAGATTTTTCAATCTTGAAATATCTTCATAATTAATATGCATTTCTCTCTTGATTAAGTACCTCATGACTTACGATGTATTGATGGAGACAAAACTTTCCCTTAAAATTCATATGCTCAATATAAAAAAAAAAACAATAAAAAATATAGAATTCATAAAAATAAAATTGTGTAGTACTCTCTTCTCTTCTAGATGATTAACCCTTCTTACTTGTACTACTCTTTATTTTTTGAATAAATTTTTTACCCTACTTTCACAGATAATAAATTATGAATTCATTAATACTAAAATTAAGTATAAAATAATACAACTTAATCCTAGTGATGAGATTGTAGCTGAATGCAAGCTAATGTGGCTTTGCTTCCTCAATTTTTTTATTGTGCATCTCGTGGAAAAAATTCAATGCAATCGTTTCTTATTCAGTAATACCAAGTTCATTTATTTTCAGAAGAAACATTGTTCAAATTGAGAGAGTGCAGAGGAGGGCGAATCTGAAGGCAATGAAGAGGATGGAGAGGCGCTGGTCGTGTGTTGGATTTTCCTGCGAATATTGTTGTGCCCAACTTGTTTGAGATCAGGGTTTTTCCTGCCTTCTGGGGTACCCTGTATTGGAGCCTTTGTTGAGTCCGTGCGCTTCTTTCCTGCATCCCTTCTTTTGTGTGCCAAGGTATCGTCAGCCATTAGGTATGACCTACACAATATTATATCTTTGGATAGATGTGTGAGTAGTTTGTTTGGAAAGACTATTTTCTTTGGCGCTCTGGTGTATTTCGACCTGGTTTAGTCCTGTCTGTTCCCTGCCAAGCTTTTTTCTTTGTTTTTTCTTTGTGGAAGACTGTCCGGTGCCTAATGTTGGAGGAGGTGTGAACGAATATGTTAGTGCCCCTAATGGGATTTTGATGCTGTCATTGTTGGATTTGATTTTTTTTAACAGCTTCAGGGGACTTTTTTTTATATCACTGTTCAATGAGATGCAAGGGAGACGAGAGTTATATGTGAAGATATGGTCATCAGTCAAGGGGTTGCAGGGGAGATGGGAGTTGGGGATGAAGAGATGGTTTCAGCTATCTTAGTTGTGCTTTTTGTGGGGCTTGCTGGTTTCCTTGGTGTTCCATTATCGTGCTCTGAGCGAGATCTTGTTTGGGAAGCGAATGCTGTGGGCAACTGTACTCACACTACTTCCATTGGGCTAATCTTTGTTGTAGTCTATGGTACTCATGGTTTTCTCAGAGTTTTGGGCCAATGTTTGGACAGTGGTTATTTTAGAATACTGTTTTGCCCTTGTTTGTATTTGCATTCTACCTACTCTGCAATGCCCTTTCCTTGGCAGTCTGGATGAAGGGCCATGGTTTTCTTCCTTGTTGCTTCTGGGGTTGTGCGTGAGCTTGGAGTGTTGTAGGGGTCTGGATTTATTTTTGGGATATGATGATGCCTCTTCTTTGGTGGCTTTGTTTTGGTCTGTGTTGTGGTGGGGTGGGACTTTTTCTTCAATCCTTTGTGTTGGAGCTTGGTGGTTTTTGTTGCAGTTACCTATGGTGGCCCTGTTGAGTTTTTTTTGCTCTATTTCTGGTCTTTGGTGGGGTGTTCCACTCACACAGGGGATAAGGAGCTATTTTATGTGATAAATTATTTAGATGCCTTTGAGTATTTTTCTGATGGTGTGTGGGCAGTTTCGAGAGTTTGGCACTGGTCACTTCATTATGGATATGCTCTAGCTCTTATTTTGGTAAGTGGGTAATTCTATCTCTCCAACAAGAGTATGGTTG
The DNA here is from genome assembly GCA_027943335.1 of Chamaecyparis obtusa. Taxonomy (NCBI): domain Eukaryota; kingdom Viridiplantae; phylum Streptophyta; class Pinopsida; order Cupressales; family Cupressaceae; genus Chamaecyparis; species Chamaecyparis obtusa. The sequence goes on from BSBK01002242.1 coordinate 1,386,982, forward strand.
GATTTCTGAGGCTTTACTATGTTCTGGGTAAGGTCTTCTTCTCACTGCTCCTGCCCTGCTGTCTGACTTTTGAATATTGTGGTGTTATTGTACCTAGTCTTGGGGTTGGCTTTTTTCCCTCGTATGTGGTTTTATGGGTCTTGCTCCTGGGTCTTCCCTATTACTTCTTTTGAGCAGGCTCTTGTTGTTGTGGAGATGGTGAGGAGTGTCTGGATGGTGGATGGGATGGAAGTAGTGTTGGATGGTGGATGGGATGGAATGTAATTAGTGTTAGAGGCAGGGATGGTGCTTATGTTTGGAGGCAGAGGTGGGTGTAGAGTCGGTGGATGGAGGGGAGGAAGAGAGGGTGATTCGGGTGGAGGTAGTAGGCATTGATTTGGCTTTTCCCTTCTGGTCTTTCTTGTCATGGCTACTTCTCCTATAGAGGAAGAGGGAACTTCTATAGAGGTGAAGTTCCTGGTGGCTATGAAGTTGTGAGCAGGCTAAATGTAAAGGAGAAATAAGGTGACAACGTATGATAACAAGGACAGATAAGATGTCAACTATGAGAGATATAAGGTTTGGCTGAAGGAGAGATAATGGTGGAAGGATAAGTGGTTATGAAGGAGTGAAAAAGGAGAACGGAGGAGGGGGGGCATAAAAAGATTTTAAGGTGATGAGAAAGGGATGCATAAGGAGATATCGAGAGATATAAGTTTAGTGCAATAAGGTGTTGGAGTGATAAGGAAAGGAGTTTGGAGTGATAAGGGGATTGGAAAGATAAGAAGGTGGAGACATAAGAGAGGAGAGATAAGGAGAGCTTCTTGAAGAGTTAAGGAGCAGTCTTGGGAACAATAGGGTGGAGGGATAAGATGAGATCTTGGAGAAATAAGGAGGGAGATAGGAGAAGCTGATTGGAGAGATAAGTAGTGGGCATGGAGCAACAATGAGTTGGATTTGGAGTGATAAGGAAGGGGTTTATTAAAAGAGGCAAGGGAAGATAATTGGAAGACTTAGAGAAATAAGGAGAGAGAAAAGGGAAGCTAGTTGGAGAGATAATAAGTTGGGACAGATTTCTAAGGAGTTAGAGAGATAAGGGAGGATAGATAAAGGTGTTACAAGTAGTGGTTGACGTTGCACTAAAAGATTGACTTGTCAATACCTGATACAACCACTAGACTTATAGAATCCAAAGGAGGTGGTTAATCCATGTCATGAATCCTATGAGGGACATTGACACATTGCCAACAATCCTCCCCAACATCACTCACAAAGGAGATTTGAACCTTTAACCAAGCTTTGATATCACCTGTTACAAGCAAAGGTTCTCATTGTACCAAAAGATTGACTTGTTAATGTCCGATACAATCACTCGACTTATAGAATCCACAGGAGGTGGTTAAGCTATGTCACGAATCCTGTGAGAGATGCTGACACACTACCAACAAAGGGGTTATGTTGTGGAGTTGTTTGGAGAGATAAGAAGTTGATGGAGTGATAAGGGTTGTATGGAGTGAAAATGAGGGTTGGAGAGACAAGGGGTTTTGGCAGAGTAATGAGGTTGTTGCTGAAATATGGAAGGGAGGCTCTAGAAGGCATCTAGACAAACAAGGACGGGAGACAAGGGGACTGCAAGAGACACAAGGAGATTTGGATTGATAAGGTGCTAGAGGGATAAGGGGTGAATGGAGTGATACCAAGGAAAAATAAAGGAGATTGAAGGAGAAAGTGACTGGAGTGATGACGAGTTACGATTAATAAGGAGTATGAAGGGATTAGACGATCACTTATAAGACCGTAAGACTTTTGCATGAGACGCATCTTCAGGAGGTGTTTATGCCTCAAGTTGAGATATTACTATGGGGACAGGGACCTCCATTGTGACCCCGCATCATTCAAATATTGAGCCTTACGTATATCTTATTCTATATATTAATATATATTTGGCTTCGTACTTTTATGGATTAAAAAAAAGTATAAAGTAAATACTATAAAAAAAAAATCTTTCATAAGCACTCATAGCCTCTCCTAGTTCATCTTTGTGTCTCCCTTTCTTAATCTTCTTCCCTCTCTATCTGATTTCTTTTCTACGTGCAACTTTGTTTCTCTTCATTTTTTATTGTTGTGGATAAAATATATTCAATGACTGATTTTTACTTTTTGACACATTACCAAAAGCAAGCTACTCCCTCTTCCTCACAACTCCTCTTCCATTCTTCCCAATCAACTCCCATTCCTGTGCTACTCCTAATGATTAATAAACTACCATTAAAAATATCCAAACATCACATCGGAAAAGAAAGTGAAAATCCTCGAATGAAGAATGCCCTTCCATCTTCCAATTTATGGCATTTAAATTCCCACAATTTTATCTACCCATTATATTTCAAAAGTTAGTGCAATCATTCGAAATCTTTTCTTAAATCCCCTTTACTTGAATCCTACTTGTTCTACTATTTAATTAAATAAAAATTCTTTTCTATATTTTGAGTGGAATTTTAAAAGATTAAATCTCAATTACAAATCTCTAGTTGTCTAGCCAATAAATTTAACTATCAAATGATTGTTTTATAGATTTCACCCAGATGCTTAATTTTCTTTAAAAAAAAAAAACTTTACAAAGATATGTTTAAAACTTCCTTAATTTTTCTCTAAAAGTTCAAACTATTTTAACATTCACATTTCTTCAAAAGTTTAAAATATCTTAAAAATAAAATTATTGATACATTAATGTTTTTTCAAAGCGTAAAGACATTTTATTGCCAAACCTTCACCAATTTGAGGGGCCATTATTTTTATTGGAGGATCTTTCCCCAACCTTCACCAATTTTGAAGATTAATTTTAATTTTAATTTTTTTTTATCTCAAGCCACTAAATTGTCCAAGTGTTGAAAATTCAATTTCAAAATTTAAACAAATAAAATGATTTGTAATGCTTAGAAATGCCAAGAACAACCAAAAAAATAGTAAAACAAACAAACACAAATTAGAAATGTTATTGATTGTTGAATCTGCCCAAATGCTTATGCATCATACAGTGTCATTTTTCTCCACCACACCCTTCTCACAAAATAGACATTCTCACATCCCCTCTTCCTTAAATATTGCCCCCACAAATTTAACACCTAATATGATGCATGATAATTATAATTGAACTACCAATATTTTTCTTTTCACTTAATTTTATCTCTCATGTAAGATTTCTTTAACATGGTCCCATGTGAAGTTAAATTGTTTTCCATGTATATTAAAGATTTTCTTTCCCTCTATAAAACTATTACCAAGATGTCTCAACAATAATATATACTATCAAATTAGTAATTCAAGTTCTGATGCACCAAATGATATAAATTTACTCAGGTCATTCAACATACGAACTCTACTTTACATTATATTTCTGCTTAGTTTGAAGCAGGCTTGATAGCTCTTTGATAAGAAATGACAAATATTCAAAATTGGAAAAATATTGAGTCAATAGATCTACATAATATAAAGATAATACTGCAAAAATTTGATTTGTAATGCTTTACAATAAGATCTAAAAATTTGAATACCAAAAGTGCAATGGTTGTATTGAATCATCATTTGTGTGATAGACTTCACCATCAACTTTTTTAGAGCTTTCAAGACTTTTAGCATTAATGGTGAATATTTTTCCTATAGAGATATCTTTATGTACAAAAGAAGACATAAAATTGAGATATAGCACCTTTCTCATAAAGATATACTAATAAGTCTAATACGTTTTAAATATAGATTGACACAAGAGATTCTACAAAACCTTCAAATTAATGGAGCCTGACAATGCTCAAGAAGTAATAGAAGACAAGTTTTCTAACAAAGAAATAGAGTATAATAGACATTCATTCAATAACTGAAATTTTATTATTAAAAAAATATTGTACATTTTGGGGAAAAGGGGGATCGAAGACAATGACAAGACAATAAGTCAATGACTATGCACCACTTCAAAGTTAAATTTTTTGAGACATCAGATCTTTTTAAATAATGAAGAAAAATATTTAATACTTTATTATGAACTAAAATTCCAAATCTTTGGTTTCTTCATAGAAGTATATGAGCTTTGTATTGCATGTAGGTCTTTCCCAAAAACATGTGCAATGATTTTTTTTGCCACCAAGAATATCAAGCCTTCAATGCATCAAGAAACCATCATATGCAAAAATAGATTCCTATGCACATAGTTATATATTAGTAACAACTAAAAGATTATATTATTTAATCTAAAAGAACTGCAAACAATCTACAATTGATAGAATAGCCAAATAAATCCAGTAGTAATTTTCTTTTGAATTTTAGTATTTTAATATTTAAAATGATGATATATACTTCAAAGAACCAAAAAATACTCACATTTTAATGACTTGTAGATATATCCCTTCACAATGTCAAATTCTTCATCCATGGAAATAAAAACTTTAGAATTGTATCAACTTTGTTGAAGTAATTCCTTCTCCAGCTGATTTTTATCATGATCAATGATATTATACCTCCAAAAGCTATTCCATAGGACAATCCCAATATTATCCCATACCATGGATATTTAGTGCTTTTCTTTATTTTATCAATGTAAATTGGAGAAGGAAAAAATTATGGCCAAGAACAATTTTGGGGTAGAGGGCACCCCCATAGATTAGGATTGCCTGAATAAAAGGATTCTTCAAAGCTGATCATATGCATTCCTTGTTGTATACTTCCTGAAATATTGTTGTGTGATAGATTCAGCGAACCTAAATAGCTTAGAGATTCACGCTCTGCAGGGACTTGTCCTGAAAAATGATTTTTTGAAAAGGTCTAATGAATCTAGTTGACACATTTCTCAATTTTTTTTTGGAATTCTCCCATTCAAGTTGTTCATTGAAAGATTTAGAAGCCTTAGCCCCTTCAAATTCCCAAAATCAGAAGGAACTTTTCCTTCCAATTTATTGTTTGAGAGATCTATGCATATAAGAGTGGAAAGAATATATTGGTAGTGCTGCTTTGTACCTTGTAAAGTCATATCCAGCCCATCTTGATAAAATTGTCCTACCTTAGAATAAGTGGACAATACAAAACCATTTTGACTTTCATTTACCATTGCTTCCAAGGATACAATTGTGTGTGGAATTGAACCTAAGATATGATTGGAAGAAAGGAGCAACATTTGGAGGTGCTTTAATTGACCTATTTCTAAAGGAATATTGCCCATGAAATTGTTCTCCTTCATCATCAACACTCTTAGATCTGAAAGATTTATAATTAATGTTGGTATTTCACCTCCAAACAAATTGTTTCCAATATCAATAACTTGTAGATTTGAACAATTTGCTATTGAAGGAGGGAATGACCCATTCAAATTATTGTTGTGATCAACTAATGAATATAATTCACTTAGCTTACTGAACTCATGTGGTAAACTTCCCTCCAAACTATTATTTCGCAAATTTAAGACAACAAGGGAAGAGCAATTAAACAAGCTCGGAGGGATAACTCCTGTTATGTTGTTGTTTGCAAGATTTAACATTCCGAGTTCAGATAATTCACCCAAGGTTGGAGGAATATTGCCATAGAACAAATTGTCATTGAGCATCAATATTGAGATAGAAGACCACATTGATGAGATGCGGCCACTCAATCTATTTCTAGACACATCTAGCCCTTCTAGTCGTATCCATGTTGAAGTGTTTGAGGAGAGCCTTCCTTCAAGATAATTTCATGAGAGATTTAGATGATACAACCTAGGATTGGTCTCCCATAGCCAAGAGGAATTACACCCACAAGACTGGCATTACTTAATGTCAAATGTTTTAGTAAGAATTACGTTGAAATCCAAGGTGGGAATTTATCGTCAATCATACATGACACTAAATATAACTCAGATAACTGAAAGGGTGGCATCCAGGTTGTGCTAATATTTAGCACACAATCGAATAATTTCAAAGAACGTAGGCTTGTAAGGTTGTGATGCATAAGCATCCTAGGATTCTTGGCGATCCTGTATCAACCAAAAATATGTTTGTCTTTGAAGGTAGATTATTGGTTTTGACCTTGATTTGGTGGAGTTCTTTCTCGGTTTGGGAGACTAGTTGCTCGGTTTCTATGGTTACCGGGGTGCTCGGTCTCTAAAGAATGCTCGGTGACTTAAGGCTTTGGTTCTCTGGCGCTTGGCGATAATTGTGTTGTTCGTTCATGCTTGGCATGGTCGGTCGACTGATGCTCGGTATTCTTGCTTTTTGACTGGATTGTTTGGATAGATCGGCTTGGCTAACTGGTGCATTTAATTTGGGTCGCGCTCCTCTTGTTATGGATTGACTGTTGGATGCGTGGGGACCTAGATCTGGCATGTTGCATTCTTCTATACAGATCTGATGACCATTGGGGCCATCTTGAAGAGTTTATTTATTTTGTAAGGCTATTTGAGAGCCGACTAATGTTTTAACATTTAATATTTGTTTGTATGGGTTAATTGTTTCATCAACCGACTTGTGGTTGGGAATAAGTATTTATAGGATGCTTGGGTAGTTGTTTAGGGCATCAGGAGATTGGTGGAAGGAAGGTTAGTAGCCTACGAGCTTAGGAGCAGGAAGATTTCTTGGAAGTGTGAGTACAAGTTTAGATCTTTCCTGGGTGCCTACTAGGGTGCTGTGTGTTACATACCTGGGCTAGCTGATTGCTGATGTTGTGGAAATGATCCAGATCTTACAAGATCTTGTAGATTGTTACCTACTTTGTATCTGGCAGTAACCGGGAAGGCCTTATAGCCCGACACATTGCATGTAATCACTGATTTGATGAATAAAGACTTCTGTCTCATTTCAGATCTGTGTTTCTTACTATGTATTTCCGCCGCATATTGGTTTAGCTGCAAGGTCGGTCAATCCTTAATTGGATTCACCAACCTTGACAGTGTCAAGTGGTATCAGAGTGAGGATTGTTCTTGTTGGAGCAAGGTTTGTCCCTATTGGAGCAAGTTGATCTGGTGGAGTGAAGTTTGTTCCTGTTCAAGAAAAGTTTGTTCCTGTTGGAGCTGAGTGGATCTTGTGTGGAAGATGGCTCTGAGGAGAAACTGCGAGATCTCTGAACGAGAGGAAGCTACCGGAGAATTTAGTCTTGATAATTTTAGGACTTTGCAGAAACAAGTGCAAGACCTACAAGAAAAATTGAGAAAGAAGAAGCCTACCCTGAAAGAGGATAGTGATGATGAATCTGAGGAAGATCATTTTGAAGAAGTTTTAGAAGAAGCTAGAGATCTAGAGGAGAATAGAATCTTGAAAGCTATGTCTAAGATTGGGAAGAGACCTAAGATTGAAGTTTCTACATTTGCTGGAAGCCTTAAGCCTAAAGAATTGATTGATTGGATCAATGAGATTGATGAATACTTTGAGTATGAAGAAATAGAGGATCCTGATAGAGTTAGGTTTGCAAAGACTAAGTTGAAGGGTCATGCAAATATTTGGTGAAGAGAAGTTCAGTTGGAGAGAGGTAGAAGAGGAAAAGAGAAGATCACTAAGTGGAACCGAATGGTTGACAAGTTGAAGAAGCAATTCATTTTGGTGGATTATGAATTGGAAATGTTTAAGAAGATGCAAGCTTTGAAACAGACTAACAAATCGGTACATGAGTATACCAAGGAGTTTTACAGACTTCTGATTAGGACTGGTCATTTTGAAGTTGATAAAGAGAAGGTTGCTAGGTATGTCTATGGTTTGAGACCTAGTATTCAAGAAGAGTTACTTACTGTTTGGATGACAACGATTGGTGATGCTTATCAGATGCATTAAAGATTGAAGAGAAGTTGAATAAGAAGTTTGAAGGTAGACAGAATAGTAGGAACTGAGGTGGTAAGACTGGTGAGACAGTTTCTGAAGGCAATGTGACAGAGAATCCTAAACCTGATGTTGGGTCTAGCAGTGGTCAAGTTACTAAGAATGCTGGACAGAGAGGTAGAAGGAAGAATGAGTTCACTGGTATGTGTTATAATTGTGGTGAAGTTGGTCATAGAAGTTGGCAGTGTTCTAAGAAAAGAGTTGCGTTATTTGCTGAAGAAGACATTGAGAATGTTCCAGAGAAAGGTGAATGTCTTGTCACTAGAAGATTGGCTACATGTGTCTCTAAACCGGTGCAAAGAAGAAATTTGTTCAGGACCAGATGCAAGTGCAAAGATAAGGTATGTAATGTTCTAGTTGATGGTGGCAGTTCTGAGAACTTTGTTTTAGAAGAAATGGTTAGTAAGTTGAATCTAGAAAGGAGGAAGCATCCTAATCCTTATGAGATTAGTTGGATTCAAGATGTTTCTAAGGCTAGAGTTGAAGAGCAGTGCTTGGTTAAGTTTCAGATTGGATCTTACCATGATGAGATATTGTGTGATGTGTTGCCTATGGATGTCTGTCATCTGTTGCTCGGTAGACCTTGGCAGTTTGAAAAAAATGTGTTGTTTGATGGTCGTGCTAACACTTATGTGGTTAGGCATGAAGGAGCTCGACATAAGCTAATACCTTTACTAGAGACAGGGGTTAAAGGATGTGGAGTTATCAGGTGTTGTCCTTGTGACAAGCCTCAGGAGCACAAGGTGGAAGAACCTATTCCTGTTAAGCCTGATTTGAAGGAGAAAGCGAATGAGATCTCTGAAGAGTTTGTTGAGATCAAGAAGCAGATGGTTTTGCTAGAAGAGATGGTTCAACAGATGGTGACATTTGTGACCCAGAGAGATGCATATGATACTGAGTTTGTTGAGGAGTTTGGAGAGGATGAGCCTTACCGAGACATTGTTGTGGTCGGTAGTGGTCAGGATCGGTTGCTATCAGTTGCTAACCGAAGGGATAAGCACAATGAAATGCACAAGGACTTTCTGTATGAGACAGTGAATGAAGAAAATACTACATGGGATGAAGGGCAAGGAGAGATGTGGGTAAAGAATAGATTTGGCATACCTGTTTAGATTCCCTTAAGGCGTTCCTGATTTCCTTATGAGAAAATCTTTCTGACCTGGGGTGTCTGATGCAGGAGGATCCTAGGATTCTTGGCGATCCTGTATCAACCAAAAATATGTTTGTCTTTGAAGGTAGATTATTGGTTTTGACCTTGATTTGGTGGAGTTCTTGCTTGGTTTGGGAGACTAGTTTCTCAGTTTCCATGGTTACTAGGGTGCTCAGTCTCTAAAGAACGCTCGGTGACTTAAGGCGTCGGTTCTCTAGCACTCGGTGATAATTGTGTTGCTTGGTCATGCTTGGCATGGTCGGTTGGCTGATGCTCAATATTTCTTCTGTTGCTCGGTATTCTTGCTTGCTGACTGGATTGTTTGGATAGATCGGCTTGGCCGATTGGTGCATTTAATTTGGGTCATGCTCCTCATGTTATGGATTGACCATTGGACATGTGGGGACCTGGATTTGGCATGTTGCATTCTTCTATAAATATCTGATGACCGTTGGGGCCATCTTGAAGATTTTATTTATTTTGTAAGGCTATTTGAGAGCCGACTGATGTTTTAGCATTTAATATTTGTTTGTATGGGTTAATTGTTTCATTAGCTGATTTATGGCTGGGAATCCGTATTTATAGGATGTTTGGGTAGTTGTTTAGGGCATCACGAGGTTGGTGGAAGGAAGGTTAGTAGCCTGCGAGCTTAGGAGCAAGAAGATTGCTTGGAAGTGTGAGTACAAGTTTAGATCTTTCCTGGGTGCCTACTAGGGTGCTGTGTGTTACAGACCTGGGCTAGCTGATTGCTGATGTTGTGGAAAAGATCCAGATCTTTCGAGATCTTGTAGATTGTTACCTACTTTGTATCTGGCTGTAACCGAGAAGGCCTTATAGCCTAGCACATTGCATGTAATCACTGAGTTGATGAATAAAGACTTCTGTCTCATTTCAGATATGTGTTTCTTACTATGTATTTCCACTACATATTGGTTTAGCTACAAGGTTAGTCAGTCCTTAATTGGATTCACCAACCTTGATTGCGTTAGGTTGTGGAAGAGAGATTTTGAAATCAGCTTGTAATGGTTTAGTGACAAGTATAGCTCAACTAAAGAAGGTGGCAGTGGATAAGAAGAGATGGTTTTATTGAAACAATTGACACTCGCATGTAACCTAGTGAGGGAGGAAAGCTGAGAAAATGAAGCAGGAATAGTTCCACTAAGTTGATTATTGCCAATATTCAATTCCTCAAGCAGAGAAAGATTGCCCAAAGAATTTGGAATGGTATTGCTCAATCGATTGGAATTAAGATGTAGTTCCCTCAACAAAGTGAGATTTCCAAGAGAAGCAGGTATCCTTCCACTAAACTGGTTACCATTAAGGTCAAGGAAAGTTAAAGAAGCAAGATTTCCAAGGCAGGAAGGAATGCTTCCATTCAAGTTATTGAATGAAAGATCAAGGTAAGTAAGGCGGGTGAGCAAACAAAGGGAAGTGGGGCCCATCCAACTCAAGCTATTATCAGATATATATAAAGATTGCATATAAGAGAGATTTCCCAGACAAGGAGGAATGGTGGTATCTGATACTCCATATATGTCTAGTGATGTGAGAAAACAAAGTTGGCACAAACTCTCAAATATATCACACCTTGGAAAGAAGAGAAAGAGCGCCCCTCCCATAAAATGTTGTGTCCTTGTATCCAATTAAGTTTTTAGCGAGTACTCTCTTCCACATTTGGAGGTGTCCACATTTTTAGATGTGTTATTAGTCTTTCATGTGCTAAGCATTTTGTTGTAGTGTATTTATTTTTTATAATTTAATATTTTTTTCTTATTATAAATATCTTGGTAAGTTGCATTAGTGATATGATATCTTGGTTATTTGTAGGACATTGCTTATGTATAGGTAAGATGGCAAAATAAATATGTCTACCTTTCAAGTCTAAGTGTTATATATTCATGTGCTTGAAATGGAAAGAGATTTGAATGTTAAGTTATTAGGTTTAATTTGGCATGCTAGAGTTTATCTTTCTTCTTGTATTTTGTGGTACAAAAATTGAAATATCACATATTTTCATTACATCATCATTATATTCCTTTTGTCAATTAATCGATGTTCATGTTCAATTCATAGTTCAAAACGCTATCTTAATTGTAATTACCTACTCAAGTATTATAATACACTCATTTTTAATATTTTTTTTTGCAAACTACCAAAGAAAAAATAACAATATTATCTACATACAAAGAAACAAATTATGTTTTAACATGGGTGCATTATAATACATTCATGTTATAAAGTTTGTTTTATAAGATACCAATTTTTAAGGTTGAATTTGCCTTGGGCATCCAACCCAATAGATTGGACATGCATGTCAATTATCTAAGTCATATTTTCTTTAAAATGTAGAAAAATAAATAAATGTTGAGCATGCTCTCAATCAAGTTTTCACATTTTTTAATGTTAATCTAAAAAATGCCACAATAATGTAAACTTATTTAATACATTTCTAATGACATAATTCTTTCTGCATCTTGATTCTTGTTGAAAACATTTGTATATTAACACGATTAAAATAAATTACAAAAGATAGGATAAGGTGCAAGGAAATAAATCTAACTATAACCACTTATAAATAATATGACCTATCAACTCCACTCAAGATAAATTGTAACACTACTTTAAGCATACATTGTCAACAACCAAAGTATACAGAAGTAGAAAAATTCATTTCCTTAACACAACTTCCATCCACTAACTAAAACTCTTGAGTAAAGGATGCAACTACAAATAAATGATACAAACTTACCAACAATTGAGATGAAGACATGAAATTGGTATGCAAGTTCCAAGTTGTTCATTCCATTATTAGTATGAAAATCCATCTATCACTGGTCTGGGCTTACAATTTCTTAAAGGGGGCATGCACTAAATTTTAACTGAAAAGTAGAGAGTGGTCCAATGAGATATCTAACACTATTTCTATGCTAAGGCCTTCAAAATCTGCAATTTTGTGGACTCTAAAAATTGGTCAAAAAATGCATATTTATAGACATATACAATTTACATCCTTATTTTTACAATATTTTACACTATTCACATTACTATATACAATATTTACATGTATGTATAGAATTCACATTTATGTACATCATGTACTATTGATTACAAATTTGAAAGGGAAATAAAGGAGGAGGAAGAATGGAAAAGGAGGGAAGACTAGGAACTTTAGTTCCCAAAGAGAAAATCCATCTATACGCTAGCCCATCTATCCTTTGTACTTGCTCAGGGCTCAAGGATTATGCAATCAATATTGCTTTAGTAGGCAACCTGAATCCCAACTACTTGTAGTTGAAACTCAAATGATCCTTACATGAAAATTTAGCACTGTAAACACTGAGGAATGACATCCATAGGAAACCCATCTTGTATGTCACATCTTTGTCCGAATGCACCTATCACACTTCTGATATTGCATAGTAGCCACTACTCTCTAGGTGGTATTTGATTGTCTTTGAGGGTAAGAATCAACTCATACCACCAAATGAATGAATGAATAAAGAATTCTTCTAACTATACATTATCCAAGATCTTGGACTCTAGGATCTGTTAAACATCAAATGAGTAAACGAATGATGGACGAGGGAACATGGGAACCTATTACCTCAAGATCTGACCTTCCTTACAATTTTTGTATCCTTTAATGCACTTGTTGACAATGTCTTCAGCAAGTTCCTTCATGTACTAGATACAAACTTGGGCCTCTTCAAGTTTTCCCCAAGCTTCATTTGATTGATCACGCATCTAGGCTCTAGGCTTCATAACCTCATGAGCCTCTATTATGAAACATGTGCATTCATCCATTATTGTCTTGTCAAATTCCTAGGAAGGTCCAAACTTCTTCTCCTTTTTCTTGTCAAAACCATTGAGAAATAAATCCAAGGGTGCAAACCCATTGACATTTTCAGGATCCAAGCCCATTTTTAGGATGAAATACATATGTACATAGATAATAAACAACAAATTTAATAAACGGTACATGTATAAATTGTTTAATATGTTGTTAAAATTTGTGGTCTAGGTTCAGTTATTTTAGAGGGAACATATTTAAAGAAAATCAAAATAGTGCAACATGAAATTCACTTTTTTTTATTATCAACCTCACAATTAGGTGTTCCAATATAGCCACCTAGTAGTTGCAACCTCTCATTGTCTCCATCCAATTATATCTTAACATGGACGTCGTAAGTGGAGACTAGATAGTGAGGATCATGAGAGAATATTAAATGTTCTCCATGAGCGTTCTGAACCACCCAAGATGGTCTAAATAATATTACTTACATATTTTATATTTTAGGACTTGATCTAAATTTATGATGGATATAATACATGTTGTTGATATACTTTAAAATATGATGGATTATAAGTTAGATTGATATATACTTTGTTGTTTGATCTTTATAGATGTTAAGTTTGACATACATACATTTTTTGATATATACATATTACTTTCAATTTACATGAACTACTTGATTGAGATACATGTTACTTGATTGATGTACATTTTACTCGATTATGTCTATTGATGTCAATTGCTTGTTACTTTAAATATTTGTTAAGATTCAAGATTTAAATTGTTAGGATATAATGTGTGTGTGTCTATATACATATGATAAAATGACATGTAATATATTTTAATAATGTCAGTAAGATCGAAATAGTCTATAAGACCAAGAGTAACAATAGATCAGTAGCGCACAAACCCACTATGAGACACAAGAGCATCAAATCTTTATTCAAAGTGTGTACACCTTGATGTAAGATATTCAATAATGGATCTTGATAATAAAAAGAAGAAGAAGAAACTACACACTTATCCAACATTATATCATCAAAAGATTTTAGATTTTTCTCTTTCAAGATATCTTCATAATTTATGTGTGATTCTATTGAGTGAGCACCTCATAATATAGTGATGCAAACAAAACTTTCCCTTAAACATTCATATCCTCAATATAAAAAAAATAACAAATAAACATAAAATTCATAATATACTCGTTAAAACCAAATTAAGAGACAAATTGATTTTCAAAAAATACCATAACAAAAATAATATATTAAAAACAACAAATACACATAGAGTTGATAATAAATTCATCAAAACCAAAATTAAATTGAAATTGGTTTATTTCAAATAAATATTGCAGCAAAAGCAATCTTTCATAGGCACTCATAACCTCTCTTATTTGATCTTTGTGTCTCTCTTTCTCAATCTTCTTCCCACTTTGTTTCCACTTCACTTAATTTCTTCTCTACTTACAACTCTGTCTCTTTCCCTTTTATTGTTGTGCATCAAATATATTTAATGATTGGCTTTTTTATATGAAAATACCTAATCATATATATTAAAAAGTGTTTTATGTGTTCTTCGGGCAAAACCTGTGTGATACAATGACTGATTTATTTTTTCTTTTCGACACATTACCAAGAGCAATCTTCTCCCTCTTGCTGAAAATTGCTCTTACATTCTTTCCACTCACCCCCCATTCCTCTAGTGATTAATAAACTGCCATTAAAATTACTCAAACATTACATTGGAAAAGAAAATGAAATTCCTCCAATGAAGAATGCCATTTCATATTCTAGTTTATGGCATTTAAATCCCCCTTTTTAGCTGCCAATTACATTTCAAAAGCTCATGCAATTATTTGAATCCTTTTATTGAAATCGACTTGTTCTTCTTTTTAAAACATTTTACAACTCTTTATTTAATTAAAATAATCTTCTCTGCATTTTGAATGGAATTATAGAAGGAAAATTAATTACAAACTATTTAATTGTCTAGCCAATTAATTAAAGAGTCAAATTACTATTTGTTAGAGTAAAGTATTAATTATATTAATTAACTTTACTCCCTTCTTAAGATGTCAACTCATTTTTCTTTAGTGAAACACACATGCATTAGTTGTTTTAAATATAAACTTGCATGCATTAGTCATGTAATAGTTAAACTAATTATTACATGCACTAGGGTTTGCCTTTTCAAGGCTTTCGATCTCCTTTATAAGGATGATCCATTGTACATTTAATTCATTCATTATTTGAGGATATTTTCTTCTTCATATTTTTGAGTCAAACCCTTGCCCTCTTCTTGTCTCTACTTCCTTGTAACAGGTTTTTGTATGTAGGTGATCTTCAGGTTTTGTGGATTTGTATTGCTCAAATCCTACATGGTATCAGAGCCTAATCTGCTACAGCTTGTTCGCGTTTGAAGGATTCAGAGTTTAGAAATTCATCTGTTTCAGATTAGGGCTTTTTAAAATTTTTTTTATTGAAATTAGGAGGTCCCTAAATTTTGGTGCACTTTGAGCTCAAACGGACCTCATTGTTGGGCTTGTAGCACCCAACAACCCCTATTTTGATATAAAACATGTCCAATTTGGACAACGTTGCAGGAAGAGGCAAATCTTTTTGCCCCAAGGCTGTGCATGCTCCCCGAGGCATGTTTCTGTACGATCTTTGGTGCATATTTCAAAAAAATAAAAAAAATTATTAAAAAAAAGGCACAGACAGCGTGCAGCTAGCACACCACCCGCCTATGCTCTGCCCGCGCCCCATCGCCCCCCCTGCGTCGCCTCTGCCCACCGCAACCGCCAGCGCTAATGGCGCCGCTAACCGCTAGCGCAATGATTGATTGCCAGTGCCTAGCTCCCATATGACCAGTGGCTAGGCCAGGGGCTAGCACTGGTTCCTTGAAAAAAAATTTTGTAGGATTTTTTTTTCTTCCGAAGGCTCTTTCACTAAAATTGGCTTTCCGAGAGCTCCAGGCATCATTTTTCGACAAACAAGATATTGCCAGAAAGCTAGTTCCAAGCTCGACGCTCTCATGGAGGTTAATCTGGTATTTTTTTTTTATCATCTAGCTTGCTATTTTTTCTGTCAACGCCAAATTATCATTTTTGCATTCCGGGGTGGCTAATTTGCTCAAATTAGCTCTATTTTTCAATCCGGAAGAAGTGTCGAAAAGCTCTTCTTGAGCACCATTCAAATTTTTGCTTATTTTCATCAGAATTTTTACAAGGTACACAAGATTTAGATTTGAAGCCTTTTTGCTCTTCTCTTGATAAAGCATATCATTCTAGGCTTAGGGGTTTGATATTTGGCTTGTGGGGGGTGTTATTTTCTTGTTTCTATTAGTTAAACCAGATATTTATCAAAACAAACCCCCTTCTAAAAAATATGGCTGAGACCTCTTTTTGTCTAGAACTTCTGACCCCACATAATTATCATACATGGAAAACCCTGATGACACGACTTCTCCGTTCAAAAGGGCTCTTGTCTTGTTTATATGCAGTGCAACCAATATTACAGAGGCCCTTTGAGATCATGCAGCATCGAAACAAGATGGATGAGGCTATGGGGTTGATTGCTTTACAGGTATTAGACAACTTGCAGTTTCATCTTGATGGGTGCACTACTCCTCTATAGATGTGGGCTAAATTTGACACATTGTTCTGTACCATCAATGAGTTCAGAGCATTTCAGATTGAGGCAGAGCTTACCTCTCTTGTACCTAATTATTTTCCCTCTATTGAGGACTTTCTGATGAAGTTCAAACAACAGATATCTTTGTTACATGGATGTGGAAAGCGAAAGAATGATAAAGAGTGTATTTATCTGATTTTGTCTAAGCTTAGTGGAAACTTTCAGATCTTCTCTTCTACCTTTCATTCTACCATGTGTGCTTTGGGACCTACATTCACCATGCCCACTTTTGAGGTATTCTGTGATCGTTTGACTAGAGAGTAGGCCAAACTTAGTCAGTTGGACTCTTTAACAGGATCAAAGAACCAAGCATTGGTTGCCCAACCATCCAAGGGAAAGCAGAAGTAGAAGCCCAAGCCCAAAATAGATTCATCTAGCAGTGAGAATCCCTCCAAGCCACCTCCAAAATCAGATCCAAAGAAATCTACTCCGAAAGGAAAATCTTCTAAGTCTGGTGAGTCTTCCTCCAAGACTACGAAGTACACAGGTGATCCTTGCATTTTTTGTGGCAAGGCAGGGCATCCAGTTTTCAGGTGTTGGAAATGACTTGAGGCACTAGAAGAAGCCATGCAGAAGCATAGTCTTGCTCCTCTGAAGCCTCCACCTCCTCCCACCGGGAAAGGTCATGCTCTTTCTGCTCGAGCTTTGACTTCCACTACTCCATGGATGATTGATTCAGGTGCTTCACACCATATGACACACTCACCTGACGTGGTTACCTCACTTGCTCAGAGTGTTACTACACAGATTGTAGTTGGTGACTCAGCATTACTTTTAGTTATAGGTTCTGGCACTATTTCATTAGATGGTGGTTCTCTATAGGATGTTCTTTTGGTTCCGACCATTTCTACAAACCTCCTGTCTATCTATCAGATTTGTCATTCTAGCTCTGGTAAAATAATTTAGTTCTCACCACATGATGTGGTTATTCGAAACCTCCATGATCCTGACTTGGTTATTGCTACTAGGAGTGTTGATTTAGAGACTCACTTATACCGGTTTGATGGCTTTGAGAGCTCTGATTCTACTGGTGTTTCTCTTGTTGCTCATGCAGACACAATGAGCAAGGTTTGGCATGAGCGTTTTGGCCATGTCAACTATAGATATTTACAGTATATGAGTACACAGGAGCTAGTGATTGGGCTACCTCAGATCTCTTGTACTGACAATGTTTGTCGAGGTTGTGTGCTTGGCAAACATCACAGAGATCCTTTTCCGTCTGGTAAATCGTCACATGCTCTCACACCTTTGGAGTTGATACATAGTGATCTTATGTCATTTCCTACTCCTTTTTCTGGTGCCAGATATGTACTCACCTTCATTGATGATTTCTCTAGACGCACATGGGTGTACTTCTTGAAGTGCAAGTCTGATGTCTTTGATTCATTTCGAATCTTTAAGACATTTGTAGAGAAACAATCTGGTCTTTCTGTCAAGCATATACGCACTGACAATGGGAGGGAATATGTAAATCAGTCTTTCAAAGATTTTTGTACTAAGCATGGTTTACAACATCAGTTCACAGTTCCTCATACCCCTCAGCAGAATGGCATTGCAGAGAGAAAGAACAAAACATTACAGGAGATGGCTAATTGTATGCTACAGTCACGAGCTATGAGTGCTTCCTTTTGGGATGAAGCTATCAATTGCGCCAACTATATTTAGAATTGGATGCCTCATAAAGCATTGCGACATTTGACTCCTGAGGAGGCTTGGACTCATGTCAAGCTTGGTGTTTCCACATTCTGAGTTTTTGGCAGTGAGGCTTGGGCATTTATTCCAGATGCTTAGAGGAAAGCCATGGAGAGGAAAAGCTGACCACTCATATTTGTTGGCTACTGTGAGGATGTGAAGGTGTATAGGTTGTTTGATCCTGATTCCAGTGAAGTCTTGTTTCGGTGAGATGTTCAGTTTGATGAGCGCTATCCTCAGATGGACCCTCCATCATCAGCTTCTTCTTCACTACCTAGTTCTTCATCTACTCCTCTACAGGATTCTTTCTCCTCTGAGGAAGAATTAGATGATGGTCCACCTTCCCCACCTTCACCTGATGTTCCACATGTGCCCAAATGGGCTCGTGATACTGTTGATGTAGCTAGATCTTTGGTAGGTGATCCTTCAGATATTCATCACACTCGTGCTCAGACATCTGGTACTAGTTTACCAAGTCATGCTATTTTAGATGATCCACAATGATTCTCAGAGGTGACAGGTCATCTTGAGTGGGATAGGGCTATGGATGAGGAGTATTCTTCTTTGATGAAGAATCACACTTGGGATCTTTGTCCTCTTCCGAAAGGAAGGAAATTGGTTCGGTACAAGTGGGTGTACCATACCAAGTATGCTATTGATGGTTCTATTGATAGGTATAAGGCATGTCTTGTAGCAAAGGGCTTTTCACAAGTGGAGGGTATTGATTACTCTGAGAACTTTGTTCTTGTCGCCAAGATGAACTCTATTCGCCTTTTACTTTCACTTGTAGCTTCTCAGGGATGGACAGTCTATTAGATGGATGTAAAGAGTGCCTTTTTGCATGGAGACCTACAGGAGGAGATCTACATGGAGCAGCCTCAAGGTTTTGTGCATGACTCTTCTATGGTGTGCAGACTTCAGAATCTCTATGTGGTCTCAAACAAGCCCCTAGGGCTTGGTATGAGAAGATGGATTCTTTTTTGCTTGCTTCACACTTCACACGCTGTCATTCCGATCCTACCATGTACATTCAACGTCATGGGGTTGATCTATTGATACTTGTGCTATATGTTGATGATATCATAATTACAGGTAGCTCATCCTCTATGATTTAGAGTGTTTAGCACGCATTAAGAGAGCAGTTTGAGATGACTGATCTTGGACTTCTCCACTATTTTTTGGGCCTACAGGTTATTCAGTCTTCAGATGGGATTTCCATACTTCAGGAGAAGTGTGCTCTTGATATGCTTTAGCAGTTCCATATGCTTAATTGCAATCCTGCACCCACATCTTTTCAGTTTGGTGTTGTTTTATCTACCACTTGCTCTACTCCTACCATGGATCCCACATTATACAGAGCACTAGTGGGTAGTTTTTTGTACCTGACACACACACGTCTTGATATTTCCTTTGTGGTTGGCCTTGTCTCTCAATTCTCACATGATCCTCATGAAAGTCATTGGCAAGCGGCCAAATGTATCTTGAGGTACATTTGAGGCACTACTTCTTATGACGTTCACTATACATCAGGGGATCCTCACATTGTTGGTTTCACAGATTTCGATTGGGCTGGTGATACTACTGATTGACGGTTTACTTTTAGCTTTTTCTTCTGTCTTGGTTCCGGTCCTATCACATGGTCTTGCAAGAAGCAGATAGCTCATGCCTTATCATCTATAGAGGCAGAGTATCGTGCAGCTGTACAAGCTAGTCAGGAGGTTTTATGGCTTTGCCAGTTGATGACAGAGTTTGGTTTTCCTCTTGATAGTCCCACTATTCTTTGGTGTGACAATCAGAGTGCCATACATATTTCCTGCAACCCGGTTGAGCATCAGAGGACCAAGCACATTGAGCTTCATATGCACTTCATCCAACATTTGATTTAGGATGGTTCTCTGAGTTTGGAGTATATTCCCACTGCTGAGTAGGTTGCTGACATCTTCACCAGACCTTTTGCATCCCCGCGATATCTTTAGCTATGTTCTATGCTTGGGGTGAAGGAAGTTGTCCTTGGGGGGTCTCAGTAATGAGGCCTTCCTTCTATTTCTATCTCTTTTTTGGAGTAGGGTTTTTTCCCACTGGGTTTTCTCTATTTCTCCATTTTACATAGATTTGGTTGTGCTGGGTACCTCATTAGGCCATGTTGCTGGGATCCATTTTTATGCTTTCAGCATTATAGTTTCCTTTGCTTTCTTTTTGCATTGTTTGTAGCTGCATTGTTGCTCATCTTAAGGGGGGGGTGTTAGAGTAAAGTATTAATTATATTAATTAACTTTACTCCCTTCTTAAGATGTCAACTCATTTTGCTTTAGTTAAACGCACATGCATTAGTTGTTTTAAATATAAACTTGCATGCATTAGTCATGTAATAGTTAAACTAATTATTACATGCACTAGGGTTTGCCTTTTCAAAGATTTCGATCTCCTTTATAAGGATGATCCATTGTACATTTAATTCATTCATTATTTGAGGATATTTTCTTCTTCATATTTTTGAGTCAAAC
This sequence comes from Chamaecyparis obtusa, assembly GCA_027943335.1. NCBI lineage: Eukaryota > Viridiplantae > Streptophyta > Pinopsida > Cupressales > Cupressaceae > Chamaecyparis > Chamaecyparis obtusa. Next base: position 1,407,618 of record BSBK01002242.1, read on the forward strand.
CCTTGCCCTCTTCTTGTCTCTACTTCCTTGTAACAGGTTTTTGTATGCAGGTGATCTTTGGGTTTTGTGGATTTGTATTGCTCAAATCCTACACTATTTTTGTAGCTTTTATGATGCTTAATTTTCCAAAAAAAAATAAAAATTCACATTTCTTCAAAAGTTTAAAATATTGTAAGATCATTGACATATCAATTTCTTTCAAATTGTGAAGATTTGAGGAATAATTTTAAAAAAATATTTTCTAAAGGACAAAACTGTGAAGTGTTAGAAACTTAAATTTTGAAATTTGAAGAAATGAAATGATTTCTAATATTAGAAAAGTAAAAAACAATTAAAACAATATATTAAAATAGATAAACAAACTAAAAATGTTATTATTGAATCCATCTAGATACTAATGAATCACATGATATAATTCCTCTCCATCACACCCTTCTCACAAAATAAGTATTCTCACTTCCTCTCCTTAAATATTGCCCCTACAAATTTTACACCTAATGTGATAAGATTTTTCTTTTCACTTAACTTTATATCCCATATAAGTGTTTTTAAACATGGTCCCATGTGAAATTAAATCGTTTGTCCTGTATATTAAAGATTTGCTTTCCCTCTATAAAACTATAGCCAAGATGTGCCAGCAATAATATTTGTTGCAAGATCAATTCAGCAATTAAAATTCTCATGCACCAAGCTATATAATTTTAAGATCGATTCATTCAACATATGAGCATTGCTTTACAATATTTTTCTGCTTAATTTTAAGCGGGCTTGATAGATTTTTGAGAAGAAATGACAAATAATTAAAATTAGGAAAATTACTAGTCAATAGATCTACATAACATATCTAAATTTTTTATAGAATAATTAGCAATAACAGTTTATTCATAATGTTATACAACAAGATTAAAAAAAACAAATGCCAAAAGTTCAATGGTCGTATTGAATCATTTGTTTGACAGACTATGCAACCTTTGAGATTTAAAGACGTTCTTGCATTAATGAGGAATCTATTTTTTGCATAGATATCTCTCTGAAACATAGATAGCCAAAGCGAATGGGGGTAAATGACCAGAGGCCTACCATCATATTAATGGAGAATCTGTTTGCTGTAGAGATATATCACTTTACTCGTGAAGATATACGGCCACAAGAGATTCTGAAAAAGCTCCAAATTTATGGAGCTTGACCAAGAAATGGAGTATACTAGAAATCCATTCACTTAACAAAAATGTTACAATTTTAAAAAATGCACCTTAAAAGAAAAGAGGGATTAGAGACGATGACGACAAACATAATGCAAATTAATGACTATGTAGCACTTCAAAGCTAAAGATTTGAGACATCTGATCATTTTAAATGAAAATAAAATTATATGAATTAAAAATGATTAAAATTATATTAATATATTATTATTTATATTTTTTGATGCTTTTTAAGAACTAGATTTTCAGAAATCTCACATCATGTGTTTCACAAGCATTCTTATTTTCACAATTCTAAATAAAATGAATAAATTTTAAATCTTTTATTTTTTCATAGAAGCATATGAGCTTTCTATTACATGAAAATTCTTCACAAAAACATGTAATGAATTTTTTTGCTGGCAAGAATAGCAAGTCTTTAGATAGACCCAGGATTCATCACAAGGAAAAATAGTTTCCTGTACACAAAGGTAAATATTAGCAGAAACCATAAGATTATATTATTGAATTTAAAATAACTAAAAACAATCTACAAATGATAGAATAGCCAATGAAAAACTGTCTTAAAAAAAATACTAGTTTTTTTTGAGGTTTAGTTTTTTAATATTTAAAACTATAATAAAAAATTCAAAGAACATTTGAAAAAAACTCACATTTCAATGACTTGTAGATGTATTCCTTCATAGAGTCAAATTCTTCATCCATGGAAATAAAAATTTTAGGATTACATCAACTTTGTTGAAGTAATTCCTTCTCCAATTGATTTTTATGAGGATCAATGATATTACTCCCCCAAAAGCTATACCATATGACAATCCTAATCCTATCCCATACCATGGACAAGCAATGATTCTCTTTATTTTATCAATGTAAATTGGTGGAGGAGAAGGAACAAAGTGTGGCCAAGAACAATTTATTGGTAGGGGACAACCCCATAAATTAGGATTCCCTGAATAAGAGGATTCTTTAAAGCTGGTCATATGTGTTCCTTGTGGTATACTTCCTGAAAGATTGTTGTTTGATAGGTTCAATGAACCTAAATAGCTTAGAAATTCAAGCTCTGCAGGGACTTGCCCTGAAAAATGATTTCTTGAAAGGTCTAATGAATCCAGTTGATGCATTTCTCCAAAACTTTTTGGAATGCTCCCATTCAAGTTGTTCTTTGAAAGGTTCAAAAGCCTTAGCCCCTTCAAATTTCCAAAATTAGAAGAAACCTCTTTCTCTAATTCATTGTTTGAGAGATCTATAGATGTGAGAGTGGAAATAATATATTGGTAGTGCTGATCTGTACCTTTTATAGTCATATCCAATCCATCTTGATATAATGGCCCAGGCAAATCAGTGGACAACACAAAACCATTTTGACTTTCATTTGCCATTGCTTGCAGGGATACAATTGTGTGTGGAATTGAGCCTGAGATATGATTGGAAGAAAGGAGCAAGATTTGAAGGTTCATTAGTTGGCCTATCTCTAAAGGAATATTGCCTTTAAAATTGTTCTCTTTCATCACCAACACTCTCAAGTCTGAAAGATTCCCAATTAATGATGGTATTTCACCTCCAAATGAATTGTTTCCAATATCAAGAACTTGTAGCTTTGAACAATTTGCTATTGAAGGAGGGAACGCTCCATTCAAATTATTACTGTGAACAACTAATGAATATAGTTCACTTAACTTACTGAACTCATGTGGTAACCTTCCCTCCAAACTATTATTTCCCAAATTTAGGACAACAAGGGAAGCACAATTGGACAAGCTGACAGGGATGACTCCAGTTATGTTGTTGTTTGCAAGATTGAACATCTTGAGTTGGGATAATTCGCCCAAGCTAGGAGGAATATTGTCACTGAACAAATTGTCGTTGAGTAGCAATATTTCCATATAAGAAAACCACATTGAAGGGATGCATCCACTCAATCTATTTCTAGACACATCTAGTTCTAGTAGTTGTGAAGTATTTGAGGGCAACCTTCCTTCCAAATGATTTCCTGAAAGATTTAGACGAACCAACAGAGGACTAGTTTCCCATAGCCAAGAGGGAATTACACCCAAAAGACTGGTGTTTGTTATTTTCAACCATTGAAGTCTGAATTTTGTTGAAATCCAGGATGGAAATTGGTCGTCAATCATACATGACATTAAAGACAACCCAGATAAATGGAAGGATGGAATCCAGGTTGTACTAATATTTAGCACACAATTGGATAATATCAAATGATTCAGTCTTGTAAGCTTGTGAAAGAATGTTTCTGAAATCGACTGGTAATGGTTTAGCGACAGGTATAGAGTATCTAAAGAAGGTGGAAGTGATGAAGAAGAGACGGTTTCATTGAAACGATTGCCACCAGCAGTCAAGACAATGAGTGAGGAAAGTTGAGCAAATGAAGGGGGAATGGTCCCACTCAGTTGGTTATCCTCAATTTGCAACCTCTCAAGTACAGATAGATTGTCCAAAGAATTTGGAATGATACCGCTTAGCTGATTGTCACAAAGAAATAGATGCCTCAACAAAGAGAGACTTCCAAGAGAAGCCGGTATGCTTCCACTAAGTCGGTTGCGACCAAAGGAAAGGTGAGTTAAAGAAAAAAGATTGCCAAGGCAAGAAGGTATGCTCCCATTGAAGTCATTCCTTGACAGATTAAGATCTGTAAGATGGGTGAGAGAGCAAATGGAAAGGGGAATCATCCCACTCAAGCTACTACCACTCAAAACTAAAGACTCAATATAAGGGAGATTGCCAATGCAGGAAGGTATGCCTCCATTGAAGTCATTCTCTGACAGATCAAGATCTGTAAGACGGGTAAAAGAGCAAATGAAAGGGGGAATCATCCCACTCAAGCTAGTACCACTCAAATCTAAAGACTCGATAGAAGGGAGATTGCCAAGGCAGGAAGGTATGCCTCCATTGAAGTTATTCTCTGACAGATAAAGAACTCTAAGATGGGTGAGCAAACAAATGAAGGGGGGAATCATACCACTAAAACTATTATAAGATAAATCTAAAGTGTGAATATGAGAGAGATTGCCAAGGCAGGAAGGTATGCTCCCATTGAAGCCATTGTCTGAAAGATGAAGATCTGTAAGACGGGTGAGCAAACACATAAAGGGGGGAATCATCCCACTTAAGCCATTACCAGATAAATATAAAGATTGAATGCGAGAGAGGTTCCCCAAACAGTGGGGAAGGGTAGTACCTGATACTCCAGATATGCTCAGTGATGTGAGAAAACGAAGTTGGCACAGGCTCTCAGATATCAAACCATTGGCATACGAATAATATTCATTGGCATTGGCATAGGGTGTTACTGAAACAGAGACAACATGGTTGGTGAGATTGTCGCATGAAATGCCAGTCCAGTGGGTGCAACAGTCTGTGTCATTCACCCACGTACTCAGAGAGCCCTGCGAGTCTGTTTCATTCAAGGCTGCTTTGAAGCGGAGCAGAGCTTGGGATTCGTGGGAATGACATCTGATGGGTATTAATCGCTGGGAAAGAGAGGGGCAGAAGAAGAGAAGTACTAAAACAAAACAGAGGGTGTGTGAAGGGATGGCCATTTGGGATGAGTGAGAGTGGAGGAGGGAATTGCATTTCTTCTGTGCAGGACGAGGTATTCTTAAACTGCGTGCTGGTCAACAGGTCAATGATTACTTTATTTCTAAACTAGATATTTACAATGTTAATAGAAGGCACCAAGCAAGTGATGATTCAATAGCTTTATATTCTACGGTGCCCCATCTCAATCTCAATCGTCATTCTATCAATTTCCTCCAAAATTTCGAGATATTTCTGAGAAGTTTGCCTTAAATTTTTTGCAAAGAGCGTAAATAGCTGAAGAGTTTGCCTTGAATTTCTTTGTAATGTAAAGATAAATGTCAGAAAGTTTCTGTGTTGATACTGACTGAACTGCCCGTAAGTTTCTGTGTTGATCTGTCTCCCAAATTTCTTCTTACCACAATTTTCCCCAAAATAACAGACTTTCTGTGTTGACGTTTGCTGAAGTGACCGAACTTCTTCCCGGCCTTTGATTTTTCTTCTGACAAATTTCTCCAAAATATCAGACTTTTTGTATTCACGTGTGCAAACTTTTGGAAAAAAAACTAAGCGTTTCCCTTCCTATGGTTAACGATTTTCGTGGCTGCCTGACTTCCCTGACAATTTTTCACAGAAACCAGACTTTTGGGCGTTGATTTTTTTTAATTTATTGACCGAGTTTCTGATTATGTAGGAAACATTTCATTTTTTTCCGATTATTACGGTCATTACGGTTCGACTACATGCTATACAGGCACGGAATTTGACGGCCGTAATTTTATTAAATCTTATCAAATCTTATGAATCGATAGGCTAAATTTTTAGAAAACCGTCAATATGACATTTTAATTTATTTATAAATGATCAAAAATTGTTATAAGGAATATAATACTTTATTTAATAAAATAAATATATGTTATTTATAATATAAATGATAAAATATAAATTTATTTACAATATTTTAAAATGATAAAATATGAATATTTTTAAATTTTAAGATATATAAATATAAATTTAGAAACTTATTAAAATAGACTACATAATTTTTAGAAACTTGCTTAATTTATTTGTGATTTTTGCCTATATTAGTATACAATATATATTTTTATATTATTTATTACATATTTATATTTATTTAAAACATTTTAAAAATAAACATATAAACTTAGAAACTTAGATTTTTTCATATATTATTAATTACTAATTATTTATTCTTTTTATCACAAATAAAAATTTGTGACTTATTATATACTATTATTATATATGAGTTTTGACAATCAATATTTTTTTAAAATGTGAATGAAAGACAATAAAATGACTAAACCATAGTAAAAAAATCATATGACAAGTAGGGGTGACCGTCAAATTCCAGGCCTGATGCTATATATCAAATATAAACATTATTCACATTATTCGAATGGGATTCAAAATGTTTAGCTACCTTCATTTGCACGTTATTTTAAAATATTTGAGTTTTTGAATATTGTGTAGATATAATAACACGACAAACGAGAAAAGGACTTCGTTACACCTTTCAAATGTAAATACTCTATATTGATGTGCTAGGGATAGAAAAGAGTTGACTGTTAGGTTATGGGGCATGATTTGACAATTCAATGTTTTTCCTTTTATCTTGTATTATGTTCTTGTCATATTACTAGCAATTGCACTTTGGTGTGCGATAGGTATGTCAAATATGTGAAGGGTAGTATAAAATGTGTATTTTTGCAAGTTTTGTAGAGTTTGTGATTTTGTCTAGTTGTCATTATTCATGCAATATATTTAGATTGTATTTAATATATTTATCATTTATTATATTAATTTTTTATTTGTGTTAATTAAATTTTATGTATAAAATGTATTATTACTTAATATAATTGATATAAATAGAATTATATTATATTGGTCAACTTGGTAGAACATGCAGTTTTTAATGCTTTAATATTTGCATTTAGCCAAACATTACACACAATATAAACTAAATTTAAAACCACAATATTAAATTTAATAATATTCTCTCTCTCTCTCTCTCTCTCTCTCTCTCTCTCTCTCACGCACACACACACACACACACACACACACACACTCGATCTCTCGTAAGTAGTTGATAAATACTAAATATGGCCGCAAGTAGTTGTTATCGCTCGTCCCTCAATCTCTTGCCAGCACTCGTTACACTACATCGAAATTCATGGGACCACTAGGTTTAAAATAATCCTAGAAACTCTCAGTGACACTTGCTAAACTCCATGAGACTCGACCCTTAATTAGTTAAGATTCAATTCAAGTAATTAGGTACAATTATTCTTAGGATTTAAAACTCTAATAAGATTTTTAATGTAGAAATCTAGTGTTTAACTAGTTTAAATTTTTTCACATGCTAATTATTATTTTTCAATAAATTTTAACTCTTAGTTGTATAATTTGTTCACTTGATTTTTATTTTTTTCGATAAGTAAAAGGTCGAAGCCAAAAGTTTTATTTATTTTTTTAAAATAAAAAATACAAATACAACTCCATTAGGTGTGGGCACTAATAGGAAAGAATGGAGTAAATAAAACCTCCAGTCTTGCCCAAGACTTGTTGAGTCCAAATCATTAGATTACAAATCCTACACTTATGAATGAGGGTCAAAAGCTAAAGAGGGTCATTAAACTGCTTTTATAGATCTATATACCAACATTACATTTACAACTCTTGCCACTATAATATGTAGGATACATAGTCTTCAAACATTACATAGTGTATCTTAGTACTAGACGTCCATGCATACCCAACGTGTTGCTCTATTTAGAATAAAAAATTACATATTATATATTACATCTTAAAGATGTCATCTCACGAAAACCCTTATCCTTCGAGGTATACCTACTATTTTCTGTTTTACCCTCATCATCCTATTCGTGCTAGTGCCTGTCATATAACAAACATACTTAGAAGAAATTTAATTCTAATATTTTAGGTGAACTTTATATTGGTAATGCTATCATTTGTTATCTAGTAATAGGCTAATCAACTACTCCTAAGTAAGAATTAAATAATTAAGCTCCCTATCAGTAATGGCTAAAGTCCTTTACATCTCATAAATCCATATACCCTTTCAAAGTGTCAAAATAGGTGGGAAAACAAATCAGGCTAACATAGAACAGAAAGTCAACATTATGGTTAGAGTGAATTGATAGTCATATTCCCCTTACTCTATCTACCTTCAAACTATAAAGGACATACAATCATATTAATAGGCCGCAAAAGAGACTACTCAAGCCATAAATTCCTTTCAAGCTAAACTCATTTAGATTGTACAATACCAACAAGTAGGCATCCTTACCTGACATCGGTAAGCTTATGATATCCAACCTTTATAAAGAAATAAATAAATAAACAAATAAATAGAATCCAAAAAAGATCTGATTAGATTCAACTCTAACTTACGATTCTTCCTTCTGTATTCTTCCCACCCTCGATTACAGGACATAATAACCTAGCCAAAATAACCCTGGACAGAATAACTTGACCACAATAACCCGAGGATAAAATAACCCAGGGTCATAATAACCCAATCCAAAATAACCTGCAGTCAAAATAACCCATGGACAAAATAACCCCATAAGATTATAGAGAAAGGAAAATAAAAATTATTAATTACAAGTATATTTCTAAATTTTTTTTTATTCAAATGTTTAATTAAAGTGTCAAATTATGAGCAATGCCTCTTATTTAATCTAAAATATTATTATTGTCATAACCATCAACTAGTATTTTTAGTCTTTCTTTGAGTTCACGGTATTTTTTTCCTACTTGGTTGTGTAGTGTGTCCAACCATATATTGCTCTATTTTATTCTCTAGGAGACCCTATTCTTTTTTCACTACTTTGTTGAATTTCTAGATTGAGCTATGTGATGATTGAAGCAATTCACTACATCCTCTATGTCATCCCTCAATAGAATTATTGTTTTTGGAAAGATCATCTTGAATAGCTGAATAGTAGTTCCACATTGTGATTAGAAACTTGGGTGACCATCTATTGCCTCTTCTAGTTAGTCTTCCAATCCATGTGTCTTCAAAATAATCAATTATGGGTTGCAAAGTCTCCTCATGTTCTATATAATAAGGAAATTGTAGAAGTATTTTGAATGCATTGATTACATATATCTGAGGCATAAAATCTAATGCAACAAGTTTTTTGATCCTCTATGGTGCCTCATAATCACTTTTTTAGCATACTAACTTGATCTAAAATGATCATGGGTTATTTTTTCCATGAGTTATTTTGACCATGGGTTATTGTGTCCCTGGGTTATTGTGTCCTTGGGTTATTATGGCAAGGTTATTGTCTCTAGGGTTATTTTGGCTAGGTTATTATGTCCAGTTACCTCCACCCTCACATACAAATATGAGTACTAAAGGAATTTATAATATTACTTATTAATTCTCCACGAGGATTCTAAAAAAGAAACACCAATATCCAACAAAAGAGAAAGCTAAAGAGATTAAATAGAGAACTAACAGAGCCAGAAGCCATATAATACACCCAATCCGGAGAAATGAGTAAAGGAAAATGAGAGCCATCAAAAGATTCCTAGCAAAAAGGAGGGGGTAAATGGCTCGGTTGGATGAATGAACAAAATTCCTCCTTGAATATAGCAACCTTGATACCGTTAATGACATTTATAAGGCTCTAGTCAAGGCTACAACAACAAAAGGAGGAAAAATCAACATTCAAGAGAACCTTTGAAAGCTAGGACAAAACAGGAAAGAGGACTACACAAAAAGTAGGATCCTCAAACACCTAAAAACCTATGAAACCTGAGGGGAAAAAAATAGAGCCCAACCTTTCCCTTAGTAAAGGAAAGGAAAAGCTTCTCTATCTATGATTATGAAGGGGAAAGGATCACTGTTGGTAAAAAATAGTCTAGAAAAACTCAAAGTCTATGATACATGACCCTAAGAAGATCAAATACTAACAAAAATTACCATGAATAAGTTTAAAATACCCTCCCAATCCTTCAAAACAAGAATTACTCACCACATGGAAGCCATAAAAACTACTCATCACAACTATCTACTAGAGCATCCCTAAAAGTTGCAATGATAATCCATATGTCAGTATGATTCCTTCCAAAATTAAATGAATAAACAAGTGACAATGAGAGAAATAAGGCCAAAAAATTGTTGGCTGAGATTAGAATTAAAGCATGGCCTTTTTTAACTATCCAAGTTAGCATAGTTTCAAAAATTCAAATTCAGAATCTGAGCTACCAAGGAGAAAAGTTAATTACAATGACGAGTATATTCTCAGTATTAAAAAAAAATCTTAAGGATCTGAATCACTTATCTCTCATGCCACGGAAGAATTTCCTCTTGGTAAATTATTGGAACCAGAATCTACATCTTCCTCTACATCCACTTCCAAGTCTCAAACTTTATCTTCCATCATGAAGTTTTCCTACCAAATTTCAACTAGGGGATGCATGAAATAAAACATAAAATATAGGTTCCTTCTGATTGTAGGAGTCCATTCCAAGAAAGAACCTAATTTTTCAATTTTCCTTAAAGGGTAAGAAGGGACAGGCCTACCCCCAATTAAAGGATAATTATAAAACTTGGGTTTAGGTATGGTTAAATCACCTTTTATACTGATTGTGACTTTTTCCAAATCCTCCAAATATCTCCTTTTAAAAATATGGTGACATAGCCATCATGTTTCTCATTTATCTACATCTACTTGAATGGTTGATGCTATAAACATTACAGGGATATCTGAGTTAACCCTACATTTATCTGTGTTATGGATAAATTCTTGGCCCAAAATTCAAAAAACCACTAGGACATATAAATAATGAGAGGAAAGCATATTTTTTCTTAACCTTTCCCCCTATAACTTCATGAAAGGAAAGTTGAGACTTAGGTCCTTGAAGATTGATTGGGGTTGTCATACTAAGGTATTAAAGAAGAGCTACACGAGAAGGGCTAAGATGAAGAAATTGAGTCCACATCAAAGAGATATAAATAAGAGATGCAAACGGTTGGTCTACTAAAAAGAATTTTGAGAGCACACAAAAGGCCAAACTGTTTGATGTGAGTCAAAGGGAAAAAACTCTTTAGAGCCATTCAATAATAGGTATAAAATTAGAAAGGGAAAAGTAGACAACCAAAAATGAATTGATAAGAGAAAAATATAGAAGTGACCACTCACACACAAACACATATACATCTTTATATATATATATATATATATATATATATATACACATATATATATATATATATATATATATACACATATATATATATATATATATATATATATATATATATATATATATATATACACACACACACACACACACACACACACACACACACACACACACACATACATATATATAACTAAGAGGGGGGGTGAATCAATTAATTCCTATTATTCTATAGTCCCAAACTCACAGATGTATATAATCAAACTTTTCAAATCAAATAAGAAACTCAGTAAGATAGCAATAATATATTTTTTGTTGATTTACTGATTAGCAGTAATTTCAATATTGTGTTTACGTACTAGTCCTGATATGCAATGTGTAAAACCTAAATAAAAAATCATCACATCAAATAACACATAACACAAGGATTTAATGTGGAAGCCCTGTTAAGCGAAAAACCACATGGGACCGGTAACCCAAAATATTTCACTCTTCTGAAATAAGCTCGGTTAGGAGCCAACCCTATTAAAGGTTACAAAACACATTGTAAGGTGTGACCTTGTTAGAGGATTTATCACTAACAATTCTCCCTCGACCAACATTCACTATGGGGCCAACAAGAAAAAAATTAACATTCATTGAATGTCATATTGAAATACAAATAAAATTCTTAAGTCCACTCGGTTAAGATATTTTGTTGTAAAAATGGTTAAACTGATACAATAGTGATCTAATTTAAATGCAACTAAGATTTGCAGATTTTCATATCTATGCTAAGCTCAAAATACCTCTTCTAATAAAAAATCAATTCACTCCATCGTATCCTCCAACTTATTTAACTCGGTGTGTAATTCTCTGATGCTCGGTAATGCCTATAGTCCAACTCGGTTATGTCTGTAACCAATTTGATCAGTAGTGCATGAAAATTGTCTTCACACAAATTCTCCTACAGTCTCCAATTCATGTAGACTCAATAATGAATCTCATGTCTCTTTAAATAGATGTCATAAACTATTTTCATCTCATCCATCAGATTTTTCTGCTTAATCTCCATCATTTATTTTTCCGCTTCAAGCTTCCTCTACAATTGTATCAATAACACATTTCAATCTTCTCCATTTGATTATCTTTGTATTTTTTCAACCGTTGGATCTTTATAACAAACTCTATCTCTTACCTCGAAATCATAAGCATCTGCCAGATCATCAATTTTAATTGGATGTTACAAATAATTATTTATTTCTTTCACTTGGTCAATACAGAATGCGTCAGTGACAACTAACTTGGTTATTACTGTTACTCAGTATACACAACACTAATTCAGTGTATACAAAAATCTTCAATTATCGACCACATTAACTTGTTCAATTATGATCTCCACTTCATAATATAATCATGTAACATGATCAAGTCAACAACATAATGCCATAGGCTCATCAATAAGTTATCCAATGTATATCATATCCATATCTGTCATATTTATCTAATCTTCATGTAGATATCTTATTCCTTCACCAATTTCTTTCTTCCCAGAGATGTTCAGATGTTTGTAACCATCATGATAAGTATAGTCAAAACTAGTTGATATCAATGACAACATATTGACTGATTTAATAGTCTTACATATAAATTTATTTGCTCGGTGACCATCAATCACTTGTCCATTGATTCATCAAGATATTCAATCATTTTTAGGTTAATAATCTCGCCCTTTGGTATTGATGGTAACACAATATGAAATATATTATAGAATACCAAGCTTCTATTCTACAACTATATAAACAAAAATGTTGTAGCTTGGTAAGCTCTCCCTAGCTTGAAATTTTAATATGTTTAATCACTACACAACATTCCATGTAGACTCTCCCTATGGATTTGATCTTCTTCAACTCATGTGATTATTTCTCACTTCCATGCTTTTCTCTTCATTCCTTTGTGTTCTCTCTATTTGGAATAACAATCCACAATACAACTGAGAGGGGGGGTGACTCAGTTGTGTGATAGATTATTAAACTTTAAACTTTGGATAGCAACAATATCAAATCCAATGAACATAATGAATGCCAACACAACAACACAATATTTTGGTGTCAAGGAAACCCTGTAAAAGGTAAAAACCGTGGTGGGAATTAGCACCCACAAATGATGTACTGAGAGTATAGTATCCTTGTTAGAAGATCTAGCCCTGCTAGGAGCTTATTGAAACATTACAGTACACAATCCTTGTTAAAGGATAGACCCTATTAGGAGTCAAGAAAGAAGGGTGGGCTCACTGCCCAAAGAACGTTAAGTCCACCTTCAGAACTCACTGTTCGCAACACAAGTGTATATGAATAAATACACAATCTTTTCTTGATTAGTTCCAATGAAGTAAACCACTAATTCTCTTCTCTACATCTAGGAGACACAAGCTCCCATCTTTCACAATCTCCTTTACATCACATTCATTCTCACCATGTCTTTTTCGAAGAAAATATTTTACATATATATCCTATTACATTTTACATGACCAGATCAACCAATTAGACTATCCTAATATACAAACAATTACATAAATCCTTGCTAGGATACACACGATATTTAAAACAAGTATACAATGATTACATTACAATAATTAAGGACCAACATCCTTAATTGACATTCCCCAACCAATATGCACGCTACATCTCTGAAGTTGGCTCCCAAATAAGTCTTCTCTAGAATACATGCCACAAATAACATCATCCAGCATTCTATACCTTGCGCTGACCATTGGACATTCTTTAGTACCTTTTTTTCATCCCTTAAGCTCACATATACTAAATCCATACCTTCTGTAAGATATACCAGAAACACAAAGACTCACTTTGTCAACTTCCACTGTCATAGTCCAGTAACCATTCTTCACCAAAACATCTATAGCTCATCCAATATAAAACATTACATGATGCAATCTTGGATATAAGATCACAACATCTGCTTGTACCCTCATCTGACTTCGCACATTCTAAAACATCCGTACAGTGTCCATACATTGTAGTAACCAGCCTATTCTCTTCACAGAAACATATGTTGACATCAGTGACAAAAAAATAATGACAACAGTAGTAGCTCCAGCATCACTCAACGAAGTGATTAAAAATATTAAATGTATTAAACATTTCTCCAATGCATTAGCAATATCCAACAATATCCCTCTTTGGCATTTATGTCAACATATGGAAATATTCATTAACCCAAAGTTTTATCAATCCAGAGTTCTGTAACCAAATAGTACTCTCATAGTACACCTCCATACAATATCCCCATAATCCCCATACAGTAGGGATTTTCTCATAGCAACACTCCCCCTTTCACAGTAATGGAAAAGGGTTCCATAAGTCATCAATTGTTCTTCACAACTTTCTTCAATGATCACTCCTCCTGAGGAGTAGATCCCTACATCAAGTCCAGAATATGATAAGGCTCTGAAAATCTCTAGACTGATGCATTCCTGCATCATTTAATTCTGACTAGGAGGGTCCTGAACCCCAAGCATACCTCTGAGATATTTAAAGGTATCTTTTGGTAATGGCTTTCTAAAGATGTCTGCAATCTGTTCCTTTGTGCTAATATACTCCAACTTTATTTCCTTCTCAGCCACCTTGTCTCTCAAGAAGTGATACTTGATAGAAATATGTTTAGTTTTAGAGTGCATCACCATATTCTTTGACATATTCATTGTATTGGTGTTATCACAATGGATAACCACAGGCTCATCAAAATTTATTCCAATGTCCTTTAGCATTTGTTTCATCTAAATAATTTGAGTGCAATTAATAGAAATAGAAAAATACTCTGATTGCGCAGTAGATTGAGCTATACAATATTGCTTCTTACTTAGCCATGAAACCAACTTTTTCAAAAGGAAAAATGCACCACCACTAGTACTCTTTTTGTCATCAATATTTCCTTCCCAATCAACATCAGTATAAGGATGAAGTTCAAAGCTATCATTTCTATCATGTACCATAAGCAGCATTGAACTGTCCTTTTCAGATATCTAAATATCCTTTTCACAGTATCTAGGTGTGTCTCTTTAGGTTTTGCCTGATATCTAGTCACAATCCCAACAACATTAGCAATATCTGGTTTGGTGTGAGTCAGATATTGTAATCCACCAACCATTGATCTATACTTGGTCTAAAAAAAATACTTAGTCTCATCATTACTTGATAATTTATTACCAGTCACCATGGGTGTACCAACTGGTTTAAAATCTTCCATTCCAAACTTCTTTATCATGTCTTTAAGATACTTAGTCTAAGAAATGAAAATGTCATTCTTGTTTTGAATTATTTGAAGTCCTAGAAATAATTTCATTTCACCTATCATGGACATCTCAAATTCATTTTCCATCTCTTTAGAAAATTTCTCACATAGTTCATCATTTCCTCCAAAGATAATATCATCAACAAAGACTTCTATTATCAAAACTCCATCTTCACTAGTTCTTAAATACAAATTACTATCAAAATTACTTTTTCTGAATCCAAGCTAAAGTAAGTATTTGTCTAACCTTGCATACCAAGCCCTTGGAGCTTGCTTCCATCCATACAGAGCTTTCTTCAAATTTCATACCATGTCTCCATCTTCGGATAGTGGAAATTCATCAGGTTGTTCTATGTACACTTCTTCTTCAAGATCCCCATTCAAGAATGCAGATTTCATATCCATCTGATATACTTTGAAGTTCTTATGTGCAACATAAGCCAAGACTAATCTCACAAATTCTATTCTAGCAATAGGATAAAATGTCTCTTCAAAATCTATGCCTTCTTGTTGTGAGTAACCTTTACATACCAATCTTTCTTTTTTTCTTACTACAACTCCTTCTTCATTCATTTTGTTTCTGAAAACCCATTTAGTTCCTATTACATTTTTCTCTTTAGATCTAGGAACCAATTCCCAAGTGTTATTTTTCTTTATCTAATCTAACTCTTCCTTCATAGCATTTATCCAAGATTCATCTCTACAAGCTTCATATGTAGTCTTTGGTTCAACTTGAGAAATCAAACAAATTTATTCTCGAGCCTTTGATCTAGTCATTACTCCTTCATTTTTATTACCAATCATTTTCTTATCAGGATTATTCATCTTTACATACATTAGAGTCTTAGGAACCTCATTAGCCTCATTTGTATCATCATCACAAGTCTCATTTTTGCATTTAGTCTCAACAAGTTCTTCTTTTGCAGCAGCAGCCTCTTTGATCTCTATATTCTGATTACAATCATACATTCTCTCTTGTATCTGAAACATTTCATCTATCTTCACATTGTTACTTTCAATCATCTTCCTTAATCTTATATTGAAAACTTTGTAAGCCTTTCTCATAGTAGAATAACCAAGGAAAATTCCTTCATCACTTCTAGCATCAAACTTCCCTATCTCCTCATCTCTCTCGATATAGCACTTACTACCAAATATTTTGAAATATTTTACAGTAGGAGTATGATAAAACCATAATTCATAAGGATTCTTACTTGTACCTTCTCTGATTTGAACTCTATTCAATGTGTACACCACTATCCCAACAACCTCTCTCCAATGCATATGAGATACATTTCCTTCAAGAAACATTGTCCTAGCAGCATCAAGTATAGTATTGTTTCTTTGCTCTACTATCCCATTATGTTATGGAGTCCTAGGAGTAGATGTTTGTCTTTGTATACCATGCTCTTTGTAGTATGAATTAAATAATTCTGAAGTAAACTCTCCACCTCTGTTTGACCTGAAAAAATTTATCTTTAAGCTTGATTCATTCTCTACTTTCGCCTTGAATATCTTCAATTTTTCAAATGCTTCTAATTTCTCTTTCAAGTAAGTAACCCACATCATTCTAGAAAAGTCATCAACAAAAAGTATAAAATACCTTTCACCATAATATGATCTTATCCTTGTAGGTCCACAAAGGTTTGTACATATCAGATCCAACTTTCCTTTTGATGTATATGCTTTTCTTCTATAACTAGTTCTAGTATGTTTTCCCATAACACATTCTCTGCATATAGTGTTAGATGGCTTCACAATCTTTGATAGATCTCTTATTGCATTAGTCAAACTTTCCTTCATAATGTTATGAAAATTAACATCACAAAATCTTATGTGCCATAACTAACTATCATCTACCTTCACAACAAAAAAAGATGCTCCATATGTATTTAATTCAAATGCATTTCCTCTAGATTTAGTACCGGTTGCAATCAACTTTCTTGCCTTACTTTTGATAAAACATTTACCATCATTGAACTGTAACTGAAAATCTTTGCCCATTAACTTTCCAATACTCAAAAATTTATGCTTAAGTCCATCAACAAGTAGTACAGTATCAATATTAATTTTTCCATCCAGAGTAATAGATCCTACTCCTATGATAGGTTTAGGAAGATTGTCTCTAAATATTACAACACCACCATCATACTTCACTATATTAACAAAATTATTTTTTTCTCCAGTCATATGATGTGAACAACCACTGTCTATAATCCATTTAGATTTCTTATCAACATGTGATACTAAAGCTTTTCCCTAATATATCGGTTCATCTATAATAGCAACAAATCAAATCTACTCATAATCTAAATTATGATCATTAGAAATACCTTCACTAGCATAATAACATTCCTTATCCTTTGAATACTTAGACTTGAAAAACTTAGGCTTGTACTTAGGAACTCTTGTAGGACATCTAGATGCAAATGACTTACCTTATTGCATGAAAAAAATTTCAAAGGTAACTTTCCTTCAAATTTACCCTTACCTCTCTTTTCTCTCCTAGCAATCAGTGCAACAAGTTCATCCATATTTTTGTCATCTACTTGTATCTTTTCCCATTCCTTAGCATATTCACCAAGCTCTTATTTTAGGCTCTCATTGGTGGTGCTCAAAAGTACAGACATTATCCTCTTGTGTGCAGATGCTTTGAATGCTGATTCAACTTGAGGTACATAATCTCCCATTTTAGTAGCTTCAAAGGTAGTTAGCTTTGTAATCAACATTTCTCTGCTAAAGTTCAAAGTCAAAGGTATAGTTTCTTGTATAGATATAGCCTTAGTCTTGTAAATAGATGTCAATGATCTAAGGATCTTCTCAATGACTTCTTCTTCACCATAAGTGCCTCCACTATTTTTTATTCCAACCACAACCTTTGTAACCATTTGAACATAAGACCTAATGCTTTCATCATCCTTCATTTTTAGCTTCTCCATTTTTGTTTTCCAGTTCTGTTACTTCGCTTTCTTGGTATACTTGTCTCCTTCATATTGTGCTTCTAATATTTTCCAAATCTGGTGTGCCGAATCTAAGTCTTTAACTTCAGTAAATTATCCTTTAGAGAGTGCGCAGATCTGTGCTTCCCTTGAGACCATGTTGTATAAGAATACCTTCTTTTCATCATTAGTAGCTGATGGAAATTTATTCCTAGTCTTCATAGCTACCTTATTCTTTGTAATCAACTAGTAGTCGATGCCTAAACATAGAAAATGAGTTCGCATCTTATTCTTCAAGTTGTCAAAGTTTTTAGAATCAAATTTTGCACTATCCTTCCTATAGAACACCATCTCCCTGATCACCTCAAGCTATTAAGATTTCTCTCTAAGGACTAGTAACTCTAATACCAATTGTTAGGAATAACAGTCCACAATACAACTGAGAGACATGGTGAATTAGTTGTATGATATATTATTAAACTTTAAAATTTGAATAGAAGAAATATCAAATCCAATGAACATAATGAATGCCAATAAAACAACACAATATTTTGGTGTCGGGGAAACCCTATTAAAGGTAAAAACCACAGTGAGAATTAGCACCCACAAATGATGTACTGAGAGTATAGTATCTGTGTTAGAAGATCTAGCCCTGTTAGGAGCTTATTGAAACATTACAGTAGACAGTCCTTGTTAGAGGACAAACCCTATTAGGAGTCAAGAAGGAAGGGTGGGCTCACTTCCTAGGCTCACTACCCAAAGAAGGTTAAATCCACCTTCAAAACTCACTATTCGTAACACAAGTGTATACAAAGAAATACACAATCTTTTGAACTGTACGATAGCAAATATTTTTGTGTGATCAGTTCCAATGAAGTACACTAGTAACTCTCTTCTCTACATCTAGCAGACACAAGCTTGTAGCTTTCATAATATCCTTTACATCACATTCATTCACCATGTCTTTTCCAAAGAAAAGATTTTACATAAATACCCTATTACATTTTACATGATCAGGTCAGTTGATTAGGCTTTCCTAATATACAAACAATTACATAAACCCTTGCCAATATATAAATGGTATCTAAAACAAGTATACAATGATTACATTACAAAAATTAAGGATTGACATCCTTAATTCATATTTTCCAACCAAAATGCATGCTACATATCTGAAGTCAGCTCCTAAATAAGTCTTCTCCAAAATACACACCACAACTGACATCATCCAACATTCCATACCTTGCGCTGATCATTGAACATTCTTTAGTACCTTGTCTATCATCCCTTAAGCTCACATATATTGAATCCATACCTTCTATAAGATATACGAAAAACACAAAGACTCACTCTATCAAATTACATGGTCACAGTCCAGTAACTAGTCTTCACCAAAACATCTATAACTCATCCAATATGCAATATTACATGATGTGATCTTGGATATAAGATCACAACATCTTCTTGTACTCTCATCTAACTTTGCACATTTTAAAACATCTGTACAGTGTATGTACACTATAGTAACCAGTATGTTCTCTTCACATAAACGTATGTTGACATCAGTGAAAAAACACTAATGACAACAACAACAACTCCAAATCCAACATCACTCAACGCAATGATTAAACATATTAAATGTATCAACCATTTCCCCAATGCATTAGCAATATCCAACACTCTCTAATTGATTTTTCATTTTCATTCTCTTCCTTTCATGTTCTTTCTTAACATATATTTCATATGAAATCTTTGTCTCCCTTTGATAACAATGCCAAAAGAAAATAAACAGTTCTGTAGTAGCCAAAATATTATCTCTGTTGTTCGGTTTAGATCAAGTACCTTCATGTACTGATATGCAGTGACTCCATTCATCTCTTATTTCTTCTTTCACAACTTTAGGAATTCTAAAGTGTCAGCATTATGCATCAACAATATTTGATGTTCTGATAAAGTATAGGTTGATGGAACCTCCTGATCACCTTAGTGACCGACATACAGGGGATGAACCCCTAGTCTAGTCCTCAAGTACTCAAATGTATCCTTCGGCAAGGGTTTAGTAAATATATCTACAAGTTGTTCCTTTGATTTCATAAACTCTAATTTCACTTTCTTTTCTTGTATTTAATCCCTCAAGTAGTGTTACTAAATATAGATATATGCATTTTCTTTTTATGCATCACTAGATTTTTTGAAATATTTATAGCACTTGTGTTATCACAATATATCATCACTGGGTCAGTGATCTCCTCATTCATTCCTTTCAAGATTTGTTTTATCCATGCAATATTTGAACAATTAGCAGTAGCAGCAACATACTCTTCTTTAGTAGTAGACTATGAAATACATGCTTGTTTCTTGCTTATCCAAGTTACTAGTCTCTCTCCCAAAAAAGAATGCTCCACCAGTAGTACTCTTTTGGTCATCAATATTTCCAGTCCAATCTGCATTAGTGTAAAATTGTAGTTCAAAATTGCCCTCTTTCTTATACCATAAACCATGATGCTTGGTGTTCTTCAAATATCTCAGAATTGTCTTAACATCAGTCATATGTAATTCCTTAGGATTAGCATAAAATCTTTCTACAATCCCAACTGCATGTGCTATATTTGGTCTACTGTGCACATCATACATAAACTTACCAATCATTGATCTATATAATGTCTGATTTACCTCAATTGATTCATCATCTTCTATTAATTTACATTCGGTAACCATAGGTGTAACTATTGGTTTTGAATCTTCCATATCCAATATCTTCAACACTTCCTTGTGTATTTTGATTGTGAAATGAATATGCCTTCACTTTGTTTTAGTATTTGCAAACCAAGAAATAATTTAATCTCTCCAAACATTGACATTTCAAACTCCTTTCTCATTTAAGCAACAAATGATTTGCATAGATTATCATGACCTCCAAATATTATATCCATTTCTCTTAAAACTAATATTTTGTCATTTTTCCTTTCTAACATTGATTGTACATGACATGGTCAGGTTTTGATAAGCTCGATAAGCCTCTAATTTTTCTTTTCTTATCGATTTTAACCATGTTATCAAAATTCACATGACAAAGCCTCTTATGCCATAACCACACATCTTCAGTTCTAGCCAAGAAACAAGACATTTCAACATTGTCAAGATAAAATAAGTTATGTTTAGATTATTCACCAGTATTGACCAAATTTTCAGTTTCATCATAGATCTTTACCTTTCTCTTTTCAAATGCAACTCAAGATGACTTGAATTGTTCAATTGTGCTACACATAACAAATTATAGTTAAGTCCTTTCACCCAATATTAATTTTCACATCTAATCTTATTTTTCAACAAGATAGATCCTTTTCCTTTTACTAGGAAAGGTGTATCGTTTCCCATTTTAATAGATCCTCCATTATAGTATTCAAGATATTCAATTTTTTCCTTATCACCAGTCATATAATTGTTAGGAATAGTCCCAAGAGATAACTAAGAGGGGGGGGGGGGGGGGGTTAATAAGTCTACAAGATTCAATTCTTTATCCAATTAAGTATACTTAAACATAAAGCATAAAAATAATGAAAGAACACATGAACACAACACCAATATTTTGGTTACGAGGAAACCGAAATAGGTAAAAACCCTGGTGGGAATTGACACCCACTAATATTCTGTACTAGTGTATTATGATCCTCGTTAGAAGATCCTTAGCCCTGTTAGGAGTTTCTTTACAATATATTTAGTACAATAGACTTGGTCAAGGGTCGGACCCTGTTAGGAGTCATTTAAAATTATCCCTATTAGGGGAGAGGATGCACTGTTCGAGAGCACACTACTCAAAGGGGTGAAGGCTACAACCTTCTGAGTAACATATACACACTATTTTTGGATCTTGGTGAACTGCAGTTTGACCTGTTGTATAGATCAGTTCCAATGTATAACACAAATACTTTACTTGGTCACATAGACCTTCCTCTGATGGTTCAACACTTCACACACTCTGCTCTGCTCTTCTTGATCAACCATCAACCCCACTCCAAAAATCACAAATGACTACCTATAAATATCTTTCATCCAAATGATATAATCAAGTTGGCCTATTAGAACCACCTTCAAATCATATTAGAGAAACCATAAAAAACTTAGATAAACATTTTTTCGGCTCTACTATGCATGCTACACATTCTGGGACATGTCCAATAAGATAATTGTAGACGCATGCTACACATTGTTGGATCTACCAAAACAACTAGATCTTTCTCCTCAAGCTAAATTACTTCATGTGATCTTAATCAAACATCAAAAACTCTTCTCTAAGCTTAACTCCAAGGGAACATACCCAAAAGATAGGTGCAACTCCAGAACCAATAAAATCTCTATTAGCTCTTCTGCATAAACATAGGAAACTACTATTGGCGAATTAGCGACTGCATAACTTTATTTCTACTAAATATCAGACTATGCATCCATGAATAGAACATCACTAACATGTCTTCAACATATATCCAAGCATGCAAGGCTCCATGATAACTATACAGACAATCATAGACATAACACTGCCTGATACTCTGTCGGGAACACTAGTAACACAAGCTGCTATATAACTATCTGTACTAACAGTTAACCTCTATGCCCATGATATCATGGTAATATCATATCCATGCTACATATAATGAAGGCTTACCACATAATACTTCTATGCATTCTACTTTTCATATGTTGTCATCAATGACAAACATACAATTAGTACTGGCCTGCTGGCAAATCTCCAACAATCTCCCCCTTTGGCATTGATGGAAACATGTGGAATGAAAAACCACCACCAACCTAAATGAACATTTCTTTTATAACATTCTCCATTTCCTCTTCAAAACTCCCCCAAAGATGAATCCTCCATCTTCTGCAATATTTTTCAATATTCTCCATTTCCTCAACTGTACTAATGTCATAACTAAATGCTACTCCCCCTTAGTATATTACTCCTCCTTTTTATTTCTATTTTTCATGAATCTATATATTACTCCCCCTTTGACATCAATGGCAAAGGGTGCCATTCATTTTAAGTACCGGTACTACTCCTGAGGTAGAGTAGTCAACCTTCCATTAGTCCCTAAGGACTGATGCCTTCCCTTCTTTCTTCTAAGCAGAATCAAGGAAGGGAATTACTCCCAACTTCTCCCTAAGATACTCAAAAGTATCCTTAGGAAAGGGCTTTGTGAGTATATCTACCAACTAATCTTTAGTACTCACATAGTCCAACTTGACTTCTTTTTCTGCCACTTTCTCTCTTAGGAAGTGATACTTGATCTCAATGTGCTTTTCCTTTGCATGCATCACAAGGTTCTTTGACTTATTGATAGTGCTAGTGTTATAATAGTGAATAACAATAGAATAATCCATCTAAATTCCAAAATCTTTTATCATCTTCTTGATCTAGACAATTGTAGAACAATTCAAGGCTGATACAACATAATCTACTTTTGTTGTTGACTGAGAAATACAATTTTGTTTCTTGCTTGTCCAAGTGACAAGTCTATTACCAAGAAACACTACTCCACCTGATGTAATCTTTCTATCATCTACACATCTTTCCCAATTAGCATCAGTGTGTACATGAAGATCAACATTTTTAGAATTAGGATACCATAAATCATAATCTATAGTGTCCTATAAGTATCTGAATATTCTCTTTACTGCCATGAGGTGACTTTTCTTAGGTTCTGCTGCAAATCTTCTAACTATGCCAACTGCATTGGAAATGTCAAGTCTAGTTTGAGTAAGATATATGAGTTTACTAATCATAGACTTATACAATGTTATATCTACTGCTGGTGAATCATCTTCTTTTCTAAGCTTGCATCCAGTAATCATAGGAGTCCCTACTAGCTTGCAATCATCCATCTTGAATTTTTTTAATATTTATTTCACATACTTGGATTGATTAATGAAAATACCTTTCTCTGTCTACTACACATTCAATCCTAAAAAGTATTTTATAGGACCAATCATACTCATCTTGAATTCATTTTGCATCTCCTTAGCAAATTCAGCACTAAGTTTGTCATTACCTCCAAAGATAATATCATCAACAAATATAGCTACAAGTAGCAAACCTTCATATGTCTCTCTTATGAATAGATTATAGTATGCTACTCCTTTCTTGAATCCAATCTTTGTTAGATACCCATCTAGTCTTTCATACCATGCTCTAGGGGCTTGCTTAACTCCATAGAGGGCCTTCTTCAATTTGCATACCATATCAGGTCTATCTAATAAGGTGAATCCTTTTGGCTATTCAATGTATACTTATTTCAAATCTCAATTTAGGAATACTGACTTGACATCCATCTGATAAACTTTGAAGTTTTTGACTGTAGCATAGGCTAGAAACAACTTAATAGCTTCCAATCTACTCACAAGTGCAAATGTGTCTGAATAATCAATGCCTTCTCTTTGTGCATATCCCTTACATACTAACCTTTCTTTATTTCTTACTACAATACCATCTTCATTCATCTTATTTCTGAATATCCACTTTGTTCCAATCACATTTTTATCACTAGGTCTTGGGACCAGTTCCCAAGTGTCATTCTTATCAATCTGATCAAGTTCTTCTTTCATAGCATCATGCTAATCTGAATCATTACATACATCTTCAACACTTAAAGGTTCAATATGAGATAGTAAACATACCGCTTCATTGCTAGCTGAGTTCTTTGCTTGTGATCTTGTTAAGACTTTTCCGCTCTGATCTCCAATGATGTCTTCCTTGGAATGATTTCTAGATGTAAACTTTGGAACTTTAGGTGATGCTGACTCATCAGCCTTAGGAGTTTCTTCTTCACTTGTCTCAGGGTCATTGAATAACACATCAATACTGTCAAACATTTATTCAATAACTGTCTCACTAGTGGAGGGTCTGGGTTCTTCTTCAATCATGGGTGAGTAATCATGATATCTTTCTTGAACCATGAACTTTTCATCAATCTTAACATGAGCACTTTCAATGATCTATTTCAATCTTAAATTGAAACATCTATAAGCTTTACTTTTAGTGGAGTAACCAAGAAAAATACTTTCATCACTTCTTGCATCAAACTTTCCTACTACTTCATCCCTCTTGATGTAGCACTTGCTTCCAAAGATTTTGAAGTATTTTATTGTGGGAACATTACCAAACCATAGCTCATATGGTTTTTTGTCAGCACCAGGTCTAAATTGAATTCTAGTGATGGTATAGATTGTTGTATTGACCACATCTCTCTAATAGGTGTGTGAAACTTTTCCTTCTATCATGATAGTGCACGCTGTATCAAGGATGATCCTATTCCTTCTTTCTACAATTCCATTCTGCTGAGGGGTTCTAGATGCACTTAACTATCTCTTTATGCCATGTTCTTCATAGTACTCATAAAATCTATCAGAGGTGAGTTCTCCTCCTCTATCCGATCTCAAACAATTTATCTTTAGTCTAGATTCATTCTCAACCTTAGCTTTGAATATTTTGAACTTCTCAAATGATTCTAATTTGTATTTTAAGAATGCAACCCACATCATCCAAGTATAATCATCAACAAATAGAATGAAATACCATTCACCATAGTATGATCTTGTTTGAGTTGGACCACATAGGTTTGTATGAATCAGATCTAACTTGTTCTCTGCTAAATTGTGCTTGCTCCGGAATGAATTCCTCACATGCTTTCCCATCACACATTCCCTGCATATAGTATCATCTAGCTTTTCTATGCTAGGTAGATCTCTTACTACCTTTACATTGCTTATCTTTACTATGTTATCAAAATTGATATGACATAGTCTTTTATGCCACAACCAACTGTCATCAACTTTAGCAATAAAACAAATTGCTTCTAAATTGAGTTGGAAAACATTAGCTCCAGTCTTTGAGCTTGATGCAATCATAACACCATCCTTGTTGTTAATGATGCATTTGTCATCTTTGAACTCCAACTGATAGCCTTTTCCAAGTGATTGTCCAACACTGAGAAGGTTATGTTTCAAACCATCAACATAGAGAACATCATCAATACTGTTCTTTCCATCCAAGGTGATGACTCCTCTACCAACTATGGGTTTAGGAGTGTTGTCTCTGAATCTAACCATATCACCATTGTATTTTTCTAGATGAACAAATCTATTTTTATCACATGTCATGTGATGTGAACAACCACTATCTATAACCCAGTCTATCCTTATATCTGCTTGGGAAATCAATGCTAGATCTTGTTTATCTTTCTCATCTTTGTGATTTGTCTTATTATTCATTTTGTCTAAAATAGAAATGAATCCAATTTATTCTTCACCTGATTCATCATCTGAAACTCCATCTCCAGGATTGTAACATTCCTTATGCTTTTAATCCTTTTTGAACTTTCTAGCTCTAGTAGGACACTTAGATGCAAAGTGACCGATCTTATTACATGAAAAACACTTAAATGGTAATTGACCTTCATATTTTCCTTTTCCTTTCTTTTCTCTTTTAGCAATCATAGCAATAAAATCATCTAAAGTTTTCTCTTCATCATCATCATCAAAATTACCAGAAGCATTTACATATTTCTTACCATGAACTGTTGCTTTGAAAGCTGTCTCACTTTTTGGTTATGTCTTCAATCTTGAAATCTCAAAAGCTGAGATTTTGCTGATCAAGATCTCTCTTGAAATTAGATGTAAGCTACATGGTCTCATCAAGGATGTTGATTTTGTTTTCATATTCTGGAGTGAGAGTAGTCATCAACTTGTCCATGATGTCTTCCTCTGAGATCTCTCCACCATTGTTCTTGATTCCAACAACTGCTTCATTGATCCTTTGATTATAAGCTCTAATGTTTTCTTTAGGCAGCATCTCTAATGCATTGTATCTTTTATTCCATGTTTTTTTGCGTGCATCCTTTGCTTGTTTTTCACCTTTAAACATGTCTTCTAGGTGCTTCCATATCTTATGGGCGGTGTCTACTTTTTTTATCTCTCAAAATTTGCTATCAGATAGGGTGCTAATAAAGGCTTCTTTAGAAATAGCATTCTGATGAAACAATTATTTTTGTCTTTCAGTAGCATCATCCTTTCCAAGATCTTCTAGGGTAGGGATCTTGGATGCTTTGATAGTTACATCAAAAAATCTAAAAGCAGTGCACTACAAATGAGTCACCATCTTGTTCTTCCAATCAAGATAATTCTCTCCATCAAACTTAGGACTTTCTTTCCTAAAGTATGCCATCTGATCAACCTCAAGCTATTAAAATTTCTCTCCGAGGCACATGGCTCTGATACCAATTGTTAGGAATAGTCCCAAGAGATAACTGAGATAGGGGGGTGAATCAGTTATCTACAAGATTAAATTCTTTATCCAATTAAGTATACTTAAACATAAAGCATAAACACAATGAAATAACACATGAACATAACACCAATATTTTGGTTACGGGGAAACCCAAATAGGTAAAAACCCTGGTGGGAATTGACACCCACTAATATTCTTTACTAGTGTATTATGATCCTTGTTAGAAGATCCTTAACCCTGTTAGGAGTTGCTTTACAATATATTTAGTACAATATACCTAGTCAAGGGTTAGACCTTGTTAGGAGTCTTTTACAATTGTCCCTGTTAGTGGAGAGGACACATTGTCCAAGAGCATACTATTCAAAGGGGTGAAGGCTACAACCTTCTGAGTAACATATACAAACTATATCTAGATCTTGGTGAACTGCACTTTGACTTGCTATCTGGATCAGTTCCAATTTATAGCACAAATACTTTACTTGGTCACATAGACCTTCCTCTGATGGTTCAACACTTCACACACGCTACTTTGCTCTTCTTGATCAACCATCAACCCCACTCCAGCAATCACAAATGACTTCCTATAAATATATTTCATCAATATGATTTAATCAAGTTGGCCTATTAGAACCACCTTGAAATCATATTAGAGAAACCATAAAAAAATTAGATAAACATTATGTCAGCTCTACTATGCACACAACACATTCTAGGACCTATCCAATAAGATAATTGTAGATGCACGCTACACACTGTCAGCTCTACCAAAACAACTGGATCTTTCTCCTCAATTTGAATTACTTCATGCACTCTTAACCAAACATCAAAAACTCTTCTCTAAGCTTAAATCCAAGGTTTCATACCCAAAAGATAGGCACAATTCCAAAACCAATAAAATCTCTATCAGCTCTTCTGCATAAACACATGAAACTACTATTGGCAAATTAGCGACTACATAACTTTATTTCTACTAAATATCAGACTGTGCATCCATGACTGGAACATCACTAACATGTCTTCAACATATATCCAAGTGTGCAAGGCTCCATGATAACTATATAGACAATCATACATAGAACACTACCTGATACTCTGTCAGGAACACTATTGACACAAGCTGCTATATAACTATATGTACTAATAGTTAACCTTTGCACCCATGATATCATGCTGATATCATATCCATGCTACATATACTGAAGGCTTACTATATAAGACTTATACACATGCTACTTTCCATATGTTATCATCAATGAGAAACATAGAGTTAGTACTGACCCACTAGCAAATCTCCAACAATAATGTCTACAACCACTATCAATAATCCAAGTATCATTCTTTCTAAATTTAGAAATAAGTGTTGTTTCAACATACCTTTCTTCTTCTTCTAAGTCTTCTTTCAAAGTGACGAATACCACCTCAATATCTTCATCAGTGTCATCATCATCATCTCCAACAAGGTAACAAGATTTCTTGCCTTTGTCTTTGTAGTCTCAGTTGTTTCTTCTATCATACTATTCATTTCCTCTATGTTCTCAGTTATCTCTTCTGTCAAACTTTCTTTCACTAGATCTATCATTATCTTTTTCATCACCCTTCTTGTTAGGACATCTAGCTGCAATATGGCCAATTTCTTTACAATTAAAATATACTATAGGTAATTTCCCTTTATACCTTCCTTTACTTTTTTGTAGTCGCCTGCCCATTAGTGCTTCAAGCTCATCAAGCTCATCATCACTATCATTGTCACTCTCATTTCTGATCATATGTTTATTGCTAGATTTACCAATCTTCAACGATGACATAAATGTAGACTCAACACTTGGTACAATATTGTTATAAAACTTATTCAACTCAAAAGTAGTCAGTTTATCGATTAGGCTATCAAGTGTAAGAACATTACCCGGTGTAGATCTCATTTCATTGATTGCATAGATTCTAATAGCATATACATGCAACAAGGTTCTAAGAATCTTAGTCACAATAGAATTTTCATCAATAATACCTCCTGCTCCTTTGATAGCATTGAAAACCTCTTTAATTCTGTTACTATACTATGAAATTTTTTTTCCTTCTTTCATCTTCATGTCATCAAACCTACCTCTAAGGATTTCAGCTCTTGCCCTCAACACATTTACATCTCCTTCGTGAACTAGTGCAAGTTTTTCCCACATTGATTTAACATTTGCATAGTTCTTGATATCTTCAAATTTAGTATCTAATAATGAAGAAACAATCTTTATCATTTTCATGTTGTGTTCATGTCTATCTATCAACTGATTA
Organism: Chamaecyparis obtusa; assembly: GCA_027943335.1. Taxonomy (NCBI): domain Eukaryota; kingdom Viridiplantae; phylum Streptophyta; class Pinopsida; order Cupressales; family Cupressaceae; genus Chamaecyparis; species Chamaecyparis obtusa. Next base: position 1,437,344 of record BSBK01002242.1, read on the forward strand.
ATAATCAAAGGCCAATTGTTAGTTGTATGTAGCCATTATTCAAGTAGAATAGTGCAGATTCATCGATTCTAGAAATGTACAACTTCATTCTTCTTTTCCATGTCAAGAAGTTATCTTTGTTCAGCTTAGGTACCTCCCTTTTATACATCTTGTGATCTATAGCTCAAGTCCTTCAAACTTTCCTTCCAAGCAACCAATCTTCTTTGATATCAATTTTTAGATAATTGAGAGGGGGGTGAACCAGTTAATTCTAGTTATTCTATAGTCCTAAACTCCCAGATGTATATAATCAAATTTTTGGAATCAAATAAGAAACTCGGTAAGATAGTAACAATATCTTTTTTATTCATTTACCGATTAGTAGTAATTTCAATACTGTGCTTACCGACCAGTCCTGATATGCAATGTGTAAAAACTAAATAACAAATCATCACATCAAATAACACATAACATGAGGATTTAACATGGAAACCCTATTAAGGGAAAAATCACCTAGGACCGGTAACCCAAAATATTTCACTCCTCTGAAGTGAGCTTAGTTAGGAGTCAACTCTATTAAAGGTTACAAAACACACTGTAAGGTGTGACCTTGTTAGAGGATTTATCATTAGCAGTTCTCCCTCGACCAACATTCACTATGGGGTCAACAAGAAAACAATTAACATTCATTGAATGTCATGTTAAAATAAAAATAAGACTACATTAAGTCCACTTAGTTAAGAGATTTTGTTGTAACAATCGTTAAACTGATACAATAGTGATCTGATTCAAATGCAACTAAGATTTGTAGATTTTTAGATATATGCTAAGCTTAAAAGACCTTTTATGATCAATAATAAATTCACTCCATCATATCCTCCAACTTATTTAACTTGATGTGTAATTCTTTGATACTCGGTAATGCCTGCAATCCAGCTCAGTTCTATCTATAACCAATTTGATCAGTAGTGCATGAAAAATTTCCTTGCATGAATTCTCCTACATTTTTCAATTCACCCAGACTCAATAATGAATATCATGTCTCTTTAAATAGATGTCATAAACTATTTTCATCTCATCCATCAGATTTTGCTACTTAATCTCCATCGTTCATTTTTCCACTTCAAGCTTCATCAACAGTTGTATCAATAACACATTTTAATCTCCTCCATTTGATTATCTTTGAATTTTGTCAGTTGTTGGATCTTCATAACAAAATCTATCTCTTACCTTGAAATCATAACCATCTTCCAGCTCATCAATTTCAGTTGGCTATTATAAAAACTTCTTTATTTCTTTCACTTGGTCAATACAGAATACATCGGTGATAACTAACTCAGTTATTACTATTACTCGATATTACGTTGGTGATTATCGACCACATTAACTTGTTCAATTTTGATCTCCACTTCATAATAGAATCATGTAGCATGATCAAATCAACAACATAATACCATAGACTCATCAATAAGTTATCCAATTTATATCATATCCATATCTATCATATCCATCTCATCTTCATGTAGATATTATTGGAATAGAAAGATAAGGGACTAAGAGGGGAGGGGTGAATCAGTACCCTCAAAAACTTTTAACTGATTACTCAATCTACAAATAGTAGATAACTAATCTATCCAAATGAATCTATTGTTTGAAAAATTCATTCAATAGACTTGTAAATGTAAAGTGCATGAAAAATAAATAGTAATTCAATCACATAACATAGATATTTTGGTTACACAGAAACCCTTGTGAGAAGGTAAAAACTGTGGTGGGGATGACACCCACACATTCTTCACTATTGTAGATAATAAAGTATGCTGGTTAAGGATACAAGTTGTGATCACTTCTAGTGATCTTACCTTGTTAGGAGTAACAATAAGATCAACTAGATCTACCTTGTTAAATGATTTAACAACACTACTTGAGTGTGTACTCGGTTAAGAGATTTACAATCAGACTATTAAGTCTACTCTGTAAAGAGATTTTGCTAACTCTTTTACAATGATTAGAGAATAACAGAAAGTATCTGTAAATGACAACTAAACTTGTTTGAATTAGATCTATGATATAATTAATAAATATCACCTCAATGTGTAGTAGTTTGTAATCTAATTTTCTTGATAGCCTGGACTAATTCTGAATAACCTAAATTGTATTTCTTCTTAATGCTCAAATCATGTCTAAATTTTGATGTCTTCAAGGTGACTACTACTTCAAGATCTCCTTGTTCTTCTCATATTGTGTATCATCTCTTATGTCAAAATGACATGAATTAAAATTGTATAGCAAACTGTTATGATTTTCATAACTGTCATGACCTAATTAGGTTACATCTTCTTAGGAAAAACCTAAGATCTATGGTATACAAAATTAACCTAGATCTGACTATTACATAGGGATCATCATCACATTTAATGATTACATCTATAATAAATAATCCTTGATCTTGGTACAATGTTTAATGAATCTTTTGTAACCATTTCCATATATAAATGTGCCATAATAGATTACTATGTTGTTTCCTGGATCACTCAGTAAACACATCCAATATTGCTCGATAACTATATTGGTGCTCGGTGTCTAGTGTGCTCAGTGTTTACTGATGCTCAGTGCTTGGTATACTCTGATACTTGGTAAAACTACTCTGGTGCCTAGTTAACCATGTTTCCATTTAGCTATCAGTATTGTCTTATGAATACTCAGTATGAAGGCTTGTTTGTTTAACCGAATAGCATATGTAACTTGTAGTTGTTTCTTTTATCGATTGATCAGCATAGATAACTGACTGATCCAATTTGATACTAATGACAACACCTTAATTCTCAAATAGAGATAACAATCTCCCCCTTTGGCATTAGATTCAAAACTTGTAATGTATATACATTAATATATCTTTCACTATCATTGCTTCATATATACATGACAAAATTTCAAAAACTTACATAACTCCCCCTTGGTGCATGCTCCTAGTATGTATGTAGTACACTTAGCATATGAGTATATAATTTGGCATTTACATTATATTTCCCCCTTTTTGAGATTAATGCCAAAACTCAAAAAATATGTACTTGCATCTTATTAAAAATGTGCTGATAGGTTTTCCTCAAAGAATCCAAGAGGTTTTTCTCTTTCAAGTTGGTGAGAGCAAGGTGCTCAAGATTGACTTGTGCATGCATGTCATATATGTTATCCAACACTGAAATCACTGGTGTTGCAACTAAATCTTGCACGTTAACAATATGACGCTCAATTATTTTCAAGTGGGGAAGCAACTCCACTTGTATCTCGGTGATTTGATCAGTTATTTTATCTTCCTACTTCCTCAACTCTCATCTTAACCACCTAAATTCTTGAACTTTTAGTATATCCTTGTGAAAAGAATTCAGATCAGTTAAGGAGGTGTTTGTACTGGCTTGGATTTTGGTATCCATCTTTTTAATCTTTTCACTGATCTCAGCAGTGAAACTCTCCACAGTGCAAAGCTTGAATAACATTTGAATTATGCTTTGAGTAATAGATTATAGATTGGTAATTACCTTAGAAATATTTACCTTATTTATTGCTACTTCCTAGTTGATCTTTTCTGCTAACTTGTCATGTATCTTTGATTCTTCCCTTTCTTCAAGTCTCTTCTCTACATCAATATTCAGGGTGTTTACTTCCTGTACAAGAGTGGAAAGTTGGTCCATAATAGGTGTGTCTTCATTTATCTAGACCTCAGGTACAACCTGTTGTAAGATGTCTCTTGCATCCTCAAGAAATTTTTTTCTCTTGCACTCTTTCTTCGACTTCTCCTGAGCTGCCTTCCTTGTGTATAGTTCCCCATATTTTATCAACTCTTCAAGGTCTAAAGTCCTCGGGTCACATTCAGGTATTATAATGACTTCATCTAGTGTGACTGGCCCTTTACCATGCTTTTTCTTCTTCTTCTTCTTTGGTTCTGGTGGTGAAACTTTAACAAAAGGAATAATGTCCTTTACCTTAACACTTGGCATTTCTTGCCTGGTAGACACATTATCTTCTTTCTTATGCTCCTCAGTAACCTATGTGTTGGTTGATATGGAGGGAGCTTTAGATGTAGTGTCTAGTAGTGTGGTCTCGGTAGGCTTCAGGTCATGTTGGCCCTATGTCTCTGCTTCTTTTTCCTTAGGCTCTTCTATCTTAGTAGGTGTGCTTATCCCTTGTTCCCCAGATGTGTCCTTCGGTTGCTCAGGGATTGAGCCTTTGGGTTTCTCCTTAGAGATTATTTCAACTCCTTCCATCAGGATAGGAAGATCATCTAGTATAGATCTTATTGTTGGCTCGGTATTGAGTCCCTCATCTTGTGTTTTTGCTCTAGCAATGGTTACATCCTCATCATCTTTAATATCATCAAGATCACCATATGTGATTTCTTTAATGAGTACATCAAGTGCATTATCATCACTCCCTTGGATTTCAACTTGATTGGGTGCATCCTGAGTTAAAATCATTTCCTCGGTGGCATTTTTTGTATAGAGTACATTGGTATCTGATATGTTAATACTCTATTTTGGTGCCAAATATGCATCATCTTTATGAATTCCCTTCCCTTTTCTCTTTAATTTCTTCTCGGGAATAATAGCTAATGCGATCTTTTCTGACTCTTCTCAAGCTTGTATAATTGAAGTCTAGATGAGTTGACTATTCTCATCTATGCCTGCCATATTTTCATCAAGTATTTGTAGTTCCTAGTTCTTTAATCAAAATCTCTTTGAATATTGGCTCATTAATTCCTCAACTTTAGGAACTGTCAATGTAGGAACTGCCAAAACTAGGGATTGTTCCCTCATTCTTTTCTCAGTATTCAAGGCATACGACCACTTCTGCCAACTTCTTTATTCTAATGCCTTGGGTAAGTATTTGGAAAAATCAATCGGTAATCTCTTGAATCTTATCATCATCTGTATAATTGCCTCTTCTAATTTATTCTAATCCTCAGTTGACAAGTGCTCAAACTTACTAATTTTACGATCACTCAATCCACCATTTTCAATTATCTCTTTAGCTACCTCATCTATTGACTGACTCTTATTTACAGCAACTTTAAATAGATCATTATCATCTTCATCATCATCCAAATCATCTTTTCATCTAATTAACTTTCTTCTATTTCTAGGGGCCTCAAGAGTAGTTTTAGTACCTCTCTTCTTATATGTCTTTATCGGTGTAGCTGCAGTTGGCTTTATTATCTTTGCAACTCCTTTCTTTAGTGGAGGTGAAGCTATAGTCATTGACCTTGTTCATACCCTTGTCTACACTTCTAATTACTTCTTCTTTAGAGTGGGGGTAGTAGAAACTGGTGTAGATTCTACATTATAGTCAGACTTAGTTTCTTCACTGACATGTGGTTTGTCAGAAATAAGTAACTGACCTTTGGTTTATACCTCAACCGGTGTACACTTAGATGATCCAACATCATCACCAAATTTGTTTACAAGATTTTTCATCATTTTTCTTGACTTCTTTGTAATTTTACCGATAACTAGGCCTATTATAATTCTTGTCTTGGCCTCTTCATAGGTTCCAAACCTTTCTCCATTCACATCCTTAGGTATAGCCAACAAATCTTTTATTGATTTTGAAGCAAAATCATTGTCTATTTCATATCCCATAAGGGCTAACTATTTTGTCCTTGGTTCTATAGCCTTAATCAATGTGTGATCGATGTCAACTAGAAAACATATATCGTACTCATAATCTTCTACTAGTTGCCTTGGAATTCTACTAGGAGAATTCAGTCTACTTTTAAATTGCTCAAAATAATTGTCTAAAATACTATTGAGATTATTTCACAAGCCCTTAATCAAATCTGAAATTTGCACTATAACTGGATTGTCGGTTGACCACTCTATATTACCAATCGATGGAAAAAATCTTTGCACATAAAAGAATATGCAAACCAGAAGGGATCCAAACTTACATGTATTAGACTTTAACGACCAAATTATCTTCATGTTCTCTTCAATTTTCTTCAAAAGAATCTCGGAAAGGTCCAGTTGATAACCTTTCTTGCTCATTTGGTAAGCTATGTCAATAGCTCCACATGGCACACTATTCAGTCTACTTGACTGATAAATCTTATAACCGATGACATGTGCTACATATTATACTTTTGGGTCCTTGATTGTGTTGATCTTCATAGCTTGGTCATCCCACTGAGCTCTCGTATTCTTCTCAATTTCTGTCCTTGGTGCACTATGAATTGCTTTAGCCTTATCAGTGGTAGGGTACCCGATAACATCATGAATCAATTTCTTAGTTATTCTAACTAGCTCATCCATCCAAAACTTTCCATCATGGAACTGACTGAGAACAACCCTAACCCAATCGCTCTTGAACTCTCTAAAAAAATTTAGGGTATTCACCAGACCTAGAACTTCCAGTTTCTTGTCGTTGAATTTCAGTTTACCATCTTCTCCACATAGCTTCTAATAAGTTGCATACAAATCAAAATCTCCAATTTCTCCTATCTTGCAATGAATGTATGATCGTATGTCCTCGACCAATAGAACCCTAGGTGGTATGCTTGAAAAAGCTCCTGCTTGATCAATTTTTGATGCAACTTCAGGATGAATTTTGTATTGTTATTATTAACCAGTTATTGAGAGGGGGGGTGAATTAGTAAGAACTATTTTCTACTATAATTACAATATTGTTTAGTACTTCTTGTAATCTGATGAAGGGTGCTCCCCTTAATACCACAAACACATAACAGAAAAAGAGAAACAACAACAATATGCAAGAACAGAAAATTGGCTTCTTATTATCTGCACAAATGTGGAATTACAAACTTTCAGAATTACAATATGCAAAGCCACATGGGCATTCCCTTACAATATTCCGTAGGACAAAGCCTCGAACTATTACCCAGATCTACTACCCAGAACTATTCTGAACTGCCTAAGACAATAATACAGCCTTCCTTATATAGGCAATTTTCCACCGCCTGGGAAGGTTCCAAAATTTTAGCCAATAAGGCCGACCAACTTAGAATTATTTTATTTTACATTTTATTACATCATAGTCGGCTCAAGATAACCTTTGAAACCCGAACAAAAATTTTGAAGAAAATTATTTTTCACCATTTCAGGTGGCCCAACTTCCGAAGACCATAAGTCATCACCCGTTGACCCGCTTGGCTATTATAACCCCATTTTGGAAACACCACGAAGCGCTCTACAGGCTTGACCCGCGCAAGTGCCCGTCACCCAAATTTTTGACCTCATCCGGGGCCTCTAAAGCCTTCAAAACTGAGTTCAAAGTTTTTGTACCCTGCTGCCAATACTGAAAATCTACAATATCTTCCAATATACACTTGATCTGGCAATGAAACTTTACTGGCAGACTTATATGACCAAAATGAACCTCCAAGAAAGAAATCAGATCATTCTGAGCACATACGAAAATTACCAAAAATAGTAACTTTCCATAAATAGTAGCTCTGCACAAAATAGCCCTTATTGAATACAAAAATAGAAATATTTTTGGGTGATGCAAGATTGCTCTTACACCCAGGATGCTCCTGCATCATAATCTAAGAAAAGTGTAAAATAAACATTCATAATTATAAAAGAAGTACACAGATACACACAAGATATATACATGGAAACCCTCAGTTAGAAGAAAAAAACCACGGTGAGACAGAGCTCAAAACTTTACTACTACAGAATAAAGGCTCCATGTTAGGAGCTTACAAAATACTTGTTAGAGTGTGTATCATCCTAAAATGGAAGCACTTCCATGATAAGAGCATTTATCCCTTTGAGTAAGTGGTTTGGGGTCACATCAGATGCCTTGAATGGATCTTTTCTTTGATCCATCTTTCTCCCCGCTTTCCACTTCTTTTTTGCTTCATTCTAGGTGAAATTAGGGTTAGGATCTAGAAGATTCTCCTTAATTTCCCTCTTCCATGGATTTATTTTCTAGGTAGGATTCAAAAATAGATCCTCCTGGCCTTCATCATAATAATCATAGGATTTTATGTCTATCCTTGACATTCTATCCTGTTCTGGCATCAGTTTTAGGTTTCTGGGCATCCCCGAGACCTCTTGACTTGGTTTTGAGCCAATCTAGGACTAGGGTCAGGTTCAAGGTCGAGCCTAACTAGGTTAGGGTTGATGTCAAACCTGACTAGGTCAGGGTTGAGCTTGAACTTGACTAGGTCAGGTTGAACCTTGATTTTGCCCCCTTTCTCCAAATTTCCAATTTCTAGAATTTCTAGGCTTTGGGCCTTCGGGATATTTAGTTTCCCACCTTCGGGTTAATCATTTCAGGTTTTAGGATGGTAAATATTTTAATTTCATTTAATCTAGGTATATTTTCTAAAGATTAGGACCTAATTGGGATTTAATTCTCCAAGGTGGCCCCTCTAGAGGAGTGTGCCCTAGTTCACTATAAAAGGAGGCCTTCCTCTCTCATTTTATCATCTCAAGTTTTCATGCTCAAGCACTCCCAAGTAAGGTGATCAAGCATATATTCATTCAAGCATTCAAGTCTTCTTCTTCATCCAAGTTCTCCATTGAAGATAAAGGATTCAAGCATTCAAGCCATTGAAGGGATTTGGTTCAAGCATTCAAGATTCATCATTCAAACCCGAGATCTAGCCATTATGATGGTGTGATCTTCCTTCAAGGTCCTTTGTTCATCTTCAAGATCCATTTCATTCTCTTATCAAGGTTGATTCTAAGCATACAGTCATGGAGGTTTTATTTACATTTATTGTTTTGTTCAAGCTTTCATATCAATACACTTGTTTACATTAAAAATACAATTGCATATCTATTGAATTGCATAGCTTCATTGTTAGATCCTTTTCTACTACTTGCTAGCATTCCTATTTCAATTTCAATATTAAGGTTGATTCCAAACTAGGGTTTGACCAAGGCAAACTCCTCAAACAAATAACAAAAACTCTCTTTTTCTTGTAGGTACAGGTGTGGAATTTTAGATCTAAGAGCGAATTTGGATACCCTTTTCGGCAAACTTTTGGGATCTGTGAATAGAATTTGAATCGAACTTCAAATAAAGAATGTGGTATTTGACCTTTTATGAAGGTCAAACCTGAGTTGAGCCATCTTGAGGAAAGATTTCTGGGTTTTCTCTATCTCAAAATTTCTAGTCCAGGTTAGGTTTCAAATTTTCCTGAAAGTGTACACAGACATCAGAATTCAACATTTTCCAGATCTTCCCTAATTTGAGGTTAGTATTTGTAGTTCAATTCCAAGTATAATGTAATAATTCTCTTCCATAGGGAAATATTGGATTTAATCTCTCTCTCTCTCTTCCATGTTAACCAACAAATTGATTCGATTGTGTATTAGCCTCTTGGTAAAGCACTCCTCTTTGGTGGGGGGTCTTGTTGATAAGATCTCTTTCTTTGAGGATCCTTTTTCCATGAGTGACATATTCTTTTCATGATTGTCTATATTCTTGGATGTAGGGGTCACTATCCCTCGCTCAGGATTTGGTGTACATTGTTGCTAAATAGGATATTTTCTTGTATTATGAAATAGGTATCCTCTTCCATCTTTGTCCTACACTTGGGGTGCAAGGATGCCATTTCCTTCTGTCTTTCTAGGATTCACCTCTTTCCTTGGGTAAGCAGTAGTTATCTATTATGTGATATCTAATCATACATGAAAAGTTTGGTTTGCATTAAGGAGCCATGTCCTTGATCATACCCTATTTTGTTGTTTGACATTGGGTTTTCATGGTCGATATATCTCTCACCCTAGAAACTGAAAAGTGTGCTATCCCTCATAAGGGTTATTTTCTTTTCACTTCTTGCATGATATCTCTTTACATTCATCCCTTCCATGGCCTCATAGGAGCTGTGACCTTCTTGGCTTGGATTGGGTGTTGTTTGTGGATATTTTCTTGATGTTGAAGAAGGCTTTATCCTTGTTCTTTTTTTTCCTCACATGTCAAAATAGTATGTTTTTTCCATATTAAGGAGGGGGCATATATAGGGCCTCCAATGTACTATAGTTTTTTAATCTTTATATGCTAAACCTTCCGAAGGTAACGCACATAAGTTGCTAAATCCTGAGGAGAAACACATTTTTCAAATTTTTCAATATGCTAAATCCTCTGAAGGTAATGCACATAAGTTGCTAAATCCTGAAGGGACGCGCATTTCCAATTTCAAAATGCTAAATCTTGGAACGTAACACACATAAGTTGCTAAATCCTAAAAAGACACACACCTATATGCTAAATCTTCCAAAGGTAACACACATAAGTTGCTAAATCCTGAGGAGATGCGCATTTTATATTCATGGTGATACAAGAATGTGGATCTATGGGTATTCTAGAAGCCATCAAAAGACACATTACAATTACAAGCATAGTTTATGGGTGAACCTGTTGGGCTCTCTCTCCAGGGTGATTCACGGTAAGGTGGGCATCTTACTGGGTGAGGTAATCACTTTCTCTTTTCTCTCTTTTCTGCTTTCATGCTAGTAGGATAGGATCATGAAGCTATGTTATTTATAGTGTTGCTCTTGTCTTTCTTCTGTAAACATTTATGTTTTTATGATATCTTTCCAAATATGATATTAGTATGAGGAATATTTCTTAGCGAGGTTTCTTATGCTAATTGATTTGGGTTGTTTAGTGCTAACCCTTGTTCTTTTGGCACCCTTGTGCATGTATGTTGAGTTAGAATCCTTAGTTTAGGGGCTTATGTCCTTAGCTAAGTGTTATTTCATCTCTTTATGAATCCACTTGGATCTCCTCTTTCTTCTCCTTTATCAAGAGTTTGCATCGAGTCCATACTCTTGCTAAAGTGGGGGCTTAATGTATCATCTTAAAATGGAAGCACTTCCATGATAAGAGCATTTAACCCTCTGAGTAAGTGGTTTGGGGTAACATCTGATGCCTTGAATGGATCTTTTCTTTGATCTAGCTTTCTCCCTACTTTCCACTTCTTTTCTGCTTCATTCTAAGTGAAATTAGGGTTAGGATCCTGAGGATTCTCCTTAATTTCCCTCTTCCATGGCTCTATTTTCTAGGTAGGATTCAAAAATAGATCCTCCTGGCCTTCATCATAGTAATCATAGGATTTTATGTCTATCCTTGACATTCTATCCTATTTTGGCATCAGTTTTAGGTTTCTATACATCCCCGGGACCTCCTGATTTGGTTCTAAGACAATCTAGGACCAGGGTCAAATTCGAGGTCAAACCTGACTAGGTCAAGGTCGATGTTAAAACTAACTAGGTCAGGGTCGAGGTAGAACCTGACTAGGTTAGGGTCAAGCTCAAACTTGACTAGGTCAGGTCCAACCTCGATTTTGTCCCCTTTCTCCAAATTTCTAATTTCCAAAATTTCTAGGCTTCAGGATATTTAGTTTCTTGCCTCTAGGTTAATCATTTCGGGTTTCAAGATGGTAAATCCTTTAATTTCATTTAATCTAGGTATATTTTCTAAAGTTTAGGACCTAATTGGGATTTAATTCTCCAAGGTGGCCCCTCTAGAGGAGTGTGCCCTAGTTCACTATAAAAGGAGGCCTTCCTCTCTCATTTTTTCATCTCAAGTTTTCATGCTCAAGAACTCCCAAGTAAGGTGATCAAGAATCCATTCATTCAAGCATTCAAGTCTTCTTCTTCATCCAAGTTCTCCATTAAAGATCAAGGATTCAAGCATTCAAGATTCATCATCCAAACCCTAGATCTAGCCATTATGATGGTGTGATCTTCCTTCAAGGTCCTTTGTTCATCTTCAAGATCCATTTCATTCTCATATCAACGTGGATTCTAAGCATATAATCACAGAGGTTTGATTTACATTTATTGTTTTGTTCAAGCTTTCATATCAATACACTTGTTTACATTCAAAATACAATTGCATATCTATTGAATTGCATAGCCTCATTGTTAGATCCTTTTCTACTACTTGTTAGCATTCCTATTTCAATTTCAATATTAAGGTTGATTCCAAACTAGGGTTTGACCAAGGCAAACCCCTCAAACAAACAACAAAAACTCTCTTTTTTTTGCAGGTATAGGTGTGGAATTTCAAATCTGAGAGTGAATTTGGATACCCTTTTCGGCAAACTTCCGGGATCTGTGAACAAAATTCAAATCGGACTTCAAATAAAGAATGTGGTATTTGACCTTTTATGAGGGTCAAACCTGAGCTAAGCCATCTTGAGGAAAGATTTCTGGGTTTTCTCTATCTCGGCATTTCGAATCTAGGTTAGGTTTTAGATTTTCCTGAAAGTGTACACAGACATCATAATTCAACATTTTCCAGATCTACCCTAATTTGAGGTTAGTATTTGTATTTCAATTCCAAGTATAACATAATAATTCTCTTCCATAGGGAAATATTGGATTTACTCTCTCTCTCTCTTCCATATTAACCAACAAATTGATTCGATTGTGTATTAACCTCTTGGTTGATCAAATCAAATCTCTTCTTTGGGGAATTTGGGTTTGAGAATAGATCTCATATTTCCCCCTTTACATCTGAATAGTGGTGAATCCATTTTACCTCTATTCAGAGTGCTACCCAGTTAAGGGATTTGGTAGAAGATCAGTTAAGATCTTAACTCTGTTAGGAGTTGCCTGGTTAAAGGACTTTTAACATCAACAATGATGTTACCCTGTTAGGAGATTTTACAAAGAACCGATCAGGTCCACCCTGATAAAGAGATTTTAAATTTCTTTCACACCTTAAAAAAGCAACGATCTTCTATGACACTAATTGTCTGAATAGATCATACTTGTTGATCCCTTCCTTAGTTTTCCTGGTTGTTGAATCTTTTTTGCCTCTTTTCCTTTCACCTCTAGTGACTGTGATTGCTATGTAGATGTCTCTTCACTGCTCTATTTTATCAATAATTCTCAACAACCTTGTTTCTTGTGTCTTATGCACTCTATTTATACAAGAGTTAACCTTAATGAAACCCTTAACTCATAGAACGACCAGGCTGTAAACTCAATAAGAAATCATTCAACTAGCAAAAAGCTATGTGTTGTGATCTGGAGTTTACCTTTAAAAAATCCATAGAAATAAAGCTAACTCCTGTTAAAAATTTAACTCTACTTTAGAGTGGTGGATGCCCGTATAATCTGGTTTTAACTCAAACTGATTAGGAGAATCCATATCAAATCTTTATGAAGTTAGATTGGTACATCCTATACTTGGTTCATCTTTGTATCTACTTATAAGACCGGCACTGAGTACTTAGATCAGTCTATAGGTGCTAACATCTACCAGTACACACACTTTGTTTCTTGTCTAGAGGTGTCTTCTAAGTAGTGTGAGTTACCAGTGAGCCCTTATCGGTGCATGGTGTTTGTGAATTTACACTAATGACAACTTAAATTTCTAACAACCTTCCCCTTTGTCATTGGTGGAAAAACCATACAAAAAACTATACTCACTTGTGACAATTTATACCCTGGTCTTGTAGACTTTTCTTCCCTCTGCAACACACTTCCATTGTCTGAGTACTCCAATGGTTGAGTGACTATAGCTATTCTTTCATGTTCCTTTTCTATTATGCTCTTTCCTTTTTTGTTTGAGTGTTTCTCTGCTTCCCATTTCCCTTTCTATATCCTCTTCTTTCTACTACTTCATCTTCTCCCTTTTTCTTTCATAGGACAAAGGGTTATCCTTCTTTTCACATTTGAAGTTTGGTGAAGATATCCTTATAAATTATTTTGGCAGAGTGATGGAATGGTGCCCATTGACTGCTTACATATTCTATGTTCTTCTGGGCCACCTTAAGAGAAACAATGATGTTCTCCATATCTTCCACAGTTTTGTAATTTGGTTCATTAATCAGAGCCTCTATAGAAGTTGTTGTCTGGTGCATAATGTCAAGTGTTGGGGCTAGAAACATCTAAAATCAAATGATATCTTGGATTCATTTGTTCTCCTCTTTAGTTGTATTTCTCAGTATTAGAGAAAGGCTTGTCATTTCTCTGCTAAAATTTGTCACAGATTTATTGTTGATGTCAAATTGGGATGACAAAGCTCTTATGTCCTCTGAGGTCATTGCAGACTTTTTAGTTAGATCTAGCAAAAATATTTCAAAGTTTGAAGTTCTACTCATCAAACTTCTTGCAACTTGGATCTTCTATTGAATAACTTTCAAGTTGTTTGATGGAGTTACCTTGATATCTACAACTTGTTTGTGGAGAATCTCCACTCTTTTCTTCTCATAGTGGTCAATTTCCATTGTTTCTTGATCAGTTAAATCCTCACCATTAGTATGTGCTGGAACTACTAGCTAATCAATGACCCATTCATCTTCATCTATGTCAGAATCTGGTACAAAGTTGTATAGAATGTTCTTTACGGTGGTCAAGACCATGTCCTATTCCCTTTTGGTCAACTCTTTTAGCTGCCTTGTTTACATGTTGTTGATGTCCACCACTATATCGGTGACCTTACACTTTTTGATTTCCTTCTCCTCAGCAAATGACAACTTCCTCTTAGATGAGGCACTTGGAATGTCTGTATATTCCTATTGCCTTTTCTCGTACTCCGACGGAGCTTGCTCAGCGTGGATAGGGATTTCTTCCTCTTGACCCTTATTCTCTTCAGCTCCTTATTGAGCTGTATTTTCTGGTTGAACCTCTAGTTCAGGTAGGAATTTCTCTGCATGTGATTCTTCCTCATTCTTAGCATCACCTTCTAGTTGCAAATTAAATTCAACATCTTTTCCTTGATGAAGTTGATCTTCTGGTGGGACTTCTTTTGTGACCTGCTCTTTAGTAGTATGGTGTTCTCCCATAGGTATTTCACTTCCTATCTCTTGTTCAACATTTATTTGTTCATAGGACATGAACTCCTCTATTTGAGTATTTTCCTTTCCAATAGAAGGTTCTTCACCAGTGCTGAATCTGACTGGTGGTGCTTTTAATTATTCAGCGTGATCCCAAGGACCTAAATTATCTAGGGTACTAAAATCATAATTTTTCCATAAATCTAGAGTCTCCTTCTAGACTTCATTTTCAAATCCATTTATTATTTTGGCAACTCTATATTTAGTATCCAAATTCATTTTTGCTTCTTCTAGTTGAAGCTTGATCCTATCTTCACTTAGGCCTAGTCTGACTTTAAACAAGGTTTCTCTATTACTTCTTGTATTTATTCCTAGACCGATTCTCCATTTGGCCTAAATTCTAGAATTTAATTCTGGTGGAAATTGAGACCTATAGTTCCTTGGAGTTTTGTGAAATTCCACAAAAGTTTCCAATATAGCTAAAATTACTGCCTGCTTTTCATCTTCTTCTAGCACACTATACCACTTAGCAACATTGTCTATTATATCAAAATCCATTACTTCATTAACTATATCATTGACTAACATAAGTTTAGTGTTACCTTTTCTTAGAGAGATGAGAACGACTGGACGTGCTGGCTTGTTTCTCTTGTCATTGATGATGTTGATGACTGGTATTGTGGAGCTCTTTTCTTTGATAGGTGCTTCTACTCTAAGCACTCCTTTTCCTTTACTCATGTCAGGGACTGGTTGAGCTATGGCTCTTTGGCATTCTTCCTCAGCTTGCTATTAGCCCTAAATAAGTTTGGGCCACATCGCTAATCCTTCCTCATGCACTTTCTCAACTTCCCCAATAAGCATGAGACCGATCCTCCCTTTTGTTAAGAAGGTTTGCTGGTGTAGTTCAACTTGTTATGTGGCTTCTTCCAGAGTGAGATGATTTTGAACCTCTAGAAGAGCACGTATCCTCAGCTCCTTCTCTCTTTCCATTGAAGCTTTCCATCTAGCTTCAATTATTTCTAGGAGATCCTCTAGTACAACTTTGAAAAGTTTGGTAGGATGCAGATTAAACTTGTGAAGACAGTGCACAACCACTTCTTCAATATTTATCTTTTCTTCTTCATTAGCAAACTTGTATCTTGACTCTACTAAACTCATTCCACTAGTTTCTTCCAATCCTACCACACATTCATCAATATTTTGTCTTTTAGGTCTTGGTTTAGGCTCCTTCACCAGTTTCCTTGAACCCCTCTTCCTTTTGATTAAAGGAACTTTATCTTCTAAGTTTGACTCCTCTTGTTCTACTTCCTGGGCACTAGATACTGGTTTAGTCTTCTTCTTTTTAGCCTTGGGTTTCTTAGTTGTCAGTTTCTTCCTTGGTGCAAGGGCCCTCTTGTAAACATTCTTGATCGATGCCCTCTTTTTTAGATTCTCTAAAATCTCTTTGAACATGCCGAATCAATTTGTAGAGAGATCCAGGTTTGCTTTAGTTAAGGCATCAACATATGCCTTTGCATTTTTTCTAGTGATCTCATACCCTACCTTAGGCATATATTTAGTGCTTGGTTCTACTACTTGAATGATGTAGTGATTAGTAGAAACCAAAAAACACACATCATCCTTGTATGCTTCAATAATTGTTGTCGGTATCCACTCCATTACATGCATCCTTAGTTGAAAGGCTTCAAAATATTCATTCATCACCTTACTTAACTGGTTCCCTAGTTGGTTGGCCAATTCATCTATTTGGTGCATGACCAGTGCATCAGTCTTCCATGGCACTTTTCCAATACCTGGGAAGAAGATCTGGTAGTAGAAGTAGAGACATACTAACAGGGTCCCATACTTCATGGATTTCTTCTTAACCATACTGAGGTTTTTCATTTCTCAAATATCTACCCTCATAGCATTTCATAGATATCATACTTGGCATTATCAGACATTATCTAGTGGGTGGCATGAATAGCTCCTCCTAGTATGTTGTTAAGATTACTCGATTCATAGATTTTGTAACCTATTAGTGTAGACACAAACTGAACCCCATTGTCTTCGATGTCATTCACTATCATGAGATGAACATCATATTTAGATTTTGGTAGCTTTGTAATAATTACATTTGAGATTTTTCATAGCGTCAAGGTTTCCCCTTCCTGACTGCATTCGGTTACCTGATGTAGATCCTCCTTGGTTATTTTTGTAACTACACCCTTTTGTAACCAAAAACCCAGATCGTGTACTTGATTGAGGACCAGTCAAATCTAGTTAGAATGGAAGATGGTCCAATAGGTGACTCTATTGATAAGACCGAATGACAACATCTTCGCGTATCAGTCTTGTAGTCTTCCATCCTCACACAAAGAGAGGTACTCGCCCTGATTGTATGTTTCACCAAGTTCTTCCTGCTTGGCGTGGATGAATGCAGTTACATCTTTTGTCATAAAGATACCCTCCGATAGTGTTGACAAGGCTCTAGCCATATCAATTACTCAATTATGGATCGCTGCAATAACATATATAGGCTGGTTCATTTTATCTCCCTTTATCAACTTCACTGTAGTTGACGATGATGCCATTGTGAATAGTTGATTCATAAAAAGAAGCTTTTATCTATCTAATAGATAATCACTCACAATGACCAAAGCTCAAGAATATTACTCATAAAAATTCATTAATCTTAATGAAAGAAAAGTAAAAATGTTGAGTAATTCTTCCTTCTTTTATAGGGTTAGGTCATAATGATAATTACCAAACTGTAACTATTTGTTAAATGGCTACAGTAATAAATATCTTACCTAAGTTTTCTTTCTATTTTTGACAACCGGTTATCCAGCTTTTTCAATTTGGAAATCTCCAGTTGATTACTTCTTACCTATCCGATTATCCTTGTAGACTGAGTGAGTTTGATTCTCATCAGTCTTACTAGGAATGGTAGATGGTCTATCAGTTCCCTCTAAGCCTTTATGGCTCAGTTTGCTGAAGAGATATCACCATCAAAAGATGATGACCTTTCCTCTATTTTATCCTCAGCGGAGCTCTTTGATTCCTTTTTGAACCAAATCTATCTAACTTATTTTCCATTCTTTTCTTCTTTATTGATCTTCTCATTTGAGGATGAGGTCTTTTCTTCTAGTTTGATCAATTGTTTCCTTATGTTCTTGGACCACTTCCCGCAATATTTTTCTAGGTGTCCAACTTTGTTGTAGTGATAGAAGACTACTCTGGTTGTCTTCCATGTGTTCACCCTTCTTGGTTTGGGTGATTTTCTCCAAGAATCATTGTGACTATGCATCCCATAGTTTGTATAGTTGTCTATGCATTGGTTCTTGTTTCTCTTGGTGAATACTGGTCTTGGGGATCTGAATTCCATTGTCTTTGATTTGCATTCTTCAACCTTGTGTCCAAATTTATTGCATGCATAGCACTATCCCTTGAAGCTTCCCCTACTTCCATTGAACACCGATGTGGGGCTGGACTAGCATTCATTGGTCTTCTGGCCAAACTTGCAACAGTTCTTGCAGTAGCGGTTGTTTGGTTTTATCAATGCATTCCTGCAGTTGTTTGTTCTATGACCTGGTTTCCCACAATGATTGCAAGAGGTGTTAAAATTTTTCTTACCTTTTTTAGCCAGCGGATTCTTCTTATCCTTCTTGCTTGTCTTTTCTCCAGAAGATTCACCAATCTCTTTGGTGTCATTACCGGTGAATCCCAGACCAGTGTGATGTTTGTCCTTTCTTTGAGCTTTGAGTTTCTCATCAAGCTTCACCGAGCTCTCGTTGTATCTTCTTAGGGTTTCATTTCTTTCTTCACATTCTTTCATTTGTTCCTTCAGTTGATATAGCTCTAGTGCCTATCTTTTTCATGCTTCATCCCTATCATGCCAACCATTTTGCATGTTGGCATTTTGTTGGGTGACAATTTGCATGTCTTCTTGGAGTCGCAAAATGATCAGTTCATTTTCTCCTACAGATTCCTCTACTTGATTCCTTTATTTTTTAGAGGTTGTTAAGGATTTGACCACCGTGTTTCTTTCATCTTTAGGTTTTCTCTTTTTCTCAATTAGTTTAGTCATCCTTAGGGTATTATCATCTTGTTCCCTCTTAAGGTTGGAGATTTGATCGGCCAGGATTTGGTTCCTCTCCATAATCTTAGAGACTGCTTCCTCACCTTCTCAGCCTATTCTCCAAAGAGGAAATTATCTTGTTGGCTTCCTCTAGTTGTTTTTGATACTAGTAACCCTCCATGATCTTTCTCTCAAGCTGTTAGACTTTTATGGATAGAGAATGAGGCTCTGATACCAATTGTTATTATTAATCAGTTATTGAGAGCGGGGTGAATCAGTAAGAACTATTTTCTACTATAATTCTAATCTTGTTTAGTAGTTCTTGTAATCTAAGAAAAGTGTAAAACAAACATTCATAACTATAAAATAACTACACAGACCAACACAAGATATATATGTGGAAACCCTCAGTTAAAAGGAAAAAAACATGGTGAGACAAAGCTCACAACTTCACTACTATAGATTGAAGGCACCCTTTTAGGAGCTTACAAAACACTTGTTAGAGTGCCACTAGGTTAAGGCATTTAGTAGAAGATTGGTTAAGATCTTAACTCTATTAAGAGTTTCCTGGTTAAAGGACTTTTAACATCAACAATGATGCTACCCTGTTAGGGGATTTTACAAAGAACCAATTAGGTCCACCCTGATAAAAAGATTTTAACTTGCTTTCACACCTTACAAAAGAAATGATCTTCTATGACACTGATTGTTTGATTAGATCATACTTGTTGATCACTTTCCCGGTTTGCTAGGCTATTGAATCTTTTTTGGCTCTTTTCCTTTCACCTCTGGTGACTGTGATTTCTACATAGACATCTCTTCACTGCTATTTTTTGTCAAAAATTCTCAACAACCTTTTTTCTTGTGTCTTATGACCTGTATTTATACAAGATTTCACCTTAATGAAACCCTTAACGCATAGAACCACCAGGCAGTAAACTCAACAAGAAATCACGCAACTAGCAAAAAGCTATGTTGTGATCTGGAGTTTACCTTTCAAACTAACTCAAAATAAAGCTAACTCCTGTTAAAAAGATAACTCTACTTCAGAGCGGTGGATATCCCGTATAGTCCAATTTTAACAAAAAATGATCTGAAGAATCTAGGTCAGATCTTTATGTAGTTAGACTGGTACATCCTATACTCGATTCATCTTTGTATCTAGTTATAAGACCAGTACTGAGTACTTAGATTAGTCTACTAGTGCTTGCATCTACTGGTACACACACTCTATCTCTTGTCTACTGGTGTCTTCTAAGTAGCATGAGTGACTAGTGAGCCCTTATCGGTGTATGGTGCTTGTGAATTTACATTAATGACAACTTAAATTACTAACAATATTCCCCTTTGTTGTTGGTGGAAAAGCCATACACAAAACCATACTCACTTACTTTTGACAATTTATACCTTGTTCTTGTAGACTTTTCTTCCCTCTATAGCACACTTCCCTTGTCTGAGTGCTCTGGTAGTTGAGTGATTGTAGTTGTTCTATCCTATTCCTTTTCTATTCTTCCCTTTCCTATGTTGTCTAGGTGCTTCTCTACTTCCTGTTTCCCTTTCTATATCCTCTTCTTTCTACTGCTTCTTCTTCCCCTTTTTAGCTCCATAGGATAAAGGGTTATCCTTCTTTTCACATTTCAAGTTTGGTGAACATAGCCTTGTAGACTAAGGAAAGTATCTTCATAGGATTATTATTGACAATGATTGATATAAAAACTAAATAAACCACAAGATAGAAATCTATTTAAGCTAGAAATTGACAACTAAGCATCATATGGTTCTCTAACTAAGAATGTTAATGCAAAGCTCTCAGCAAGCTTCCATTAATGACAGTCCTAGAATGAGAAAGATAAATGATTAAAGCTAAAGCTAATTGATCAATTCCAAATTGAAAGATAAATTAAATCTAGATTTCCTTTCTAAAATCAAATTGTAAGAGGTTCAATGCAATTCTCAGATGTGTGGTTATGAATTATGAGGAATTTGGTCTTCCTTTTATAGATTTTCCCAATGGTAGGGGGTGTAGTTGTGTTAATCATGACTAAGCCTTGGTTGAGTCCTTGGTTCCACCCTTTGAAGACAATGAAAAGTTTGTGTCCTCAAAGCTTGGGACAAGTAGACAAGATTAATGGACAAGATTCTTTTTCACTTTGTGTGATTGAGATTGAATTTGGCTTGATCCATGTGAATGCCTTTCCTAAAATCCTATTGGTTGATTGAATTTCCTCTCCTTTTGGGTTGTTGAGGGAAATTAGGATTTATTAATTGATTTAATTGATTTATTTTAGCCATGTACCCCTTGAATGGGTTGAATTGATTTAATCCAAACTATACAATTAATAGAATTAATTGCACTTTGATTTGATTTCACTTGATTAAAATGCTCTTGATTTTGATTCATCTTGAATTAAGACTTGATTTTAGTTTTGATTGGCTAATTATACATTGTGATTCAATTGATTCAATTTTGTCCTTGCTTTGCTTTGATTTACCTTGTTTTATCGTTAAATTGTCTTTGTCCATTTTTAGGTGATTATAAATGCCCCTCTTTGAGTTGACGGATGAAGCATGTCTATTCAAAGAATACTCTAATCTTGCTTGATGATAGGTCTTGATTTACTAATGATTGGTCTTTGATATTCATTTGATGTTATCCGATGGTCGATTCTTGACTTCTGATTTGAGACTAATGCAGATTTGATCAATATGAAACTCTCAATTGATGTGGTACTCTGATGGTCATTCTAGTGATGAATCCTTGATATGATGGCTGATCTGATAAACTATTCTGATATAACACCTAATTTGATGATTGATCTTGATGTGATGCCCCATTCGTTTGATTACAAATTTTTTTTGATAAAAGCTTTGACGCTTTGATTTGATGAACGATTTCTGATTTGATGATGATACTGTTGATGTTGATCTAATTATCTAATGGTATGCCCCCTCGAAAATAAAATAAAATTCAAATTGATTTGATCGTTGATTGATTTTTGGATAGTGTTGGTCATTTTACATTGATAAAGTTCAAATTTTTAATGAATTTTATTTTAATTTCCGATTTTGATGTTCAATCCATTTTATTGAAAATGCCCTGATTTTAATTATTCTGATGATAAAATCACTTTATTAAGTCAATTTTAATTAAAAGGTACTTGCTTAGGTTAAAGTTACCTCCTTTTAGGTCAAAAAGCTATATAAAGGGGTCAAAAGTAAAATGGTAAAAATGAATAGTAAAAAGTGATCTTCGTGAGCATCGGTTTGAGAAATGCTACTGATATATGCGTTTGCTTGGCTCAAGACCTTCGGTGAGTCCATGTACCTCTTCATTTTTCTCATTTATGCATTTATTTCAATTTTTTCCAATTTTTTTCTGTTAAGTAGCCCTTTTTTCTCTTTTTTTTAAAAATGGGCACTTTTGCATGTTTTAAGGGCACTTTTGCTTTTGAATGTGTGCTTCCGCACTTTTAATGTGTGCTTCCACAAATCGCTTAGGCACTTTCACTCACCACTTTTAAGCCCTTTCCCTCTTTTGCAATATTATTGTGCGCTTCCACATATGTTTTACGCTTTTACAACTTTTGTGTGCTTCCACTCATGATTTTCGATTTTGCACCATTTTAAGAGCGCTTTCGATATATATTTGGGAACTTTCACTTATTTGCCTTCTTTTACAATATTAATATGTGCTTTCACACCTTTAAGCATTGCTTTTGATGTTTTTCGCTTTTGAACCATAAACTAGTGCTTTTTCTCTGCAAAAAATTTTAATTTTGAATTTTGACGTAGTTGTAATTTTTTCGACGTCGTTGATTAATTGATAGGTCTAAGTTCCCAATCTTGATATTTTGTAACAAGTTATGATATGTCAGTTAGAAATCAGTCATAGTTAGGATGTCATCTGTCCATCTGGATTCAGATGATGGGTGAGGATAAAATTTCCGTTCTATTTGAGTAGAAACATGAAATCTGATTGTGGTTTGATAGGTTTATAAATTTTTGATTGACTTAGGATAATCCAAGTAATTTCTAATTTCAATTCTGATGTGTTTGAACTTTCTTTTTGTAGGAGGATCATGGGTCTTTACATATCCATGGTTCGTATCCTTTGTCATGGGATATGATACCTACTTTGAGTGCTGCTGACGGTCGTCTTATTACTCGGTGTGGCTTGTCTTTCATGCTCTATCTTCCTCGATTCCAAGTGAATTGGGGTCTCATTACTGCTATGGCTTAGCACTGGCACTCAAACCATAACACCTTTCATCTTCCTATGGGTGAGATGACCATCACCCTAGAGGATGTGTATTGTCTTCTATGATTTCCAAATTGAGGAGAGCTTGTGTACTATGATACTATTTATGATCGCTTAGTCTATCGATGAGTATTTGATGATCCTCCTATTGGTGATGCTCACATTCAGTGGGCTCAGTTCATCTCATTTCTTGTTTTACCAGCTATCCTCGGTACTTTGATTGATGGTTTCCTTCTTCCTGACCGGTGTGGACATGGGTTTGTTGCTAGATGGGATCCTATTCTAGAGGATTTGATAGAAGATCCTCATCATTTTGATTGGGGTTCTTGCTTGTTATCACAGTTATATCATGAGTTACATACTATCGTGTATAGAAGTTCTACCACCTTGACTATTGGAGCTATTTTGTTACAGATTTGGACTTGGGAGTACATCCTAGTGTCACATCCTATGATAGCATGAGATCATCTAGCTGGTTGGCCTTTTGCATGGATGTATAGTGGTATTATTATCCAGACCCACATGGGTAAGTTGGATTACTGGCGACGTCAAATTAATGACATGGATACTATCATTTAGAGGCCTTATCTTGGATGTGAGGCTTGGCTAGAGGATGATGGTGAGCTTCTGTACATGTTCTACCCTCATTGGATGATCAGTCATTCTACTTTTGTTATCGAGAGATTCTACTTCCTCCGTGTCTTCCGTTAGTTTGGCCATATTCAGGATATGCCACTAAGCGTAGCTATGTATGCTCATGTGCAAGATGAGAGGTCATTGTGGGGCCCTTGTGTTGACTTTAGTACTATTTTATGAGAGATTCAAGAGCTTGGATATCATCCCTAGAATCCTAGATCATAGGTTATGGATGTCGGGATTACTGATGAGTATGGAGCCTGGTTACATCGGCATCCTTTTTCTAGGTTTACTGATCCTGTTGAGAGGATTCCTAGCATTTGTGGGTGTGAAAATTGTACCTGATCTGTAGACACAACACTCAGTAAAACATTAGAGGTTAGTGATAATCAAAATCATGCAAAATTGAAAGCTATCTAACCAAGCGATTTACTGCCTTCTAATAGGTGCGAGATTAATGTTCTCAGATTATTATCGAGATCAGTGACCTAGACGACACCTAAATGAAGGATTTGAATGCAAAAGATGGATATGAAATTGAATGCAATTAATCTATATTTTTGATATTTTCTATGCAATAAGAATGAATGAAAAACTAATATGAATCTATGCTAAGAATGATATGAAATATGAATGCAAAAATAAGATTGATCTCACAAAGATGTCGATTCACAAGAGCTTTGATTCTTCAATTCCAATTCTCCAGCGTGATTGTGCAAAAATATGAGATGATTTGTGAAGAGCTGAAGCCTTAATTTATAGAAATCCAGGGCTTTGGAGGTGCATGGATAAAAGCCATAAATCACTCAAATTAACTCATCTTGATTTTTGAGTTATCTGATCATGAAAGATAGTTAATTCTCAAAATCATGCAAAAACATGCAAAAATAGCTTTTTAACTCAAATTAGAGTTTAGATCAGCTTTTTGAACTCCAAAAGGATGTTGAGTTTCAAAAAGTCAATAACTTGCATTGATTTTCTGATTTGGAGTTTAACTGTTTCTTTTGAATATGCATAATAATTAAGCATTAAATAAATAAATAAAGTGATTTATCCTCAACTCAACTGATTTTTGAAATAAAATAATTAATTTATGGGTTAATTAACTATTTTACCAAACTTTTATTAAAAATTATATTATTAAATAATGACAACATGCTTTAATTAATTAAATAAGAATTTAATCAATTAAAGATAGGAATTTTGATTTATTGTCAAAATTAAATAATACAATTAATAATAGATAGAATTAAATTTAATTACACAATTAAGTGGCAAATATTAAATCTAATTAATTAAATATGAAAATATTCAATTAATCAAACTTAGGATAAATGTGATTTATCGCCAAATAATCATTAAATTAAAGATAATTAAGATAATTAGGAATATTACTAGGAATATTCCCCGATGCAGAATTTAAGATAATCAATTATGATTCGATGATGTTAGATGTGCCTTAGGTTAGGACTTTGATGTCAATTTTGTTCGATTTGTCGATGTAGGAGGTTAATGAACTTATAGCCCATTTTTGGGGTATTACATTTTGCCCCTCTTTGAATTACTGTGCGAAGCGCAGTGGTTCAAAGATAGTCTGTGTTTGATAGAGATATGAAACTGATTCAAAAGATAAACCGATTGAAAGATATTGAGATGGGAGTTGATTGATATTGAATTAAGATGGAGATAATAGGTCTTGAATGACCAAAGATAATGTTCACTGTAGCAGCAAATGAACCTATGATTGCGAAAAAGTGTCAAAATGCCTGATTCTGAACTTTAGGATTGATAAGAAGTGAGTGACCCGTTCTAGACTTGATTGTCTTAGCAGAACTAGCAGGTATCACATCCGAACCCTTTAGTTGCCGAAGAACCAAGGAAAGAACACTATGATCGGATGGTTGCAAAAACTGATACAATTTACAAGATTAGGAGAATACCAGATTGATATGGATCGATGAATCTAATATGCCCCAAGTGATGATAGATTTGCCCCGAGCGATGAGGACTTTTGATGAATCAGCGATTAGACGTGATTGTTGTCTTGATCACTGATGAAAGATATTGATAGATTTGATTGATAGAATTTTGATTTACAGACTTTGAATTGATGTGCAATACCATGCCCCCTTCAGGATTAAAATTGAAATCTGACAAGAAAAGTCAGCGTTGATAGTTTAGAAGCATGTTAATTGATTTGAGAAGTGGTTATACACATCCGAGAATGCATTCTGCATCGTTTGGAGGTCCTAAAAGACCAAGTTTGACTAGGTTTGACCATGAGTTGACCATGGTTGACCAAGTTGAAATTTTGATAGTTTGATGTAAGATAATCAGTTAAGTTGAATACTGGATTTCTGCGAAGATTGAAGGTTGATTATGCAAGCAGTAGACCGTCCTAGTTCCAAAAATTTAAGTCACAATTTTGACATAATAAACGATCTTAGATTTGAATTTTGATCCCGAAAATGGATTCAGAACGTCGAAATTAGCCAGGGGTGCAATTTTCATGGAAAACGGAGCACTTTTAAAAATTAGGTCAAAAGCTATATAAAGGCCGGAAGGGTCATTTTCAATTCATTTCAACCCTTTGACTTTAGAGATTCTGTGGAGCCCTCTGAGCGAGAAAATGGCAGACCAGTGAGAACTGAAGGTACTTGTGAGTTCGCACCATTTTGAGCGCAGCTGGAGACACGACAGACCTCGACAGTATGGACATCCGGTAGGTGGACCTCTGTTCCCCCCTAAAAATGCATGTTTGTGATGATTTATAGCATTTTAAACATTTTTCATACGCGTTTTTAGTTTTTAATTTTCACATCTGTAGAAACTCGTACGAGTCCCAATCCAAACTTGTACGACATTTCATTTGAATGTAGAATGTCATTTCGTCCATGCCCAAGTGTCGTATGAGAGGGACCCTTGTGTCGTACGACATTTCGTCGGGTCCCTTGAAACTCGTATGAATCAAAGTGAAATGTTGTACGACTATGAAATGTCGTTTGGTATGTTGTGGAATGTCGTACGACATTTCATGCCAGTCTGGAATGTCATTTGAAAAATAGCATGTGAAAAACTCAGTTTTAGGTCAAAAATCAAACTTTTCTGATCGTTTTGCCTGATTGCGGATACTTTGCCCTACCTTCTGAAACTGCAAAAACTGTGTCATTCTGATGTTTTGGCCTTATTTCGAACTGAATTTCTGACAAAACACCCTGTTGTATTATGATTTAGGTCACATATCCTGACGTACATGTTCGCCATTCTTATCCGGCCACCCAGAGATTGTGCGTTGCCTTGCCAGACCTGATGAGGGTTCATCTCGCTGCCTGTGGATTTGAGCACCTGATTCATTTACCCGATATTAGGGTAAATCATGGTTTATTGACTACCCTGATTGAGAGGTTTCACTCTGAGACCCAGACTTTCCACCTTCCGACTGGGGAGATCACTGTGACCCCTGAGGATGTTTATAGGATTCTTCGCATTTCGTTCCATGCTCCGCGACATCCCGAGTATGTTAGTGGAGGATCGAGGGGACTGCATGCATTCAGACGACTGTTTGGTGATGAGACACAGCTGACTGGGTCTATATCTTGGGAGACACTGGTGCAGAGATATGGTCAGACACATCGTCTAGAGTGTATCATTGCGGGGATGATCGGAGAGTTGATTATGCCTGGCCGTCAGTAGAATGACTTCTTGATGGGATGGGCACCTATGGTAGCACTCTTGATGGCTACACCTACTGAGCTTGCCTGGGGTCAGTGTCTATTGGTGCACTTGTATTCTGAGATGCACGAGGTCGTGTATCAGGACTGCAAGACATTTTCTTCAGGAGCGGTGGTACTGCAGATATGGGCTTGGGAGCATATCCCAGTTTTGAGACCAGTGTTTCAGAGTCAGCGACAGCCACATGAGCCGATTATATATACGTATGCTAGCTATGTTACTCAGGTTCGCATGGGTCACACTGAGTATTTCCGCCGATGCTTGGATGACATGACCTTCATGATCTGGAGACCATATGTACAGATAGAGGCCTGGCCTACTACGAGAGAGCAGTTTTCATTCATTTTTTAGAGCAGGATATTGATAGGATAGACCTCCACCATCTTGGAGAGATTTTTGATTACCAGAGTCTGGCATCAGTATGGACGCATTTAGGATGTTCCTCAGGAGTATACTGCTTATGCCCGCATTGTGTGTGAGATAGGGCTCGGATGGGCACCACGACTTAGTTATACTGTATGTGCTGAGGAGTATAGCCGAATTATTGGTAGGGATTGGGATTACCTTCCACAGGTGGTGGATGTAGGTGTGACAGATGCATATGTGGCATGGCTTGCTGATCACCGGATACACCAATTTTTTGATCCGACAGAGCTGATACCCTCCATGGAGGAGGCGATGGATGTTACAGGGGCTCCTATGAGAGCAGGACCGAGACCACAGGTGGTACATCCTACTCCTCCGAGATAGAGAGCTATGACTCCTTTACAGAGAGCACCAGGACATGCGAGGCCTCTACATCCTCCTACATCTACAGTGGGCACATCTTCCGACACACAGAGATAGAGCCGAGGTGAGAGTGGCACACTGGGTGGAGTAGGATCTGCAGATGATGTTCTAGGAGCTGAGCAGTTTCCAAGTGGGACCAGTGTGGATGACACATTTGATTTGGGTGTTGAGGTTAGACACCGTAAGGCGCACAGGATGAGCATTCCTTCACATGCAGATCAGCCAGCACAGCCAGCACAGGACACAGATATGCCAGCAGCTGATGCAGAGCCTACAGTTCCTCTTACTTCGACCGAGATTATCAGACGGCTTACAGTCCAGGTCTAGGACCTGAATATAGAGCAGGCCAGATTAGAGGAGAGGCATCAAGAGGTAGATAGGCAGCATACAGAGCAGTGTGCTGAGATATAGAGATTACAGGTAGAGGTGATTCATCAGACAGCGTGGGCCTCATATTATGTATCTACGTACTATGCAGTAGTCCCTGCTGCACAGAGAGTGCCTACCTATTCTCAGTATATGGTAGCATCAGAGGGAGCTAGGGCATCGAGAGTGGAGGTGATACCAGATGCACCTCCTCCTCCTCCACCAGATGCAGAGGAGCATGCTGACAGTTGACTTCTCTTGATCTTTTGTTACTTTCTCACTGATACATTGTTGTGTCTGATAGCTCTATGGAGCTTATTCATTTGTACCCTGTGCCAGTAGTGCACCCCTGACTTTTTGTGATTTTTGATATATAGATGAGATCGATATTTTTGGTTGTGACATCATGTGTACTTGTCATTTTTGTTACGTATGATGATATCATGTGATGTGAATGCTATGAGTAGTGTAGAATGTATGTATAGATCAATGCAATGCGATAATTTCTTTCATATGTATGAATGTTATGTAGATGTAATGATTATGGAAATATGTATGTTTATGCAATGGATGTAAATGTAATGCAATAAATGTTTATGATATGATATGTAAATGCAACGATACACATGATATGTTTTTGCAGGTTGATGAAGACAAGTACTCAGTCTTATGTCAAAAAGATGGTTGACCCAGGAGGATTATTGCTTGTGATTCCGTGAAGAGACCTTCGAGTTAGGTTCAGCTCTTGTTAGATTTGAAGATGTGATTGAAGAATCATTTTAGCTTTGAAGTTCATTTAGTCATTGTGAGATCATACAAATATGTAAAATGCAATGAGACATGCAAAATGAAATGCAACCTAAGACCTAGGACCTAGTCACTGATCATATGTCGATTTGTTATCATCATTGAACTTTTAGGTAACCAGATAAATCAATACAATGCCCACTAGCCATGAAACCATAGACATATGAATATCAATTTGTATGCGCAAGAATCAATACAACACCCACTGGTCAACAACCATGGATATATGAATATTGATTTTATTTTCAAAATGTCGGATTAGATATAAGCACCAAGGCACAAGCGCCAGGATGACCTGAATATCATGTCCATTTTGATATAGCAATTTGTACAAGCATCAAAACATAAACGTCATGATGACCTGAGTACACCTTGCATTGCAAACACATCAAACAGTCAGGAGATCATTCTAAATCCAATGTGAATTACCCGTAGTGACCCTTTATCGTTCACCTCCTTAGGCAAGATCGCGTTTCACAATAGGAGAAAGAACTTACTCAAAGAGACAATAGTTAGATCAAACTTCCTTGAATTTTCTGGGTATTAATAGTCGAGGTACGCATGGCCATCCAATTCGAGATAGAGGCTCTTACAGTTGGACACCATTTCAATCCAGAATTTTCAAAGTTATTAGATTTCACATACGAGCAGAAAACAAAGAAAAGATTATGCCCCCAGTCATCACTCTCTAAATCCTATAAAGGACATCATCAAAGAGCTCGAAGGGATTCAATATGCAAAAAAACTCAATGCGAATCAGTAAGCATACAAGGAGATAAAAGCATGAAGCACAGATTATTTTCAGTTTGAGTTTGATGTTTGATTGCGTTGTTATAGATGCAAAATCCTTTCTGGAGACGAGACAGACAGACTGACTCAACTGGAAGCTTCAAAGGACTCTGACTGGATAGGATACGTCTAAGATACATTGGAGGCCATAGGATATGACATTGATTGCCCCCAAGTTTGAACATTGATAGGATACAGACGCTTGAGCTGATTGCTGTACAGACCGACTTATTGAAAACAGGAAATGTACAAACTAAAGCAAGACTGAAAGCTGGGAAAGACCAAGATTGTGCTGATAGATGGAGCATTTGGAACAAGTGGCACCCGTTTGCTGGGTTTTCACCATCTTGGTAGAGATTCTATTTTTGCTACCGAGGTGCCTGTTTCCAGGTTTTCACCAAGGCACTTTTTTTTTTCTTTTTTCATTTTTTTGTATTTTTTATTTTTTCAATTTTTTTGTACTTTTGATATTTTTAATTTTTTTTGTGAATCATCAAGGTGCCTATTGCTAGGTTTTCACCAAGATGTTCATTTTTTTCAGGACTTTTTCTAATTTTTAAGATTTTTTCAGGACATTTACCAAGCACTGAATGCCTTAGGTGTAGAATTTCTTTAGATGGAGAATGTTGATTGGTTCTCGGAGCTATTCTCCTTCAGTTGTTGAGAGTTGATAAGCACCAGAGCCAAAAGTAGCAGTGATTACAAAGGGACCCAGCCAATTGGGTTTGAACTTCCCCTTGCGTTCGTGATGGGATTGATTTTTAGGATTTTCTCTCAACACTAGATCACCAACCTGAAATTCTCTATGTCTGACTTTCTTGTTGTAGCCTCTAGACATTCTTTTCTGATACACTCTGAGATGATCATACGCTACTTGCCTACGCTCATCTAGTAATTCAAGTTCTTGTAACCTAGACACTCTGTAGTCTTCATCAGTGACAAGTCCATGCATTATGATTTTGAGTGATGGGATTTCAACCTCAATAGGCAGTACCACTTCAGACCCATAAACTAAAGCGAAACGTGTAGCCCCTGTAGGCATTCTGATACTAGTTCTATAGGCCCAGAGAGCTGGATTGATCATCAGATGCCAGTCTCTTCCTGTTTTATTCACTGTTCTGTGCAAGATCTTCAGGAGATTTTTGTTTGAAGCCTTAGCTTGTCTGTTCCCTTGAGGATAGTAGATAGATGACCAATGTTGAGTAATTTTGAACCTGGCACATAAGTCATCTAGATCCTTGTTTTTGAATTGTCCCCCGTTATCTGTGATTATAGAGTGAGGGATCCCATATCTACAAATGATGTAGTTCAGGATGAACATAGAGATCTGTTTCCCCATTGCTTGTGTTAGAGGAACTGCCTCTACCCATTTTGTAAAATAATCTGTAGCTATGATTATATGGGTATGTCCATTAGAAGAGTGCGGATGGATAGCACCTATGAGATCAAATGCCCATTATTGAAAAGGCCATTGTGTAGTAAAGGCAATCAAATCTCTCCCTGGAGCATGAATCAAGTTGCCATGTACTTGACACTATTGACAGTTTTTAGCAAAGTTAATAGCTTCTTTTTCCATTTCAGGCCAATAATACCCAGCCCTAATAAGTTTTCAAGCTAACGTTAAACCGTTCGAGTGTGACCCACATATACCCTCGTGGACTTCCTCTAATGCACGTTGAGACTCTTCTCGTTCTAAACATCCAAGTAGTGTACCATCTAGACCTCATTTGTATAGATCATTACCAATGATGACATATCGGGATGCAGATCGGATAAGGTTTCATTTCTCAAAATGGTTAAAGGACTCAGGGATGATTTGGTCGTGGAGATAGGAGAATAGATTTTTGTAGCGAGATGAGTCATAACCTACAACAGTGAAGATCATGCAGGTTTTAGGGGAGTCATATGCAGGATAGGATAGGGCTTCCACCAGGAACTCGTAGCGTAGTTCATGTTCGGGCTGCTGTAAAAGAGTAGATAATGTCGCCATTGCATCGGCAGCCTTATTCTCCATTCTGGGTATTTGCTCAAATGTGATAGAGATGAAGTATTTCTTTAAATCATCCACCATTCTCTTGTAAGGAACGAGATTTTCATCTTTGGTTTGGTACACATCATTGACCTGGTGGATGACCAATTGTGAGTCTCCATGGATGTGCATCTCTGTAACTCTACATTGTATTGCCATTTTCATACCATTGAGAAGTGCCTCATATTCAACAATATTGTTTGTGCAAGGAAACTTTAATCTGAATGCTTTGGGTATCAAGTATCCTTGAGGAGTGATGAACAATATGCCTACTCCAGATCCATTCTGTGTGTAGGAGCCATCAAAGAATAATCGCCATGCTTTAGAAGAGAGGTGCATGATAGAAGAATCGGGAAATTCCATTTGCATGGGTGTATCATCAAATAGTGGTGCTTCAGATAATTGATCAGCAATGACCTATCCTTTGATAGCTTTTCTTTCAACATATTCAATATCAAATTCACTTAGAAGCATGACCCATTTAGCCAGTCTACCGGTGAGGGCAGCTTTGCTTAGGAGATATTTCAGTGGATCAATTTTAGCTACCAAATGAGTAGTATGAGCTAACATGTAGTGTCTCAATTTTTGTGATGCAAAGATCATAGCTAGACATGCCTTCTCGATCATTGAGTAGTTCTTCTCATAGGCCACTAAAGTTCTATTGATATAGTAGATGGCTCTTTCTTTCTTGTTCTCATCATGCTGTGCTAGCAATGCCCCCAGTGATGTATCTGTTGCGGAGACATATAATATTAATGGCTTCCCATGAATAGGAGGCATCAATATAGGCAGATTTGATAGATACTTCTTGATATGTTTAAAGTTGTTCTCGCATTCTTCATTCCATGCAAAGGTCACACCTTTATGTAATGTTTTTGTAAAAGGCTGTGAGATGTTCGCTAGCTGTGATATGAATCTTCTGATAGATTGAACTCTACCTTGCAACATCCTCATTTGACTGATATTTGTGGGAGGTTGCATCTCTATTATAGCCTTGACCTTAGCTGGATCAACTTCAATGCCTTTCTTGGAGACGATGTATCCTAGGAGCTTTCCAGAAGTGACTCCAAAAGCACACTTTTTAGGATTTAGTCGAAGACTAAATTTTTCCATTCTGTCGAGGATCATGCTCAAGTTTGTTAGATGTTTAGTTCTAATCATGGATTTTGCCAAGGTATCATCTACATAATCCTCCATTGTTCTATGCATCATATCATGAAAAATAGATGTCATTGCTCTTTGATATGTAGCTCCAGCATTTTTGAGTCCGAATGGCATAACATTCCAACAGAAAGTTCCCCACGCACATGTGAAAGCTATTTTCTCTTGATCTTCTAGAGCAATTTTGATTTGTTTGTACCCAGAAAAGCCATCCATTAAGGAATACATTTCATAGCCCGCAGTCATGTCCACTATCATATCAATGTTAGGCAGTGGAAAATATCCTTAGGGCATCCTCTGTTCACATCGCTAAAGTCCGTGCACACTCTGATGGAACCATCTAGTTTGGAAATAGGTACAATGTTGGAAATCCACTCAGTGTAGTCTATGACATGGATGAATCTAGCTTTTAGGAGTTTTTCTAGTTCTGCTTTGACTAAGAGTGCAACATGAGGATGCATCTTTCTCAATTTTTGTTTGATTGGTTTTACTCCGGGAGCAATGGATAGATGGTGCATAATGAGATTGGGATCCAATCCTGGCATATCTAAATATTTCCATGCAAAGTTGATCTTTTTCTCTGATAAGAAGGTAGTGAAGTTCTATTTCTCTTCATCTGATAGAGATTGTGCTACATGTACCAATTGTGGTTCCTCTATTGTACCCAAATTGATGGATTGAGTTGGCTCAATCAAAACTGGAGATCTATCCTGTAAATGACTTCGGAGGACATCAAATATCTCATCCTTAGGCACCTCAGAGAGGTTTTCACCTTCAGATATGTCTTTTCTTTTTACTTTTGTCAGTTCTGAGACTCCCACAAAGTGGTTTTCACCCTCAGAACTCTTTTTCTTTTTCTTTTTACTCTTGTTTTTCTAACTAAGATATTTGATGTCTGACTCGGTCATGCTGACGCTCAGTTCACTGATGGAAGTACTCATAGGCTCAACTGCATTGAGGTAACAGGCAAGGGCATAGTCATTCAGGAAGGTATACATACCCTGGTTTGGGTTTGTGGAAGTTTGGTCGATAAGATCAGGGCGTTGGATAGTCAAAGCGGGAAAGGCTTGGGATATGGTGTTCACAGATGTGGATATGTCATCATTGGTCCTAACCTGATGCTCAAGTTCAAAGGTGATATTATAGCTCAAAATGTTCAGTTCGTGAATAGGCTCAACATCATCATGGGAGTCCTCTTCAGCCATAGGTGGATCAGACACGTTAAGTTCATTGTTTCACTCTAGACCTACGTTAGGTTGAGATACATATTGGTGAATAACATCTATATATTTCTCCATTATAAGCTCATCTTCTTTTGGAATGGCACCCCATTCATAGTCATTTGACTCGGCTTCTGATTCAGGATCTCTAGGAAATCTTAAAAAATGTGTGAAATCAGGATGAATACCCCAAGAAGGATTACCCTTAGTCTCTGACTTGAATTCATATTCATGGGAATCAATGTCAGAATAACTACCCCCTTCTTCTTGATCAGTTTGATCACCTTCGAGATTAGCGGGTTCTTGTGGTGCAACCATCTCTTGTGCTATAGTAGGTTCTTGTGTTTCTACTACATTAATTCTTTTGATAGGATCATCTGTATCATCAAGAAGATCTTTGATCTCTTTAGGCCATTTTTCATAGGGGATAAGCTCAGAGCTATCTGAATCATCATCAGAGGGTTCTGTTTCTTCTTTCTTAAGAAGGGGTTCTCCTGGTGCAATTTGTTCTATGACATGAGAACAACCACCTCTGAGATGATAGGGTTTCTTCTTAAACCCTATGCCACCAGTATCTTTTTTGTCTCTACCAATATGTGAAATGGGTGTCACAAGACCCTTTCCCCTGATTCCTAGAGGTCCCTGACTGGAATATCCCATCTTGGCTATCAATTTGTTTCCTGGACCATATGAATTAGAAGGGATTGTAGGTGCTATAGATTCACTAGGTTGAACAATTTTGGATTCAGAATCATCTTTGTATAGC
This sequence comes from Chamaecyparis obtusa, assembly GCA_027943335.1. Classification (NCBI taxonomy): domain Eukaryota; kingdom Viridiplantae; phylum Streptophyta; class Pinopsida; order Cupressales; family Cupressaceae; genus Chamaecyparis; species Chamaecyparis obtusa. The sequence goes on from BSBK01002242.1 coordinate 1,472,700, forward strand.
CATGCAAGCACAGCTTCATCTTCTTCAAATTCTTGTTTGGATACTTGCTCCACCACAAAATGTCTTTTGTATGCTTCCATAGGTTCCTTAGGTTCTGATTTAGAGTGCTTCAAGGATTGGCCATACGACTTAGGTGAGATTGGGAGAGATGTCAGAGACAAGACTAACTCTATAGTGTATTCTCCCATCCTATTTTCTTTGATATTGATATCTTTAGCAATGTCATCCACATTAGATGTGGAAGCGACATTTTGTTGCTTGATGAAAGATTCTCTGTTGTTGGGAACAAGCTTATCGGCACTTTCCTTCAATGTATTGCAAGTTGTATTCAGATCTACTGGGATAGTAACTTCCACTCCCTCATAGGGAAATTTCAAGCATTGATGATACGTAGAAGGAATGGCTTGCATTTCATGGATCCAGGGTCTCCCTAGAAGGATATTATAAGCCAATGGTAGATCGAGCACCTGACATGTGGTATCTTTGATGACTGGACCCACTCGGATGGGTAAGACAATGGTGCCCTTAGAAGATCTCTCCTATTCATCATAGGCTTTTATACTGATCTTCTTTCGAGGATCAATAGCCACCTTTGAGAATCCCAACTATGTGATTAAGTTGTAAGAACAAATGTTGAGGCCTGCGCCCCCATCTATCAACACACATTTGACATGACGGTTCTGGATCAAGACTTCTATGTGTAAGGGCTGATTGTGTGGGTGAATCAAAGAGTTGTCATCTTCCTCTAAAAAGGAGATCTATTGTGGAGACGTTAGATGACCAACCATAGTCCGGAACCTATCTAGATCTAGATCATTAGGAACATTAGAGCCGAGAAAAGCTTTGTCTAGGATATCTCTATGAGCTGGAGATATTCGAAGTAACTCAAGCATGGAGATTTTGGCATTGGTGTGCTAGAGTTGTTGGATGATGTTGTAAGATGTAGGTCTGGTATCCTTTGGATTGGAAGATTTCGAGGCAACCTTCTGTTTAGAAGTAGATGTGAGATTGAAAGGTATCTTAGGGACATTAGATGAACTTGGTGTTTGTCCTTTCAGATGAGTCTGAGCTTGTGATCTGGTAACTGCATTAGCTGAGGAATGATTTCTATCTCTTCGTACAATTGTGATGACATTGCAGCTTTCAGAGAGACATGGTTCAACCATATTGATGACAACATCATTTCTAGGGTAGGCATAGTTGACTTTTGCCCCCATGTTAGGCTGGGAAGTGGAAACTCCTTTGCCATGTTGTGGAAACAGTTCTGTAAATGCTGTGTGATCATTATTGCTAGTAGGATTATCGATCATGATATCCCCTTGATCTATCAAGTCTTGAATGGTATGCCTCAAGTGAAAGCATCCATTAGTTTTGTGACCTTTAGTCTGATGGAAAGCACAGAATTCATTATCTTTCCACCAATATGGTTTTGGATCCGGATCAGGTTTTCGGATTGGTGGTAAAGAGATCATGTTATCAGCTATCAGGGTCCTCAGAGCAGATTCCAAAGATTCTCCCATGGGAGTAAACTTTCATTTATTATCCCATCATTTGAATGACTTCTTTGGAGATGGTTCAGCAGATTTGTGCTCTGAAGCTTCAATGGCTTTGGTGGCAAGGGTGAGATTGTAGGCCGGTGCCTTTGATGGGGTGTGGATAGTGTCAACAACACCGTCAGAGATGATACCTTTGTTTCTATTCCAGCTCTTGTTTTTATCTTTTGAACTAGATCCAGATTCAGACTTGTCCTTTTGAAGTGTGATTTCTCCTTTCATGACAAGTACTTTCTCAATCTTGATTGCATTATCCACCATTTTATCAAAAGATACATGATCTTGCATTTGTAATGGATAGTTGAGCTCTAGAACAAGGTTATTGATAAAGATTTCAAGTTTCTCCATTTCGGGAATTGGTCTAGCATATAGAGAAAACTTCTTTCGCCACCTCTTGAGGAAAGTTAGGAATGATTCCCATGGATATTGCTTGAGGTTACAGATATCGATCATGGTAATTAGATGTTGAATATTGTAGGAATATTGTTGATAAAACAATTTAATCAATTCGTCAAAAGTTTTGATCGTAGAAGGTAATCTTGAAAACCACTGAATGGATGCTCCTCCCAAGGATCTAGGAAAAAGATGCATTAGATAAGTCAGTTCATGCATGAATTCCATGGATTGCGTACAGAACTCTCTAACATGATCTTGAGGATCAGAGTGTCCGTCATATTTGTCATACTTTGGTATCTCCACTCTTTTTGGGAATGGTGGCATATACAAGTTTTTGTCAAACGGGAAAGGACATAGGGCCTCCATGGAGAACTCCTTGGGTTCCTTCTCCTTCTTAAGATTGTTAAATTCAACTTTTATAGTGTGCATCTATTTTGTCATAGCTGTGAGTGGAGTTTCTTCCTCATGTGTGATTATATCATCAACGTTAAAGTTGGGAGGAAGCTTAGCCCCTTCCTGGGCTAATTGTAAAAAGTATGCCCCTCTATCCACTTTCAAGAAATGGCTCAGCATTCTCTTGAATTCATCATCATTTTGACATCGATGGATTTTAGAGGGGGTAGGTTCTTGGTCAGCATTATGTTGAGAATGGTGTCCCTGGGATCCTCCTCCTAGAGAATCATGGTTTGTCCCTGCTTGAGACATGGTAGGAGTCTTTGGGCTCCCTGGAACAGATTGAGGAGGAGTTTGCTGATTACCTCTGTGAGTTGATAAAGGAGGTATGTAACCAGTTTTCAATCGAAAGTTACCGAGACCGTCATCTTTGTAGATACCTGACTTGATGAGTTGTTCAAGAGTTAGACCTCGGGTATTGGTCAAAAGTAAGTTCTGAGATGTTTCTTCTGATTTCTTGTGTGAAGAAGCTCTGGTCTCCACCATTAACTTTGAATGAAACAGAAGAAAAGGATGAAGACAACTGAAGAACAATTTGATTCGAGAAAATTGGATGACGCAACCTTGTCAGGATTATGATAGTTTTGAAGATCTGATGAGATGTGGGTGAAGGAAACTGTGCCCTGGATGTATGGGATAGATCACCCAAAAGATAGCGGACACGAGTTCTCAACACTTAGTCTATTTTTGAAGATTGATTGAAGATTGATAGTTATGACAAGGTTTTGACACGAGATAAAAAGGACTCAAATTGATCAAATAGAAGACTAGATCGGATTCAAAAGATCAAACTCGAAAAATGGTAGAATGCTCAATAGCTACTGCTCTGTTCCTGACACAATGATATTTTTGACAGATTCTGGAACTAGGCTGGAAACATTGGATATCTTGCAATTTGACAATTTCTGACAACTCTCTCAAATTTTTCCAAACGACACTCTACAGACTCATACGACAGTTGGGTATAAATGAAACGACAGTTGTGAAACTCGTACAACAGTTGGGTAGAGATGAAACAATAGTTGACAAAACTCGTATGATAGTTGCTAACAATTTTTGGCTTCTTGAATTTTGCTGGTTTGAAAACTCGTACGACACTGGGTTCTCAATCATACGACATATGGGCTTTACTGAAATGACATTTGACAAAAAGTCATATGACTTTTGACTTCTTGAAATGACTTTTGACTCCAGAAAGAACTTTACGTCAATTTTTGCAAAATTTAAGGTTTTCAGTTCTGGATTGTTTGCAAATTGTACTGTCCAAATTTTGAAGGTTATACCAGATTTGATCATTTTTAATAGCCAAGTAGATAAACAAGCACGCAGAACAGCAAGCAAGTGATTCCAAGCACGTTTGAAAATAATGAACAAGGGCAAAAGCAACCTTGCGCATGAACAATCAAGTGACCAAATTGTGTTAATCCCTGAGAGTACTAATTGTGTATGTTCTGAAAAGTTTTGCAATAACGCACATATACCTGAAAGTGAAAAATTGGCCTCTCTAGGGTTTTTAGTAATGGTTTGACTCTGCAACTTTTATGATTCAAAGGGGTGAACTCCAATCCCAGCGCACCAGGGTTTTGACACAGTCTGAGAACTTAATCTTCAAGAGCTGCTAGGGAGATCTGACAACCCAACAATGAACCATACCCATGGAGATTTCTTCCACAAGGACATTTATATAGCGGCTGTCACTACCATGGTGAAAATGGCTATGACCGCTTGAGGTTCCATCAATGCAGTTTTCCCTATGAAGGGATTGTCTACTACGGTTAACCCTCTCTAAAGATGACTCACAGATTTATACCACAAGGGGACTTGGCTCCAGATTCAAGGTTTTGACACCTCTTCACTTTTAACCCAAACAAAACAAGAAGATTAATCCGACACGCTAAGACAAAGTTTTGTTCCACCAAGGTCTATGATATCAACTCCACGTGATCTATCAACCTCTCCGGGGAGAGAATGTATCAATCAATAAGAGAAGACACACTAACCAATTTTGATTCACCAAAGCTTGTGATATCAACCCTACGTGATCTATCAACCTCTCTGGAGAGAGAATGTGTCGATCAATAAGAGAAGATGCACTAACCAAGTTGAATGTGAAATGCACTAAGTATCCTCCCTACCTACAAGGATTCTGTCATCAAGAAGGATTTCGCTGGGAATCCAATCTTTCAAGAATCACAAATAGTGTTCATAGGGCCTAATTACTATGTGAGCACAGATGTATGTTCCGAAAGTAAATCTACCAAAAGTACCCAAAAAGTAGAAAGAGGAACACTTAACGCTTAAAGCGAATATGAGATGAGTCCACAAGGTGGAACACTTAACACCTCACACAAGCTAAAAATGAGTCCACCACTTAGAAAACAAGTGAGTTCCTAAAAGCACAAAAGGGTTGCCAAGTGGAACACTTAACGCTTCTGTCCTGTTGACCCCTCCCCTTTATGGCACTGAGATTGCAACCACGGGGCGGAAATGAGGGGCTGGCAGATTAGCGAGTCCAATAACCCAAGATAGCAATCAAGATCAATCACAAGTATTCTAAGACTACTTAATGAATCCTTAAGGGATCACAACCTAGTATCAAATTATGCAAGTGTGTAGAATAAAAGCATGAGAAGACGCACACAAGCTAGACACATAAGAGATTTATTTTAAGCCCAAATCAAAATGTTATTAGGTGAAGGAGAATACCTGGTGATCCTCGCAACGCGCTTAGCAGATTTTACCTGATTTTTAGCAATTCTTGCACTTTTCCCAATCAAAACCAGCAAAGAGCAATCAAAAATAGAGAATTTCAATTGTCAAAATTAGCAGTTAGCCGAAATATAAAAATCAAATCTGATACTCTGCTCTGAAAAATGAAATGACAGTCAAAAATTGGTACGGAAACTCGTACGACAGTGGGTATGCTCTCAAACGACAGTCCAGAAACTCGTACGACACTGGGTATGCTACCATACGATAGATTAGCTCTCAAATGACAGTGGGTATGTAATGAAATGAGTCGTGATCCGATAGACTATCATACGATAGTGGGTACAGTATCATACGATAGTGGGTATGCTCCCATATGACATTTGTCAGAAACTCGTACGACAAATGTACGGACAAAAATAAAAATCATAGTTTTGCACAGATCCTGAGGATAAAAAGACAAAAATTGATAGAATTGAATTGGAAACCCGTTTCAGGGCCCCACGGTGGGTGCCAAAAATGTGGGTGTGAAAATTGTACCTGATTTGTAGACACAACACTCAGTAAAACATTAGAGGTTAGTGATAATCAAAATCGTGCAAAATTGAAAGCTATCTAACCAAGCGATTTACTGCCTTCTAATAGGTGCGAGATTAATGTTCTCAGATTATTATCGAGATCAGTGACCTAGACGACACCTAAATGAAGGATTTGAATGCAAAAGATGGATATGAAATTGAATGCAATTAATCTATATTTTTGATATTTTCTATGCAATAAGAATGAATGAAAAACTAATATGAATCTATGCTAAGAATGATATGAAATATGAATGCAAAAATAAGATTGATCTCACAAAGATGTCGATTCACAAGAGCTTTGATTCTTCAATTCCAATTCTCCAGCGTGATTGTGCAAAAATATGAGATGATTTGTGAAGAGCTGAAGCCTTAATTTATAGAAATCCAGGGCTTTGGAGGTGCATGGATAAAAGCCATAAATCACTCAAATTAACTCATCTTGATTTTTGAGTTATCTGATCATGAAAGATAGTTAATTCTCAAAATCATGCAAAAACATGCAAAAATAGCTTTTTAACTCAAATTAGAGTTTAGATCAGCTTTTTGAACTCCAAAAGGATGTTGAGTTTCAAAAAGTCAATAACTTGCATTGATTTTCTGATTTGGAGTTTAACTGTTTCTTTTGAATATGCATAATAATTAAGCATTAAATAAATAAATAAAGTGATTTATCCTCAACTCAACTGATTTTTGAAATAAAATAATTAATTTATGGGTTAATTAACTATTTTACCAAACTTTTATTAAAAATTATATTATTAAATAATGACAACATGCTTTAATTAATTAAATAAGAATTTAATCAATTAAAGATAGGAATTTTGATTTATTGTCAAAATTAAATAATACAATTAATAATAGATAGAATTAAATTTAATTACACAATTAAGTGGCAAATATTAAATCTAATTAATTAAATATGAAAATATTCAATTAATCAAACTTAGGATAAATGTGATTTATCACCAAATAATCATTAAATTAAAGATAATTAAGATAATTAGGAATATTACTAGGAATATTCCCTGATGCAAAATTTAAGATAATCAATTATGATTCGATGATGTTAGATGTGCCTTAGGTTAGGACTTTGATGTCGATTTTGTTCGATTTGTCGATGTAGGAGGTTAATGAACTTATAGCCCATTTTTGGGGTATTACAGCATTAAGGAGCTACTAGATGGGGATGATGGGGCTCATGGAGATGATGATGGAGGTGGTGGTCATGGTAGGATTAGGGGTTGATGCAAATGACAGGGTTGTCGTGAAGCTAGAGCAAGTAGAGTACATATGCCAATGTTAGATGCTGCTCCTATTCCTCCTAGGGATGGTGATTAGGGTGGAGGTGGATGGGTTGATAGGTTTTTACATCAGGTCATCAGAGTTCCTACATAGAGGCCTCATGCTAGACATCATAGAGTTGTTGATGCAGATATAGTGCAAGTGTTACTTGATCAGGCACATGGTCCTCCTGCTCAATAGGTCATTCCTCCTATTAATCCACAGGCTCCTACAGCTTAGGCATATGCTTCTACCTCAATGCCTTCATCTTCATCGCATCCATCTTCTTCTTAGTTTGTTCCATCTTTGGGTGATCCATCTTCATTTATGCCATCTTCTTCTACTCCACATCCACAGTTTTCTGTAGCTCAGGGTTTTTCCCTAGCCTCAGCATCGGATGTTGCCTCCTTGCAAACTTATATATCTTCTATTCAGTAGTAGGTTTCACAGATCAGCTTGATGATGGTGACCTTTATGGCTTCCATGAGTCAGCATGGGTTACAAGATAGTTTGAGCCAACCTCTAGATAGTGCTCCTGGTCCTGATGGTCCTGATGGTGTTGATGATGTTGATGACTCCATTGCTTGATATTCATGATCTTTCTCTTTCTTGTTATCATCTACACATTAGACTCTTGTTGTATCATTTTTGATCGATTAATGTTATTTATGTTGATACTTTTTCTATTTGATGGACATTGATCTTTAAATATTTCTTTCTATGATCATGTTATAACCTTTGATCTCTTATTTTTTTATAAAAATGGTACCATAGACTCTGATATTTTCTTTGATGGATTTGACTATATATGATGTCATCATGTGTTGGATCTTTTTTTCAGGTGTTTTGTACGATATGCAGCTCTATATGATTCTATACTCTATATGCTTTATTTTTATGCTTTACAGAATGCAATTTTCACATGTATGCATACATCCTAATGATAGCTAAATGATTGTCTTATATATGACAAAGAATATATGGATGTTATTTACTCGATATGAAAATGTGATGTAATGATGTGATGATCTGTAATATGAATGATTTTATCATGTATGATGTGAACCTAATGTTGATTGGTCTTAATGATTGCAATGAATAATTTCTAGCTAATGCAATGCACTTTATGGATGCAATTTAATGATTCCAAAGAAATTTCAAATGTATGAACTTAATAATTCAAATGTTGGACACATCTAAATTAACGTAAGACTTAATGATAATGACTTAATCAATGCAAGTGACCTAATGAAGTACACTTTGTTTTTGATTTCCAACACACTCAATCCTATATAGTTGGTTTTTGATGATCTTTTGATTTTTTATTTGAATACACCCCCTTTTTAATTTCCCCTTGCAAATTTAGCTAATAAAGGAAAAACAATATATACAATGCATTTAATCTAAGATGAATGCAGCTAACTGTCATTATTCAAAATTTGGAGCTTATAATCATCATTGAGCATTTTTGGGATCCTATTTTAGTACAGCCATCACTAGTTCAACTATGATGATATGAATACTTTTTTCACCTCTTTATTTTCTTTCCCATCCCTCTTTGGTATGAATATCACTGATTGAAGCCAATCATGAGAGTGTGAATACCAATTTTTTCAGATTCTATGTTGCAAGCGGATTTGGTATCATGATATTAAAGATAAAAATAGCCAAGGTATCCTTTTTTGTAAACAAGTAGAAATCTCAATTTTATCTTATGTACAAGTCCTCAATGATTATTTGATGATCATGTCCTTAGAAAAATAATACATGATTTAAAACTTTGATTTTAAGACAGTCATTCTGAAATAAAGAAAAATATCATCCTTTCATCATAGCTTGTCTAGTCTAAAACTTTCATCAACTTGCTAGAAAGACATGATTTCATCAATTGAGTCAACACTTAGAAAAATTTCTTGCAATGTTTTTCAAATCCATACTTCAAGTGTAGTTCCATCCATTTCATACTTTTAATCCTGATAATGATAAGGTCATGTAAGTTCTTAGATCAAATTTTGCGTTTTAGGTTCAAATTGGATTAGGATGTAGATTTGATTAAGTGTTCCTATTTTGAGTTTGACGAATTGATTCCTCGATTGAATAGAGCTTTCTTTGATGAATCATTTCTCCTTTTGAGTAGATTTCCCCCAGTTTGAGATAATTTCATTTGTGGGACTTAGGACAATTTGCTGATTAGGTGACCAAAATCTTGAGGTACTCACAAATGCAACTGCGGGGTTTTATTATGCAATATTTACAAATGCTGGAAAATGCAATATTTACAAGGTGACCTTCTAGGTATGTGACTGACTTGGACTTTCAATGGCGCGTGTTTACCATTTTTTACCGATTGAATGGATCTAGCTCTTTTTTCTATTTTTAAAGCTTTTCTCTTTTCTTGCTACCAAGGCGCCTATTTTTTAGGTTTTCACCAAGGCACTTTTTCTCTTTTTGATTTGTTTGTATTTTTATTTTTTTCAATTTTTTTTTCTTTTCACATCATCAAGGTGCCTATTTTCTAGGTTTTCACCAAGACAACACCTTTTTGAGGATCATATATGAATGTTTTTGCTTTCTTCATGTTTAATTTTCCACTGTTTTTGATCTTTTTTTCTTTTCAAATGTTTTTGGTCTTTTCAAGATCTCCTTTAATTATGTACAATAAATATGATGCTCTTCATCTGATACTCTTTATACTCTTTCATCTACCTCATGTATAGAACCTCTTTAGATGTATGCTATTGATAGGCTCTTGTAAATCCTCTCCATTACAATCTGCTAACTTGTAAGTGTTGGTCCCAAAGTTTTCAACAATCATAAATGGTCCTAACAAATTCGCTTCCCATTTTCCTTTCTTTTCTGATTCTACTTGATTCTTTGGATTTTCTCGCAAAACTAGGTCACCTATTTGAAATATTCTTAACTTGATGTGCTTATTGTAAGTCCTTGACATTCTATTTTGGTATACCTTCAAATGATCAAATGCTTGCTTTTGTTTTTCATCTAGGAGTTCTAGTTCTTGTAGCCTAGCAACCCTATTGTCTTCCTCATTTATCAAACCATGCATAGATATCCTTAAAGATGGAAGTTCTACCTCCAAAGGTAAAACTACTTTTGTTCCAAAGACTAAAGAAAAAGGTGTAGCTCATGCTGGCATTCTTATACTTGTTCTATAAGCCCATAAGGTCGGGTTTATCTTAATGTGCCAATCTCTACTTGAATTGTCCACCGTTCTCTTCAAAATCTTCAAGATGTTTTTATTTGTTTCTTTGGCTTGTCCATTACCTTGGGGGTAATAGATTGAAGAAGAATGATGAATCATGTGGAATTTTGTGCATAGTTCCTTTAGGTCTTTGTTTTTGAAATGCTTTGCATTATCCATTATGATAGCATGAGATATGCCATATCTACAAATAATATGATTAAGTATAAACAAAGATATTTGCTTCCCTGTTGTAGTTGATAGGGGTACAACTTCCACCCACTTGGTAAAGTATTCTATTGTTGTTATAATGAATTTATGACCATTCGAGGATGGTGGATAAATCATGCCTATTAAATCTAGATGCCATTGATAGAATGACCAAGGTGTTTTCATCGGATGAAGCTCTTATGTATGCACATGTATCAAGTTTTCATGGAATTGACACTTTCTACAAGTTTTAGCAAAGTTACAAGCATCTTTCTCCATCGTAGGCCAAAAATATCCTATCCTAAGAAGTTTATTAGCTAAGGTTAGTCCATTCCAGTGTGACCCACAAATTCCTTCGTGGTTTCTTCTAAGGCTAAGTTTGATGTCTTCTTCTTCTAAACATCTAAGGAGCATTCTGTCTAGAATTTTTTGATACAATATTTTAGAGATTATGGTATATCGAGCGGCTTGGCGAATGAAGCTTTTCTTTTGATTCCTGGTTTGGTTTATGGGAATGATTTTATCTTTCAAGTAAGTGTAAATAAGTCCATACCAAGGTGATTCATTTGTATTTAACAAGAAGATGGTATAAGGGTGGGTAAGGTCAAACGCGGGTTGATCCACTTCTTCTACCAAGAATTCATATCCAACACTCTAATTAGGCATTTGCAATAGTGAAGCCAAAGTTGCCATTGCATTAGCTTCTTTGTTCTTTTCTCTTGGCACTTACTCAAATGTAATAAGTATGACCCATAAATTCCTTCATGGATTTCTCGTAAGGCTAAGTTTGATTCTTCTTCTTCTAAACATCTAAGGAGCATTCCATCTAGACTTTTTTGATACAATGTTTCAGAGATTATGGTATATCAAGCGGCTTGGAAAATAAAGCTTTTCTTTTGATTCCTGGTTTAGTTTATGGGAAGGATTTGATCTTTCAAGTAAGTGTAAATAGGTCCATACCAAGGTGATTCATTTGAAGTTAACAAGTAGATGGTATAAGGGTGGGTAGGGTCAAATGCGGGTTGAGCACTTGTTCGAGTGTGACCCACAAATTCCTTCATGGATTTCTCGTAAGGCTAAATTTGATTCTTCTTCTTCTAAACATCTAAGGAGAATTCCGTCTAGAATTTTTTGGTACAATGTTTTAGAGATTATGGTATATCGAGCGGCTTGGCGAATGAAGCTTTCCTTTTGATTCCTAGTTTGGTTTATGGGAAGGATTTGATCTTTCAAGTAAGTGTAAATAGGTCCATACCAAGGTGATTCATTTGTAGTTAACAAGAAGATGGTATAAGGGTGGGTAGGGTCAAATGTGGGTTGATCCACTTCTTCTACTAGGAATTTGTTTCCGGCACTCTGATCAGGCATTTGAAATAGTGAAGCCAAAGTTGCCATTGCATTAGCTACTTTGTTATTTTCTCTTGGTACTTGCTCAAATGTAATAAGTATGACCCACAAATTCCTTCATGGATTTATTGTAAGGCTAAGTTTGATTCTTCTTCTTCTAAACATCTAAGGAGCATTCCGTCTAGACTTTTTCGATACAATATTTCAAAGATTATGGCATATCCAGTGGCTTGGCAAATGAAGATTTTCTTTTAATTCCTGGTTTGGTTTATGGGAAGTATTTGATCTTTCAAGTGAGTGTAAATAGGGCCATACCAAGGTGATTTATTTGTAGTTAACAAGCAGATGGTATAAGGGTGGGTAGGGTCAAATGCGAGTTGAGCACTTGTTCAAGTGTGACCCACAAATTCCTTCGTGGATTTCTCTTAAGGCTAAGTTTGATTCTTCTTCCTCTAAACATCTAAGGAGCATTTTGTGTAGACTTTTTTGATACAATGTTTCAAAGATTATGGTATATCGAGCAGCTTGGCAAATGAAGCTTTTCTTTTGATTCCTGGTTTGGTTTATGGGAAGGATTTGATCTTTCAAGTAAGTGTAAATAGGTCCATACCAAGGTGATTCATTTGGAGTTAACAAGGAGATGGTATAAGGGTGGGTAGGGTCAAATGCGGGTTGATCCACTTCTTTTAGCAGGAAATCATATCCAGCACTTTGATCAGGTATTTGCAATAGTGAAGCCAAAGTTGCCATTACATTAGCTTCTTTGTTCTTTTCTCTTGGCACTTGCTCAAATGTAATAAGTATGAAGTACTTTTTAAGGTTGTCCACCATTTTCTTATAAGGTACCAATATGTCATCTTTTTGTCTGATATTCTTCATTAACTTGATTGATGACTAATTGTGAATCTCCATACACTTTTAGTTCTATTACTTTCCATTCTAATGCCAACTTGATTCAAATAACCAAAGCTTCATATTCTACTATATTGTTGGTACATGAAAATAGTAATTTTTAGGACTTTGGAATAGTAGATCCTTGAGGAGTGATTAGAAGTATGCCTACTCCTGACCCATGTTGAGTGTATAACCCATCAAAATATAATTACCAAGTTTTTGCCTCAACATTCACAATCTCTGAATCTAGGAATTCCACCTGGATTGGATGATCATCATGAAGTGGTGCTTTTGCTAACTAATCAACAATAACTTGTCCTTTGATGGATTTTCTATCAAGATATTCAATGTCAAATTTGCTTAGCACCATTACCCACTTTGCTAACCTTCCATTTAATGCTATTTTACTTAGCAGATATTTCAAAGGATCAATTTTGGCAATGATCCTTACCTTGTGGGCCAACATATAATGGCATAATTTTTGTGAAGCAAAAACTATAGCCAAGCATGCCCTTTCCATGAATGTGTAGTTTAGCTCATATTTGACTAAGGTTCTGCTTATGTAGTAAATTGCCTTTTCATTTCCTATTTCATCCTCTTGTGCTAAAAGTGCCCCTAATGAATTCTATGTTGCTAATATATATAGTATTAAGGGTTTACCTCTGATAGGTGGCATCAAGATTGGTGGATTCATGAGATATTTCTTCAATAGATTAAAGGCTTCTTCAAAATTTTCATCCCATTTAAAAATTGTATCCTTCACTACTACATTTGGGGCCAAATTTCAACATAAGTTTTTGACGGCTAACTTTTTATTACGAATTTGGTGTTTTTTTTTTGTAATAGGCCCCGATGATGTCGATATTCTGATGGGTGTTTAATTGACCATTATAATTTTGACAAATTTGGGGTATACATAAAAAAAAAAGTGAAATAGCCTCATCATTTTTATTTCGATTGGATAGAGAAGGAGTAGGAGAAAAGGAGCGAAAGCTGAGCACGGGAGAAGGTATGTGATTTATTCATCTTTCAAGACTTTGGCATCATATTCGAATGCATTTCATTTTATTTTACCATGAATGCTCTTTGAAATGACTGCATTCTACTGGTGTCGTGCCCTAGCCAGTGCTTTATCTCTATTATTTGATGTTATTGGTGCTTGTGCTCAAGGATATCAATTCACTGTATTCAAATGTTTGGATTCATGTGTGTTGATATTATTGGCATATATGTTTAATGATGCCATTGTATATTTTTGTCACTGAAATGACCACATTCTACTGGTGTCATGCCCTAGCCTATGCTTTAACTCCAATATTTGATGTTATTGGTGCTTGTGCTCAAGGATATCCATTTTTTTGAAATTTTGACTGTGGTTATCAAATGGATAGCCCCCGTGAGCTTCTAGCTAGGCACCATTTGTATTGATAGCTTAGGGCATCAAATGTATTGTATCATTGATAGTTGAGACTTTGTTAAAAGGAAATAGGACAAAGAACAATTTTTATTTAGTTTCTCTATTTTGATCCCTAAGTGGCTTACAACCCTAGAGAAGTATATGCAGATGTACGGATCCAATTGCAAGATACATAGCAACCGATAATTCATAATAAATCCATGCATCCAATTTGAATAGCAATTAATACAAAGAACTAGGGTCCTCCAATGGCCCAATCATCCAGACCTTGACTGTCCCCTCAACCAATGACCCTTCAAAACTAGGTTATCATGCAATCAGTGAGTGATCCTTCATTCTCCTAGTCTGCCCTGCATCTAAACATATTGAAAATACACAATACAATGATGACAAGTCTTTCACAATCCCCCTTCCCCCAAGGAACACTATCAATGATCCCTTCCACATAGCATTTCACTATTTTATGAGTGGATTGTGCAGGACCAATTAACATTAAGTAAGGAGAAAACTCCTCAACACATCTTGGAAACCATTGAATTCAATAATAAATGAAACCTAACACCGACACTATTCCTTTCATAGTTGCAGGATACATATCAGTCAATAATTCACAAGAAATCCATGCATCAAATTTTTATAAGGATATCCCACTAATCAATAGGAATTTTCTTGATATGACCAATGATTATACATTTTGATGGCAGTGTCATGCTAGTTCAAAAGGATAATATAAATTTGAAACAATTTTTTCTGATTTTCTCAAACTATAAATGTGGTTAAAGGGAAAATATTATGTGGAAAACCCACAAACCAAGCTAGCAAATGATTGTACATCAAATTATTCCTATATTCATTCAAGTATTGCTATGCTTTAGCTACCTGACCTTTGAGCTTCATCTAGAGGAATGTGTAGCTTTAAGATAGAGTTACTTCTTGGGCCTTACAATAGGGTGGAATATGATCAAGATTTGTTTAGGTTGTATCTTTGTTAGTCCCATTGTTAAATTCTTATGGTTCATGGTTTGAATCTATTATGGTTGTGTAAGGGATTTGCAGAGGATTTTTCTAACATAATTATTAGACACCATGATTGGAACAACTGGTTGTTGGCTATTGTACACATGAATCATAACTATCAATGGTTCTTTGTGTTCAAGAATTCATTGATCAATCTTTGAGATTTATTGTCCCAGCTTTAAAAGAGTGATAAAAGATATAGTGAGTGCTATCTTTTCCAAGTGTTTTGTGGGTGCGATTTTCTTCTAAGAGTAATTGTTGGAACCAAATTATGTTCTTTGCCTCTAGTAAATATTGCAGACACAATCATCTTCTTGGTGAAGGGTTGCTTCCATCCCCATGAGGCACTATTGCATGGTTTCCATTCCCTTTTAGTATAGTGAACCTAATTTAATACAAGTGTGCACTATTTTGGGATCCATAATTTATGGCCCCTACACTATGGTTGTTAGCCTAAGAAAGGCCTACCTTTGCATATAATAAGAGTCCAACATGAAACAAACATCCAGAAGTTAGGGGGTTGTTCCCTGTCTATAATTTATTATTTAAGTTCTAAGTGATGATGGGTATATCATGTAATTCATACCTAGTGTGTCTCTTTCTTTCTCTCCACATTTCACATTAGGAGTATATGCTATAAAATACCAATGAAATCAACTATGTGTCAAATCTAATCAAAATTGTAGTATAAAGATTAAAATAGATCTTAGAAATATGGGAACCATTTTTGATAGATATTGTACAAATGAAGAGAATATTCCCAAGAGGAAATGCTTCAATGTGGAATGATTGAAGGACAATATTTTACTTTTATATGCACATCTACAATGTTTTTGATATATTTCTGAGATAACAAAACCATAGAAAGAATAGCATATAGAAGAAAGTAAAGAATAATGATCATATTTTGAGATATTGTGAAAACTTAAAGGAAAGAATGCTTGGTGGGGTTATCATGCAATCAGTGTGTGATCCTTCATTCCCCCCTCTTCCAGTGACCCTTCAAAATTGGGTTATCATGCAATCAGTGAGTGACTGTTCATTCTCCTGGTCTTCCCTGCATCCAAACATATTGGAAATACACAACACAATGATAACACGCCTTTCACAATCCCCCTTCCCTCAAGGAACACTATCAACATCCATACCTTGACTGTCCCCTCAACTAGTGACCCTTGAAAACTGGGTTATCATGCAATTAGTGAGTGATCCTTCATTCTCCTGGTCTGCCCTGCATCCAAACATATTGGAAATACACAATACAATTATAAAAAGTCTTTTACAATCCCCCTTCCCTCAACAAATTACTATCAACATCTGAACCTTGACTGTCCCCTCAACTAGTGACCCTTCAAAACTAGGTTATCATGCAATCACTAAGTGATCCTTCATTCTCCTTGTCTACCCTGCATCCAAACATATTGGAAATACACAATACAATGATAAAAAGTCTTTCAAAATCCCCCTTCCCTCAAGGAACACTATCAACAAGTGATCCTTCTTCTTATCAGCCATATCCAATGTTTCATTGAAGTCACAGCCAAGAATGAAGGTCACCTTACCCATACCATTCATGGATTCTGAAATGTTGTTCCAAACTCCTGAAAATTTTTCTATTGCTTCTTGTTTCTTCTTTAAATACTTCTTCTACCACAATGTCCTCCTGCCCCATCTTCTTGATCTTCCCGGCTAAAGCAGATCAATCCACACACAATAACCCAAAATGAAGGGTTTTTTATCCTTTAATGAATCTTAGTCACTGGTAATGCATGGATAGTCAAACTAGTAGTCTCCAAAGTATTCAATAAGTGAATATGAATGTTTTAAAACTTTCCTCTCAACTTCCCCAACCACTCCTAATCGGTTAGAGGGATATTTCTAGAATCTCCACTATTCCTATCCTTACCAAAAATTCTTAGACATACTTTATCTAATATGATAATAACATGCTAAAATGAACCAATGACATGTTCTTCATGTGGTACAAGGAAGATTTGGCTATCAAATCTTCCTTAGTGCAAGCTGAGCACGAGAGAAGGTATGTGATTTCTTCATCTTTTATTGGTAGCTTTGACAGGCAACGTCTTTCGAGCCTTTGGCATCATATTCGACTACAAATTTCAAATGCATTGCATTTTATTTGATCATGAATGCTCATTGAAATGACTGCATTCTACTGGTGTCATGCCTTAGCTTGTGCTTTATCTCCATTATTTGATGTTATTGGTGCTTGTGCTCAAGGATATTGATTCACTATTTTCAAATGTTTGGATTCATGTTTGTTGATATTACAATTCATCATATCAGATAAATTATGTTTAAGAAGTTTTAGTGTCTAAACACCCAACTAATCCCTCTAATTGATTAGGAGTGGTTGGGGAAGCTGAGAGGAAAGTTTTCAATCATTCATATTCACTTATTGAATACTTTGGAGACTACTAGTTTGATTGTCCATGTGTTAATGTTTAGAAGAGATCAATAAAGTATTTAAAGACATTCTTACATGTTTGGAGATGTTTAAGAGGAACTTATCATGTCTGTACCCTCAAAAACATTGGCATAGACTAGTTTTACTAAGTTTCCTTTCTCTATTTTGAGGTTTCCTTTCTCTGCCGTAGGGGTACAGTCAGAGGGTTCATTGATAAAATGATCCTTCAAATGGTTACTATGAATATGAATGATTTGATATAGCATATTTCTCATTTTACTTGAATTTTGGAATAGCTTGTGCAAGGGTGAAAGTAGTTTTGATCATTTTGGTCGTGACTGTTCCTCTACATAGTCAGAAAATGTAACTATCTAATGATTATATGTAATGTTGAATGGATTAAATACTTTATTCTTCGTAGAAGTGAATGGAAGGAATAGTGTTGGTGTTAGGTTTCATTTATTATTGAATTCAATGGTTTCCAAGATGTGTTCAGGAGTTTTCTCCTTGTTTAATATTAACTGTTCCTGCACAATCCAGTCATACAATAGTGAAATGCTATGTGATTGACAATTTCATACAACTAGTCCTTTGGCATGTATTAAATACAATCCAGTCACTTATTTAATGCTTTGGAGACTACTGGTTTGACTGTCCATTCGTTACCAGTGTCTGAGATTCATTAAAGGATACAAAACCCTTCATTTTTGGGTTATTATGTGTGGATTCAAATGTAGGTTTGATTTGGTTAATGTTTAGAAGAGATCAATAAAGTATTTAAAGACAATGTTACATGTTTGGAGAGGTTTGAGAGGCACTTATCATGACTGTACCCTCACAAACAGCGACATAGACTGGTTTTACTAAATTTCCTTTCTCTATTTTGAGGTTTCCTTTCTCTGTCACAGGGGTACAGTCAAAGGGTTCATTGACAAAATGATCCTTTGAATGGTTACTATAAATGTGAATGATTTGATATAGCATATTTCTCATTTTACTTGAAGTTTGGAATAGCTTGTACTTGAAGTTTGGAATAGCTTGTGCTTGTGTTGGAATTCTTGGTAGAAGTGAATGGAAGGAATAGTGTTGGTGTTAGGTTTCATTTATTATTGAATTCAATGGTTTCCAAGATGTGTTGAAGAGTTTTCTCCTTGTTTAATGTTAACTGTTCCTGCACAATCCACTCATACAATAGTGAAATGCTATGTGATTGACAATTTCATACAGCTAGTCCTTTGGCGTGTATTAAACAAAATAGAATTTTCAGCATATTATTATCATTCTATTTCTTTATTGTAAACATGCCATTGGTTCAGTTTTGCAAAAAAATATTCATGTACAATTTTTTTTTTCTATTTTTTCCATTTGATAACCACAGTCTACATTTCAAAACAGTGAATAACATCAAATAATGGAGATAAAGCATGGGCTAGGGCACGACACCAGTAGATTAAAACTGAACCAATGACATGTTTACAAGAAAGAAATAGAATGATAATAATATGCTAAAAATTCTATTATGTTTAATACATGCCAAAGGACCATTTGTACGAAATTGTCAATGACATAGCATTTCACTATTGTATGAGTGGATTGTGCATGAACAGTTAACATTAAACATAACTTGTGTTCTCTTTACTTTCTCAAATCTCTACAAGTCAAGAACATTAGAGTTGTATAATACATTGTTAGTGTCCTTTTCCCATGGGTCCTAGGTCTTTGGGTCCATGGAAAGGAAATAGATTACAAAATACACTTCAAAACAAAGGAAAAATTTAGCAAATTCAGTCTAACTCATTGTAGATGAAGGAACTATAACACCCCGCTAGGGTGTTAGAGTAGTCTTATGTTAGCTAATAATTAAATCATTTAATTATTAGTTTATCATACTCTAGGCTTAAGTTTCACTTAGGCGCTTTATAATTCTTTAGGGTTTTAGCCTTTAGGGTTTCGTGTTTCCTTTTATAAGGATTCACTTCTTTCATTTCAATAAGGAGATTGTATTGTAAAATCATTTTGGTTAATAGAAGCTTTTTCTATCACAATGATTTTCCTGTCTCTGGCCTTTTGGCCGCCATAGCTTCTGCCTTCTTCTTTGTGACAGTCTTGCATGCAGGTGTTCTTGGGATGATTTGCGTTTGTCAAATCTAACATGGTATCAGAGCAAAAAATAAAGCTAGGTTGCACATTATAATTAATAAATATATTAATTATAATGCACCTAAAAGATAGCTTAAGTAAATAGAGTAATAAATGACTTAATTAATTAAACCAAAGTGATTTAATTAATAAGCATAAAGTATGATTACTCTAACACCCCCCCTTAAGCGTAGCTCAAGAGGGAAGCTAACCTAGCACAGCTGCCGCCCATCGCGGCCCGCCCAGCTGCCGCCCATCCCGGCTCCGCCACTGCTCCGCCGCCCTCTGCGGCCTCCGCCGCCCTCGGCCCCGCCACCCCGGCTCCGCCTCTGCTCCGCCGCCCTCCGCGGCCCACCGCCGCTCCGCTGGCCCCCGCCGCCGGCGCCCGGCCCGTTTCAGCCCCCGCGGGCTCATTTCCCAGCCACGCGGTCCCATGACCGCCCAGGGGCTGCGGCCCAGCCCCCGGAGCGCGCCATGCGCCCGGGGGCCTATTTTTTTTAGCCCCTGGGGCTCTTTTTTGGCCTTTTTGGGGGTACTTGGGCCTTTTTCGCTCTACAGGGAGCATACGGGGGTCTTTTTCTGACTTCCATATATCATCGAAAAGCTCTTTCCGAGCACTTTTCGATGGTGGAGGTTAGGGTTTTTGGTTCCACCGTTTCAACAGTGTTTTTTGCTGTTGAAGTCTGATGTCTCTTTTTGCCTTCCGGGAGTCATATCTGGCTCATCCGGACTCCTTTTTCGGCAAACGAGATATCGTCGGAAAGCTGATTCTGTGTACTATTCAGTGGCAGAGGTATTTCTTCCAGATTTTGCTCCAGGTTTTCACTCCTCCGAGTTATGCAGTTTATGCCCTCTGGTGGTGTGCTTGGTTCTACAGGTCCGGGGATCTCTTCTTCTGGTTTCTTAGTGCACTCTTCTTTCTGACTTCTGAGCTTGCATGCTCTTTCTGATGTATCTTTGTTCTGTAAACGCACTAAGATAAAGTGCCCTCTTCTGCATTTTTGGGATTTTTTTCACCTGGTTCAGTTTTAGTATTCGCACTCAGTTATAAAGTGTCATGGGGGGATTCTGATGCATTTGCCACTATAGGCGCATCCACTCTTGTCAAGTGAGCGTACCTTCCACGACATTAGCCCATGTAGACTGTGTCTATGACACCACCCTTTATCCTGTGTGTGTGCTTCTGTTGCACTATTGGTGTTCCTGGTTCTTCTTCTGCAGCTGTTTCTGGTACTGCATTTCAGTGTTCCTGTCACCTCTCCCAGTTCATCATTATGGGGGGGTTCACCTGTTGGTTCTATTGCTTCCTGGTTCGATTGATCAGCTCTTCAGACACTTGTCTTCTCTACCTGGTCATGCACTTCAGTGGGGGTTCCAGCAGTATCTTCTGACAGAGTTTTCAGACATGCTTCAGAGGAGTTTCTTGCTCTCTTCTTGTTCCTTTCTCTGGGACATCTTTTGCTTTATGTTTGGGTACCTGATCAGGCCTAGTTGCCGGGACCCATCTTTCCTGCTTTCTGCAATAGTTTAGCTTTTTTTGCTTCTCCCTAAGTTACACTTAAGGGGGGGTGTTAGAGTAGTCTTATGTTAGCTAATAATTAAATCATTTAATTATTAGTTTATCATACTCTAGGCTTAAGTTTCACTTAGGCGCTTTATAATTCTTTAGGGTTTTAGCCTTTAGGGTTTCGTGTTTCCTTTTATAAGGATTCACTTCTTTCATTTCAATAAGGAGATTGTATTGTAAAATCATTTTGGTTAATAGAAGCTTTTTCTATCACAATGATTTTCCTGTCTCTGGCCTTTTGGCCGCCATAGCTTCTGCCTTCTTCTTTGTGACAGTCTTGCATGCAGGTGTTCTTGGGATGATTTGCGTTTGTCAAATCTAACATAGGGAACCCAAAAGAAGTAACCTAAAACACACTACTAAGTTTGGAGAACAATTTTTTTCCCTAAAGTTAACATTCAAGATAAACAACAGTGTGGAAGAAAATACCATTTACTCACATTGAAACAACATCCAACACAGATTACAAATCTCGAGGGTCCCATGACGTAGAATTACTTAAGAACAAAACACAACTAGAACTAACATCAACAAAAGGTTCCATGACATAATTATTACAATTACATGATAACAATAAATACAATTCTCATGGACTTCCATGATATCCAAATAAACTAACATCCACTACACATGTCGTAGGGTATGTAGTAATAAATCTAACTATAAAAGTACAAAGGCATGATTAGGTATCACAAGCAATACACTAATACAAGATTGCAAATAATGAAGATATGAAAAGATACATCAATGAGAAAGCACAAGGAATCCAATCGCATAATCACCATTAAGCACCGACACCAGGACATCGAATCTCAAATGGTAAAGAATCACTACCACCCATCCGTGTAGGACCACAAAGGCCTACCCCACCGTGCTGAGGAGATAATCACAAACCCCAATCAGATATACAATATGAAACAAGGATGAAACCCTAAGTAGAAGGATCCTAAAAGAACTCTAACTCAAGGTATACACAATACAATAATAGGAACAACTCACTAATCCAGAGGCAACTGACACATGTAGAATAACCAGACTATGCATAAGAAGGTGTCATCATGTACGTCTAACCCTTGAGTTTTGTCTTGGTAATCTCTCTAGATCCCGGCACCCAAGTGACCATACATGGTATCAATGACCTCTCGTGATGAAGTCATCAACTATGCCAACTCATCCCTTAAAAAGGGGCTAGTCATCTTCTCAACACCATCTTAGTCTATACTAGCACTCAAGCATGGGTGAGGACTTATATCTTATTAGGTTCATTTAAATACCCCTTAATTATATTAGGTTATCACTTGATTATTGATACTTACAATAAGTGATCCTGGCAGCCACTTGTGGGCCCCAGCGCTTATTGCAAGCCACATCCTAACACATATCTAGGTAAACTACCTAGGTTCACAGATCTCTCCTAGACCTAACATAGATAACATCAGATAGTCACACATCCAAAATCATCACAGAAATTAGGATTGACTACATAAACATAATCACTAAACACATAGTACATCATGAGCCTATAAGGTCAAATGGGATATAAAACAATTCACACTCATGCCAAACATAGGAAACAACATGAACACTGAAGACAATTCCCAAGCCTCTGTCTTTCCTAGGTCATCTAGCACCCATAACGCAGATAAACCCCAACAACCAGGAAAGATAAACACCATATTGTATAAAACAACCAATTTCAGTATAAAAAGATGCATGTATAGATATAAAACAATACATACATTTCAATGTTAAATAATAGTCTAATTGCACATACTATTGCAATCACATCTATGGTACATTTAAAACATCTTGTACATCATACCTAGGCTAGGTTTAAATGACTATTTCAAAATCAATCAATTTAACTAACCTAATCTATTCGCCAATCAGGTTCCATCAACTTACCATAAGAAGTATACTAAAACACTCAGTATACATAGTTCAATAACTTCATAATAATATACAATAATTAGATTTTATTTTAAGTCCTAATATTCCAAACAATATTTTCTCTATCTAATATTGAATAAAATAAAAATCATTAATAACCTTAATAACAAATTTTACCAATACTAATTAAAACTTAACAATGAATTATTATTATTACCATTAAACAATAATAATTCATAAAAACCATTAATAGAAAATATTAATATTAACAAGGTTTATTACTAAAAACTATTATTATTAAATAATAATTATTAACAAATTTTTTAATAAAACAAAACAAATTTTAACTAAACTAATTAATAAATAATTATATTAAAAAAAAATTTAATTGAATTAATTTAATTAACAACTAACTTAAATACTAAATGAAAAAGAAATTACATGACACAATAAATAAATTAAAAGAAAAAAAAAAATTAATAAAAATAATTATGGGGGGGAGGGACAGTGGTCCCCATCGCCCCTTGCCCCATGCGATGCCTGCGCAGGGTGGTACTGCCTTCGACAGTACTTCCTCTACGCGTGGCAGAGTCAGTACTGCCATCAGCAGTACCTTCTCTGCCGCTGTGGTGCCTTGGGGGGTAGGGTGAGGTGGTGGCCCCCACTCCCAACAACCTGAATAATTTTTTTTTAAATATTTAAAAAAAAAAAAAAGCTTTCAATCAACCTGTCCATCAACACATTTTAATATATTATTATTTTTTTAACTTTTCCAACTTCCAATACTAATGAATATTATAATTTTTAATTCTTTAAGGCATAAATATATATAAATATATTTTAATTTCTTTTTAAAACATTGCTAATTTTTAACAATGAGAATATACATGCACTTTTACAAAAGCCTTTCACTTTGATTTTTTTTTTAATAAAATATTTTTGAAAATGGAAATTTTAGACCTGTAGGTTACTTTTTCCAGAAATGGAAATATTGCTAATTTTCAATATCTCCTAGAAAATTTTGTCTTTTTCTTTAACTGTCATTTTCCTTGTTTGTGAATGCAATTCCAATTCACTAATGTTTTCTTTAGCCTTTTGTAGCAAATAAATTTTCTACTTTGGTAAATTTGTTTTGATTGTCATTTTTTTTGACAAAGATTAATTTTTTTTCTAGAATGATATTTTTCAACTCAAATTGGATTTTTGACAACAACCCAATAATTTAATTTAACCACTCTATAGTATAAACTATAACTAGATTAATTTTTCATTTTCTAAGAGATCTAGGATGTATTTTCTCTCAAAATTTTGACAGCATATCCCTACTATGCCAAGTATATATAAAATTATGAAATAGCAAATCTATGGGTTCTCTAACACCCAAAATTACCAACAAAGAAAAATAGATACAATAAATCTAATGAAACAATCCAGGCATAATAAAATTTATCAAAATTTACACAGACGGAATTGAATAGAATTTCCTCAAACCCTACCTCAATTCCAATGCTAGAATCTAAAATAGAATGCCTGTAGATGATGAAACTCCTAGATAACCATACACATGCCAGTATGGGGTCAGTACCATAAATCAATATAAAACATAAACATAGCATCATAAAGATATCAACGTCTAATCTATGAAATCACATGATATACATAAAATGAACAATAATCCATAATCATCATTTATTAACATAATAATCGATCACATCAAAAG